>OX411803.1:17647906-18897906 GCA_948253155.1 Leucoma salicis
TGACCAGGTTTTCAAGAAGCGACTGCCTGTGTGACCTTTTCGAGCCAACGCATGGCGCAACTAACTACTTCTGAACAAGACCGGAGTCAGCATTAATTCTCTTTTTCCTCTTCTCCTTCTGCTTAATGTGCCTCTCCAATAGGTGAACGTTGGCCGTTTATATTTTCTTGTCTATATCGCGCTCGATGAAATAGGTAAGCAGCTCTAGCAACACTGTTCCACACTGAAGAACAAATTATTTGTGAAAGTAAAAAAATTTTTTTTTACTGCTAGCAACATATTCTAACCGGCGTCCCATCCAACCCGTCTGATACTGACCGTTCTAGCGGCGAGTTCATGACTTCGACCTCTAAATATTTGTCAATGGTGTTCTGAAAATCGGTTAAGTAGTAT
The DNA here is from genome assembly GCA_948253155.1 of Leucoma salicis. Taxonomy (NCBI): domain Eukaryota; kingdom Metazoa; phylum Arthropoda; class Insecta; order Lepidoptera; family Erebidae; genus Leucoma; species Leucoma salicis. Next base: position 17,648,300 of record OX411803.1, read on the forward strand.
CTAAGTAGTTATTGGCCGTGTGGGGCCGGCTTTAGAATTGTCCCACCCCTCTCTACCCACGGGAGTCGTAAGAGATTACTAAGGGAATACCGGGGGAGTGGGCAGCAGCACTCCCTTGAGTATTAACAACATCAACTGCGATAGCCAACCCGCCTGCCAAGCGTGGCGATTACGGCATTATCCCCTATGACGGAACCGCTCGTTGTGGCGTTCTCTTGGGGAGGCCTATGTCCAGCAGTGGACGTTGAAAGGCTCATGGATGGATGGAAGTAGTTATTAAATTTGTTAATTTTATAAAACGTTATTGAAGATACTTTACAACAAATAGCAATTATGTTACCCAAACACTATTTAATAATAATAATAATTTATTGAACAAAAATATGATATATTTGGCTGCGCACATCAGTTTCCAATTTGGATGCATACTTTAGACTATAGGTTCCCAACGGAGGCGGTACCACCCCCTAGTCGTCGCTGGAGCTCTTCGTGGAGCCGGTAGAGGGTCCAAAGGCAAATGTTTGCAGACTTTGTATGGTCTTTCTCAAAATAAAATGATTTATTATGTTTTGTGTATTTAAATAATTAATAATCACGACCCTCATCCACGAGTAGTATTTTATGTTGCGATTATGATTGACAGAGAGAGAAAGAATTAATTTTTAATTTGTGATTAATAATAGACAATAGTCAGCCATAAAAATTGGTATAATTAACTATTATGTAAAGGGGGGCGCTGATTTTTTTTCTTGTAAAGGTTGGGAACCTATGCTTTAGACGATAGTATAGTTTTCTATGCACCTTACTACCTTAGAGGTGTTAAAAAAATTGTAGAAATGTATTAAATTTATCTATTAACCTCGAGCATCACGTGTGGAACCTGGGATGTGCTCGTACCACTTTAATCAGATGCGGGACGCTCTTAGGTATAAGGGAAAAGCTCCGAAAAATTGAGAGTATTTCTATATAATAAATAGTATTCCAAATCCAGAAATCACAAAATGGTAGGTATATAAGGTACTAGAGATGTTTGTAACATTCCCCTATGATGACTACTTCTATCAAGAGTACACTAAATGTGTAAAAAGTAACGCCTAGAGGTCATTCTAATAGTGCTTGACAACAACCTAACTATTAACAGAACTTATTTCTCAGCTTACTGAAAATTTGACACAGGTAAGATGTTCTCTTGTTTTATCTAAAACTACCATAACATCACAAAACAAAAAGTTCTCTTTGAAAACTACATAATATAATTTAATAAACGTTATTATGTTGAATGAACATCATAAATTATCAATTAATACGTAATTAAACTCACGTTTTTAAAAAAAAATTGTACGATGTCGTAGACGGGACTGCAACTTGCGTTAGTTAGTATTTATTATTAAAATATTTTACATTGATTAGTAAAATATTTTATATTTGAATATAAATATTAGCGCCACGTCTTAATTGTGCACAAAATATTATTTATTTAGTGATGTTCTACTAGTGAGGCAACAGAGGCAAGTGAAGCTTTGAATTTTTACATTGGCATTATTACAAGTGTATTTCTTACGGCAAGAAAATGTAATAAAGTCGAAGTCTAACAAAAAAGTAAGTAAAAACGTAGTAGCTCTAGTAATTTGACGGGCCTCATGGCGTGGTCGGTAGTGTAATCGACTTCCGTGCACGAGGTCGTGGGTTCGATTCCCACTTAGGACAATTATTTGTGTGATGAACACAGATAATTGTACTGCGTCTTGGTGTTTTCTATCTAAGATATGTAAGTATTTACAAAAAAAAAGTTGTATATGTATTATATCAGTAATCTGGTACCCATAGCACAAGCGTTAAGCTTAGTTTGGGACCAGAGGACGTTGTGTGAAAATGTCCGTGAATATTTATTTAATTGTCCGTGAATTATCTAATAAGGCATTGTAAAGCAATATTTATATATTTATTAACAAAAAAAGACAACATGGCATCACGCATGTATCCCCGAAGGGGCAGGTAGAGGTGTATTACACACCCACGGTTCGACAGCTATGTTTAAGCCCCAAGTAATAGGGGGCGAGCCTATTACAGTCTACCGGGCACATTTCCATACTCCGGGCTGCTACTAAGAATTTTCCTTTTTACGGAATAGCTCAATAACATTGCCCAACCCGGCGATGGAACCCGGGACCTCATGATCAGCAGTCGCACCACTACCTCTTCACCACCGAGGCATATATATGTTTTACTTACATTAGTTATATATTTTTATTACATAAAGTTGATTATAAAGTTGTTTATTAAAATAACTTAGTAAAATTAACATTGCTTTTTTAACGTATCCTTTAGCCCCAGAAAGTGGCAGCAATAAGTGTAAGATTTACTATAATAGTATTTTATATATAACTTTACTCGATTTGTAAATGTATATAAATGTTTGATTCTGTCCATGACTTCTTCCGCGTGGACTTTAGTTTATAAATACGTTACTCCCGCACATTTAATTATCATGATACAAAAATTGCTATCTCGTAGACCTGGCCCTATCAAAACAGCGTAACATGCTCTCATTTGAAATAAAGCCTGTGCCCAATAGTGGGTAAGGTAACCTATGTCCTTGTCTGGATTTGGTATTACATGTGTGCAAAATTACATGATGGTTGGTGGACTAGTTACGACGTGCAAGCGTAACAAACAAGCACACTTTTGCATTTATAATATTAGTAAGTTTAATTTTTCAGCACTTCTTACCGTGTTAATGGATTTAAACTATTCTTATTAGAGGAGAGATATGGTAAGGGTGAATTAAAACAAAATTCAGGATATTCTAATAGATTCTAGAGATAGGTAATGAAAAGTTGACTTCCTTCATACGACATGTAATGTCTGAAAATTTATTACCATATTTACCCATTTTTGATGTGAAACATCTAATGCGGGGGGAGGGTAAAATCGGTTGTTAGCGTGGCGACGCCTTTATTGTACTTGTCCCGTTCAAATCTTGCAAGTTAAATTTGACACTCTTTCCGGTTTCTGATTGAGCTGAAATTTTACACGCATATGCATATCACGTGAAAATGCAATATTATGATGACATGGAGCTGATATGATGATGGAGCTGGAAAGTGGACATAGGAACTCTATAATGAAACGGCCCAACCCCATCGAGTTTGGGCTCGTATGATTCGTCTTGACGAGTACTTTGTCTTTAGTTGGTATCCAGGGTCTGATGATGAAGCTGGAAGGTGGCCACAGTTACTCTATAATGAAACGACGCAACCCCATCGAGTTTGGACTCGTTTGATTCGTCTTGATGAGTACTTTGTCTTTAGATGGTATCCAGGGTCTGATGATGGAGCTAGAAGTTGACCATAGGAACTCTGTTATAAAACAACATAACCCCATCGAGTTTGGGCTCGTATGATTTGTCTTGACAAGTACTTTGTCTCTGGATGGTATCTAGGGTCTGAAGATGGAGCTGGAAGGTGGCCGTAGTAACTCGGTAATGAAACTACGCAACCCTATCGAGTTTATACTCTTTGATTTGTCTTTGTCAAGTTATAATCATTTTATTTTTACAAAGTAATTTCGATGTTTTCACATCTGCTAGACGTCCCGTGACGTCTAGTTTTTTGTTTAAGACGGGCAAATACCTTTTGTTTAAAAAGCATATTGTTACATATTTTGATTTAGGTATATGCGAACATGACGAGACGAATTATTTTCCAATACCTACATGAAAGTCTTAATAATTCATCATGAACAATCTAATTTATGTCGATAATAAACAAAAAATATGTACGAGTAGTCCATTAATTTTTAAAAGTAGTAAACTTTGTTTTCGTATGCAATGAGACGTCAAATCATTGTCATTTGCATTAGCAAAATAATATTCACCAACCCGGCAGACGTCATCCTGTCCGGAAAAGCACCGCCGCATTAAACATAATATTATAAAGGACATGTACCATTTACGGCCTGTGGCGGCCATAATGTTTTCAATATTTAAAATTAAACTAATAATTTATAAAATCCGTCAGTGGTTTTCTGTTCTTTATAAAACTTCAGAAAAAGATTATAGTTTAAAAAGCTATTATTTTGAATTTGTACTTTAACGTAATGGTTATTGGTGAATTATTGTTATCTGTTGACAATCAAATAGGATATTGCCACTACGCTGAATTGATAACATTAAAAACTTTGGTACTATTATATTACAAAACAATATTACGTAGTTATTTCTTAAATAATTTCGTGAGAACAGTAATATGGCTATTTAAGAAAATATTTTTTATAATTATTTGGTGAAAACTGATATTATTTCTAATCAAGAGTAGTAATTATGATTCAAAATATTGGCAAAACATTTTACATCTGTCATGTCATGTCATTCTACTCATCTACAGCTGTTGTTGTGTATCGTGAATATTTGATTGTGATTTTATGAGTAAAAGCTATATATTTAGTGATTTTAAGGCTCAATATTTGTTTATATATGTAGATATTATTTTATTTATTTATAATTACTCGTATGGTGTTATTTTTGATCAAATATTCGATTTTGAGGTATTTCAGTTTCAAAATTATATCCATCTTAGATGTCTTTTATCTCATCATCCAAAAGTTTTAGTGTGAAAAGAAATAACCTAGGGCAATAGGGTAGTAATTTATCTTCAAAACACATATTCTTTTATGTATGTCCTTTCCAGGCCGAGAATGTATGGGCATTTGTACATCTCCTTTAACATTAACATTATTTTGGTTTTGCGATTCCATAATTACTTCTGAACAGTAAAGTCATCATTTTTTGATATCTCACTGTATACTGTGTTCTCTTGGTGAGGACATATTATTAATCTAAGTTGGTGACATACCGAAAGCAAGGGTCCAATTATGGTTTCAAACCATCCAGCAACCCATTGAAATATACACACTGTTTTTTATCCAAATTGGTCCAGCCGTTTAGGAAGAGTTAGGTGATAAACACATACAGAAGAGCGAGTATATATTAAGAATATATAGTTATTATGCAATTGTTTTATCACCATCTGATTAATAAATATAATCAATTAAATGAAAGAAACAACGATTTGCACTAAAGATCAATTTTCCTTGATATTTCAGGAAATGAAATTGGTACCAGCTTGTAGGTCAAAGGTAATAGAAAGCTGTCAATGAACTTTTAATAATAAAATAATTATGTACCCACGAGCATTACAACTACATCTAATAATGTTTTATTTCAGTGCATAGGCCTTGGCTGTTTTTCTTCCGTAAGAATTCTTTTGTCATTTTATATAATTGATCTTCATTCTTCAGAGAGACAATTACTTATTATTTCAAAATATTTTATTAGGGCCGGGGTTTGATGTCAAATATTGCGGTAAATAAATACATATTTCACAATGCGTATATTTTTTATAATTTAAGGAGGAGATATACTTGATACCTAATGAAAGATAGATCTAATATTACAAAGAGGTATGTCAGTTAAAAGTCGGGAGTAATATCCTAAACTAGTCAACCGATTTCAAAAATTATTTTTTTCATATTTGGAACGAGTTTTAATCCCGTCACTATCCCGGTCCAGCATTTTTTTTTTGTTGAGGCGGGCAAAAATTTTCCTAACAACGAATAGGGTAGTGTGGGGCCCTCACCCACTAAAGAAACCCGCCGTGTGCCATCTCTCCGCCGTTATTGGCGGGCCACTAGAACTATGTTACATTCCTTCGGCGGGGAATCCCGGTCCAGCCTACTGGATAGGTTACTGTCATAGGCTATATAGAATAATATCTAGAAATATAAAAGGCTAAATGAATGCGTTTATTACAAACGCCGCCTTAACAATAAGCTATATTTAAATGCTATCTTTAGAAAAATTATAGAACTTAAAAGGATCTATAAATAAATCTGTAGTCTACATAAGTGGAGCCACGAGTACAGCTAGTATGAAACAAAATGATGTGTGTGTTACACTTAATTACACATACATAGGTGACATGCCATTTTATTAATCACTAACGATCGCCCGTGGCGCCGCCGCAGCCAAAAACTAGTTTTAAGGTTATATCTCAGGTTCCCAATATAGTAGCGGGATAAAATGTATACCAGTTTTAGGTCTAATCAAGAGCTATCAAATAAGAAAGTTGCATCAAAATCCGTTCAGTAGTTTTTGCGTGATGCGCGAACTAACAAACAGATAAACAGACAAAAGATCTAAAAAAACTTGTTTTGTGTACAGAGACGCCTATAATAGCCTAATACAATAGCTTTTTCTCAAATATCTTAAATGTACAGACACAGCTGTTACAGCTTTATAACCATAGATGAAATGATGAATATTAATCTCAGCAATATTCATTACATATACACTCCATCATCATCCACATATTTAGCAAATTCGAAGAATGCGCTACGTATCCTATATTATATGAGATATTGAAATTTATCTTACAGAGCGTAGGATTTAATTCAACAGCAGCAGTATGTATCGTTTTATTTTTCTGTCTTAGAGATTTATATCCATCCATCCATCAGCCTTTTAACGTCCACTGTTGGACATAGGCCTCCCCAAGAATGGGGGATAGTGCCGTAATCGCCACGCTTGGCAGGCGGGTTGGCGATCGCAGTGGATGTTGTTAATACTCGAAGAAGTGCTGCTGCCCACTCCCCCGGTATTCCCTTAGTCGGCTCTTACGACTCCCATGGGTGGAGAGGGGTGGGACAATCCTAAAGCCGGCCCCACACGGCATAAAGAGATTTATAGCGTTATAAATATTCTTTAATGACCTGGAGACATGATATCATGTAAACCACCACTCAATTAAGCTCTATTTCTCTTGATTTTTAAATCTGTTATCTGTTAAAAAAAAATCAAGCATAGAATAAATCCACTGGAAAGACAGAGGTATCGATCGAGTGCGATTAATTTTTCGACATGATGTATATAATATGTTATTTGACAATTTATGAATGCTCGATGAAGAAAAAAACCATAAACAGGTATACTACGCGCATGCGTTTGAGTGCCACGCATTCACCCTCGCTCTGTCTCTTTCTATTCCCCCTCCCCAGGAGCGTTGAACGTTTCACGCAACAGTGCTTTCATACTCCCTCCATGGTAGCGTTAAACGTTTAACGCAACCTTGTTGGATGTCGCATTAGAAGTTTCACTTCTATATCTGGCTGTAAGTTTTTTTCAACAATTTTTTGTAGAGCGAGGGTGGTAAACAAGTTTAAGGCCCGATAATAAGTGATTAACGTAGCCTATATATACACTACAAATAATAGTAACACCAGAGACATGACTCGCGTGCTACTAAAACCTAAATAAGGGATAAGGGGGGGACAGAAAATATGGTAGAGAAGAACTGAGAAGGGATTTTGGGCTCCAGCGCTCTCAGTCACTGTACAAAACACCACTAGAAATATATATGCACCCTTGCTTCACGCCAATATACTGTGAGCGGGTAGTATTTCCCTGATCACCCCTCCCCCTGCACTAGCTCAAAGTGGTGGATTATTGCTTCAATCCTTCTGAGAGGAGAAAATTGCACAGATGGAGCGGTTTAGATACCGGCCTCCCCTCGCCCGAGTTTTGTGGGGTCAATTACCACACAGGATATCTCAAGTGCTTAACAGTGGGCCAGTAATGTGATGTGCACAAATTATGTGTACCATAAATAAGATTACCTACCTAATTAGCTGTTATTATTAAATAAGAACAAATATTTTCAGACTATTGGTGAATTATCTTGGGCTAAGGTGCGTGTTTGTATATTTGTTTTATAATTTGTATATTATAGAATAAGTATCTTATTTATCGCCTTTCTTACCCGTTGTCCTAGGTGAGCGACGCGACGCGATGCGATGTATTGCGGCTATAATACTTTAACCGCTTTGTATCGTATTCATATTAGGCAAGAACGTAGGCCATAAGTACATAAAATCTCTATTTGATATTTTAGTGTAGCGTCGCGTCACGTCGCGTTTGTCGTTCACCTACGACAATGGGCTAACTTCAGCCCGAATGATTTTTTTAAATTAATTGAATGTAGCCAATATTCTATGTTCCTTAGAGTGAGGGGGATTTTTCTAGATCTGTAGTGAGTATTATTTATATAACAATAAAGAATGAAATTGGCCTGTTAGATATTTACGTAAGGTTTGAATGCTAATATTTTTCAGTGCGACGGCGACAAGTATGCTTGCATATCCAACGTAAGTTTTAACTGTAAAATAGATCGCAGCCAGAGATGTACAAGATACCTTTTACAAAGTATTTGGAATACAAAATGCAAGATTCTTTTAAATTAAGTATTTCAGATACCAGATACAAAATACTTTCTAGAATCTTATAAATACTTTTTAAAGATAAAATACTTTTGTACGAAAACATTTTTTTTTGTTTTAACATTAATTAATTACGAATAGTTCGCGTTGATCACGCAAATGAGACAAGACAAAATATTATTGGTCTTATTCATAATAACTTATCGGAGGTTTAAAAGCTCGCTAAAAGTAGATTGTCAAAAAGTGTTATTCATAATCGTTCGATAACGCTAAAACGTTCATTAACTATCCGATATATTCTCTTTGATTTATACAAGCTAGTAGCCTACTATAAACCTTCGATAAGCTAATAATGTTCCTAACGGCACACCCCATCATTCAGGGCAACGAACAGGGTAGTGTGGGGCCTTCACCCACTAAAGAAACCCACCGTGTGCCGTCTCTCCGCCTTTATTGGCGGGCCACTGGAACTATGTTACATTCCTTCGGTGGTCCGCCGGCGGCTTACCCTTTCGGGTACCCTCTACTAAGCGACGCATCCACACACGGAGCGTCGCACCTTCCTTTGGGTCAGCGGAAGAATCCTCCTCCCTGGCCCTCTCCGCCGCTTCTTTCCGTGAGATAACCTCCTCGCAGAAGGCAGCGACCGCGGCCCAGTTCCTGTCGCTGCTAAGCATCGCTCTTACGATGCTGGGCAGCGAGAGGTCCCCCCCTATTTCCGCGACGAGTCCACGGCGCTGCTCGACCCAAGCCGAGCGTGTGCCGCGCCGTGTCCGCGTCACAGCCGCAGTGGTGAAAGCCCGGAGTCGCTTCCCTTCTTGCGACTATGTGCAAATATCTGCCGAAGCAACCGTGCCCCGACAGCACCTGCACCAGTCGGAAGGTACGTCCAGCCCACTCCTCCAGCACCAGCTGGAGCGCCCCTACGGTCCAAAGACCGGGCTGGAGCGTCTCCAACCGTGCCCTCCACATGGCCATGGAAGCTCCTGGCCACCTCCCTGGGTAGAGGGCGTCCACACCCCTCCCGCTCTTGCGACGCCCGCCGATACATTTCTGCGAGCACCTTCGCCTTTAAGTCCCACGGGGGGATTCCAGCCAACGCGCAGGCCGCCTCCGTCGACACCGTGCGGTATCCACGTATGACCCTGGACGCAACGACTCTGTGGTCTCCACAGAAGAGCCCTGTTCAGTGCGTCCGGGTGCGCCGTACAGCGCCATTGACCGGAGCACCCCCACGTAAAGCCGTCGGCACGCATTGTTGACCATGAGCCGTACAAGGGCGGACGCTGCGCCGACTAAGCTTTACAAACCCTGCAAAGTATTGCGGTGATTGAAAATCATGTCATCAATCGGCGTATATACTAAAGAGTAATAATTTTATTATTTTTGTTAAAGTGACACAATCAAAACTTAAAATATTTGACATTGACAAGTAACAATCCATAGATAAACTTATGAAAATAATTTTGTACCATTCACATTTCACAATTTTTTCTACGAAATTGCAACATTATGTACATTAAAGTCATTTTAGTTATCGGAGATTTATCAAACGATTATGAATAAAGATTTTTATCGAACGTTTGATAGGCTTAAAAGACGTTTTAACTAATATAGGTTTATACCTTCGATAAGCATTTTGTTATGAATAAGACTTAAGGTTTAATTGAGACTTAAGTAAAACCAGTCCTCAAACATTTTATCTTCATTCTATCTTCTGGGATACAGGCGTGATGCTCTGTATGTATGTATATTTAGGTATGCAGTGTTTCTTAATCATTTGATTAAGAAACACTGCATACCTCGTGGAGTAGTCCGTAGTGTAACCGACTTCCGTACATGAGATCGTGGGTTCGATTCCCACTCAGGACAAATATTTGTGTGATGAACACAGAAATTTGTACTGCGTCTGGGTATTTTCTATCTATTATATGCATGAACTTACAAAAAAAAAGTAGTATTATGTATTATATCCGTAATCTGGTACCCATAGTACAAGTGTTAAGCTTAGTTTGGGACCAGAGGACGTTGTGTGAAATGTCCGTGAATATTTATTTATTTAATCAGTGATACTTCCAGTAGACTCCTGTTTTCGCCAATTGCAATAGACGAATAATAAGAATCCTCTAAAAACATGTCATTAGATTCATCTTTAGACTTTTTTATATCCTGGTGACATTTACAATTAATGCCATCACAGAATCTTGTCACATTTTGTGAATAAATGCATAGAAAATTTACTAAAAGTATTTTAGCAAACAGTATTTACAAAATACTAAGATACCAAACGAAAGGTATTTAAATACAAGATACAAAATGACTTTTAAAAAAGTATTTTAGATACAAGATGAAATTACGTATTTTGTATCTTGTATCTGTATTTCAGATACTTGTATCTTAAATAAGTCGTGACTTATGTGTTGTGACAGAGATGTCTCTGGCAGATACATAATAGTTGAAGAATAATACTATATTAGATAGTACAGCTAGTATTTATATAATATTTCTTTGTCTGTTTGTTTGAGGATCTCAATTTGGATGTTTACATTTTTTATGTATCGTTCGGGCATAAGTCTGTCATAACATATAGACGGACTAGCAATTGTATTTGATTGTTACCCTGAAAGCAACTTCCTCCCTCCCCTAACGTCCCTCGAACTATTGAAACCCCGTTTCGGGACTAAATAATTCTTTATCCCGAGGTAAACACTGTGCTTTTCATTACGAATACGAGGAAACTAAAAATAAAAATCATGAATTAGCTAAAGAAAAAATGGGAGACTAAAAAATTTAATTTGGAATCGCCGTATTCCCGCCAAATTAGTTTTTTTTTCTGTGGCCTGTCAGCTATTCAGCCATTATTTTTCATTTTAATCATTGAAAAAATATAAATCTTCGTTATTTTAAAGATATAGTTGCAACTATATTAAAATAAAGTCATATAAAAAACAAATTCTTTAATAAATAGGTACTTACTTAACTTTATGTTATTTCAATTTTACATCGCGCTGTAATTGACTGGCTGTACAGAAAATAGAACTGTTTTTTTTATAATTACTAAGCTGTCAGTTGAAAGTAATTCTCCCTAGGGCTGAAAAGTATTACTTTCATCCCGCTCCTCAGGCAACTTCAGGCCTACTTTCAGAGTATGAGTAATGAAAAATTCTTTTTTAGTTTGGTAGAGGTTTGTTCCGAAATGGTATCATTTAAATTTCGTAATGATCTGATATCTCTGATGATAAGTTTCGGAGAGAGACAACGGAACTCTTCATTAATGTCAGTAAATCAAATAATCAATTACGCAACCGCACTATTTATCACCACGCCTATACACTCTAAAGGAAAAGAACGAAGTCGGTTTTATCTTTGATAAGAAAGCTTTTTTAGATATTTTTATATACTTTTTGAAATAAAACTACGTTTACGGAATCTATCGCGTTTACTTGATTTTACTCCTATCCCGACGTTTCGAATACTTTACAGCATTCATGATCACGGGTGGACTTAGATGATAGACGTCCAAGGTTGATATGTTATTTCAACGGTTTCATCTACCCACAGTACCTATATGATTTTACAAAATTTTTGGTTTATTTATTTTAACCCACCTAATATTCGTTTAGAAACACAGTGAAAATATCTACTTCAAATGTTTATGCTTACAATGTATGAGACTTTAAATTAGTATATTAAAATGAGTATAATACTCCTCTTTAAATAGTAAAATTTTTTTTTGTAAAATCATGTATTGTGGGTAGATGAAACCGTTGAAATAACATATCAACCTTGGACGTCTATCATCTAAGTCCACCCGTGATCATGAATGCTGTAAAGTATTCGAAACGTCGGGATAGGAGTAAAATCAAGTAAACGCGATAGATTCCGTAAACGTAGTTTTATTTCAAAATGTGTAACATTCGCGTAAATATCAGAAAGTATTTTATATACTTTTTTAGCATTTGACATGCTTAGGCATATACCTACATTAAACACAAAGTGAAAAATGTGAAATCGAAAATAACAGTCACGAGCAGGATTTGAACCTGCATCTCCTGGATACCGTCCAGATGCTTTGCCAATTCAGCCATCGTGACAATTGCTCCTGACTGCTGTGGGCGTCACCCAAGACGTTAAGAATCAATGTGTTATCGAAATTAGCAGTCAGGAGGAGGCCAATTTCACATTTTTCAATTTGTGTTTAAAGAAAGCTTTTATTGCATTGACACCTCATTGCATTTTTATATGTATGTATTTTATAATTTTAGTGCAAAGGCAGGTCTTGTCAATCTTTGGTGAGTTAAAAAATGCAGAATTTTTAAATTACGAATAAAATAATATAGTTATTACACAAACCAGTTAGAGGATTTTTAATCCTCTAACTAGCCGGTACCCGCGACTTTGTCTGCGTTGCTTATTATGTGCTTATAAAATTGGTTGTAATAAACAATTTTAATAACTTTATATGAAATGAAGATATCGCAGTATTTTTAAGTTATTATAAAGGCCAAATGTCTCAGAAATAAAACTTAGATAACTTAATCGAAATCTATCCAGTAGCTTTTCTGTGATGCGCGCACCTCAGACCTCTATCAATTGTGAGGCAGTTAGAAGGCCTTAACGCTCATTGTAAAACCCGATATCATCCGTCAACTCAACTAGTGTGGTATATTTATACTCGCGTGTATAGTGAGCCAGTGACCCTCCCGTTGTAGTGTACACTCATGTCCAATAGCGGACATACCTATGTACACTTTATAAAAGACCAAACCAGACATTCTGTGTAATTACATCGACGACAATCACTTAAGGATTTAGCTTAGGGATCCGGTGGAATACGGCAAGAATAAAAACTAAAACCTCTTTACAAGAAACAGCTATTTACTTATCTAAAACACCTATATTCAATGCATATTGTATTTGTAAATATCTACCTTTAAGTACAAATTATAATTTGTGAATAAAGAAAAAGAGCATTGTAGTACGAGCGGGAATCAAACCTGCGTCCCTTCCTTTCCGGGGAAGTGCTCTAATTCACTGAGCTACCGTACTATTTCTAGAAATACCGAATTTCCTCATCACATTTGTCTTAACGACCAATCTTATATAGGTATATCTACCTTTACTTATAAAAGGCCACCACAGAAGTAATGTAACACATTTCTAGAGGTCCGCCAGTACAGGCGGAGAGAGCACACGGCGGGTTTATTTAGTGGGTGAGGGCCTGACCCTGTTCGTTGCTCCGAACGACGGGGTGTGCGGTTAGGTACATGTTTTCCCGCCTTAACAAAAAATTGGGTAGTCTTCCAAGAGCGTACGGGCCAAGTCAATACCTACTTATCATAATTAGTTTTATGGAAGTTGCGTAAAAATGTTTGATTGAATGCTAATATTTTTATTGGCAGTGTCGTTCCACACATTGCATGAGTAAAGTGAGTAAATAAAAAACAGCTATATTTCTTTTATCTGCCTTACTGGTTCAAATATGTATTTGCTTAGGTCTTTTCAAGTCAGCTTTTAAGGATATCCCTAATATAGCTAATTTAATTCTCTTTTATAATACAGAGTGAAGGATATTTGTCAAATTCGAATGTAAGTCCTTTATCAAATCTATGATTATATTTCTTCTCAAGCCATTCATGTCCGGCTATTGGGCTCTCATCATAGGGATGGAAAATTCCATATGGAAGTTTTCAGAATTACATTTGGGCTCATCTCTATAAGGTGGTTCTAATACATACAGCCGTTTCTGTGAATTTCATCTCTGCTGCCTCTTCAAGGATAAAGTCCTAAGACTAGGAAAAAATTTAAATACCTAAACATGTGCAATTATAGACATTTTATAACCACATATTCCGTTTTAGTGCATGGGGGCCTATTGTCGTTCATACGTGAGTATCGATTCTCGTTAGTATACTGTTTTATTCGAAGTATTGCTTGTGGTGTTGCTGTTTTAAATTTTCTATTAATTCAATAAAATCGGTAGTACACATTCAATTTGATTTTACTCTCTCATGCTCCTTTTTGTATACCCAACTCTCGCTTCCATATAATAATGAATAATAAGAAATATAATAAGAATTTATATAATAAGAAGTGGGCAGTCAATTAAAATATTGTTTTAGTCAAAAGCTAAAAACACAATATTCTACTAACAAGGGTGACCTATTCCTGCCAAAATCACTGTTTACATCCAGGGCATGCTTTCCACAATATTTTGAATAACGTCTTATGGAATACGTTCACACTCTTCTGCAATACTCTTTTTAGCTCCCAGATGTATTGTGGAGCAGGTTGCACTGATCTTAGTCATCTCTTTAAAACATCCCAGACATACTCAACTTGATTGAGGTCAGGACTTCGAGTTGGCCAATCTAAACGAAAGATTCCAAGTTCTTACAATTTAGGACCCCGGGCTGGACGGTAACTGCTGATATTGAGATAATTAGATTTTTTTGTTAATTAAAAGTCTAAATTAGGAATGTAAGCTATCATGCTAGAATATTTCAAATAACATAAGAGGTGATCCATTTCGAGGTTCCCTACTTTTTTAAAGAAAAAAACAGAAACTTCAAATTTAATGGAGGATGCTTATTATCATTTGAAAGAACATTCTTTGGCATTTATTTTTTGAAGATTATGTCTATCAAATGTTGGCCGTTGCTACGTCGCAGATGGTCCATCCGTTGAGTCCAATTTTCGATGACTCGTTCGAGCATTTCGACTGGTAACTGGCGAATGACACGCTTGATGTTTTCCTCCAAGGCCTGAATCGAAGCGGGTTTGTCCGCATAAACTTTAGACTTTACATATCCCCACAGGAAAAAGTGTAACGGTGTGATTTCACACGATCTTGGTGGCCAATCGACCGGCCCAAAACGTGAAATTATGTGCTCACCGAAAAGTTCTCTCAATAAATCTATTGATTGATGCGATGTGTGGGAAGTGGCGCCGTCTTGCTAAAACCAAATGTCGCCGAGATCACGAGTTTTAATTTCAGGCATCAAATAGTCGGTTATCATAGCACGATAACGGTCGCCATTGACGGTTACGTTCGCACCGGCATCATTTTTAAAGAAATATGGACTGATTATTCCACCGGCCCACAAACCACACCAAACCGTTATTTTTTCTGGATGAAGTGGCAGTTCTTGAATCTCTTCAGGTTGCTCTTCGTCCCAAATGCGGCAATTTTGTTTGTTTACATACCCATTGAGCCAGAAATGGGCCTCATTACTTTGTTGTTACCAGTCGAAATGCTTTAACGAGTCATCGAAAATTTGACTCAACGGATGGACCATCTGCGACGTAGCAACGGCCAACATTTGATAGACATAATCTTCAAAAAATAAATGCCAAAGAATGTTCTTTCAAAAGATAATAAACATTCTTCATTAAATTTGAATTTTCTGTTTTTTTCTTTAAACAAGTAGGGAACCTCGAAATGGATCACCTCTTATATATCTATGATGAAACCTCTTTCTAGTAACATTCATTTCATTTAATAAAGGGTTTATTATTATATTTATGTTCTGTGACCGCGGTTCCGTTACAAGCAACGTTGCGCTTTAACAAAATTTCTAACAAGCTTTATATCCATCCACCCATCAGCTCTTCAACGTCTACTGCTGGACATAGGCCTTCCCAAGAGAACGCCACAACGAGCGGTCCCGTCATGGGGGATAATGCCGTAATCGCCATGTTGTTAATACTCGAGGGAGTGCTGCTGCCCACACCCTCGGTATTGCCTTAGTCGGCTCTTACGACTTCCGTGGGTAGAGAGGAGTGGGACAGTTCTAAAGCCGGCCCTACATGGTCCACTTTATATACGAGTATATAATAGGTCCTTAACTATGAAATTGGAGTTATGTATGGAAAAAACAAACCTAGATATTTTTAAAATAAAATTATTTTAATTCATCAATCAAAGCATGTATCATTGTTATCTATGCACTTTCACCATTTTATCGGCATTCATTGATTCCTTTGCAGAAAATTTTGGGAGCGAGAATCAATAAAATATTTGAAGACGGTTTTGCCAATCTCATCGGAATTGAATTTTCTTCCTTGCAAGAAGTTCTCCAAGTTCCAGAATAAGTAGTAATATGTTGGAGCAAGGTATGAGAAGTACTGCGGGTGTCGGTGACATTTCAATCGCAGCTCCTCTATTGTAGCGACCGTCTGTTGTGCAGTGTTTGGTGTAACGTTGTCCCGAAGCAGCATGGGCTAGAGCAATTAACCAGTCTCGGTTGTTTAACGGCTAGCTTTTCCATCATGGTTTGCAACTGTTGACAATACAGATCTGGCGTAATCGTCTGGCACAGATCTATAGTGGATGACACCACTGGTCCACCAGACACTTATCAGTAGGTACCTTTTTTAAGTGAAGTTTCACTTGGAGCAGGATTTGGCCGGTTCCCCTGAGTTCAACCATTGTGATAAGCGTTTCCGATTATCGTACAGGATCCATTTTTTTATCACAAATATTGATACGATTCAAAATCTCCTCGTTGTTGTGACGGTTGAGTAATGTAACGCAGCACTCGACTCGTGTTTGTTGGTTAGCTTCACTCAATTCATGCGAACCCAATTTTGAAGCTTTTCCACTTTTCCAAGTAAATCAAATTTATTTTATCACTCACACCGAAGCCTGCCGCTAACACACATAGTTTGCCATGGATCCGCTCCCACGATCACTTTTAATTCTTCATTGTCTAAAGTCTACTAGGGTCTCCGGCCGTCCGTTGGTTTGTTCTATACTTAGATTAATGATATATCTACACGGACGCCCGGCGTTCAAAACGCGCCAAAAAAATTGGGGTGAACTTTTCACCCCAATGCTATTAGTGTCAATCGTGACGTCACGTGACAAGGTCGTATCTAGGAGCAATAGTGTGTCATTTAAAATGTCAACGTGTCATTTAAATATTCCGAAAATAAATTAATTTTAGTTCGTATTTTTTTATGTGATACCAGTTTATGAACTTAAATTTCCCGCGTAATTTTGCAAAGTTGATAATATTTTAACGATAGAGAGTAATAGAAACATTATCTAACATAATTATTAGCGTTTTTAATGGATCCATAAAGCTGTACCGTCGTCACGTTCGGCTGTACATATTACTATTTGTAATATTATTATTTATTTTAATGATGAAGATTGTTTACATTTTTAAATTTATAATTATCGTGGGATAGTAGTATTCTCATTAAAGAAGAGGTTATAATATAGTATAATTTTTTTATAATATATTAAGATTATGAGAGTAAATAGAAAGAGATAATTGACTATATACCTACGAAATATTTTGTAGTATAAGAATGTCATGAACCTATGATAATATAATTTTCCCATAATTTAATACTACTACTGAAACTGGTATCATTACGCACGCACACAAACACAAACAAATTGCACAAGCGTAATGACAGCTGTCACGCACACTAGCCTAATAATTCCCGCCCAATTTTTATGACGTTTATAAGAGTGACAGTCCATCTAGATATATAATTAATCTAAGGTTCTATAGGTCAACATTTCCAGAACGAAAACGTTAGAACCAAAAACACCATGTTTTCCGTTACGGTAGCTTCCCCTAGTGGGGCGCCGTAAGATTTATACCTCGGAATCCAGGGCCAGGTCAATGAATCTTTTTATAAAGTTTTGAAATGTGTTTTTAACAATATATAAGTGTTAAAAAATAAAATTTAAGCGGTCTTAATTTTTTAATTATTTAAAAAAATAATTATTAATTCTTCAGTTTTCTTTTATTTTTATTAGTTTTAAGTTTATTTATTTATTTATTTATTCAGGAAAATTAACAATTGTATATTGCTAGTAATGGAAATAAAAAATAGTTAACAATTCAAACTTAAAAAAATGTACAATCAACACCATTTTCCCCTTATTAATATTATAATGTTAACTAGATACTAGGTATACCTAAAAGAAAGAAAATGATGAAAATGAATTATGATAATGTAGACAGAAGAGAAAAAAAAAAGAAGCTGTTCTATGTTGAAATTTAACATAATGTATTACTTATTAATAATAAATTAAAGAGAATATTTAATAGATAAAAAAAAATACAAAAAGATAAAAATAAAGAAAACCATTAAAACAGCTGTTGAACTGAATGTGTATGTGTTGCATCATCATCCACGTATTCACTAAGCACTTTAAAAACTTGATTTTTAAATTGACTTACAGTTAGTGCGAATAAATCAACATCAACAAGTATAATATTATATTGTTCTACTAGCGTACTGTTATGACGGGTCTCTCAGAAGACTTTTTAAAAAAAGAAATACAAGGAGACTCTAAAATAAAATATAATTTGGATTAAAGATACAATTATGATCGCGCGCGATTATACAAGTTCAGAGCTAGAAGACGACTAAATATTCATGAGAGAATTGGTTGGTTCTAAGGTGCTAGGTAATTAAGTTTAATGATGCCCAGCTCCGAGAAGTACAGGATGTACCGACTCTCATTACATCGATATACCATGCATCCCACGGGTATAACAACCCCCCGCTTAAGAGGAAAGTTACGCTTCTAAAAAGCGAAGTTTCCTAGAGATTAAAACTGGATCTAATCTAGTCTTAAACGTGGTTGTGGAATGGACTGAGTTCTATTTTCATTATTTATATCATTAAGCTCTATAGCTTCAGTGTTTTCATTACCAGGTCTAGATCTATATTTACGGCGTAGAACCAAACATTTCTCTTTACAACAATAATATATGATAAAAATGGCAAATAGGAATACAAAAACACAAAACATTATTGAATGAACAGAAGGTGAATTTGGTATATCCACATTTAGTTTCTTTGGTGTATTTAAAACATCATTAGCTCTGTCATATAACATATGTAAATTGTCTGTGTTTAAATTTGTCAATTTAGGTCCTTATTATATTCTAAATCCTTAAATCTAGTTAGGTTACAACAAGAGTCATTAATTAAATTAAAATCTGAATGAATATAATGTAAAACAAGATTAGGGGTTCTTTTACTAACTAATTTAATATTCTTACAAAAGGCATTACAATTAGGTTTCAGGGTGAGTATACCAGTATCTAGAATAGTATATTCAGTTACTTCGTGTTCACATTCGACACTTAATTTAGTTGGTTGTGATTGCGTAAACAACCATCTATTATTATCTAGGGGTAGCCATATATCTATGTGGCCATACACAAATTGGGTTTTACATTCTTTCGGAAGAGACTTTATTACTTTAGTTATTATCTCTGTTTCACAAATAGGGTTGTCGTGGACGCTAAATATTGTGGTATTTCTAATACAAACTTTTGTAGATCAAATTCACTTTGAATGCGATCAGTGTTACTTTCACAGGTTGGTGGGATGGTGTTAAAGGATATCTCGTTACTTTTTTCCGAAACGATGCATGGATCAGTATGTACAGTAGAAGTCACAAAAGAATTTGATAATAAGCTATCATTATCTTGAGATTCCACCATTAGTGAAGAGCGAGCGGGATTATTTTGACTAAAACGGTTTCGTTGTAGGTACTACTCTGTCAAGAAAGTACCGGGAAAAGATCAATAACACACAAAATTTTTGTTATTCATCCAAATTTATTTTATCACCTTCAAAGTATGCTCCTTCAGAAATGATAGACTTACGCCAACGAATAATCCAATCATCAAAACATTTTTTAAACGCTGTTTTTAATTGAGTTTAGTTCTCGGAAAACGGGTGCCAAGAAGTGGTAATTTGAGTTTAGGAAACAGAAAGAAGTCGGCTGGAGCCATATCTGGTGAATATGGTGGTTGCTCGATGGTATTTGTTGAGTGTTTGGCAAAAATTCATTTACAATGATGGCCTTGTGCGAAGGCGCATTATCGTGGTGCAAAATCCAAGAATTTTCTTTCCACAAATCTGGCCTTTTTCGTCGAATTTGTTCTCTTAAACGCCGCATAACGCTCAAATAATATTCTTTATTTACCGTTTGACCTTCTGGCAAGAATTCAGAGTGCACAACACCGCGATAGTCAAAGAAAACAGTCGAGTCAGAGCGAGGCAAATCTCCCATCACATCTCGACCGCTTTTAAATGCTTTGTACCACTCATAAGCACGTGTTTTTGATAAAGTCGATTCACCGTAAGCCTTCTGTAACATTTTCAGTAACCAATCATTTTCAGTGATCAAATCATAGTTTCTTATAAAACTATTTCTTCACCACAATAACGTATCATTTATTAATGCAAAATGAATAAATTAATATCACATTTGATCACTAAATTTATCTTTTAAGAAATTAAAACTGGGAGATATCTAATATGACATGAGAATTATTTGACAGTTATTTATGTATATTTTGAAACGGAGAATTGTTACAAACTTGTCCTTGGGCCTCAATCAAGGGACTTGGGGGAAAAAGGGGGGGGGATTTTATAGAAGGGACAATAGCAGCTGTTGACGCGGTCCCTAACAGATTAGTACACGTGGCAACTAGCTAGTGCGTTTTGAAAAAAATATTTCTAATTTTTGTTTATTTGCTATTTATATATATTTATTAATGTGTGTAAAGTAAACCTCTGCCTACCCCTTCGGGGATACAGGTGTGAGACTATTTTTTTATTATTGTGCAGTTAGTGCGACATGAGGTAATTATTGAAAATTGTGTTTTTTACAAAACAATAAAATTGTTTTTTTCAAACTTTCAAAATAGTAAGTATTTGTTTTTTTTATTTATATTGCACGCTTATCAAAATACAATTTTGAATACTCAATCGTATATTTTGATGCTAGAAATAGTATAGTCAAATTCAATAACAATAATTATTAATCATGATATAAACGTTAGTTATTAATATTACTTGTTGTTACAACCTCATATCAAAATGAGTGAACCATCGAATAGTGATGAAAATAAAAGTAATGATTGCCTCATTTGTGATAAAATCGGATCTAGTTCTCAATTAAGCTCCAAACTAGGAGAAATTGTAAAAGTAACATGAAGAATATCAACCGATCTCTGCGGAGAATCTGAGGAGTGAGGCTGACTGACTGCATTCGTAACGACGACGTAAGAGAGCGAGTAGGTATGAAAGAGAGTATTGGTGTAAAGATGCGAAAGGGAATGCTCCGATGGTTCGGACATGTGGAAAGAATGCCGGACGAGCGACTGGTTAAGAAGATATACAATGCGAAAGTGGAAGGATGTAGGTACAGGGGGAGACCGAGACTCACCTACCTAGACCAAATCGGTCATGTATTGAAGGAAGGTGGAGTCCGGAGTCTCCGAAACCGGCGAGCGTGTAGAAGAGAGTTATGAACGTTGAGGAAGCGAGAGATGTATGCAAGAATAGAAGCTCTTGGCACTCTGTTCTATTTGCCTACCCCGCAAGGGAAATGGAAGTAAGTAGGAATATCAACGCTGAAATCTGCTTCTGCAGAAAGAGCGGATGGACTATCTCAGTATTTAAATGCTCACGAATTAGTCTACGTGCATTCAGTATGCAGACAAAAATATGTCAATAAAGGATGTATGTATGCTTATTTAAAAAAAGAAAAAAATACAAATCAGCGTGCTCTTCACCAAAAAAAACTTCGAAAGGCTGATTCAACTGACTTTGATTGGAATAGTAGGTGTTTTTATGTGAAGAAGCAGATGGAATGAAGGAAAGAAGAAAGTCCAAATCGTCAAGACAGCAAATCAGCTATGTAACTACCTCTGATTACAAGAAAACTATTTTAAATTTAACAAGTCGAGAACTAAAGTGAATATTGTGCAAGATTCATAAAAGAATTGTAGGCGTGGTCAGCGAGTGTTTGTGTGGAGACCAGCTCCAGAATCCTTATTAAAAATGATTGTTTGCACTTGCAAAACAGGATGCGGACTATCTTGTGGGTGCAGGAAAATAAGAACAAAAAAGTGGATTAAATTACACTGTAGCTTGCTTAGAATGCAATGGTGACGGTTGTACTAATCCTTCACATCAATGAAATCGACGACGACGACAGTAATGAACAATAATGTTATAATATACCTATATACATATAGCCTATAATTTTTTTTTGTTGTAACTTTTTTTTTGTGAATTGTGAATAAATTAACATTAAAGTTACTACGCAAATATTATTTATTAAATATGAAATTGAAATCTTTGCTCTAAACATTTTTTTTTCACTTGTCCCCCTCATTTTTCAGTAAATTGTTGTTATAGATAAATTTTTAAGTAATCAAGATCGCACAATTTTATTTTTTTAACTTTTTTATTTGAGCTTTTAACAATGCAGTCCAATAGTTTTTATGAAGATTCATTGACTGGCCCTGGATCCCGAGATTTTACAGTTTTTACGCCTTACGGCGCTCCACTACCCATACACATCATTAATCCTTCGAGCTGCTACTGTGGCGCGCCACGGTGGACCTCGTATTCGTAAATATCCGATATTCTAAGGTTTGCATATTGTGAACAGAACGATGTCAAAGAAAAATCAAATGGCGCGAAAACAAATGAATCGCTAAATTGGAAACACAATTAATAATACACATGCCTAAAATTAAAATAGATTTGAATTTGGAATTTTATATGTAGGTACCTACCTATTATATTATTATTTGAAATTATTAACTCAAACAAAACTCAAACAATACCAGATAATCGGTTTATGCCTCTTTTATGCTTTTATGACCTTAACCACAGATAGCTCAAGATATCCCGTTTTTACATAATGTACCTACATATTCATAATGTCTACAGTGTACAGGATGGTACTGTGTTGCCCTGGTGAGTAAATGTTTAAATATAATTTATTATTTCTTGTTAGTAATAAAGAGCACTGCAACGCTATAGTAGCATTCAAGAAATAATTAGGTAAGTACCTACTTGTATGTGTATAGATAGGTACCAATATCGACAGGTATATTTTACTTACTAAAAATATTTAACGAGGGTCATCGAGATTACTTTCATAATTTACATCCATGTTGTGATGCACTAAAAATGCAGTGTAAACGTGATAAACTCATATTAATCCACGTTTTTCGTAAGTGCAACCAATTCAACTGCGAAAGAGTACAATTTCAAAAAGAACCTTCTTTTTAATGGTGAACGCACACTTATCCGAGCCGAACGCGTCGAACGGGTCGAACGAAACGAATTTTAGAATTCTGTATATGAAATCTCATGAAACCCCGCACACTTCCGCGTCGAATCATCCGAATCTGGAAGAGATTTCATGAGATTTCGTTCGACTCGTTCGGCTCGGATAAGTGTGCGTTCACCTTTAATATGATAACAATCAGTCTGGCTATAGCAGTTTACATTGGAGTTGACATCGGCTCCTCACAATTCGCGCCTCAATACATACCTACCTTTTTTTTTGTTAAGGTGGGAAAAGTCTTAATACATACCCAGTCATGTGATTTGCGTTCCTAATCCCGTCCAGTCGCATTTCACATCAGTGTATCGAGCCAGGTGATATCGTACCTTACGTTTGATTAATATACGCTAAATCTCTTACCTTCAGCGATTTTTGAAGCAGCCAGGCCAGCTCATTATCACTGCAGTATGCTAACTTCTCTATCAGATTTACCTATATATTACCGGTTAAAGTATCTACCTATTTGCCGATTCTTAATGAACATAAATATTTTTTTTAAGATGTACCTAATATACCTATTTATTTAATCAAAATATCTATCCTCGTTGTATATACATTTCTGCTATCTATTTGGAAGATCATTTATACATGTCCGGTAAAACTCAGAACTTTTGTAGGTACCTACTGCAAACTGAAAGATATTTTTTTTGTATAAAAAAAAATCCAAATCGCTTAAGAAGTGGTAGTTGCTTAAGGTAAGGTGCGGCGCGTATGCAGGATGGTAGATAACTTCTAACTGCAGTTCCCTTAGTGTTAAAACGGTTTCACGAGTCGTGTATCATGGAGCAATAATGGTCAAGACGAGTCGAGGCTGTTTTGCTGGGAGTTTCTTCATCATTGTTCGAAGTTCTGTACAGTAGACATCTGCTGTTATTGCTTGGCCGGATGTGAGGACGCTGTAGTAAATTACGCCCTGTAATTACCACAAAACAGTTACCATCACATTCTGTGGGTAAGCTTCGCTTTAGGGCATTGTTTTGACTTTTCACCTTATGTCAGGAAGATTATCGTAAATGATCCACTTTTGGTAACATGTCACTATTCAGCCCCCTTAGAATGAAAAACGAAACGTTAGACGAACTTTCGTTTCACTTCATTGTGGTTATTTGTGATTGGTCGCCTGAATCACACGTCGAAATCTCGAAAAATCAGGAATCGCGCGTCGGACTGTTGATCAATCACAATGAGTCGAAACGAAAGTTCGTCTAACGTTTCGTTTTTCATTCTAAGGGGGCAGTTCAAGATTCCCTTATCTCTGTATCCATTTGACAAAATAAGCCAAC
Source organism: Leucoma salicis (assembly GCA_948253155.1). Lineage (NCBI taxonomy): Eukaryota > Metazoa > Arthropoda > Insecta > Lepidoptera > Erebidae > Leucoma > Leucoma salicis. The sequence goes on from OX411803.1 coordinate 17,672,993, forward strand.
CTTCATCACACGCTGCTTCTTGCACATCAGTCAAATCATGCGGCACCCATTTTTATTTTTTTTATTACATATACTAATTTACTGCAACTTAATAAATATTGTATGATAGTTTGACACCCGACTGACCCGACGTTCCGACATCACCTTCAATTCATCGTTGTTGTTGTTTACGTAAATGGCTGGTCTGGTTTCTTTTCATTATTCAGGTCGAAGTTTCACACAGCATTGACATTCATAATGCTGTGTTCATAGATAAATTATAACTACCTTAGTGTCCTTAGTCCCATGTCGGAATTCATATTGACAAGGTATTCGTATGAAAAAAATGCCACTGAAATCTGACACTAAGTACCTATGACAGATTCGTTCAGAGTAGGTTTCATTTTATTCAAAGTTATCAGTATAATTAAAACGGCAACTTCATATTTAGCCCCTATGTACCTATAGTCAGCGGTGGATTTACACTAGGGGCAGTCGGGGCAAGTGCACAGGGCAGCAAATTTTAGGGTGGCAAAATTTTGAAATTGAAAAAATATTTTTTTACTTATTAAGATTGCTCAATATAATTAATTAATTAATAATTATCTGTTTAATTGATAATTCATGAAATTTAATTCATCCATCATTTGTGAATTATAATTTTGGCACTTTTGGTAAAAATTAATAATCAAAATGATTTAATCAATTTATTTCCTTGGAGATTTAAAATAATAATAGATTTTTCTATTTTCTGGTATTAAAGAAATTTAATTATTATTGTGTTTTTGAAAAATTGAAAAATAGTTGGAATTATTTTTTGCATTTTACAAAACTAATCAATCAATGAATTTAAAAATAATGTTGTTGAAAAATAACATATATAAACTAAGTTTAAGTAAATTTCCAGTATTTGGGCGGATTTTTTTTCGGTGCCCAGAAGCGCCATTAAGTTTAAATTCGGCCCTGCCTATAGTTACGTAGGCACCTAATCGTTTCGAAGTTTGTTCGTTCCATAATATGGGGTGGCACGGTGGGCCACTTTGAATCTATGAATGTTCGTTATTGGATAACTAAAACTGCAACCTCCCTAATACCTACCTGTTTCTTACTTTGTGTTTAGGTACATACTTTTGACAATGTTAAGTCCCTCAAAACATTCATATGGCTGTATCAGACAGTCGCGTGGAAAGAGTGCATGTAGCTACCTATACCTAGGTATATTTTATTCTAAATGTTACGTAAAAACCAAATAAATTGTTAACCCTTATTTAGGCGTTTGCATTCCAGCTATGTTAATATAACGAAATTTTTTTCAGTGTGAAGGTTCATATTGCACAGCACAGGTAACTTTATAAAAACCCTAATCTCAATATTTAATAATTATATCTACCCATAGCAATATTACGAGTAGGTATCCATGATCAACGAAACTCTGTGTGAAAACTATTTTCACGACCAACGCGGGCGGTTTCCAATATCTACCGACATTTTTTTCTAAACTTATTAAGAAATTTAATAAAGATTTCCGACGCAACTGGCATTAATTTAAATAAATGCTGTTATTATAACCAATATAAATTCATAATATCCTTACTCTCCGGGTGGGCCTCGTAGCGTAGTCGGTAGTGTAACCGACTTCCGTGCACGAGGTCGTGGGTTCGATTCCCACTCAGGACAATTATTTGTGTGATGAACACAGATATTTGTACTGCGTCTGGGTGTTTTCTATCTATTATATGTATATATTTACAAAAAAAAGGTAATATATGTATTATATCGGTAATCTAGTACCCATAGCACAAGCGTTAAGCTTAGTTTGGGACCAGAGGACGTTGTGTGAAATTGTCCGTAATTATTTATTATTATTATTTACTCTAACTAAACCAATACGATGTTAGAACTACACACCGACTAGGAAGATGGATCCGACCTGGGTAGTATACAAGCAAGTTAGGCATAGGTAATATCAACCTGCATGGCACAGATAATAGGTCAATTTTTGTCATTGTAATAATTAAGTCATGCCGAAAAACGCAATTTTAGAAACCCGAATTCAATTTAAGTCTTGATTAAAGACGACATTAGACTTAAGCCGGTGTCAGAAAAAGCAACAATATTTGAACGCTTGTTTGAACTCTTGTGAGGCACGTGTATATGGATATTTGTTCAAAGTTTGCTCATATATTTGCACTATGCCATTCGGTGTTTTGAGTGCACATGCTACACTTGCGCACACTATAGTTGCCAGTTAGGTCCCTCTTCTCGAATTATTTGTATTTCGTTTTTTGCTCATGTTATAAATATTTACATAAACCTATACCTAATACAAGTATACCGCATATATAAAATTGTTATCCATCCTGTTGTTGTCTATTTGAATATTACTAAGCTAACATGTTTGCAAAGCAGGCATTGTTAGCTAAAATGAAATATTATTATAACGTGAGAGCAGTCATCAGCATCAAAAAAATCTAAATACCTCGCGAGTTTTATGTTTTGTACAGATTATCAGAAGGTGTATATTAGGGATATATATTTAGGAATAAATATTAGGTATATGTCGTTAATAGGTTTTCATTCCAAATTCAGTGTTTTAGAAGAAAGCTTTTTATCAGTATTTACAAAGTGAAGCAATAAAAAACGAAAAGGGTAAAGTCATGGACGTATTAATTTACGTCCATGGTTAAAGTTAATCGTATTTTATTGTTTTTGCACGATAAGTATCTATTTATACTAAACACACATTTATTTTGGTTCTAAACAATGCTTCAGTTCATTTAAATGTCTATTAAATAACGAATTTGGAATTCTTGTATAACCACTGTAAAGGTCAAACTGCCAGCTAAAAAAAGTTGTTATTTTTTCATGGAATTAAAAATATATTGTGTTAGTACCTAAATTATCACAAAAAAAATTTGTGATGATTATTAGATTTTTTGATAAGTTTATTTGAATGTGTCTGGCGCCTATATTAGAGACAAGCTTTGCCTATTTCCCGAAATAATATTCGTCTATTCAGTCTTTTTGGAGATGCCTTTATCTTAAAAATGTATGGATTAAATAGTGAGAAAAAGCTCGGAAAACGATCTCAACTCCATAGAACCTTTTGATGGGTGCAATAGTTTTATTGAAAACAGACCATATCCAAGATAAAATTATTTCTTGTCATCAAACAGTGCGATGGACCCAGATGCCAAACTCACGTAAGTACTTTTCACGACGTAGGTACAACATGAACATCTAATTACCATGATTGCCATAAATATTGTTACAAAGAAAGATCTTTTTATCTTTTTGCAAAAAAGCGAAATAACTTTTTGTTAATCATTATATAAAATATTACGCTATTTATTAAAATTTACACTTTAATTACTCAAAAAATGTAAGTTTCCATGTTACATGGATAAATTTAAAAAAAATCAAATTCATGAAATATAGATATATATTGCAAAAAACATGTGAAAATAGTTAATTTTCTAAGTATTAAAGATAGGATTTGAAGGGAATTCTGTCAATATATAATGATTTTTTTTGCATTTTCTGAGAAAATATTCCATAGTAATGTACCTATATTTTTTTTGTACTATCAAAAAGTAGAGATTTCAACGTATAAAAAGCACACCGTTTTTTTTCGAAAAGCAGAAATTTTGACGTGAATTTTTGATTGAAAATTAGGGTGATTTTTCGATATTTAATCAAAATAAGAGGAAAAAATAAATATTTTGCATCAAAAAAAATTACAATATGTTTGAGATATAAAACGGTAAGTTTTAAGCAAATTTCGCAAAAAAATATTATTTTTTTGTGGAAGTTAAAAGTAAAAAACCAAAAAGTCGGTGTTTTAGATTTTTCACATCAATTTTGAGGTTATGTGAAAAAAGTATTAATACAAAAATTGTAGATCTTTTTATTTCCTACAATTTTGCCGTTTAACTTTTTTCGATAGGACTCTCCAGAAATCGTGATAAACCGATTTTTACCCTTAAAAGCTCACCCCCATCCCCTTCCCCATGTCAAATCGCCTGTAAAGTATTTTATAATGTATTTTTCCTTTTATTTATGTTATATTTTCTTAGTTTTCCAATGGGTTTCATCCTACTATTATTTTTTTTGGTTTCGAAAATTATCGACACTGGTCTATTACGCTTATTAAATCGGAACAAAAATGTATGCAAATACACCCGGTAGAAGGCGCGGATCTTATATGACTATAAATCATAATCCAGCAGATTAAGATCGGGTCTACGTGACCGCTAGACTTCAGTTCCTATGAAGTAAGAAACGTTCGTTTCCAACCACGCTTATGCAGATCGAGCTTTATGACCCGGTGCTGGCGTGTAAGTCTTGCTAAAAGTACCGTTCTTGGTTTTGGAACATGGCGTTGTTAAGATGCTTAACCCATCGTCTCAAGAATCGTATCTTGATACACCTGTGCCAATGTTTTTTCACAAAAATAAGGCTCAGTCACTCCTTGATAGTTAACACCCTACCAAACCATAACTAAAGTCGGGTAATGCCCACGCTGTACTCTGCTGACTAATTGAGAAGCTTCTATAAAGCTTTAAACATAAACTCGGTCATTCTACTGGTTAAAATATCGCTCGATAATAAAACTTTTCTATTCAGTGTCCTTCCTTTGCGTACCACTTAAGAAGTTGTTTTGATTTTGCTACCCTTTTCATTATAAATTATCGATTAACTAACCTAACCAGTGCGTATAAGTTGAAAGTCGAAAAGTAATCTATTAAAATCTATCGTACAAGATTTCATTGAATTCTTGAATGTATGAAGTCATTTTACAACATTTTGAAATAAAACTTCGTTTACGGAATCTATCGCGTTTACTTGATTTTACTACGATCCCGACGTTTCGAATACTTTACAGCATTCATGATCACGGGTGGACTTAGATGTTAGACGTCCAAGGCTGATAATATCAGAAAGTATTACATTTTACAACACATTTCAAATGAGATACTTCCTTATACTACGGCTATTTGCTTTCTTTATACGCAATGATGGGTTATCATTTTTAAGTATTAAATTTTTAAACACAGAATTTTCTTTTCTATCAGTTTCCAACACGCGGACAAAGTCGCGAGCATAAGCTAATATCTTATTAAATTTGTGTGTGCAAATAGCTAATTTTATTATATTAAATTGTTTAATTTGTTTTTAAAGTGCACCGGACCGAAATGCACAACTCAGGTAATAAATTTAATTACTTGCCATAAAATTAAATTAGGTACCTATACTTTAATCTCAAGTTTAAGATTTCAATGGATATAAATAATTTTTCATTAATATAAATAAAAATATTTTTTCATTATTACTGATAGTTGACGAGCCGCTTGATTTTAGAAAATGCTAAGCGTCGGTCTTCCAACTTAGCAATATCTACCTACTCCACCTCTGTGCATTATTCCTTACTGAGAGATAATGTACATACATATAAAAAACTTTAAAAGCTGTAAAGATAAAAGGAATTGAATATTTATAAAGCAAGCTTAACTTTTTCAGTGTTTCGGACGAAATTGTTCTCACAGCGTCCAAGAGTCATTCGGATTTATTTACTATGATGTAGAAAAATTTGTTATAAAGCAAAAAAAGGGATAATTTATATATTTTATGCACTGTTATTTATACATAATAAATCAAGGCGTTAATTTTCTGGTTATACGCATTACTATTTGGAGTTAAATAAATGTCACATTTTTGATTAAGTGCTACTGCAAACCATGGATAATAATATTATAAGTACCTACTATTATAATATAAGAGCAACAAACTGTCGCAATGCAGCGTGCGCAGGTGCTCAGGAATAAGGAAAAAAAACGTTAAGGTAAGGATAAGTAGTTTCGGAGTTCATCACTGACAAACAACGTGACACGAAATTTGTATATACGACTCGAAATTTTTGAAGTGAAAACTTCTTTAAGCGCGTTGAGCACTTTTTGGGTGATCAAAAATCATGGAACTCGCGTCATCGTGGGGCGTCTCAATGGGTTCTTTATCCTTTCAAATTTTTATAGATTTTTTTTTGTTACTATTATAATATTGTAGATACCCTTTACGAGTTATGTGCAAACTAAAAAAACGTACTACCTATTTCGTATAAATAGGAAATTAAATCTTTGGATAATGTTGTAACACAATTAAAAATATACCTAAGTTACTAAATAATCATACACGTAGTGGTGTCGGAAATAGATAGATATTTCAACAGTAAATTTTCGAATGGATTACTTAGTGCCAGTGGTGTGAAATCAAAACATAAACAAAAGATAATTTTATAAAGTTGGTCAAATAAAACAATACCTAGCTATTTATAGATGTATTAGAAATTATATTTTAAAATAATAATACAAGATTGTGATCACATACTGTTATAATATTATGTTACATATGAGTATTTTAGTAGGTATTACACTACAGACTACAAGTCCGGCCGCTGTGAGAGTGCGTTCCTCGCAAGTCATGTGATAATAAACTACGAGTGAGCGACGGCCAATAGTTACGGTAACCATTTACCATCAAACAGGCCACATGATGATGATCACCCCTTAGATGGTAGAACGAAACTTTATGATGCCTGGAATGCCTCAGGCCTGCCAACCCTAAAGATAAGGTAGTGCAGGCATGGCTTCTGTGAGCTTCGGGTCTTCTTCTTTTTCGTCAGTTTCGGGTTTTCATCTTCGTCTTCCGTCTTCTTCCTATATGTAGTCTTATCGTAATTGCCCGCTGCTCGAATACACATTTGGAGGTATATATACGTGGTAGCGAGATACCATTTTGATGTTACCGCTTGTACCTTCGTAACAGGCAGAGGTATGTACTTCTTAATTTACTTTTATACGATAGTGGCAATGCGGCTCAAATCCTGGCGTGGTGACATAAAGTCATCCCACTGTGATTCCACGCAGGATATGAACCCACCACGTGTAGCCTGCATCTAAACCACTTACCATTACTGATCGGAACCCGGTGGGATGTGACCTTGAGATTTTAACAGTAAATGCTATTTGCTATATAACTACCATTCCAAAATTCTACCACTAACCGAATAGCCCGTTGTATATTCAATGAGGATTACCATATGTACCTAATAAGTGACTCATGTGTTTCCTTTGAGCTACCGCCCTTCTGGCTTGTATTATTGTACTAATTTAGTGTATAATCTGGTTAAGACTAGCTATACTCGCCTAATATTGTAATGTCATAATATGATCAGTGTCTTAAAAGTCATTTAATTTACAGCAGTATCATTCTGTACTATATAATATCAGTTCAGGTGGGATAGTCATTTTTCTTTTCAACTAACCCACCTTATAAGCCAGTAAATCTGGCAAAGGTAATTCGTTACAAACGCTAAGCTAACCGTACGTTGCGCCTCAACGTTTCATGTGAATGTTGTTACTTCCTATCAAAACGAACATAAAGATATTTCACATCAAAAATGTTTTTTAACATAATGGACCTACAGACAAAATTCAGACTGTTTACAATACAATAAAATAAAAGAAAGGCGCGGTCGAGAATTATAATACCCACCTAGCTAGTTAAGATTTACAAATTAGAAACCAGACAAGAAAGTATTGCTTATATAACTACTCTCTCAGTAAGATGGGAAAAATTATGATAATCTTTCAGTAAGATGGGAAAACTTATGATACTCTCTCAGTAGGATGGGAAAAGCAAACATTAGTGTTACATTTTAATCATCACTAGCCAAGACAACAACGACAAGAAAGCAATCTCTCAGCGGAAATCAATTCCGACTCTAAAAGTCGCTTTGCACTTTTCCTAAAGACTGAGATCTAGAAGTTAGCTGAGTAAACAATATACGAGATTACAATCTATTGATAAATATAGCTTATATTTTAAACACGAGCGATTGGACGTCCACTGGATTTGTAGGTTGTTTTGGAAAATGACCATGAACTCGTCTGTGGTTCTGTAGTGCTGACCCCTGGAAATAAATAAGATATTATACTAATCAAATTAGGCAAAATACAATGGGTTGTAGCATGGTCCAATAATAAAGGCCTGCTCAAATCGCGAAATGACATACAAAATTTTGCCGTGCATACGTCATCAACATGGCAGCATTGGCTCTCAAATTCTTTATATTTATTAATATATCCTTACTATTGTAAGGATTAAAAATTTGAAGATGAGTCGCGAGTTATAAACGTGACTTGGATTAGAAAAATGGTGGAATTTTTATTTGGCGTACAAATTATAAAAATAATATTTAAATATACTCCAATTTATCGCCATGAGCTAGTTGGATATTATAATACCTCTCTGAAAAGGTACTTTATAAATTAGCCACCAGCCTGTTTTCAAATTTTCTATTTAAACGTTCTATTCTCCATTCTAACCAACATTATGTTTTTTTATAATAAAAATAATGCTGGTTTGAATGGACCACCTTATGGTACGCGGTTACCGTAGCCTGTAGACGCTAGCAACACCAGATGACCAGAGGCATCACTCGCGCGACTGCTGCTCTAAGGAAAGTGATAGGCAGTGAAACGGAAGGATAACAAGGAGAGGATAAGGAGGGCCTCAGCGCTATCACTCACCATACAAAACAATAGTAGGAGTACCGACAATTGTTTAACTTATTAGTTTGTATATTTTTCATGTAACATATCACCATGGTTAGAAAAACTTTGAGATTCAATGTCAAACGGAAAAAGAGTACGAGCTAGTTTTTTCGTTGGTTTGAAAGAGAAACGGCTAAAAGCGATAGTTGTCATGTATCTGTCATATACAACAACCACGCTATGCTGCCAGACTAATAACCTACGATTCTGCTCATATTAATAACTAAGATTCCTTTTTATAAAAATAAACCAATTTAGACTAGGAATTCTGAAATTATAATTACTGTAAACAATGAAACATTCATTTTTGATGAGTTAATGATTGGTATTATTATTTTTAATATGCCGTCATCTGTTATTATTTACCCTAAATAATTTTATTTGAAAAACGGCAAGCAAAATGTGACATCATTATGACGTAGTTGCGGCAATCTGTCAACGATTTGAACAGGCCTGTATTATTGGGCCATGGGTTGTAGCATGTAATGACTGATAGCAGTAACAAAAAGTAAAATGACAATACCTACTATAATTTTGAAATGAAAATTTTCTCTTAAACTAGAACCTCACGATAAGATAAGATATTATACTACTATTTTTAGATATACTACTATTTTTTTATTTACTAGCCTTCGCCCGCGGCATCGCCGCAGCCAAAAGCTATTTTTTCGGTTATATCTCAGGTCCCCGATATAGTAGCGCGATAAAATGTATATCAGTTTTTAAGTCTGATCAAGAGCTCTAAAATAAAAAAATTACATCAAAATCCGTTCAGAATTTTTTGCGTGATGAGCGAACAAACAAACAGACAAAAATTCTAAAAAATAATGTTGGTATAATACTTTCTGATATTTACGCGAATGTTACAGATTTTGAAATAAAACTACGTTTACGGAATCTATCGCGTTTACTTGATTTTACTACTATCCCGACGTTTCGAATACTTTACAGCATTCATGATCACGGGTGGACTTAGATGTTAGACGTCCAAGGCTGATATGTTATTTCAACGGTTTCATCTACCCACAGTATATGATTTTACAAAAATATGAGACTTTAAGTTAGTATATTAAAATGAGTATAATACTCCTCTTTAAATTGTAAAATTTTTGTTTTTATTTAGTGCTCAAAAATTCTACGACGAACTACCAATAAAATAATAATATACTAACTTAAAGTCTCATACATTGTAAGTATAAACATTTGAAGTAGATATTTTCACTGTTTCTAAACGAATATTAGGTGGGTTAAAATAAATAAACCAAAAATTTTGTAAAATCATATACTGTGGGTAGATGAAACCGTTGAAATAACATATCAGCCTTGGACGTCTATCATCTAAGTCCACCCGTGATCACGAATGCTGTAAAGTATTCGAAACGTCGGGATAGTAGTAAAATCAAGTAAACGCGATAGATTACGTAAACGTAGTTTTATTTCAAAATAATGTTGGTGTTAGAAACGGCTATAGCCTATTATTACAGAACTTTTTTTCTCAAATATCTTAAATGTACAGACACATATAATGTGTTATATTGATACAGAACATACTCATGTAATATGAGTAGTGAGTGCCAACTGTGGCAGACTAACGGGTATGGTAAGTGGTAATCACCGCTTATGGACTCTAGCAAGACTAGGGACACAGCGAAGACTCCGCTTTTGATACGCTATAATTATTAATAGAGGAAAACATTGCTCGTCTAATGATGGTATTAAATAAAAAAACACGTGGGCGTAAATATCACGCAGTCGGACATCGAGTTCCTAAAAAGAAAAATTTTCAGTAGCAGCCCGGAATTTGGAAATGTGCCCGGTAGACGTCAATAGGCTGCCCCCTATTACGTGGGACTTAAACATAGCTGGCAAATCGTAGGTGTGTAATACACCGCTGCCTACCCCTTCGGAGTATACAAGCGTGATGCTATGTTGTTTGATGATACCTGTCACGATGATACAAACCTCATAGCAGGCCATGGTCACTACCTGTGTTGAGGGCATGCGCTGAGAAACTTTCAGCTTTTATAAAATAATGAAGGTCTGGCTTTCACAGGCTCTCTCACTCGATTGGACAGCTATGACTCTTCTAAGATGACTAGCAATAAAGTAATCACCTGTATGAATCTGTCCCCGCATACTTCACAGATGTATGGTCTATCTCCGGTATGTCGACGTATATGCAAAGTCAGGTCGTTGCTCTGTGAGAATGCCTTCTCGCAATACGAACATTTGTATGGTCTCTGACCTGTGTGTACACGCATATGACGAGATAACTTATTGCTTCGCGAAAAACCTATAAAATAAAATAAAAAATAAAAACAAGAAAAGACAACAATATATACTTTTTTTAAACTTTCTGTCCAAGTAACAACAAATATGAATCTTTACCTTTACCGCAAACTCGACATATACATGGCTTTTCTCCAGTGTGTGTCCGTCTGTGACACTGTAAATCTGAAGATCTCGGAAAACCTGAAATAGTATAGCACAATTTTTCTTACATTACTATATAAGTGTTTATAATAAATAATAATATGCCGCCTTAGAATGAAAAACGAAACGTTAGACGAACTTTCTTTTTGTTTCATTATGAGTTGGTCGCCTGAATCACGCGTCGAAATCCTGACTAACCAGGAATCACGCGTCGGACTGTTGATCAATCACAATGACTCGAAACGAAAGTTCGACTTTCGTTTTTCATTCTAAGGGGGCTGTGCACAAAATTTTTGACGTTCCGTCAAGAATGATTCAATTCAAGAAATACTTAAACAAGACTAAAAAATACGTCATTGGTAAACGACACATATATGCATTGCGCATTCAAGTTCAGGGGCTAACAATATAACCAGCTTCTAAAGATCAAACGTAAAAACATAAAACTCGGTCATATATCGAAGGAGGGTGTAGATGAGTCTTCGAAACCGACCGCGTGTATGAAGAGAATTATGAATGTTGAAGCGAGAGATTTATGCAAGAATAGAGATTTTTTGCACTTTGTTCTCTCTGCCTACCCTGCAAGCGAGCTGGCGTGAAAAACTTAATTTCACGGTAAGGGTTTTATTAGTTACTATCCTTATTTTTTTTTTTGTTAAAGCGGGATAAAATATTCCTGACCGCACACCCCATCGTTCGGGGCAACGAACAGGGTAGTGTGGGGCCTTCACCCACTAAAGAAACCCGCCGTGTGCCATCTCTCCGCCTTTATTTGCGGGCCACCGGAACCATATATTATATTATTAGTTACTATCCTAACAATATAATGAGGATAATATTTGTAAGTACGCCCGTGTCTCTCTAAGTTCCTGTAAATTGATTGAAATACTATAAAGGAAGGGGCCCAACCTTTCCCGCAAAAATCACATTTGTAGGGTTTCTCTCCGGTGTGCCGGCGCATGTGAACGATCATATTTGACGAGTTAGAGAAGCTTCGACCGCAATAGAGACAGAGCAATGTACTAGATGACCCCTTGTCACGTTCTACATCGTGCACTCGCTTGTGAGACCTAAAAAACATGATAAGCATAAATTATAACATTCAATTCCTGTTGTTTATATAAGAGCAATACAATAAATAAATAAATATTCACGGACATTTCACAAGCCCAGGGACCAGAGGGGTTCCAAACTTAGCTTAACGCTTATGCTATGGGTACCAGATTACACGTATAATACATATATTACCTTTTTTTGTAAATACAATAATAGATAGAAAACACCCAGACGCAGTACGAATATCTGTATTCATCACGCAAATAATTGTGCTGAGTGGGAATCGAACCCACAACCTCGTGCATGGAAGTCTGTTACACTAGTGACTAAGCCACGAGGCAAAAGAAATGTTTATAATAACACAAACCAGTTAAAATAGTAATTTCATAACTTGTTATTTCTTTAAAAACAAGTTTACCAAATACGGTGGATATCGACGACAGTGGCGATTGGCATGCTCTCTTCTAATTTACGCAGAGCTGCAGTATTTTATAGACTTTCGATATTATTAAGATATTTGTGATCGAATATACTAACCGCAAATTATCTCTCCTGTGGAACTTTTTGTCGCACACATCACATTCAAAATATTTTTCATTTGGCATGTGAATTTTGGTGTGTTTCACTAGCAAGTCCCTCCTAAAAATAAAATAAGACTTAATGTGAAAACATTCATATCTATACTATTATAAAGCTGTAACAGAGTAGAGAATGTTTTTATCTATACTATTATAAAGCTGTAACAGAGCTAGGCCGTGTGGGGCCGGCTTTAGAATTGTCCCACCCCTCTCTACGTCGTAAGAGCCGACTGAGGGAATACCGGGGGAGTGGGCAGCAGCACTCCCTCGAGTATTAACATCATCATAACTAATAAGCGTGGCGATTACGGCATTATCCCCCATGACGGGACCGCTCGTTGTGGCGTTCTCTTAGGGAGGCCTATGTCCAACAGTATACGTTGAAAGGCTGATGGATGGATGGATGGATGGACAGAGCTGAGTCTCCCTCTACATTTAATATATTTGAGAAAACATGAGTGTAATAGGCTATATAGGCGTGTCTAAACACAAAACGATATTTTTTAGATTTTTTGTCTGTTTGTTTGTTCGCGCATCACGCAAAAAATAACAACTTTTTTGTTTGATAGCTCTTAATTAGATTTGAAAATTGCTATACATTTTAACCCGCTACTATAACGGGAACCTGAGATTTTTATCGAGCCTAAAAACTAGCTTTTTGCTGCGGCGGACCCGCGGGCAGACTAGTTCATAAAGAAAAGTAATTATAACCACACACTGTATAAGGTGTGAAAAGGCTGACTATATAAGTTTTCAATAAAAGATTATCTACACTATTATAAAGCTGTAAAAGAGCTTATGTCTGTACATTTAAGATATTTGAGAAAAAAAATACTGTATTAGGCTATAGGTATAGGCGCGTCTAAACACAAAACGAATTTTTTTAGAATTATTGTCTGTTTATCTGTTTGCTTTATCGCGCATCACGCAAAAAGTACTGAACGATTTTGATGCAATTTTTTTTATTTGATAGCTCTCGATTAGTCTTAAATATACACATTTTATCCCGCTACTATATCGGGAACCTGAGATTTTTATCGAGCCTAAAAACTAGCTTTTGGCTTCGGCGGAGCCGCGGGCAAAGGCTAGTAGTTACATAAATGCTACGAGTACCTTATATAAGTGGAAATAAATGTTAAAATTTAGTACTGTGACCCCTCGAAAAAACTCTACCAGAAAGAGAACTCTTCAAATTTTAGATATACTCGCCATCACATGCCGTTGCCACTGAATGCGGTGACTAAACTTAATTAATATCTACTGTTGTCAAATAATAAACGAGAGTCACACCATATTATGTTCTTTAAACTACACCTGCTCAGAAATACCTCCTTATTATTTGAAAATGATGCAGAAAGTACGTCATTACTGTCACACGAATATGCGGGAGGAAAAGTGTATAGAAATCAATTGCTAACACGCTGAGCGAGAATAAAAACTATACGAGAATCCATTAATAACGTGCTTTTTCTTTTAATTTTTTTTTTTTTGACGTTGCTAGCACAGTCGCATACTTCTTATTTTAAACATTGTAATGTCTAAATTATTGCTACTTGTATTTATTACACATTATTTAAAAAAGTGGATTTTTTTTTTGATGTCACAGCATCTATTGCGAAGGGAGGGTAAAACCGGCTGTTAGCGTCGCGACGTCGCCATGCCAATTTATTTGTTTTTAATGACATCTGTTTACAAAAGCATGTAACTATAAAGCATAACGTCAATCAATAAACCAATAGTAGATAGTTATAAATATTTAGGTGTATGGGTACACTACGCTGGGCTAAGCATAACAATTATATTGTGGAGAGAGCTCAAAAACACCTTTTCCTACTTAGAGTTCTAGCAAGCATGACTTGGGGTCTACACCCTAAACACCTGAGACACATTTATATAGCATTGATCAGAAGTTATTTAGATTACGGAGGCTATTTATATAACTGCAGTACCAAGGTTCACTTAAACAGCTTAAAAAAGATCCAAAATCAAGCTTTAAGGATCATTTTCAGGATTCATAAAAACAACACCTATCCATGTCATGGAGAGCGAGCTTTGTCTGCTACCCCTGCATATATGAGAGTCATTCAAGTTTAGATACAGATCTAAAATTGAATGATATGTAGATCTACATCCTATAACAACCTACTAGAATAGTAATTATAATAGTATAAATGCCAATGTTTGTGTAGTATGCATGTAGGAAAATATTTCTAATACCAATCAGCGCTGAAACAGCTGAACTGTATTTGATGAAGTATTCTATGAGAATACTTTATGACCTGGAATAACACAGGACATGTTTGCAAACATGTCCTGCGTTATCATTAACATTCCGCGTTTTTACAATACTTAGCTGCATGGTTCATGTAAGTAAAAACGCGGAATGCAACTATTTATTAATAAATCTAACAATGAGTCCTCTTATGCACATCACGCGACTAGATCGGTGCATGGGTGCCATCAATAGCTCCAATTACTTTTGGAAAGGTACTTATATCTTGGAATTTTCGAGCAGATCTTTCCATTTATTCTGCATTCTGAGGAATTTATACCCATTCTGACCGCATCCTTACGATAGCTTTGCTAACTCTATAATTAATTCTGGATTCACTTCATTAATTTACACCAGCAGTATCTGCAATACATCGTTGGAATGAGCCATAGTACTCTAATGTAATCAGCTCTTGCTGCATCAGAGTTATAGCAAAATTACGGAAATAAATAGAAAAATGTTTGAGCTGAACATTGGTAGTTTGTTAAAAAAAGGGTTTTTTTTAATAAATGTGTACCTAATTACAATTGTATGTAGTTAGTTGATCATACGGGACTTCCTTACTTAATTTTTCTTTAGGACACCTGGCTTTCACCCAGTAGGCTCAGGTCGATTCCCGGTACGGGAAACTAACTACCTCCGTGGTGCAGCGGTAGTGTAAGCGACTGCTCATCATGAGGTCCCAGGTTCGATCCCCGGGTCGGACAGTGCTATTGAGCTTTTTTGTAAGAAAAAAATTCTCAGTAACAGCCCGGAGTTTGGAAATATGCCCGGTAGAAGGCAATAGGCTCGCCCCCTATTACGTGGGACTTAAACATAGCTGGCATACCGTGGGTGTGTAATACACCTCTGCCTACCCCTTCGGGGAATACAGGCATGATGCTATGTTTGTTGTTTTATGTTGATCAATTAACTTACTTCATGGTTCGCATTTTTATCAATGGTTCCATATGTAATAAGTTAACGCACGCGCGATTTTTAGTAATACGAAAGCTTGCCAAGGCCTATTTTTCATCCCATTTACCTTAGATAAATAACCTATAGATGTAGCCATGATACATTATGAAGTGTAGAAGTGTGACGGTCATATACGAAATACGCTAAGAAAATTGAGACAAGTATCGTATCTTCCCGTCTCATATGGCGTGCAGGTTTTTCAGCTGGCGAACTTTCAAATAGTTCGCCATACAACTTAATCACCATGACTACCAGGGATGCCATTAAAAGGAAAATTAGGTGCCGTGTTTTGTGTTTGAAAAAATACCGTGTCTCAAACAAATTTATTAAAAAGCAGACATTCACGCCTGATTATAAAAATAAATAATCATAATAATAATAATTATATATTGTTCCTATAATTACAGTGATTAAAAAGAAGGTTTCCATACAAAATCTATAAAAATATGTCAGATAAACAAACTTTATTTGAATTTAACTAAATTCGTCCCGCGGGAAAGGATGGGATTGTGACACTCGTATTCTTAGTCCGTCACCACACGGACGTTGCAAGAAAAATATAATGGTTGGCACACAATATTTATTGATGGATCAAAAAGTACCAATGGTCTAGAAGCTGCATTTATTTTATAATCCTGTTTTTAAAAAATAGTGGAAGTTTTACCGATTGCATATGAAGTATTGAAAATCATCTACGACTTGCAATCGAGGGGAGTGTCTTTGAGACTGCAATGGATCCCAGGATATATCGGAATTAGGGGTAACACAAAGGCAGACCAACTTGCTAAATCAGCATGTTCGAGTGGGACATACTATGAAATATTTCCTCATTACAGCGAAGGAATCCCTAGATACAAAAGGAAATTCTGGGATATATGGCAGGAATATTTTGATTTAAGATCAAGAGAAAAGGGTATTTGGTATAAAACCATATAGTGCTCAATCTATTGTAGCCCCTGATCCGGAGATGTCATAATTAACAGGCAATATTTAAAAATCGCTTTCAGACTACGTTACGGTCACTATCAATCGGCAAAGTATGCATTTCTGTTAAAAAAATGCACCTCACCGAAGTGTGAGATATGTGATGTGGTGGAGGACGTGCATCATTTGTTAGTGGAGTGTGATAGAAACCGGAGTCATAGGGAAGCGTTGCTGAGAGAGTTTGGGCTGATTAGAAGCAATGTGGGTATTTTCCAATCCATTCTGGCAGAACTCGCTTCAGTGGCTGCAAGAAGGGTATATGCTTTGCCAATTCATTTTGCATCTGGACAGTATCCAGGAGATGCAGGTTCAAATCCTGCTCGTGACTGTTATTTTCGATTTCACATTTTTCACTTTGTATTTAATGTATAGTGTTAAGCATGTCAAATGCTAAAAATATATATAAAAATATCTAAATAGATTAGATTAGGTTAAGATTGTTATTCGTTAAGCGTACAATGGGACTGGCATATCCATGTTCGATAAAAGTCCCGAAACTAAATAAAGAATAAAAAAATATATACATTTTATTTGTCACAATATCCGATGTGAAATCGCTACAATACATTTACTAATAACTACGTGATGTAGCAGAATTTTAGTGAAGAACATTTATAATAAAACCTTTTTTTAAATAGTTACGTTAAAATTTTGTGAGAGTTTATTATCTCTAAACTCTTACCTAATTTTGCTTTCACAATATTAAACAAGATAATAAGTGATCGATATTAATGTATTGTAATGTGCCGTGTGGGGCTGGCTTTAGAATTCCACCACCCCTCTCCACCCATGGGAGTCGTAAGAGCCGACTGAGGGAATACCGAGGGAGTGGGCAGCAGCACTCCCTCGAGTATTAACAACATCCACTGCGATCGCCAACCCGCCTGCCAAGCGTAGCGATTATGGCACTATTCCCCCATATGAGCGCACAGGACCGCTCGTTGTAGGGTTCTTGGGGAGGCCTATGTCCAGCAGTGGACGTCAAAAGGCTGATCGATGGATGGATTAATGTATTAATCAATTAGTGATTTATTTAGATAGCGGTAAAAATTATATCGTGATCTTCATTTAATTTTTGCCACATTTAGGGCGAATAGCCGTAGGCGTAGCGTAATAGCCACACTGAAGTGTAATATTGCTATCTCATGAGTGGCCACGCGATGGCTACATCTATAGGTTATTTATCTAAGCCATTTACTGAACCTATCGATTCTATGTACATAAACTTTTCTTTTTCTACGACGTACGTTATTTAAATACTCCTCGTCAGTTTCGTCGTCTCCCACAGGATTTCTATTAATAGAGCTATTATTATATATACGTGGTACAATCAACACCTAATTAAACCTTATCTAAAAACAAGAACCGTGAGCCATGTGGGGCCGGCTTTAGAATTGTCCCACCCCTCTCTACCAATGGGAGTAGTAAGAGCCGACTGAGGGAATACCGAGGGAGTGGGCAGCAGCACTCCCTCGAGTATGAACAACATCCACTGCGATCGCCAACCCGCCTGCCAAGCGTGGCGATTACGGCATTATCCCCCATGACGGGACCGCTTATTGTAGCGTTTACTTGGGGAGGCCTATGTCCAGCAATGGACGATGGAAGGCTGATGGATGGATGGATGGAAAAACAAGAAAGATTTAAGCACTTTTCAAAGCACCAGAGAACAATTCGTAATCGTAACCTTTGTTATTAACAATCGCGTTCATGTGAGAGTGGTTTTTTTTTGACAGATAGCAAAAGTTCGCTACAACATGTACCTCGATGCGCCTCTGGCCTCAGAGGTGCATCGGTAGTATATGTTATTCTATCAAAGATAGATAAATTGATTCATGGAGGTGTGCATGTGATGTTTGCAGTACGTTCCATATGCGGGGAAACGATGAGGCTGACATTGTGACAAAATATGCGGTCCCTAACGGCCGAGAAATTTCTAATAAACCGGACTATTGCGAGTTTATGCTTATATACAAAAGAATATGTCATGAGAAATGGAAAGAGTATTTCGATGAAGTCACTGGAAATGGGCATATGGTATAAAACTATACAGTGTGAGCCTCCTCTTGTTCCCTGGTGGATAAATACTAACTTAAATAGAAAGACATTAGTTACTGCTCCTAGACTTAGATCCGGACACATTCCCTGCAACAAATTTAACTATTTGGTGTGAAAGACGCAGCACCAAATTGTTCAAATTGTGGCGTATATGAAGACCTACATCATCTGTTGCTGGAATGTGTCCGTTTTGAGTCAATTAGAGCTCATATGATAAATGTGCTTTCTTTGAACAGACTAGATATTGGTAGCTTTAATAGTATCTTAGCCCAACCTAATTCTGTGGAGGCTAGGATTCTATTTAACTTTATGGCAATATAAGACCAGTTTACTATAACAATTTAATATTATTTTGGAATTATTGCATGATTAGGGTATAATAGGACTGATATATACTAATGTAAAAGTCCTTTTAATAAAATAAAATAAAAAAATCAATAACAGTTATAAAGAGAGGTGGAAGCGTCTGTGAATAAAGAGAGGGATGTAGATATATATTATAGTTATAGGATAAATTCACACTTACTTAGAAGTTCAATGCCTTTACGTCCATTTCCGTTACTTTACACATGTCAAAAGTTTATGCAAGCACACATTGAAAAAGTTATGATTATTTTATTTCTACTCATTACAAAATAATTTAGATTTTTTCATATCTGCCAATCCGAACACGCCTATTTTTTTGCATTTGAAATGTGAAAAAAACTCTTTGTTAAATAAATTGTCTTTATCTTTCCTCGCAGGAGTAGTATAAAGTACTATGTATCACTCGAGAGTTCCCGATCTCGGGTGGTTTTAAAGCCCTTCTACGCATTGTTTAGAACAAACACGGGTTTATATTACTTACTTGTAAAAACATCTGTTACACGTGTCACATTGAAATTGTCTGTCTTCGAGTTTTGTTTTACTATCAATAAATTTGACGGACACACTTTCACCCTCATGATATCTCAATATATGTTTATTGAGAGTTATTTCGTACGCAAATTTGACACCACAAACTGTGCATTTATATTTTCTTTCAACCTGTTTACAAATTTTTCTGTGGCGTGCAGCCGACCTTAAAGTAGCAAATACCTAAAAAAATAATACCAAATAATGTTATATTTAAGTTTGCAAATGGATTGTCATCACCACGTTCGATAATTACCTTTGTACATAGGTTACAACGTAGCGACAGCTCCGGATGCTCAGCATCGTGATGATTTATGAGATCTTTTTCAAACAAGAAAATGCAACTACAAGCAGCACAAACTTGAAGTAATGCAATGTTATCCTAAAAAAATTAAGTTATCAATTTTTAAACTTTTGATAAACTCAGTAGTATCAATCTACCAGCCTTAATTAGAAGGCAGAGAAATGAGATTCACACACGTACCTGAGTACTTGACTTTAATTGATCAACATAGTTAAAGTACAAATAATTTGTACTTTAATAAGTGGCGGAGCATGTCAAATGCTAAAAAATATAGATCAAAAATGATCAGCATAGTGTTTTAAATTTTTACAAATCTACCAATTACAATAGGTATGCCGCCAAAGTTAGCAAACAGTAGTGTTTATTTGACTATTCGTCTAGATTTATTGAACTCCGTGCAAATGGTAACAAAGAAACATGCAGTATACAATGACAATTTAAAACATACCGTTTGAGTATTGAGCAATAAAAATTCTTGCAATGTAATTTCAGAGATAAAACTTATTTGCTTTTTTTCATTCATGTGTACATTTGATAGATCCTAAAAAATATACGTAATCAATATACCTATAACCAGCAGTTTTCAGATAAAATATGTACGGTATACAAACATTTCCTGCAATGCAATGATGTTGATCAAACTTCATTCTCTCCAAATAGTTCTTTCGGCATAATACACAAGTCAAAACCTTCATATCTAAAACAAAAAATAATATAATTAAAAAAAAATGCAAATAAAGAATTAAAATTATACCAACACAAAGTACAATCTACGACGGATCTCCAACTTTGACGTGCGTGTGTACATACGTGAGCATAGAAGAGAAAATACAGCAAAACAAAGATTTCACTTTATAATAAAACCCTTGTTTTGTTATTCATGCATTCATATATCATTATAAATGACACAAAGACGTTTCAGATAAGGTGCTACTGCCTGCAACATTATAAATTAAACAAAAGAAACATAGCATCACGCCTATATTCCCCGAAGGGGTAGGCATAGGTGTATTACACACCCACGATTCGCCAGCTATATTTCCATCCATCAGCCTTTCGACATCCACTGCTGGACATAGGCCTCCCCAAGAGAACGCCACAACGAGCAGTCCAGTGCGCTCATATGGGGGATAGTGCCGTAATCGTCACGCTTGGCAGGCGGGTTGGCGATCGCAGTGGATGTTGTTAATACTCGAGGGAGTGCTGCTGCCCACTCCTCCGGTATTCCCTCAGTCGGCTCTTACGACTCCCATGGGTGGAGAGGGGTGGGACAATTCTAAAGCCAGCCCCACACGGCATATGCTTAGGTCCCACGTAATAGGGGGCGAGCCTAATTGCCGTCTACCGTGCACATTTCCAAACTCCGGGCTGCTACTGAGAATTTTTCTTTTTACGAATTAGCTCAATAACTTTGGCCCAACCCGGGGATCGAACCCGAAACCTCATGAAATATAAACTCAGGCGAGCCACTGACAAGAGTTTGGCGGGCCGCAAGTTCAGTATAGGTAGTGTAAACCATTGCCCGAGCTGCCCAAATAATTTCTTCACTAAAATTAAAGGTAGTCTACAATGGCCAACATCATATTAAATTAATACCAACCTTTGTGACTTAATAAATGAGTATCTAATTCTTCTTTGGTTTTAAAATATTGTTTGCAAAATGAGCATTCGATTTTATTTAGAGATGTTATGTAAAATCCATTCTCTGTTAACTGGTCTAGAATATTCTAAAATGATAAAATTAAAGATTATTTATTACTGAAGGATCATCATCTCATAGCTTCCCGCCTGTATTCTCTTAAGGGGTAGGCATTACACACCCACGATTCGCCAGTTATGTTAAGTCCCACGTAATAGGGGACGAGACTATAGCCGTCTACTGGGAACATTTCCAAACTCCGGGCTGCTACTAAGAATCTCCCTAGCCCAAACTTTGTTGGGGTTGGTATCCGATATGTTTTTAGCTGATACATCAGTATTTATATGATACGACTTAATATATGTGTTCAAAACCCAAGTAACGGCAGAAAAGCTGAACTTAAAACAAGACCAGATACAGATTGTTCCTCACAACCTCAAACGACTGCCAGGATGCTATTTATCAACCGGGACCCATTGCTTAAAGTATCTTCCGAAGCATGGAGATCCCAGAAATAGGTGTCACTTTTTGGGTCACCCGTCTGGTACCAACCGAGCGAAAGTTTTTTAACATTAAAAAAACTATACGGTTGTCTGTAAAGTCGGTTTACGGACGATAATTTTACGTGCTAACGTCATATAATGTTTGTTGATAGTTTCACAAACAATGCATCGGTTGCCATACATTTTTTGAAACGTGAGACTTTTTCGTGCGTGAAGCCGGCGTTCATCAATTTATATGACGTTATCACGTCAAAAAGCCTTGCCGATCGTTGCAAGTCCGAACAACTAGGCAACCAAGAGAGTTTTTTTTTACCGCAGGAAGTTATAATTAAAAAGTTATGGGGAACAACAAATGGACGCTCACATTAGGTAGTATCTTCTTAGGTCTCCCTCTTCTCTTTGGACCCATTACATCTGCATGAAGCTTCCACATGTGCTTTGTTAAAGCGTCAGCTCCAGCAAAACATGTACCACAAATTGGACAAGAAGTGCTGTTTACGTCATCACATTCAACTAAAACAATAAAAGATAAATGCTAGTAATATGTAAGTATATTGCCAATGAATGCACAGATGACAGAGTGGTTTAAATATCGGCCTCCCGCCCGAGTGTTGTGGGTTCGATTCCCGCTCAGGGCATTTGTGTGATCCACGAATGGTTGTTCTGAGTCTGGGTATACATTGTGTCCGTGAAATTGTGTGTTTGTAAAATCTCCTGCGATACAAGGATTATTCCTTAGCGAAGGGTGATAGTAAGTTTAATTTTGCAATTAAAATTCATACTATTTGATGGCGCGATTTTTTAAACATTTTTGATCTATATTTTTTAGGATTTGACATGCTCCGCTACTTTTTAAAGTACAAATTATTTGTGAATAAGGAAAGAGATGCTAAAAATATAGATCAAAAATGTTTAAAAAACCGCGCCATCAAATAGTATGAATTTTAATTGCAAAATTAAACTTACTATATTGGATTGATGCATGTAAATGCATTCCGATAGATGGCGTTGGTCGTAAAGACAAATGTGATGAGGAAATTGGGATGACCAAATAAGTTTGTACGATAGCTCAGTGACTGCACTTCCCCGGATTGGAAAAGACGCGGGTTCGATTCTCGCTCGTACAAAAAATCTCTTTTTCCTTATTCACAAATAATTTGTACTTTAAAAATACAGAGCAATATATAGACCTTACTAATCATTTTGGATGCTTCAAGATGGGTATTTTTAAAATGAGCTTTATTATATCCTGAAATGGAATATTTTTGCTTACTTTTTATACATTTCTTTTTCTTATGTTGCTTGCATTCACCTTGGTTTTTAAATGTTGCCAAACAATTGCTACATTGATAAAATGCTTTTTTGAATGGAACTTCTTGTTCATTTTTCACAGTCTCTGTAAGTTTTATAAGAAATTTACATATTACAATAATATTACATTTGTTTTAATTTCCTATTATGTACTTACCTAATTCATTTAAGCTTGGTCCATTAGTAAGAGGAACTTCATAATCATTTTGTGTATATTCATCATTCTCATCTAGCAACATATGTTCAGTCTTCACTGCTAGTGCGTCCACCTGAAATCAGTATAAATTTGTGATAATATTATTAAAGCTAAATTTAACATATAGTTAACAATAAATAAAATATTTACGAGCATAGGAAAGGTTATCTCAAACTGTTTGGTCTAAAAATTTATTACAACTATCATTAAAAACATATTTTATTATGATAGATGTTTTGGTTGCTCAGCTATGAGAGTTTGTAAGCTTTGTTGTTCATATAATTATCTTCTGATACAATGAAAATCTTATAAATATTAATTCTGATTGACATATAATTATTTGTATTAACAATAAAATGTGTACCCCATTTTAGCCATAAAAAGGTAAAATGTGTATATTAACATTATATGCGTAGTGAATATTCATATTTTACTTAATAAATATCAGATGATTTTAGTGCATTTGCTGTTTATATACCAATTATTTTATGGATTATTTTTCTGAAACATAAATACCCATGATGGGGACTGTATACTTTAATGGAAACACAAAAATAAATAGTTAAAAGTTAAGTTTTTTAATATTCACCAGCTTTAGAGTTTAACTTCAGATTGAAATAAAAAGGTTATGCTTTTAACCCTTACGTATATTCATCTTATTTGGCATACTTTAAACTACTGATCACAGCGAGAAAAATGTAGGTAGAACAGCCTGTTACAGGGTATGTAAATTAATTCAGTATAGTGCCCTCTGTAGGGAATATATGACTATGTTGTTGTTGATTCTTATGTTTTAAGTCTTTAATATAATAAAACTACTTTAAACTGAACCCAGTAGATAAGTGTATAACTAATAAGTCTAATGACAAAGCATATAAGCTTCTTAGTTACGATAATAATATTTTAAATATTTTATGTAATATGAACTTAACACAGTGAGTTCCCGTAAACTACAGCACCCTATACTCTTCATTCACTATACCTATATTCAACAGAACAAATTATTTGTAAATGTAGAAAAAGAGAAGTTTAGTGCAAGCGGGGTTCGAACCTGCGTCTCTTCCAGAAAGAACACACACCATGTTCACAAATTATTTGTTCTGTAAAGTAGATGAGCGTGTCAAGTGCTAAAATGTAGATCAAAATGTCCCTATCCACTTATTTTTATCTCTACACTCAGCCATCCTATGTAATATTGTGTAATATCTGGTGCACAATAGCTAGTAATGAATTCCTAACTCATATTACCATATTACTAATGGGGTAAGAAGCGCGCAGCTCATGCCCATATGCATACTATGCCAAAAGGAATGTCTGAAAACCTGGGACATTCAAGTTTATGTGTGGTGTAGTGGTATTATCAGATGCTCAAAATAAAATTGGTATTGTATTAGTTAAAAATCATAAATTAATATGGCAATAAAATATACTGCACTTTTTGGTATTTATTTAACATTCTATTATATTGTACAAAATGATAATCTTAATCATAGACAGACATATTAACATTCTAAAGATATTATTAATGTGCAAATAATCAATGGCAATATTTTAATTGTAAAAATATTCTCAGTTATTTATAGAAAGAAAAGTGCTCAGTTACGCTCAGACTATATTCTAATAATTAGATGTGCTTGATCAGAAAAACATGTCATCTTTATAAAAAAAAATGTTTATTAAAAATTTGTGTTCATTGTGCGACCACAATAGAGTCCTAAGCTAATAAAAATTTTCACAATGTATGCAGCTGCTGGTATATATAAATATGGCTGTTTAATGAATCGGTATATCCCAATAAGGTATTAGGAACCAAATCAAATTGCACATGCACATATATTTAACAGTTAATTTTTTTAATTAAAATTCCTTAATGCAATGTCTATCTCATGCTTGATGAAATTGTATTTTCAGTCTAATCTGCACATCCTTTTTAAAACCAACTTTTTATTCGCCAGCTATACATTTCAATCTCATATACATATTACTTAATTAAAATTTAATAAATACTCACAGATTTAGTGGATGCCGACCATCCCTCATTTTTAAATAATCCCTGAAGCACCATGTGAGCTTCTTCAGATTTTTTCTTAAATTCAAATGCATTTGCAGCCCTTTCCCTACATTCATAGCAAATAGTTGGAGGCAACCCATCATTTTTATGGATCTAAAAGTCAGAAAATACAAATTATCAATTTATAAGTTAATAATTATATTTTTTCTAACAACACAGTAAATGTTCAATGAAAGATACAAATAGCAAATTAAACCAATACAGTAATTTGCCTTTATTCATCCATCCATCCAGCAGCCTTTCAACATCCACTGTTGGACATAGGCCTCCCCAAGGGACCGCCACAACAAGCGGTCATGGGGGATAATGCCGTAATCGCCACGCTTGGCAAGCGGGTTTGCGATCGCAGTGGATGTTGTTAATACTCAACGGAGTGCTTCTGCCGA
Organism: Leucoma salicis; assembly: GCA_948253155.1. Lineage (NCBI taxonomy): Eukaryota > Metazoa > Arthropoda > Insecta > Lepidoptera > Erebidae > Leucoma > Leucoma salicis. Next base: position 17,699,226 of record OX411803.1, read on the forward strand.
CTTCCCCGGTATTCCCTCAGTCGGCTCTTACGACTCCCGTGGGTAGAGAGGGGTGGGACAAAAGTAAAGCCGGCCCCACACGGCTACACACGGCTTGCCTTAATTAAAAAGGCTATACAATATCTACAATAAGATTGCCATGATACAATGTTATTGTTGATGATGTATTCATTAATAGTTTTACAATCGATAATAAATTCTGAGTCCTAATCCTATGACTGTATGCATTATGGAAACATGATGGAAACACTTACAGTTGTCATTTAACACAAATCACTATAGTAGATGTAAACAATAGCTTATCTTATCTTCTTGTTTAATGGCTCTTGTTGTGGCAGTGTGAGCACAATTTCGCCAATATCGAGTATTAATTTAAGGTAGACCGTCAAAAGAAGGAAATTTGGTCGGTAAAAGAGAAATAAACGGTGAAAAATGAGTCCAACACGACGGATTACCATGAGATACACTGAAACAATAAACAATAGCTTACCTTTAATCCAGTAACTGCAGTCACTATGTAATCTATTGTGATTGTTTCATCAAAAACTTCAAATATTGAATGTAAAACGGTATCTTTTGATAAACATGTTCTGCATAGTTCCTCTATCTTAATTTCATCTTCTTTCAAATAGGAAGCCATTAGAGGAGATTTTTACACAGTGTTAGTTGTGGAGAAAATTTAGGAAGACTGCGTGCTCTAGAAGTAAAGCGCCTTACGCACCATCCATCCCCGCTGTACGTCCGCTCAAGGCCACGGTGCTGGACGTAGCATACGCACCATCGTGCGGGTGCGAGCATCCAGCGTGAGGGCTGTCCACTTAAAAAATACATCGATATTTATATACGATTTAAAAATCGAATCCCAGTATCGATATTTGTTGATATATCGCTTGAAGAACATCGGTATTTTTAAATATCGAATATACCCATTAAAGTTTAACGTTAGTTACCTTTCTCCAGTCAAACGCAAAAAGCTAGCTACTGTATTTGATTTCGTATGTGTGAATGTAGAATCAGAGATCAGAATTTCATAGCTACACGGGTTGTGTACCTAATGATAGAGGTTTTATATGCATGTAACTTGAATAGAGCTGTACTGCTAAGATAGTAGTGAGATGACTGTGATGAGTTATATTATATATTAGTAAGTAAAACGACGCGTCACCCAGGACGTTAAGTATGAATTTTTTGTCGAAATTAGCAGTCGAAAGCAGTTGTCACGATTGCTGAATTCGCAATACATCTGAACGGTATCCAGGAGATGCAGGTTCAAATCCTGCTCGTGACTGTTATTTTCGATTTCACATTTTCCACTTTGTGTTTAACATCATAGTTATCTTTTAAAATTGTTCCGGTTATCATATGTCAAACTATTGCTATCTCGGTAATGCATACGCTGAGAACGTGTCTATAATATCCTCTGTCTACGATCAGGATAAATAATTTAGCTGCTCACTGACAGATGTCTTACCTGTTAATTATGTTTTTTAACGTTTTGTTTTTATTGTAATTATTAGTCCGATATATTTTTTAATAGATTTGGCAAAAAAATAAAAAGGAATATTTGATGTTTCTATAAATAAATATATCGATTAATCGAATAGAATAAATAATTGTCAAAACATCAATGAATCATCATCAATTCGATATATAGTATGGAAAACATCGAATAAGTTCGATATATCGATATTTAGTGAGTACCCTAGTGCTAGATGTAGTCGATGAATAAACTGAGTGCACATGTTAGGTACATATTTACATGTTTAAAATGCCACCAGCTTTATCAAAACGACAAAAATGGGAGTTGTTGTTTACAGCACCAGAAGAGAGGAAAAAATAAGAAGAGATTTTGTATAATTTTTTTTTTGTTTATGTTGTAGTTCTCGCAGGAGACACTTCAAAGACAATTGTAGCACTTGTATCTTTCAAGAAATCTAGTTATTTTTTGCTATCCTATATTTGTCGCAAGCTCTAAATCTTGAATGAATCTGCTGGACAACAAGCTTAAGCGCCTTCCATTTTGTTATACGTCCCGCCAAGGACATGCACGATGCACGACGAAAAACGATAGTGAATAGTCTCGACGCACGTCAATAATTATTATTAATTGCTTGCTGGACTTGCACGACCAATTTTGCCTCCAGCAAGCACCCCCACCTCGTGCAAATCAGTGTTTCCAGATCCCAAAAGTATAATTACAGTGTTGTCAGCTAAAAAATACAGAAGTTTCTAAAAACAATACAGCATATTTCAGAATTGATTACAGTAAAACTTTGTTTAAATATTAAAAGGAAAATAAGCTGCTTTATTAGTTTATTTGTAAATACAAATTATTGAGTTATTCTAAAAGAATTTCGTCGTGATTTTGAAAAAATTTTTGCCGTCATCCTCGAAATCATTTCGTCGTCATTACTTGGATTAAACTTGAAGCAGTTTTCGGAATTTCGACGAATGGCTTACTGAGCTAACATATTTCCTATGGTATTTGTAATCAGACAGTTCCTCTGCTTGGTTTTTATATTATTTATTTCACTGAAATAAATAATTGCCCCGAAACACGGCAATCCGACATCGGTAACATACCTATTTATCATTGGCAGAATCGGAATTGAGTCAGAATCACTGAACAATATTACTCAAGAGGGCAGAATTGTTGTCGTGGACACGGCACCGTTTGCCATATATTAAAAGAAGAAGAATCATATAGACTTATAAAGTTTGTAACGCGATTGCACGCTCTGACTAAATACACAGACTGAAAATCATGACGAAATTATTTAGGAATAACTCAATAATTTGTATTTACAAATAAACTAATAAAGCAGCTTATTTTTCTTATAATATTTAAACAAAGTTTTACTCTAATCAATTTTGAAATCTGCTGTATTGTTTTTAGAAACTTCTGTATTTTTTATCTATCTATGTTAGTTGAATATGAATTTTGATCAGCCTTCAGAAACCGGGGGCTATAATAATAAATAACTTAAATAAAAGCTTGCAAGCATTCGTCTTGACGAGTACTTTGTCTTTAGATGGTATCCAGGGTCTGACGATGGAGATAGGTGACCATAGGAACTCCGTTATAAAATGACATAACTCCATCGAGTTTGAGCTTGTATGATTCATCTTGACGACTACTTTGTCTCTAGATGGTATCTACGGCCTGATGTTGGAGCTAGAAGGTGGCCACAGTAACTTTGTAATGAAATGACGCAACCTCAGCGAGAGGTTAATATTCGTTTGATTCGTCTTGAGCAGTACTTACTTTGTCAAGATATAATCGTTTTATATCTACAAAATAATTTCGATGTTTTCACATCTGGTAACGTCCCACGACGTCTAGCTTTTTATTTTTTATTTTAAACAATATTTTTAATTTTGTCCACTTACCTTGAGAAACTCATTCTTTAAAGCTTCGTAAATTGCTAAACAAGTTTCAGGAATAATTGTACTAGTAATTAGTGTACTCATTAACTGTGGTGAAATTGCATACGATACCATAATTTCAGGATAACTTTCTCCCGTCGCAAGATATCGTAAGGTTACAAGTAAACGTTCCTTTGCTGAAACACTATCTCTCATAACAGTATCATGACGTTGAATTTTGGGTCCGACTGTTATAAATAAAATCTCTAATATTTCAGTATCCACTCTAAGATAATTATGAAAATCTATCACTTTTAAATCTTTCATTATATTATTCATTTGAGTATAGTTTGCACGTTAATGATAAATTTTTTTCATCCAAAACCTTTTCTTATTTTTTGTCCTCGTTGCTGACAACATCAGAAGAACTCCCATTTTTTGTCGTTTTGGTAAAACTGGTGGCATTTTAAATTAACATGTAAATATTGTAGGTACCTACTTAATAACACATACGCTCAGTATAATCATATGATTATATCTTTCTTTACATCTCTAGCGCTAGCGAAGCGAGCAAGATAAATATCTAGTTCTCATATATATTGTATGTACTCTGTGATCTCTAGCATTGCCACAGAAATAATACTAAGCATAGCACGCACAACGCACGATCGGTTCGACGTACGTCTGCGCCACGATTCAGCTATTCACTGTCCATCTGCACGATGTTCGAAGTGGTGGGGGTGCTTGCTGGATGCAAAACGGTCGTGCACGTCCAGCAAGCAATTAATAATAATTATTAACGTACGTCGAGACTGTTCACAGCAGTGTTCACTATCGTTTTTCGTCGTGCATCGTGCATGTCCTTGGCGGGACGTATAAAAAATGGAATGCGCTTAAGCTTGTCCAGCAGATTCATTCAAGATTTAGAGCTTGCGACAAATATAGGATAGCAAAAAATAACAAGATTTATTGAAAGATACAAGTGCTACAATTGTCTGTGAAATGTCTCCTGCAAACTACAACATAAACAAAATAAAAATTATACAAAATCTCTTCTTACTTTTCTTCTCTTCTGGTGTTGTCAACAACAACTCCCATTTTTTGTCGTTTTGATAAAACTGGTGGTATTTTAAACATGTAAATATGTACCTAAAACATGTGCGCTCAGTTTATTTATTCATTGATTACATCTAACACTAGGGTATTCACTAAATATCGATATATCGAACTTATTCGAAGTTTTCCATACGATATATCAAATTGATGATGATTGATTGATGTTTTGACAATTATTTATACTATTCGATTAATCGATATATTTATTTATAGAAACATCAAATATTATTTTTTATTTTTTGCCAAATCTATTAAATAATATATCGGACTAATAATTACAATAAAAACAAAACGTTAAAAAACAGGTAAGACATTTGTCAGTGAGCAGCTAAATTATTTATCCTGATCGTAGACAGAGGATATTTAGACACGTTCTCAGCGTATGCATTACCGAGATAGCAATAGTTTGACATATGATAACCGGAATAATTTTAAAAAATAACTATGATGTTAAACACAAAGTGGAAAATGTGAAATCGAAAATAACAGTCACGAGCAGGATTTGAACCTGCATGCCTGCATCTCCTGGATATCGTCCAGGTGTATTGCCAGTTCAGCAATCGTGACAACTGCTCTCGACTGCTAATTTCGACTACACATTCATACTTAACGTCCTGGGTGACGCGTCGTTTTACTTACAAACATAATATAACATAACTCATTACAGTTATCTCACCACTATCTTAGTAGTACAGTTCTATTCAAGTAACACGCATAGAAAACCTCTATCATTAGGTACACTACTTGTGTAGCTATGAAATTCTGATCTCCGATTCTACATTCACACATACGAAATCAAATTCAGTAGCTAGCTTTTTGCGTTTGGCTGGAGAAAGGTAACTAACGTTAAACTTTAATGGGTATATTCGATATTGAAAAATACCGATGTTCTTCAAGCGATATATCAACAAATATCGATACTGGGATTCGATTTTTAAATCGTATATAAATATCGATATATTTTTTAAGTGGACAGCCCTCATGCTGGATGCTCGCACCCGCACGATGGTGCGTATGCTACGTCCAGCACCGCGGCCTTGAGCGGACGTACAGCGGGGATGGAAGGTGCGTAAGGCGCTTAAGTAAATAAAGGTACATAATATGTAAGAACATATATTATACATATCAATAAAAATTGAAGTCCAAATCATACATAGAGCCATACTCTTTGTACTTAGTTTTTTTTTTTTTTTTTTTTTTAATTTGTTTAAGGCATTGGAAGAACCATCAGCCTATCTTTGTTCTTAGTCTGAGCTTCACAGAGTACTTTTTATGATTATGTGGTTCTAAGGTTCTATGTCCAAGACTCCAAGAATCAAGATTGATGGCAGAGCAGACGGGCACAGATCCAAATAGGCATGTCGATTCACTTTAAAAATTATTGATCTCCGATTCCATTCAAATCAAACATACTAGAATCGATTCTTGTTTGAATCGAGTAATAAAAGATCGATTTTCAATTAATCGCGCCAATTTCAAACATACCTAACTAATTAGAGGTGGAGAACGAACCCAGGATCTTTTGCTCAGCAGTAGTGTTATGTCTATCTCTATATGCTAGCATAAAATCTCATACATTGTAAGCATAAAACTTAAAGTAGATATATTTTTAATTGTTTCTAAAAAATTTGTAAACCAAAAAATTTGTAAAATCATATCTCTGGGTAGATGAAACCGTTGAAACAACATATCAGCTTTGGACGTCTACCATCTACGTCCACGCGTGATCATGAATGCTGTAAAGTATTCGAAACCTCGGGATAGTATAAAAATCAAGTAAACGCGATAGATTCCGTAAACGTAGTTTTATTTCAAAATGTGTAAAATTCACGTAAATGTTAGAATGTATTAATTTACTCTATGTTTTAAAATATTTATAAGATCTTTGTTTGCCGCAAAATATATTTTTTAACGCAAGTAACGCCACCATTGGAAGCTCTAATTTACTATATGAGTCTATGATGCGTTCAAATTATCAACCAAGTACTACCAGTTGCTTTTACGCCCGACAACAGCAAAAATATACCACAGCCAGTTTAGGAATATTATCTCGCTAGTTCCATGAATTGATCGGTCCGATTCGGTGATTCGATTCATTGAATCGATTTAGGGTTCAAAATTGACCTGAAAAATCGATTATATTACTCTAAATAATCAAATTTTCGATTAATCGATTTCAAATCGTCATGCCTAGATCCAAACAGACGGGCAGCAAACGGGCAGATTTTATTGATTGAATGGAAAGTGAATTGAAATAAATGAAATAATAAATAATTTTGTTTGCATACCTACATAAAGTGATTATTTAAATTTTTCAAACAATTATCCAATTAGTATGTTGTTACTTGTGCCAAATTGATTTACAAGCAGAATTTGATATGGTTATCCACTGATTCCACTTCAAAGAGTAAAGTAATACTTCCACTTGCTGGAGACCTTTCCATCTGGTAAGTAGATCCTAATGATTTTGCATTTCGAATAACAATATGTCGTAATAATTATCAAAATTTAATGGTTAACTTAAACGTGTTCCTTAGCTTTAGCTAAGTTTCCTGCCAACAAATATCTGAATTCATCTTTGCTCTGAAGAACTTACGAGTAAATTAAACTCGCAATAATAGAAAATCGATATTTTCTAAATAGGTTTTAGTACCACTGCATGTAAACCATTTCTTTGTCCGTATTTTATTTTTAGATTGAGTAAGCTGCTATTTTTGCTCCCTGCCTAATTATAACAGGTAATATTAAAATTAAGATTAGACCTTAATGTGAAACATTAATCTTGCATACCTACCTAATATGTATATTATCTTATTTAGACAGGTGAAGAAAAAAGCCAATAGTCAAATGGTAAAAATTTTTTTTCTGAATAAAAGCTGCCAGGAATTTATTTTGGGAAAAGGGAATATATAAAGCTAATATTAATATCCATCAGCCTTTTATCGTCCACTGCTGGACGTAGGCCTCCCCAAGAGAACTCCACAACGAGCGGTTGCGTCATGGGGGATAATGCCATAATTGCCACGCTAGGCAGGCGGGTTGGCGATTGCAGTGGATGTTGATAATACTCGAGGGAGTGCTGCTGCCCACTCCCCCAGTATTCCCTCAGTCGGCTCTTGTGACTGCCATGGGTAGAGAGGGGTACTTATATTAATATGACCTAGAATTTAGTGGATAGCAGACAAAATAAAATTTCAGTTAGGGATATCTACAAGCGAAATTGAGTTCTTCAAGGTTACCAAATTGGAAATTGTTTGTCCTTGATTACTTACAGGCGATAAAAAAATAATTTATTTTTTACAAAAATTTATTTAATTAAAAATCAAATTTGGGAAACTGTTGCCGTGTTTCCCATCATTTCATAAATCTGAAACTTTATTTAATTAGTTTTTTTTTTAATTTGGTTTATTTTTGGATTCTAAAAAGGTGATTTCATATTTAGATATTTAGATATTTTTATATATATTTTTAGCATTTGACATGCTTAGCACTATACATTAAACACAAAGTGAAAAATGTGAAATCGAAAATAACAGTCAGGGGCAGGATTTGAACCTGCATCTTCTGGATACCGTCCAGATGCTTTACCAATTCAGCCATCCTGACAATTGCTCCTGACTGCTAATTCTTGCTTCTGACAGATGGCGCAGGCGTCACCCAAAGACGTTAAGTATGATGTGTTATCGAAATTAGCACAACTTTGAATGTGAACCTTTGGGGGTTATCTTGGCCACTTATGTCAAATATTTTTATATTTTTTTGTTCTATGAGATCAGTGGATTGTTGTTATGGATTTTTATCGTCTATATGCTTACCAAATTTAACACACTAGCACAATACATTCTACTTATTTTCTAAAGCACTCGCAATCATAGAATTTCAACTTGCCTATGGTCCAAGAGCTACCGCCTGTTTCTTTAACTGATTAACTATAGGCTGAATTTTCTTGAGTAGGTTCCATTCAACGAGGCGGCTAAGATTTTCTCTGTGAAAAATCTCGATAGAGGTAGCTAATAAAGTGCTCAAGTATAGAACATATCCATTTGGTGGGGTGTCCAAATTGTCTGAGTGACTGACTAACAGTAAGTTTTTTATTGAAATGTTAAGATAATTGGACAATAAACTCCGAAGAACAAATGCCTTACAAAATGGATGGCTTGACTGGAGCATTCTCCACTCCGAATAGAAAGAAAAAAGATATGGCTCCTGGACCACTAGACCTACAGAGCTATAATCGAAATGTGTATAATGGTCCACAGTTACCTAACTATCATTAAACTATTGTACTTGGGAGCTAGGTAGCTACTGTATTTGAAGCGCCTCTATATGGATAATAAAACAACCGTCACACTAACTTTTATTGACGATCCATACTACATTAATACATACTAAGATAGTACCTCTATATTAGATAGACATATCTATACACTAGAATTAGGTGCTATCACTACCTTTACCTACCTACCTACCTACCTAACCTAGACTATCTTTATTTATTTAATACGGATATTATCTGATACTTATTTATATACACTAGCCTTTGCCTGCGGCTCCGCCGCAGCCAAAAGCTAGTTTTTGGGTTGTATCTCAGGTTCCCGGTATAGTAGCAGGATAAAATTTATACCACTTTTTAAGTCTAATCAAGAGCTAACAAATAAAAAAGTTGCATCAAAATCTGTTTAGTAGCTTTTGCGTGATGCGCGAACAAACACACAAAAAATCTAAAAAAGTAATTTTGTGTTTAGACACGCCTATATAGCCTACTAGCTGTTTCCCGCGGCTTCGCTCGCGCAAATAAATGAATATTAAGATAGGAAAGATTTTGTTAAAATAATTACTATCTCTAATGAAATAAAACTATTATTAATCATCAAAGTTTTAGTTTAATTACTATAGTAGGTACCTCTTTATAAACGACGTTTGCAGTGTTTCCTTTTGCGTCTAAAACTCTGATGCATGCAACATAAATCTCTCCATGTGAAAAGCAGTCCTTACTTAAATCGATGCCAGTCATCTTCAGTGACTGGCCTAAGGACTTGTTAATTGTTATGGCAAAGCACACACGTGAGAAACGCAGTCGCTAACTACCAATTTAAAGGCGTTTCAATTTACTTATGATCCTAACTAGCTATGCTCTACAAAACGAATTTATCATTTTCGTAAAATATTTTGATCTGTATTTTAGCACTTGATATGCTCAGCTACTTTAAAGAACAAATTATTTGTAAAAGTGGAAAAAGAGATGTTGACTGCGAGTGGGATTCGAACCTGCATCCCTTCCAATCCGGGGAAGTGCTCTAGACCGCTAAGCCATCGCAGTCACTGACGACGACTCCCAATCTCCACCTCACAATTGTTTTTGATCTCTGTACGTTTCGTAAAATATCCCAGAATCATACTTTATACCAGAAAATGCTGTATCCTTCCACGCAAGCAACCGTCTTTTCGATCGTCTTACTCGATTATTCTCTTCGTACCTACAAACGGCTGCTTTGTGAAAATTTGGGTGGTTATTCGGGTAATTAATTACAGCTACTCTGTGTACTTGTAGATGGTTTTGTTAATAATTAAATACCTGCAGCTCTGTAAACTCCTTTTTATATTTAATGTTAGTTGTTTTGAGCTGCTTCTTTCCAGTAGCATTTGTAAATCATGCACGAAGTTTGATAGGATTCTCCTTAAAAATGTGCACTATATCAGAGATGATTAGAGATCGGATGTAACAAATCCATCCTTTTTTTTCTTTTTTTTTTGTTTATGCGTGAAAAAATGTTCCTGTTCGCACACCCTCGTCATCGTTCGGGGCAACGACCAGGGTAGTGTGGGAACAGATCCATCCTCAAAATGTCATTGGGATTGGTTTTGTATTGAACTAAACCGAAGCCTTTTACGGGGGTTCCCTTCTATACAAAATTTCTCATAATTATGATAGACTTATGGGATGTGTTTGTCCGGCTGCTACTAACTCATATAAACCTCCAGTACCTGGTTGACCGAGCTTTGCTCGGTATTTTTTTTTTTTTTTGTATATCTTGATCTTTTCTCACAAAAGAAAGAATTGAAAAGAATAATCGAACTGGAGACTTCTGGACTCGAACCGGGGTCTTCTGGTTTTGGAACCACCTGATTTACCACCTGAGCAATTATAACCTTGTAGATAGTGGCGAAATTTACCTTCGTATTCTAATAATATTGTAGCAGTTTTTCATTGCCTGAAAATCCGGATAAAACTATGTTTTCTAAAAATGAAACCTAGCTAGATCGATTTATCGCCCCTGAAAACCTCTCCATACTAAATTTCATAAAAATCGTTGGAGCCGTTTCCAAGATTCAGATTATATATATATATATATATATATATATATATATATATATATACACAAGAATTGCTCGTTTAAAGATTAAACCTCCATATATATGAAATATTGACATATCAACAAAGTCTTTATCAGAACTATTATAGTTATTGGTTATTACCAAAAGCATCATGAGATATAATAGAAAAATGACCTTAGGGAGTGGCTACATGAGCAACTATCTCTTCCCGCACCTGTCTAGCCAAGGCTTGAGCGTCATATAAAAGATAGTACTGCCCTTTACTGGCAAGCTCCGTCACCAATGAAGGAAAAGATTTATATTTAGCATTTCAATAGGAGGCCGGAGGAGGTACACACTTACGTAGAACACATTTTTTTGTAAAGGCGAGTATCTAACCGCACACCCCGTCGTTTGGGGCAACGAACAAGGTAGGTAGTGTGGGGCCCTCATCCACTAAATAAGCCCGCCGTGTGCCGTCTCTCCGTCTGTATTGGCAGACCACTGTAACTGTATGATATTCCTTCAGTGATAGCTTACGTGCAACCTACGGTGTGTTTAAGGTTATCTCGTCATATATTATAATAATTAGAAGCGGCATAACGAAACAATAGCCCGAATCAGAAAACGTGTATTATGCCATCTATCTATTATTTAAAATGCAAACTATCAATTTATGCAATAAAATACTTATCTATACAAATAAATTTGAAATGTCTGTTTGTAATGTTTAAATAACAGTTTTTTACTAAAAGCATATGATATAACAAATTTTTTTTTTTAAGTTTTTGTCTAACTGTTTGTTTCGGCTAATATCCATAATGGCTGGACCAAATTGGACGGGACTTTCACTGGCGTATAGCAGATGTTACAAGGAGTAACTTATGATAATATTATTTTAGACAAATAATTAGGTTACTGCAAAAAAATTAAAAACTAAATGCCACGTGTACGGAGTCGCGGGTTGCACTTAGTTAATAAAGTTTGTTACTTAAAACTTTATATAAGATGCTACAATATTGAATTTCATGCTTTTCCTTTTAAAAATAACAAACTTTTTATGCAAACTTTCGACCCCTAATTCACCCTCTTAGGGGTAATAATTACAAAATCGCTGATATGAAATTTGGTGCTTCTTACTTTAAAAATGACGAACTTCCCATATAAACTTTCAACCCCTAAATAACCATCTTAGTAGTATTTTTCTTTAAATTCCATTATACATGCACATTTATTACTGATCAGAAACAGATATACATATAAAAAATCGTGCTACTTACTTTCAAGCTGACAAAGTTATACATTTCTATTATATATACCTTATTTTACCCTCTTAGGGGTGAAATATTCAAAAATCCTTTCTTAGTCGATCTCTACGATAAAAAGGCATCTGCTACCAAAATTTCAAGTTTGCAGCCCTAGCGGTTTAGGCTCTGCGTTGATCGTCAGTCAGTCGATACAAGCAATTATATGTATATAGATTGCAGTATTTTTTTCTCAAATATCTTTAATGTAGGTACAGTACAGACATGCTATGTTACAGCTTTATAATAGTATAGATAATTCAAATTACGTATACTAATACTGATAGGTAACTAGAGACACGTAACTTTACAAGACTTTACTGTTCATTGTCACTGTGTTCACTCACTACCTACGATCACTGTTATTAATTACTCTGTGCATTGCTGTCTTTAGGGCATCGCGCATCGTCGCGAACATTTGTGTTAGCGCGTAGAATTTTTTTTTATACTACGTGGGTGGCCAACGGGCATACCCACCTGAAAATAAGCACTTATCGCCTATAGACACTAGCAACACCAAGAGCATCAATCGCTCGTCGCCATCTCCAAGGAAAGAGATAGGCGGTAAAATGCGCTTCGTGGACCTGCGTCGCCTCTCAGCATACGCTTTGTCTTGAAGCTACTGACGTGGCATGTTCAATTGTGGACGTGCTTTTAATTTGTCTGCGCAGCTCGAAGCACGTTGAGTTTTCATCAGTTAGTGAACGCGTGCTTACTTATGTAGACACTGTTCGTAAGTGTAGAGTCTACACTTACGCACAGTGTCTTACGAAAGCTTTCTCTAAAAGTTCATATCAAAGTTTGCATATAATATAATAGGTATACATTTCTATGAAAATCTCAAGTTTTTATATTCGACATAAGAACTGTAGGTGTCTAGCAAACTAATTTATAAAATGAAGTCAAGTCCAAATAATAAATGCTAAATCACCCACTGCCCGATTTTCCCTTTTGTGTACATTATGACATTAACCCTTTGACCAAAACAAAATTAACGGACGGGCGCAGAGGAAGTGCACGTTTGAACTAACTAACTAACTTATTATCACGCCATTTTCCTTGCGGGGTAGGCAGAGAGAACAGAGTGCCAAGAGGCTCTATTCTTGCATACATCTCTCGCTTCCTCAACATTCATAACTCTCTTCATACACGCTCGCCGGTTTCGGAGACTCCTGCCTTCCTTGAATACATGACCAATTTGGTCTAGGTAGGTAAGTCTCGGTCTCCCCCTGTACCTACATCCTTCCACTTTCGCATTGTATATCTTCTTAGCCGCTCATCCGGTATTCTTTCCACATGTCCGAACCATCGGAGCATTCCCTTTCGCATCTTTACTCCAATACTCTCTTTCATACCTACTCGCTCTCTTACGTCATTGTTACGAATGCGGTCAGTCAGCCTCACTTCACAGATTCTCCGCAGAGATCGCATTTCGACCGCTCATTACTCTCATGCTCCTTTTTACATACCCAACTCTCGCTTCCATATAATAACGTTGGGACAAGCACTGCGTTGTGTATTGCGACACGTGCCTTATTATTTCCCTTTTATTTTTTGAAGATTCGTATGATGTGCGCCGCCTCACAGACCTTACAGTTGGCTTTAGTCGGCCTCTAGCGGTACGATATGTGACACGCGTTTACTGGTCTACACGAAGAACAAACTTCTTTCGAAAATGTTTTTTATGTTGCATGTGCCTCGTGTGCCTTTCCAAAGTGCAAAAATACTATGAAAAACTACAATAAATCTTCAAGCGTCATATTTCATTCGTTATACTTTTATCAGGCCGTGTGGGGCCGGCTTTAGAATTGTCCCACCCCTCTCTACCCACGGGAGTCGGTAAGAGCCGGCTGAGGGAATACCGGGGGAGTGGGCAGCAGCAATCCCTCGAGTATTAACAACATCCACTGCGATCGCCAACCCGCCTGCCAAGCGTGGCGATTACGGCATTATCCCCCATGATGGGACCGCTCGTTGTGGCGTTCTCTTGGAGAGGCCTATGTCCAGCAGTGGACGTTGAAAGGCTGATGGATACTTTTATCATTCTACTTCTGTCTAAATTCTAAAATTTAACAAATACAGTAGTCATAGTTTTTTGTTTGTATTCCATCGTTGCGGGACAGAAATATATAGATATCGTTAGTGCGACAAGGTCAGCAATGGGTATATTTAGTGCGACAAAGACTAACTGATAAACGCAGGTGTAACGCAGGTGTTCTCTCTTCTCTGTCCGATGGTCACAAACGGTTAAGGCCGGTCCATTTATTTTATTTTGGTCAAAGCATAAACCTATATCCCAAATTTCAGCTGAGTATATACGAACACACACACACACACAAACAAATTAAGTCTCAAAATATGGTGCAAAAAATGGAATTGCGTAAGGAACGTACAATTTTTTAAATCCATTACCTTATTGTTAACAGAAAACTGAGATGGCTTCAAGGCAGCAGCAGGCAGCAGGTACTGCGAATTTTAGTAGTTTCGAAGCTGGACCAGCACCCAACGTTAACCAACCGGAAGAGGCAGTAAGTTTCTTTTTAAAGTACTTATTCATAATACTTTCTAACATTAACGCGAATTTTACACATATTGGAATAATACTACGTTTACGGAATCTATCGCGTTTACTTGATTTTTATGCTATCCCGACGTTTCGAATACTTTACAGCATTCATGATCACCTACATGAAACCGTTGAAACAACATATCAGCTTTGGACATGTACCATCTAAGTCCACCCGTGATCATGAATGCTGCAAAGTATTCGAAACGTCGGGATAGCATAAAAATCAAGTAAACGCGATAGATTCCGTAAACGTAGTTTTATTTCAAAATGTACTTATTCATATCAACATTATTATATAGTGATTTTAAAAAAATATTTCTCCTACTTTGAATTTTGTTGCAGGATGAATTCGAAGATGCCTCAGAAGAATATTTATGGTGAGTATAGCTAAGCGAGGTGATACCGTAGCATAATCTTTAATATAGTGGGGCATACCAAAAGTCGTTACCAGACTGTGTGTGTAGTACTGTGTCGCAACCAGAGTGAGCAAATAACTCGTGCTAGTCACTCTAGAGAGTTAGCTTTATCAAATTATTCTTCACTATGCAAACCTTAAGTTAGGAAGCAGTTCCCTGGCGTTGTTCATTCATCTTCCTGTTCCTCATTTCTAATTTTCCTAACCACCTGTTCATTATATCTAATAATTCAGAAAATTACATGTTTTTAGCGGTGGTACGGATTTATTGGCATCTTTTGAAGACTGTGAACTGGCTATAAAGAAGTTCTTCAACAACGATTTGAAAGGCGCGATGCAAATCATGCATCTTTGGTAAGCCAATTATTTCTAAGTAGTCCTAAATTTGTTTGCTGCCTAGTAATCCCGGTTTATATTTTTCAGAAATTAGTGAACAGAACGGCTCAGCTTCCTATATTAGACCTATAATATATGTTGTTATGTTGTTTTTTTTTTCCCTGCCCATAAAACGTATCATTACTGATTTATATATCCACAACTCCACTGCGATATAATTGTCAGAAAGCGGTTATTTGCTTCGTGGAGGAACATGATGATCGTAAAAACAATACATGTATATAGCATCACGCCTTTATTCCTCGAAGGGGTAGGCAGAGCTGTGTTACACACCCACGGTTCGCCAGCTATGTTTAAGTCCCACGTAATAGGGGGCGGGGAAGCCTATTGCCATCTACCGGGCATATTTCCATACTCCGGGCTACTACTGAGATTTTTTCTTTTAACGGTCAATAACACTGCCTGACCCGGGAATCGAGCCCGAGACATCTTGATCATCAGTCGCTCACACAAAAAAAAAACAATACCATCGGGTATTTTTGCCATAATAATATCAATAGCAACGTATGAACATAGAACTGTTCCTGATCAAATCAATAGCTATCCAGCTACCGAACCCAATGAACTGAGGCTATCTCGACAGCTTTGTCTAAAACCCACTACACATTGGTTATGGGAGAGTTCAACGAGTGACTGAGCAAAGAAAGAGAGAGATAGACATTATTATTATTATTTATTTATTTATTATACAATTGGTACTTGGGACATTTTGCCGGAATATGGTATTAGCGGCAGACTGCTACAAGCGGTGCAATCCAACTACATGGACTGCAGAGCTTGTGTGCGGCTGGATGATGGAATGTCACCCTGATTTGACGTCAATATCGGCGTTAAACAGGGCTGCGTTCTATCAACCAGACTGTTTATCATATATCTGGATAAATGTCTACAAAGGTTGAATGAAATGAATGTGGGAGTTCAGATGGGCGACTCAGTGGTTAACTCGCTGCTATATGCAGACGATGCGGTCCTATTAGCGCAGTCTGCGACTGACCTGCAAACCCTAGTCGACGTAATGGCAGAAGATTGTAAGAAAAGGGGCCTACGTGTGAATGTGAGCAAAACCAAAGTAATGGTTTTTGAAAGAGAAGAAGCCAGAACAAATGTTAGAGTAGCAATAGGAAATGGTGTGCTAGAACAAGTGGATGAATTTGTATATCTTGGATGTGGATTCAGTCGGGATAGAAGGTACACCACTGATGTAGAAAGAAGAGTGAATGCGGGAAATAGAGTGAACGGAGCATTCGGACAACTTCTCGGCAGCCATCACCTCAGCCAGAAGGCACGTGTCGCAATACACAACGCAGTGCTTGTCCCAACGTTATTATATGGAAGCGAGAGTTGGGTATGTAAAAAGGAGCATGAGAGCAAAATCAATGCGGTCGAAATGCGATCTCTGCGGAGAATCTGTGCAGTGAGGCTGACTGACCGCATTCGTAACAATGACGTAAGAGAGCGAGTAGGTATGAAAGAGAGTATTGGTGTAAAGATGCAAAAGGGAATGCTCCGATGGTTCGGACATGTGGAAAGAATGCCGGACGAGCGACTGGCTTAGAAGATATACAATGCGAAAGTGGAAGGATACAGGGGGAGACCGAGACTTACCTACCTAGACCAAATTGGTCATGTGATGAAGGAAGGTGGAGTCAGGAGTGTCCGAAACCGGCGAGAGTGTATGAAGAGAGTTATGAATGTTGAGGAAGCGAGAGATGTATGCAAGAATAAAGAGATTTAAGAGCCTCTTGGCACTCTGTTCTCTCTGCCTACCCCGCAAGGGAAACGGCGTGATGATAAGTAAGTAAGTACAATTGGTACAACATTTAACATTAAATATTGTCCCACAAAACCGGTTTAGTGGTTTGACTTTGGGTAAGTCACATTATTAACATATATTATGTATATAAATATAACATATATCTTTAGGTATACAATGTTTACCAACTTAACAAATAATTTTTAAGTTCCTTTTTATACTTTAAAGGATCTTTTTCCTATCTTATGTCCGCTGGTATACTGTTTAGGGCACAAGGTACACGTTTCTTTAGTGTTCTATCACCATAATAATTTATGATTTTAAGGAGGAATATTAAATTTACCAGCAGTCATCGACCTTGTATTAAGATTATGCTCTTTTTTGTCATATTGATTTATAATTAGGAGATATTTATGCTTTAAGCTAACCGGTAAGATGTCACATATTTTAAATTATTGTCTGTAATCTTCTTTACAGCTTGCTTTTGTCTTTTTTGTGACCATCATCTTTAGAAACTTTAATTGCAAAGTTTCTATTTTATCCCAATATGTTTTAAACGTTAGGCCATAACTATCGAGAGCGTAACTTATCACTGATTCAACTAGACTTAAATATAGACATCTTAATATATTAATAGGAACCTTGTAACTTAATTGATAGAATTTACATAACAGTATTCTTAATTTGGCCGTGTGGGGCCGGCTTTAGAATTGTCCCACCCCTCTCTACCCACGGGAGTCGTAAGAGCCGACTGAGGGAATACCGGGGGAGTGAGCAGCAGCACTCCCTCGAGTATTAACAACATCCACTGCGATCGCCAACCCGCCTGCCAAGCGTGGCGATTACGTCATTATCCCCCATGACGGGACCGCTCGTTGTGTCGTTCTCTTGGGGAGGCCTATGTCCAGCTGTGGACGTTGAAAGGCTGATGGATGGATGGATTCTTAATTTACTACAAATATAATCTACGTGTTGTGACCAAGAGAAGCTTTCATCTATTTTTACCCCAAGATACATAACGGATTTAACAGTTTGAATAGGTTGACTTTTTTGTAGTTAAAAATATAGCGATTACATTATTTTTGTTTTCTAAGTAGTTATTAATTTCATCATTAAATTTTGATAACAAATTACCTGCATGTTGGCAGTTATTAATAATATTGTTGTGTTGCAAATATTTGCTTAATTGATTGACGATACATTTTTCAATAATTTTATCTAAGCTTGAAAGTATAGCTATTGGTCTATAATTGGAAGTATCTATAGTCTCCTTTTTTGTGTATTGGACGAACTATAGCTTCCTTTAATTTATCAGGGAATATATATTTACTAACTGATAAATTTACAACATAAACAACATAGAGCCATATTTCTAAACTCCGGGCTGCTATAGAGAATTTTTCTTTTTACAAAAAAGCTCAATAACACTGCTCGACCCGGGGATTGAACCCGAGACCTTATGATCAGCAGTTGTATATAAGAGGTGATCCATTTCGAGGTTCCCTACTTTTTTAAAGAAAAAAACAGAAAATTCAAATTTAATGGAGAATGTTTATTATCATTTGAAAGAACATTCTTTGGCATTTATTTTTTGAAGATTGTCTATCAAATGTTGGCCGTTGCTACGTCGCAGATGGTCCATCCGTTGAGTCCAATTTACGATGACTCGTTCGAGCATTTCGACTAGTAACAATAAAGTAATGAGGCCCATTTCTGGCTCAATGGGTATGTAAACAAACAAAATTGCCGCATTTGGGACGAAGAGCAACCTGAAGAGATTCAAGAACTGCCACTTCATCCAGAAAAAACAAGGGCTTGGTGTGGTTTGTGGCCCAGTGGAATCATCGGTCCATATTTCTTTAAAAATGATGCTGGTGCGTACGTAACCGTCAATGGCGACCGTTATCGTGCCATGATAACAGACTATTTGATGCCTGAAATTGAAGCTCGTGATCTCGGCGACAGTTGGTTTAAGCAAGACGGCGCCACTTCCCACACATCGCATCAATCAATAGATTTATTGAGAGAACATTTCGGTGAGCACATAATTTCACTTTTTGGGCCGATCGATTGGCCACCAAGATCGTGTGATATCACACCGTTAGACTTTTTCCTGTGGGGATATGTAAAGTCTAAAGTTTATGCGGACAAACCCGGTTCGATTCAGGCCTTGGAGGAAAACATCACGCGTGTCATTCGCCAGTTACCAGTCGAAATGCTCGAATGAGTCATCGAAATCTAGACTCGGCGGATGGACCATCTGCGACGTAGCAACGGCCAACATTTGATAGACATAATCTTCAAAAAATAAATACCAAAGAATGTTCTTTCAAATGATAATAAACATTCTCCATTAAATTTGAAATTTTTGTTTTTTTCTTTAAAAAAGTAGGGAACCTCGAAATAGATCACATCTTACGGTAGTAACTGCACCACCGAGGCAGTTCAAGAAAGAGATGATGAGCTGAAGGTATGCCGTATATATGAATTTGGGCAAAGGAACCACAGGGGCCAGATGCTGGCTGATGTTTGGCGACGGACATTCTCTACATGATTAATTGATTTTTTAGGAAACCGCAAGTCGACCTGGATTAAACTTGATGGTTCATTGTATGACGAGATACACTTCATATTGTCAGACAAGCGACATATATCCCATGATGTCTTAGTGATCAGCAAGACAGAAACTTAGCTCGAACTACATAATTGATACCAATGTTACCAATGTTAGATCAACGAATGATATGAAAAACTATTAACGCATAGTGTTGCTAAAGTTAAACACTCTCTTGACTCTTAAACTCATGGAGTTGGAAAGAAATAATTGTCCATTCTGCCGATTGGTCCAATCATAAGCGACTAAACAGATAGATCTCGAAATCTGTGTGACATGACATTTGCAGATTGAATATTATCTTTGGTATTAAAGAGACAAAAATATGACTGGACTATATAGAAGACTGACGAGTATAATCGGTCTCTGTGTTTGTGTGCTATATGAAACTATTCGATACGATCGAAACTTCGGCATTGCTGCAGTCCCTTCAGTAGTGATAAATTGTCCATCGCAACGCCGACATGTTGAAGTGCTTGTATAGAAACGCCACCATATTTGATCAACCGATACAATTGCAGAGAAGTGTTATATAGGATCCGAAACTCTTCACCACTGCATTGGGAATATGTCTGCAAACTCTTGGACTGGATCGGATTTGGCATCAACAACGGCGAATACACTACTCACCTTCGAATAACGGCGAATACACTACTCACCTACGATTTGCAGACGATATCGTAATCATGGCAAAATTCCTGAAGGACCTAGATATCATGGTCAACGACCTCAGCAGTTTCCCGACTAATGTCTCTAAAAATAAACATGGACAAGACGAAAGTCATGTATCATGCTCATATCATTTTAGCACCAGTCCTAGTCGGGAATGCGCTTCTCGAAGTTGACGTCTACTTTGACTACCTGGGACAAAAGTTCAGTTAGGTAGGCACAATTCGATAAAGGTTTATCGACGAATTCAGCTCAGCTGGGCCGTTTCTGGAAGCTAAAAAAAAATCTTTTCGTCCAACATTACGCTGTATCCGAAAATGTCTGCTTACAGTCAGTGATGACATACTGAACAGAGACGTAGTCTTTGAATGTTGGCGTGGTATCAAGCTCAACATCTTTCACTGTCATCCTATACTCTGTATTTCATTAATACAGAGATCTATAGGATAATAGTAGGGACCGACGTGGGTCACAGGGGGGCACGCAGAAGTGGCAAGAGCTTGCCATATTCCTAGACAAACCAACAGCTGTGGGGTAAAAAGGTTCTCGAGTGGTGACCACGTACTGGACGGACCGCAGCTTGGGATGACCTCCCAGCAGATATACTGACGACGTGGTCAAAGTAGCAGAGAACCGTTGGATGTAATCAGCACAGGACCACTCGCGTTACGGCGCTGTCTTGAGGAGGCCCAGAAGTGGACGTCAAAAGTCTGATTGATAGATGAGATAGATGTAACTTGATAAATGAGTCCATCCATCCGCCAGCCTTTCGACGTCCACTGCTGGACATAGGCCTCCCCAAGAGAACAGAAGCAGTCGGCACAGGACCGCTCCTTGTGGAGCGGTCCTGTGCCGACTGCATCCTTTTTTTTGTGTGCTCATTATGGGGGATAATGCCGTAGTCGCCATGCTTGGCAGGCAGGTTGGCGATCGCAGTGGATGTTGTTAATACTCGAGGGAGTGCTGCTGCCCACTCTCCCGGTATTCCCTTAGTCGGTTCTTACGACTCCCGTGGGTAGAGAGGGGTGGGGCAATTCTAAAGCCGGCCCCACAGAGCACGGCGATAAATGAGTAGGTTAGGACCCTTAACGGTATATAGAATGAGCGTAATATACACATTGTAGCAATGCTGTCTAGCCTTTTATGCGCCCGGTGCGAGCTTCTATAACTGCGCCCTTAAAAAATGTTCTAATCTTACCTGGTTCTGACAATAAAATATAATGTTTATAAAAATAAAACTGTCATCTAAAAACTACGTTTTAGTATACATATACGTTTTAGGATGATTTGTTTATGGTCCAAATCCAAAATTTGTTTTTTTCACACACAACTGGCACAACTGTTATCCATTTTGGCGCGGAGTTTGAGTTGCATCTATTATTTATATTAAATACAGTGCTGTTTTTAGTTATCTAGTGTGTATTGCGAATTTCATAATGGACAAAAACATCGAACAAAGAGTTTGTCTTAAATTTTGCATCGCCAATGGAATTTCGTGTTTGTAGTCACTGAAAATGTTACAGAAGGCATACGGTGAATCGACTTTATCAAAAACACGTGCTTATGAGTGGTAAAAAGCCTATAAAAGCGGTCGAGATGTGATGGAAGATTTACCTCGCTCTGGTAGGCCATCAACGTCTGCAACTGAAGTTAACATTGCAAAAGTGAAGGAAATAGTGACTGAAAATCCTCATTCAACTTTGAGAGAGATAGCCGCCGAACTTTCTGTGTCTCACGAGTCGATCCGTACCGGCGACTTCCAACTGAACCGAAACCGAAAAAGCCACGCCAAAGTCGATCAAAAGTCAGTCATGTTGGCTGTTTTCTTTGACTATCGCGGTCTTGTGCACTCGGAATTCTTGCCAGAAGGTTAAACGGTTAATAAAGAATATAAATTGAGTGTTATGCGGCGTTTAAGAGAGCAAATTCGACGAAAAAGCCAGATTTGTGGAAAGAAAATTCTCGGATTTGCACCACAATAATGCGCCTTCGCACAACTCCATCATTGTAAAATGAATATTTGTCCAAACACTCAACAAATACCATCGAGCAACTACCATATTCACCAGATATGGCTCCAGCCGACTTCTTTCTTTTTCCTAAACTCAAATTACCACTTCGTGGCACCCATTTTGAATCGGTAGAACACATAAAGGAGAATTCGCGGCTAAAACTGAACTCAATTCCGGAAACAGCGTTTAAAAATATTTTGATGATTGGATTATTCGTTGGCGTAAGTCTATCGTTTCTGAAGGAGCATACTTTGAAGGTGATAAAATAAATTTGGATGAATAACAAAATTTTTGTGTATTATTGTTCTTTTCCCGGTACTTTCTTGACAGAGTAGTACTTCATAATGAGTAGATTTTGCACACAGTGGGATACGGGTGTACCGTATTACACTATAAATAATAGGTATTGTTTGTGGTCCTGGTCTGGTCATTCTTGCGTCCCTCTAGGGTCTGCGCCCTGTGCCTAGACACCGCCCTAGTTACGGCGCTGCATTGTAGGCATGTCTATATGATTAAATTAATACGGACTCTATTTTTCAGGCGTGAAAATTCTATGTACCATAGTCACGGTAATGCAATGTTTGAGTTTATACCGGCTATGTTAACATTCGACACACCGCAATTCGGCCGGGCACTGGCAGCGGTTAAATTGACTATCAATATATGTAACAGATACAGAAGAAATCATTTTTTTATGGAGACGGTGATAAGGAAGGTAAAATGTTTGTCATTAAATTAACAAATGTAAATTTATGTGCTAACTACGCTTTAAGCTGCATGAAATACTTGCTGTTCTTGATTATTTGTATATAACTGTTGAATTGGTGTTTAGAAATTAAAGCAATAATCTTGTTTTTCAAAAGGTCACCCGATGTTCTACGTAAGAAAGTGATATAAATTGCAAGGTAGGTGTATTACTCTGGTTAGAGGGGTTGGTGTAGCTGTAGGGTAATGTCACGAGATTTATTTCTATTGAATTGATCTAGTTTTCACTTGCTTTTTTTGGTTGTCCTTAGCAGCCGATTCTGATCTATTGATCATAGAGCACAACATTACAGTAAAATTAGTAGTTGTAGGTTACCAATAAAAGCTTAAAAGCAGATGCTACCTTAAGTATTTACCTATAGGAGTTATTTTGACTTTTCTATTAGCTCTATAAGGATCATTTCTTTGGAAATAAGTTATAAAGTCACGTCAAGACAGAAAATTCTTGTACAGTAGTCTGTACGCTCTACATACGATTTAAAACATTGTTATCTTTTTCAAACATTCATCAAATAATGAAAACCAAGATTATCGAAAAATGAATTGGGATGTAACGCTTGCCGAGAGTCCGGGTTAATATATAATGTATATAGTCTGGAGTCCCGAAAAGGACACAAGACTTTATCTCGGTAAAATGGATAGTTCCTGTGGAATGCTATACCTAATTGCATAGAGACAGTTACTGTGCCGTAGAGTCACATATTTATATTCTATGGTCTACGTGGACGTAGACGCAAGCAGAATCTAGTAATAGATATATTATAACAGTAAACTGCCTCGACTATCATGCGTACATCATGATCATGATGTATTTATGATGGTGGAAATGGTAACCGTCGCTCATGGACTCAACTATGCCGAGAGTACTGTCAAGCCGCTGCTCACCATTTCATTTCACATATTATTATATGAAATGAACAAATTAACGGCTATCACCTGTTACAGCCAAAACACAATAATGTGCTTCATGGCCGGTCACACAGGAGATGGTGGTACCGACCCGCTCGGGCCTGATACCAAGTGAGTACTCTCACTTGGTACCCAGCCCTACCACCAGTAATGCAATGGGTGATAATTGCTTACTTCCCTTAGTCGCCTTGTACGACACCCGTGGGAAAGAATGGGGTGGTGACACTTGTATTCTTAGTCCGTCACCGTCACGGTATGCAAGAATAGATCCTCTTGGCACTCTAATCTCTCTCTGCCTACCCCGCAAGGGAAATGGCGTGATGATAAGTAAGTGTTATTGACACAGTTGCGCACTCGCTTTGATAAACGCAACGGATTCTGAAATATTTTGTGGTCCACGGAAGTAGTTGAGCCCAGAATCTAGTATTACATAAAATATAACAGTACCACGTTTGGGATTGACGATTCGGCGATCGATTGGCACCTCTACCCACGCCCTGATGATGAGCATCGGATTACCCCAAACTGAATTCTGACACTGTATTCATTGTCGTTAATAGTGTAGTAGCAGTAATGGCCTAGTGGTAAGACCAAGGGCTGCAATGACAATTTTATCGATTGCTATAAAATTTATCACTGCTAGGTGAAGGATAACACGTTCAGGAAACTTGCATACCTGAGACTTTGTTTCGACAGCCTGTGAAGTCTGTCGACCCGCACTGGGTCAGCCTAGTGTACTTCGGCCTAAATCTTTCTCACTATTGAGAGGAGATCCGTGCTCATTAGAGGGACATTAACGGGATGAGTTGTAGATGCTTTATATTTCGAATGAATTGGTGTCAATAGAATGCAAAACAATTGCGGCGCATAAGTGGAGTAGTTGTAAGAGCATGGTTTAATCAATCTGCATGAAGGTAAATTGATTGGTTCGATATTGTATTGTTGTAGCAGTACACAGCAGTAAAAAACAAAACGTAATAATGAGTATTTATAGTATATGAGCGTATAAGGAAATCAGTTATATCTATTAATTAAATGCAATTATCGGACGAGATTACAAAGAACATTGGTGAACATACATTTATTTGCCTAACATACTTCCATTGCATCAGCTTATGAAAAAAAACTTGGCCATTTTGATATTTTTCACTATAATTCAACATTTCTCCATTATACACTATCTAGTAATGGGCATGGTATCATACTATGACGGGATTAATATACCTATTCAATATTAGGTCTTCGATAAGGATAAATAACTCTTATACCATCTCTAGAATTTCGAATATTATATTTTTCGTCTGTAGAGATTGTTGCCAACATGATTTTTTCTGAGAATTAATAGCACTGTCTTTTTTCTATTGTCACAAATGGACAAAAATTCTGAATACAAAAAATTATGCTCAGAGTCGCCTAAATAACCTAATACATTCATTTTTTCACAAATATGTATCTGAAATGTACAGACATAGCTCTGTTACAACTTTATTAATATAGATGTGATATCAATAAAAAAAATGTAATGCACAATATCAAAACCAATGGTGCATTTGCATTATTATCTTAGAATTTTATTCTTATTCATAATAACATCAACTAATGAAGCTCAAGCCTTGTATCAACAAATATTTCGCCAGTTCTTCATATTCGTGAGTTTGTTGTTATATAAGATATAACATAAGTAATAAGATATAACAAACATTGACTCGAGCTAATTAGAATGTATCACACTAAATCGTATCGACATCACTTTGTGTCATTGTGATTGGTTGAGTGTTTACCGTGATTGGCAGGGGGATTATTGCGATATCACGCGTCGGTTTCTCTGCCAATCACAAGCGAGACGATACGATGCCGATACGATTTAGTGAGTTATATTCTACGGGCCCTGTATCCCCGAAGGTAGTAAAGAATACGTACCCTTTCCTTTACTACCATTGTAACATATTTGTATCCCATTTATTTATTTTTAACCTGTACCTACCTACCACAGAAATAGGTATTATAAACATTAACACATTCGCGTGCGTGTACAATATTGTTCAAAACCACAAGATATAAATTGAATAGTCCTTTAATTAACCCACGCTATTAAATATGTGCATGGAAAATTAGATTTTGTAAATAAGTATTATTATCAATTTCATAAATAGGCTTTGCTTTCTTGCAATTTATGCTAAGATATTGTCGTTATTGATGTCAATATATCACAAACTTCTATAATTAACAAAGTAAGTATAACAGGTAGAAAGTAGGTTTCAGTAATAGCTTAACGGTCTATAGCATTTCCCCTGATTGAGAAGGACGCAAGTTCGAATCCTGCTCGTAGAAAATCATTATTTTTCCACTTTGACAAAAATAGCTCTACTATGTAAACAAAAGCAAGCATCATGCCTGTATTCCCCGAAGGGGTATCCATCCATCAGCCTTTCGACGTCCACTGCTGGACATAGGCCTCCCCAAATTGGGGGTATAGTGCCGTAATCGCCACGCTTGGCAGGCGGGTTGGCGATTGCAGTAGATGTTGTTAATATTCGAGGGAGTGCTGCTGCCCACTCCCGCCAGCAATCCCTCAGTCGGCTCTTACGACTCCCATGGGTGGAAAGGGGTGTGACAATTCTAAAGCCGGCCCCACACGGCCGAAGGGGTAGGCAGAGGTGTATTACACACCAACGACTCGCCAGCTATGTTAAGTCCCACGTAATAGGGGGCGATCCTATTGACGTCTGCCGGGCACATTTCCAAACCCCGGGCTGCTACTGAGAATTTTTCTTTTTAGGAAAAAGCTCAATAACATTACCCGACCCGGGGATCGAACCCGAGACCTCATGATTAGCAGTCGCATACACTACCGCTACACCACCGAGGCAGTTATGTACCTATAACTTATTCTACTCTACTCTCCATTGCTTTAGGTAATTGCTTAAATTTAATAACTACCTATATGGTTTTGTCTGTAAAGTCGGTTTACGAAGGATAATTTTACATGATAACTTCATATATGTTTTCTGAGAGTTTCACAAACAATGCATCGGTTGCCATACATTTTTCGGAATGTGACACTTTTTCGTGCGTGCAGCCAAAGTTATCACCTCAAAATAATCTTTGACGATAAATATTCAGCACAATTGAGGCCGTTGATCTGTTGGCCGCTTGTAAAATGGAAAGATATGTTTTTTATTGTTTGATATGTATATACCTATATATATATATATATATAACGACAGTATGTTAAGCAAATGACGTTATGCTTTTTATCTTAGGTGCTTTAATATATATAAATATTGTATTCCTTTGCAGCCAAATTATGCCACTTATAAAGACTTAGAAGCGCACGCTGAGTTGTGCCTCGCAGAAGCATTGTTGCTCCAAGCTGCTATGACTATAATGGATGGAGAGGATCTCACCGGTCTTCTAAAAGGCACCATCAAAGTGAAAAGTTGCTTCAGCAGCTATAAGTAATTACTACTTATTTTATCCCACTTTTACTATAGTTTATTTATGAAAATAGGTTATAAAATTAATTAAATTTCCAAACAATATTTTAATTAGATCATTAGTAAAAAGTAGCTCGTAGCAGAGGTACCCTAAATATTTTATATGCAAGTTAATTTTCAAACAATTTTCATTTAATAAATTTGTACCATTCCCTTTTTTTTATAGATTGTGTAGTCATGGTCAAATTTGGCGTCCATCTTTGTCACCGGGGATTTTAAGTCAGATATACATATTTGAGCCTCCACCGGATGATGACCGATGTTCCATAGTTCATTAAAACTGGTGCTGAGATCATTTATTGAAACAATATCAATTATGATAATGTATGATAGATATAAAAATCGATGATATCAGATACAAAAAGTGTGCAATAAAAAAGGAAGTAATCGGTATAAAAACTATCCTATCTCTCTAGTTGGACCAAACTGCACACAGTGTGCAAAATGTTATTAAAATCGGTTCATTAGTTTAGGAGTTTATCACGGACAAGGAACGTGACACGAAATTGTTATATACACCTGTATATTAAACCTATATATTATTACAAATAACTATGTTTGAGATGACGACTGCGTTATCGCTATTGATATCCAATTGTAACAGCCCAAGTAATTTTGGAAAATATTCAATTAAGAAAAATCATATTATGGTGCAGCGCAGACGACACACTTTTTGTGCGATCGAATCTGCGGCGCACAAAAAGTCTGCATGGCGAGCTAAAGTTGAGCTAAAGAGCTAAAGTCCATCGCGGATTTTTCGCAGACTTAACGCACACGACGCACATCTACGATCATTTTGTCGGCAGAACTGTAGGGACGTATACGCTGTGGAAATGCAGAGATCGCGATGTATTATTTTATACTTGAAGTTGTGAGGATAATAGTATTTTCCATTCAATCTCCTCACATAGATATATTTACTGTCGTGAATCGATTGATATATATTATTAATCAATGTTCTATGATTCCTGTAAGGACCCCTCTGGTCTGGTACAAAAGTAATATCTCTATCAGTTTGTGTTGTTGTGTTCAACAGTGTTTATATAGGGAGCCATTTCAAAAAAATTGTATTGTTGTGAATTTATATAATAATCGTGCGATCTAACTACAGCACGCTTCAGCCCACATTTTTCTCTCTAAATGTCTATCATGATATTCTGGCTTAGAAGTATTTATCATAAATAAATTGTTGGGCTGTTTTGTACTTCTTGTATTAACATCGATACATCGATCTCTAGCGCCATACTTTACCTCCACCACTTAACGAGTGCAGATTGCAGATTAAAGTGTGCGCCGTCTGCTTTAACGCTCGTTGAAGCAAACGTTCTATTTTTTTCGCGCACTTTTTGTACGGCGCGGTCTGCAAGAATCACGCGGATTTTTTATCTGCTGGATTTTTTGTGCGTCGTATGCGTTACTGCATATAATTACATAGGCTCTATTTTTACAGACTAAAAAGTGCGTCGCGGATAGTACGTCGTCTGCGCCGCACCTATATCTCGTATTACTTCATTACTATGTGCTAAATGAAAGCGACCTCTGACATTTTGCGTGCAGTGTTGTAGATAGGTTGTGTACACGCGCGGCTTCCTTTGTGTTGGGGGCGGCTGGGTGCGAGTGCCGCTAACAGTATAATTCAGCGAACCAACTATGTATATACCTACACCAAGGCCTTGTCACGTTTAACTAGATTGTTTAAATTTCATCACTTTACTTAACAATTGCTTGTAACTTTTAATTTAGTTTGTCCGTAATACCACACACGATTCACATCATGATACATGTAGAAATATACTTTAAAATATTGGCAATGTTTTCTAATGGGAAATACAAAATAGCTCTGCCACATTATAGTTTGTGATTCATCTGCAATTTGCTCGTAAAAACTTCCCTTTTTTTAGTTTTGTTTTTATTCTTAATTTACTGGCTTTACTTAGCTTAGGGAGGGTGTTGATCCACAAAAATATAACATGCGTTCTAAATGCTGATAGTAAAAAATATACTGTCTTTTGGGCGGGTGTGTCATGCCTCCGACTAGAAATTTGAATGTTATTTTCACATAGAATAGTTTGTAACGAAGAACATTTACACAGAGAATGCGAGAAAATCTTAGAGAAGAAAGCACACGACGCACATCTACGATCATTTTGTCGGCAGAACTGTAGGGACGTATACGCTGTGGAAATGCAGAGATCGCGATGTATTATTTTATACTTGAAGTTGTGAGGATAATAGTATTTTCCATTCAATCTCCTCACATAGATATATTTACTGTCGTGAATCGATTGATATATATTATTAATCAATGTTCTATGATTCCTGTAAGGACCCCTCTGGTCTGGTACAAAAGTAATATCTCTATCAGTTTGTGTTGTTGTGTTCAACAGTGTTTATATAGGGAGCCATTTCAAAAAAATTGTATTGTTGTGAATTTATATAATAATCGTGCGATCTAACTACAGCACGCTTCAGCCCACATTTTTCTCTCTAAATGTCTATCATGATATTCTGGCTTAGAAGTATTTATCATAAATAAATTGTTGGGCTGTTTTGTACTTCTTGTATTAACATCGATACATCGATCTCTAGCGCCATACTTTACCTCCACCACTTAACGAGTGCAGATTGCAGATTAAAGTGTGCGCCGTCTGCTTTAACGCTCGTTGAAGCAAACGTTCTATTTTTTTCGCGCACTTTTTGTACGGCGCGGTCTGCAAGAATCACGCGGATTTTTTATCTGCTGGATTTTTTGTGCGTCGTATGCGTTACTGCATATAATTACATAGGCTCTATTTTTACAGACTAAAAAGTGCGTCGCGGATAGTACGTCGTCTGCGCCGCACCTATATCTCGTATTACTTCATTACTATGTGCTAAATGAAAGCGACCTCTGACATTTTGCGTGCAGTGTTGTAGATAGGTTGTGTACACGCGCGGCTTCCTTTGTGTTGGGGGCGGCTGGGTGCGAGTGCCGCTAACAGTATAATTCAGCGAACCAACTATGTATATACCTACACCAAGGCCTTGTCACGTTTAACTAGATTGTTTAAATTTCATCACTTTACTTAACAATTGCTTGTAACTTTTAATTTAGTTTGTCCGTAATACCACACACGATTCACATCATGATACATGTAGAAATATACTTTAAAATATTGGCAATGTTTTCTAATGGGAAATACAAAATAGCTCTGCCACATTATAGTTTGTGATTCATCTGCAATTTGCTCGTAAAAACTTCCCTTTTTTTAGTTTTGTTTTTATTCTTAATTTACTGGCTTTACTTAGCTTAGGGAGGGTGTTGATCCACAAAAATATAACATGCGTTCTAAATGCTGATAGTAAAAAATATACTGTCTTTTGGGCGGGTGTGTCATGCCTCCGACTAGAAATTTGAATGTTATTTTCACATAGAATAGTTTGTAACGAAGAACATTTACACAGAGAATGCGAGAAAATCTTAGAGAAGAAAGTGTGGACCTCCCAAACATCGAAGAACCACTTTCAAAGCGGAGTGCGCCTTGGTATAGCAACGTTCAACGTCATGATATCATTGCTGCCACCAAAAATTATCAGCTTTTTGGAGTTCGTTGGTTTCTCTGCAAACAAGGTTAGATGACATCATATCTTAATATGGTATAAAGGAGACTGGAACTTCTGGGCCAAAATGTAATACTTAGGAAAGAAATATACCTTAAAAATAGTTTTTCTATTCAAAATACAAAAAAAAACTTAATTATTGGTAATAGTAGTAAAGTACCCTATTTTCTCTGGTTTGACACATAATTTAAACAAATGAACCCATACTTCTCTAACTTTTATTTCATTGTTTTTTTTAAGTGATATATATTATGTTAGCTACCGCATATAATAGAATACCCAATTATTTGTGCATCTAGTGACTTACGTAGTACTTAACAAAACATAAGTAGCTAATGTCCCCATAAATAGCTACTTTTTAACAAAACTTGTGCTATTCTGTAGGTTTAAAACAAATTATAAACATAGCATCACACCTGTGTTCCCCGAAGGAGTAGGCAGAGGTGTATTTTACACACCCACGACTCGCCAGCTATGTTAAGTCCCACGTAATAGGGGGCGAGCCTATTGACGTCTACCGGGCACATTTCCAAACTCCGCTGTTACTGAAAATTTTTCTTTTTAGGAAAAAGCTCAATAACATTGCTCGACCCGGGGATCGAACCCGAGACCTCATGATTAGCAGTCGCATACACTACCGCTACACCACCGAGGCAGTTATATATTATATTATTAATATAACACAATTTTAATCATGTAGTCAGATTTTGGGTCAAGCCATTACATAATCAGTATAGCTAGCCACTAGATACATAAATAAATGGGTATCCCATTATAAGCAGTAGCTAACATATATCATATAAAAAAACAATGAAATAAAAGTTTGAGAAATACTTGTTCATTTGTTTACATTGTGTGTCATGCCAAAGAGAATATAGAGAGAGTGGATTACCACTTACCATTAGGTTCATGTTCGTATTACAAGGTTATACGAAATTGTTAGCGAGGCCTGTATACTGAGACAAAATCATTTAAGAGGGCCACAGGTGTAGGGCACTACTTAAACAACATGACTATTATTTTAAAAAATATCAATTAAACATAAACTCATGGCTGTAAAGTGTATATTGTTACATAACCAAACTTTAACTGTATTGCTAAAATTGGAATGGTGATTTGGTAAGTAAATTTATTTATATTTGGACTCATGAATGTATGAAATCGCCTCCGTCTCCTTTATAATTGTAAAGAAATCGCCACCATAATGTCGATGTTTTTATTAAGGGCGATGTTCATCGAAGTAAATTAACATTTCATGGTCTCGTTGCAGGCCCTTGGGCTTGAACAACTACAAGCGGGGTCCAGGGCTTCGGGTTTGAGGTCTGTGCTCTGTGATCTTACCTTGCTGGCGTATCATCTCGTCATTTGTCACTTTGTTGGAATACCGGGCGATTTGCAAGTCTGTACAGAAATCCTACGGAAACAGCTTTCGGTAAGTTGAGTATTGCATATGTTTGAATTGAAAACGTAACGTAACTCGATCGTGGTATTTAGACGCCTACTGATCAGATGTTGATAAAAATATATAATGGGGTATAGTATGGTACCAAATGAATTTTGTGACTGGACGCTAAATTTCAACAAGGTTGTCTGGAAGAAATCGCAGCTAGCGATAAGACCGCCCTTTGTACATTAATTTAAGAAACTTCCTTTTTTATGTAATTTTTCCTATAATTAAAGTAGAATAATTCATAAATTCAATATTGATAACTTTGAATTTGGCTAACATACGATAAAATGACAGTTACTGTCATTCTTTCTAATCATTTGCATATCAAGTAAGTTTAATTTAGTAAATCAAAGTCCAAATCTTAAACAATTAATCCAGATTGATTAGGATTGATAATCGCTGATAAAATAAATTATAGTTGATACGAATTTCACCGGGTCATCTAGCTATAAATAAAAAGACTATGTCAATCGATTCTGATAGTGTATCATCAATTTTCCTTCTACAATAACTGCGGGTTGTGATAAAACAAAAATTATAATATTATTAATGCTGTTATATCGTTATTAGGCATTCCCGAACAGCGTCTGGTTCGTGATGTTTAAAGGACGCCTGGAACAAACGCGCGGCGAGTTTGAACTGGCTGTACAGACATATGGTAGCGTTGTCGACACCCAGCACCAGTGGCCGCATGTCCGGCACATTTGCTACTGGGAGATCATGTGGGTTAACGGGTAAGAATTAGGTTCAATATCATTATTTTTCAACAAAAGTAGATACAATATCATACATAAGGCGGCGGGGGCAAATTTACCTACTGCTAATTTACCCATAATTAATTAAAATTTTCAGCTTGCAGTTGGATTGGCGTGAAGCTTCGGTGTACGCCCAAAAGTTGATAAACGAAAGCTCATGGTCTAGGACTATTTACTCGTACTCCAAGGCCGCTTTTCTTCTGCAAGTCGGTGACGATCTATCGTCTTCAGAGAAACTCCATTGTAATGATCTGATGAGGTAGTATTAATGATTTTAATCTATTTAGGAAGACAGACTATATTGTCCAAAACATGGCCGTGTGTTAATAATAATACGCATATCCCTTAGCAGATGACGAAAAATCGTCCATTTCAAACGTTAACTAAGGATATGAAAGAATGTGTTATGAAAATAAATATTCCCAAGCGTGTGTAAAGAGAGTCCGTCTAGAAACATATTAAAAAAGTAAAAACATATTAAAAAATAATAAAAGATGAGAAGTAAGAACGTTGAAAGGGATTTGTTGGGTAACGAGAAACGTATATAGGGGAAAATTGGCACTAGTGTTAGATAGTTCGAGAGTAATGGCTTAACGTGGTATGACCATGTGGTGAAGAGTAATGAATCCATAAGATGTTAGACATAAAGATAGGCAGACGGAGAGTGGTTTGTACCGCGGAAAAATATGGATGGAATGTGTAAATAAAGACATGAGAAAGAAAGTGTTGAATGCTGAGACATGTGATAGGGGGTAGTGAAAGAAAATGTGTCCTACGTTAAGTGAGAATATAGCAGGAGGAAGGAATAAGATATAGGTTTTAATATGTACAAGGTGCATTATTTCGTGTTTCGTATTCCATTTGATTGTACCTATTAATAAAATAGTCATAATTATTATATTTTAAAAACATAACTTTATATGTGTGGGTGCCAAAAAAAAGAGCATTTGCCTAAATATAATAAGGATACTCAATATGTTAACGTCGGCCTTGGCCACGAGTGCCAAGATTACCTGAGCTCCAGTAACAAAATCTGAAACGTAAAATTTCTATTTTTATGTCTATCTTCATCTACTAATCCCGTGGATGGATGAACAGGACTCTCTTGAACCGGTAACAAAATTTTCATATATATGTGCATACTATATAATAAAGTCCCCTCGACGTACTTTTTTTAATGCTAAGGGTGGGATGTGAGCGATATTCTACATGAGAGCGGCATTCGCCTCATATTGCACAAGGCTTTGTCTTTCAGCCTGGACAACGCAAAACTCTTTGTTCAGGACGCTCAGTTTTTGATTGCCAATTTGGCTTTTTCTTCCAAATGACTCCCGAGCTGGACTTTGTTGAAGATGTTGATGCCAAGGATCCCAATACTATGTTGCAATATTGAGATAGTTACTCCTTGGAACTGTGGGCCACAACGAATGGGTTCTTTTTGGCAGTGACGCACAAACCTGTGTCTTCGTGGGGTAAATCGAACTCAGTTTTTTTCACTACATTCCGAGGCCTGCTTAATAACTACCGAAAGCTTTTCATGTTGATTTAACTAATGAATGGAGTGATTGAGGATCTAATGTGTAGACGTATAATTTATTAAAGTTTTGTGATAATTGGCTGAAGCTTGACTATGATTGTTGAAGATGTCTGTGTTTCTATTTTTATGTCTGTCTCTTCGTCTATTAATCTCGTGATGGATGGATGAACACTTTTGAACAGGAGTATCCTAAACCGGTAAAGAATATTCATATTTGACCTACACGGACCAACCGACCACTGGACTCCTAATATTAGGGTAAAGATTTCCAAGCCACATATGTCTAAAATGACATTATACGCGAACATGCTTCCCAAGTTGTTAACATTTCAACCAGTTCGTAGACCGGTTGACATTTTAAAAAACTAAATCCTAATAAAAAATCAACTTGTACTTTAAGTGGTGTGATGATTAGTGGTTCTTCAAATAACAAGAAAGATAATGTGACGTTTCATTGACAACTATTAGCAATACAAAGCAATGTAACTTGCTTGGAGCAAGTTTCATTCAATAACTTGACGACGCAATTTTATTAGGTTTCATAATCTCTGATAGAATAAATATTTGTAGGTGATACACAAATCCCTGAGTCATCTAGTATATTATACAATTATTATAATATATTGTACAATGTTCAGTCGTTTTATTTCCTCCTCATTTGATGAGACGCGCTGCCAAAACAACATATTATTAATAAAAAAGGTATCGATGTACAGGTGACATTATAACTCGTAGGCGTATAAAATAGCTTAAGTATGATGTGTAAATTAGCTTAAGTATGACTATGATTGTTGAAGACGTCGGAAAATACGTACAGATTGTAAGCATGGAACATTATAGTTATAAAAAAAGAACTAGTTTATGGTCGTAGCGATGCCGAGAATAAAATCTAGTAGAATAATCTAAGCTACTTTTTATTCTAGTTAATTAGTTGTCTTGCGCAAGTTGAATAACTAGAAATACATGTAAAACAGTCGCGGCCCAATCTATAAATAGTTAATTACAAGTTAA
Organism: Leucoma salicis; assembly: GCA_948253155.1. Classification (NCBI taxonomy): domain Eukaryota; kingdom Metazoa; phylum Arthropoda; class Insecta; order Lepidoptera; family Erebidae; genus Leucoma; species Leucoma salicis. Next base: position 17,735,279 of record OX411803.1, read on the forward strand.
AACTCTTCTTCTTGTCCTTAAAGTCCTCTTTAGAATAGTGTGCTAAGTTTAAAACTTGTGATATGAGACGTCAACTTTGACGTGCCTATTCGTTTTTCAAACGCAACTGCAACATTAACATTTATTTACAGTACTGCATCGCAGTTTCGACAACGTATTGTTGGTAAATCCTTGCCCATGGAAAAGTTCCTGGACAAGCGTTGCGCGCGTTATAGGGCACAAGGCGGGCACTTGCTGCTGCCAGCCATCGAGCTGTTGTGTCTCTGGAATATGTTCTCTATACTGTCTAAGAACAAAAACAGGTCTCACGCTATGCTGAGGGTAAGCTTCATCAATCCTTTTTGAAAATCAACATGTATACTAATGAAAACATCGCGAGACCTATTCTCGCTACGTTAAAACATTGGAGAATTAAGTAATTAACAAGTAAACGAGCAACTCAGATCCTCGTTGGGTTTCGAGACCCAAGATGACTTCTGACCCTTAGACCGAGACTGCTCACAATTATGCTATCGCTGAGCCTTATATGCTAAATGTTACTTAAACTATTTGTGAATATAATTTGTGTTTGTTGATATTTTTTTATCAATGACTATTTTAACAGTTGATTGAGACGGCCCGTGAACGCGTTGAAGGTGCTCCTTTCGCGTGGATGACGCAGTATTTGGCCGACAACCGCGCCCTGCTTCGGTTCTTGCACGGCAGCTGCCTGTCCGCCATGAATTTGCCGCGGCTTGCTCTCGAGTCATTTGAATCTATTTTTCCGTGAGTCACAAAATAACACACTAATACTGACCACAAATCATAACCAAGTGGATTAAGATCGGGACTAGACGACGTCTTCAACTCCAGTAAAGTCAAAAACGTTATTTTGCAACCACGCTTGTGTGGATCGAGGTTTATGACCTGGTGCTAAGTCTTGCTGATAGTACCTTTTAGTTTTTGAAACATGGTATTTTTAAGAGGGTTATCTAACCACCTTTTCAAGAATCGTGCATCTCGATACACATTTCAAAATATGCGACATGGTTCTAAGCCCGGAGTACAGAAAAAGAGCGGAGGTGTTTCAAGGCAAAATCTCTTTAGAACGAAGCGTCGCTAAATGCGGGTGTTCGGGGGACGAGGTACTACAATAGCTCCACCCCTAGATCAAAATCCATCTAGCGGTAAAATGTATTTTACAGCGTAATAGAGAAAAATTTTCATTAATTTAGTTTGTCTATTCACCACTACGACGTTACAAGCACAACAGTTTATTCCATAACATTCCATATGCGTTAGTATGGCTGGACCACATTGATTATACTAACTTACTTATCACCACGCCATCTTCCTTGCAGAGTAGGCAGAGAGAATAGAGTGCCAAAAGGCTCTATTCTTGTATACATCTCTCGCTTCCTCAACATTCATAATTCTCTTTATACACACTCGACGGTTTCGAAGACTTGCGACTCCATCTTTTATCAATAGATGACCGATTTGGTCTAGGTAGGTGAGTCTCGGTCTCCCCCTGTACCGACATCTTTCCACTTTCGCATTGTATATCTTCTTAACAGTCGCTCGTCCAGCATTCTTTCCACATGTCCGAACCATCGGAGCATTCCCTTTCGCATTTTTACACTAATACTCTTTCATACCTACTTGCATTCTTACATCGTCGTTACGAATGCGGCCAGTCAGCTTCACTGCACAGATTCTCCGCAGAGATCACATTTCGACCGCATTGATTTTTTTCTCATGCTCCTTTTTGCATACCCAACTCTCGCTTCCACACAATAACGTCGGGACAAGCACTGCGTTGTGTATTGCAACACGTGCCTTCTGGCTGAGGTGATGACTGCCGAGAAGTTGTCCCAATGTTCCGTTCACTCTATTATACTCTACTCTATCTCACATTGTTTATAATGTATATAGATAATCAGTATTAGGCATAGACGCAATGATACAATATCGTAGGTTTTTTTTCGCTACGCTCAAAAGACCAATGAAGCGTTGGGTGAAAGATCTTAATCAATTATAAACCTCTGCGAGAGTAACAGAGATTGCGAAACAAAATGCCGTATGCCAATGTATATCAGGATCAGGTGGATTCGTATGCACCTGTAATATAGGCGATAACTTTCCTATTAGATCTATAAGCGGCGTTATACTTTCGCTTATCTTCTTTTGCGTTCAGGTCCTGACACCTCCTGGCCTTATTCCAGGCCAAATAGGCGAACTGTGTCTGACGTGCAGCCTCCCTGCAGGTACTGTTAAATCAGGGTCGGGTACGACCACTGACGGGTAACGGGAATGAATGAACCAACCCTATTAGCACAATTTCCGTCACGCAGTCCTAACGTATACATGCAGTTATAATTTCTGTATAAACAGGGAATTTAAAATGATAACAAATAAATCAATAACACGATGAAAAAAAAACAATTTAATAAATAACATGACGTTAATAGTTATATTCGATAATAGGTTCGCTGGTATGACGCAAACTTTTTGTACTCAATTATTTCCGAATACTCACCGACAGATGACATGTAATTCTTTAATATTTTATTCTCACATTTCATGTAACTAAGTAATAAATCTTTGAAATAATTTATATTTTATAAAGGATTTTCCTTTATAAAAGCTAAATTTACTTATTTGTGAAGAAAATTCTTATAGTTATGCTTTTATAATATTAGAGTGACGATATTGTGGAGTTATAGGGTATAATGCACTTTTCGACGACAGATCTATCTTTGTAATGAAACAAAGAAAATGTGTTTAAAAATATAAATATATATAAATTTAAACGACTTACACATGAAATGATATGCCATCTTGTTTTAATTTTGCTCCAGAGCAATTTTTAAACCCATCAACAACGCACTTCATTGTTAAAAGAATTTAATACCTATATTAACGTGAGAAAAGAGCGAACCGATCACAGTGACGGTTCATTCGACACTACGGTTTTAGGCCCCGCCCACTGTGACGTCGTTGACCTAGTTGAAGGCGACATGACCTAGTTGCCTTGCAGCATCTCCGCTCTTTTTCTGTACTCCGTGGTTCTAAGTGATATGTTCATTTAAGAATGACAGGTTCGACATTCAAATGTAATATTATTGTTTTTTTTTTAATTACAAAAAGTATTTATGGCCAAGCTGTGTATACATAAACGTATCGTTAGGTGTTGTAAAGAAGGCCTTTCAGTATTACGTGATAACCGCTGCCCGTAGCATAGGCCAGTAATAAGGGCACAACCAAGCTACTACTACCGTGAAAAAACTACTCTTCTTGAGCCTTTCCTTAATGTTTCCCACATGGAGCGTTCGGTAAATATCAGACAAGGTGAGTTGAGTGTTTACGAATAGAGGCCCTTTTCTAATAAATAAATCATACTAAAGAGTAGATTACGAACAAGTATTGTGTAACATCTTATTAATAACGAATGTTAGAATCGATTATCTTTTTAAGTGACTACCAGAAAGGTTGTGAACTCATCAGATTATTTCATTACAAAATGTTTATGTTGTTACAGGTTGAAGTCGGATATAAAAGAAGACACTTTCATACTGCCATACACTGTCATGGAGATGGCTATGTGCCATTATCGACTGGGAAACAGGGACCAAGCTTTGGATATGTTGCTAGACGCCAGGTATTGTCCTGTAATATTCTCTTACAATAAGATGTATCCATCTTGCTGCTATGAATCGTCACGATCATTTGTTAACAAATTATGACGTGATAACGTCTTATGAATCGATGAACGCCGGCTACATGCACGAAAAAGTCTCACGTTCCGAAAAATGTATGACGGCCGGTGCATTGTTTGTGAAACTCTCAGAAAACATATATGACGTTATCACGTAAAATGATCGTTCGTAAACCGACTTTACAGACAACCATATAATTTTTTATACATAATTCGAGTACCCCCTACTGAATTCTAAATAGTCATGCGTCAATTCTCGTTCGCTTCGAAATACAATAAGACTCCTGATTATCATTTTATTTTCTTCGAGTACAACACTTGAAATATTATCCATTTGAAGGTGTAGCGTTAGCCGGCAACTAATAAAACACTATACATAAACACTACACATAAACACAGGGACAAGATACAGAACACTAAACACTATTAACTCTTTGTAATACAATAATTTACCAATAACTTTTCTCAACATAAACAGACGCCATTTCTATCAACAACACAAACACCAAATTGTCAATGGGCTACTCTGTGTTGTCTATGACACGGGATATTTAAAGCTTAATTAAATATAATAATTTTAACTAGGGTAAATAAAATATTGTATAGGATTAGCAGAATTATTTAATTAATGAATTTCATAATAGTCTTACAATAGAATTGATATGCACACAACAAGATTATTAGAATCCAAGTACTACGTTTAGTTTGTATCAATATTCTTAGATTAATGCAGTTTTACTCCTAGCAAAATCGATAGTTGCTAAACGCAGCGGCCTTCGGCTACTCCCGGAAATGTTCGGACACACTCGCGAACATTATGATTCGATGGTTATTGAACTTTAAGTTAAACGTTTTGTCACTCCGTATCTCCGTACCGCTGCGTTAATACTATAAATTTTGTTACACCTACTTATAAAGGTTCTGTCTATTATTCAACTGTAAATTTGTTGCCTGTACTTGTGTATGACTCTGCGGAGGATTATATTGGAATATAATATACAACAAGTAAAGCAGGTCCTGGTTCAACATGCTCGTTATATGTAAGCCCTGCGCACTGGTCCATACTTACCTACGACTACGTACTCTTATCATACCTAACATCTATCTACGCGATAGGTAGGCATCACATCGAACGCGCACCTCTTTTGGCGCGATTGATTGCTTGATTACGAATTATGTTTATGTATTTTTATTTACTTTTTTAATCATTTTTATCTATATTTTAGCACTTAACATTCTCAGCTACTCTTAAAGTACAAATTATAATTTGTGAATAAGAAAAAAGAGTATTTTAGTACGAGCGGGAATCGAACCTGCGTCCCTTCCTTTCCGGGGAAGTGCTCTAATTTTTTTTTTTAATGTAGTCAGTCCTAAGCCTGTATAAATATGAAGGAATTGTAGATTCGGTGTACAAACTGGTACAGATCCTAGAGAAAATACTAACTTAAGTGGAGACAAGGTAAGGGCCCGCTGTCCTAATCGCCGCATATTAAGTAACTCGGCTGGGCGATTGCGTAACAGCTGACTGCACTTTACGCCAGTCATTGATCTATAAATTAAGGATACACAATTGTGTCTAGAAATCGTGGCAAAAGTTGTATATATAATCTTATTATTATAGAATAGATATTTTTGGAGGAGAGCCCACCACTCACCCATGGATTGTCAATCCCGGTTATCTTTGGACAGAATAACCTAAGATTGTCAATCCGCATTCTCACAGATAAAGGAGAATGTGACGCGACACAAGCATGCGATATGGCAGGACTCTCAGAACTACAACATCATTTGTTGCCGAGCGTTCTTGAGAATGCCTCGTTTAGAGGCGAAACACGTGTCGAATTTGTATTCGGATTTTTGCGGAGTATTGCAATATTGTGGTTCTGAGAGTCCTGATGCGATACGCGCATGGTCGTGTCACGTTGGTGAGTTTTTTGTCATTATCGTGCATGCTACTTTGCCATTGTCACATTATCCTCTATCTGTGAGAGTGCGGATTGGCAATCTTAGGTTATTCTGTCCAAAGATAACCGTGATTGACATGACAATCCGAAGGTGAGTGGTGGGCTCTTCTAAAATATCCATTCTATAATAATAATAATGGACTTCCGCCAAGTGTCGTCTCATTCAATCAATTATACATTCAGTCAAGAAAGTATTGGGAATGGATGATTTGTTTATGGTTCCAAATTCAAATTTTTGTTTTTTTTTTGTTGTTGTTAGATTGGCACAACTGTTATCCATTTTGGCGCGGAGTTTGAGGTGCATCTGTTATTTATAAAATACAGTGCTGTTTTTAGTTATATCATATCTAGTGTGTATTGCGAATTTCATAATAGACAAAACATCGAACAAAGAGTTTGTCTTAAATTTTGCATCGCCAATGGAATTTCGTGTTCGGAATCACTGAAAATGTTACAGAAGGCTTACGGTGAATCGACTTTATCAAAAACACATGTATGAGTGGTACAACTTAACTGCCTCGGTGGTGTAGCGGTAGTGTATGCGACTGCTAATCATGAGGTCTTGGGTTCGATCCCCGGGTCGGGCAATGTTATTGAGCTTTTTCCTAAAAAAAAAATTCTCAGTAGCAGCCCGGAGTTTGGAAATGTGCCCGGTAGACGTCAATAGGCTCGCTCACTATTACGTGGGACTTAAACATAGCTGGTGAGTCGTGGGTGTGTAATACACCTCTGCCTACCCCTTCGGGGAATACATGCGTGATGCTATGTTTTGTTTTATGAGTGGTACAACGCGTTTAAAAGCGGTCGAAATGTGATGGAAGATTTGCCACGCTCTGGTAGGCCATCAACGTCTGCAACTGAAGTTGACATTGCAAAAGTGAAGGAAATAGTGACTGAAAATCCTCATTTAACTTTGAGAGAGATAGCCGCCGAACTTTCTGTGTCTCACGAGTCGATCCCTACCATTTTAAATAATTACTTGGGTATGAAACATGTTTGCGCTCGGCTAGTCCCAAAACACCAGAATTTTCTCCAAAAATTCAATCGCATGACAGTCGCTGAGTACATGCTAGAACGAGTCAATTCCGACCCAACATTCATGAAACGCATTGTTACTGGTGACGAGACGTGGGTTTACGAGTTTGACATGTAAGCTAGTCAACAAGCTTCGGAGTGGCGACTTCCAATTGAACCGAAACCGAAAAAACCCACGCCAAAGTCGATCAAAAGTCAAAGTCATGTTGACTGTTTTCTTTGACTACCGCGGTGTTGTGCACTCGGAATTCTTGCCAAAAGGTTAAACGGTAAATAAAGAATAAATTATTTGAGCGTTATGCGGCGTTTATGAGAGCAAATTCGACGAAAAAGGCCAGATTTGTGGAAAGAAATTTCTTGGATTTTGCACCACGATAATGCGAATGAATTTTTGTCCAAACACTCAACAAATACCATCGAGCAACCACCATATTCACCAGATATGGCTCCAGCCGACTTCTTTCTTTTTCCTAAACTCAAATTACCACTTCGTGGCACCCGTTTTCAATCGGTAGAAGACATAAAAGAGAATTCGCGGCGAGAACTGAACTCAATTCCGGAAACAGCGTTTAAAAAATGTTTTGATGATTGGATTATTCGTTGGCGTAAGTCTATCGTTTCTGAAGGAGCATACTTTGAAGGTGATACAATAAATTTGGATGAATAACTTTCTGGTACTTTCTTGACAGTGTAGTATAATCTTACTTATATGTATAGCCTTAGAATAATAACGCTCAGAAAGATAGTTTCATTTATAATTCCACTCAAATTTGAAGCAACTTAACGATTAATGTGTGCGTAAACGTCACGTAATTGTAATTACATTCAACGGCACCCACACATACGATCAAACAATGATACAAGTAAAAACATTTTCCCCAAAAAGTGAGGAAAATGGCACACTATTCCAGTTTTGCCAAACCACGATACTCGTATATAGTTTTCTGATAGAAAATTGTAATAAATAGTAGATTTGTATGGAAAAAGGACGGGATACGTAAGTAGAAACACGGAACTTAGACAAAATTTGTAATTTATTAATAATGCAACGGTAGATAATGGAACTTACTTACCATTTTTCCGTGTGGTGATGGACTAAGAATACAAGTATCACCACCCCATCCTTTCCCGCGGGTGACGTACAAGGCGACTAAGGGAAGTAAGCAATTATCACCCATTGCACTACTGGTAGTAGGGCTGGGTACCAAGTGAAAATACTTACTTGCAATCAAGCCCGTACGGGTCGGTGCCACCGTCTCCTGTGAATGAAGCAAGTCAGTGTGTTTTGGCTGTAGCAGAAGATAGCCGTTTATTCTTTCATTTCATATCTGAGAAATGAAATGGTGCGCAGCAGCTTGACAATATCCTCGGTATAGTTGAGTCTATGAGCAACGGTTACCACTTACCATTAGGTGGGCCGTTGCTCGTCTGCCATCATAAGCAAGTAATACCATAGTAAGTAAATACCATAGTAATACCATACCAATAAATACCAAATAGTACCATGATAAGGTAGTATACTTTTCTTTGTCACCGAAATGCTCGGAACATATTGTGTATCTAGTTGGTTTCCAACATTTTTCGCTTCAAAGATTTGTTGTATCCATCGCGCAGCAATAATCGGATTTGATGGAAATCTAAAAACGAATACATACTATATATAAATAGATATTTTTTGATTCAGGGTAAATATTTTTTCTAAAGCTGGCAATATTTTGATTATAATTTAGTTTTCTGTTTTGATGAATGTTTTACTGAAAATTATTAATTATCAAAGAGTACTTACGAGTAAAATGTGATCTTCCTATCATTATTGTGGTTATGAGATGCGTTGTGACATCCTTTCACGGTGCCGTAAGTCATTTTTAAATAAAATTATGCGAGATGTGTGTGATGATGTGAGATGACACTTTATCATGGACACTGACAGAAGGAGCAACGCAGTTAGCCTTTTAAGGCTAACTTGAAAGTGCTTCGCTCCGTTTGGACTTACTCGGGTTCTAAGCGTTATTATTCTAAGTGTATAGCATTATTTTCGCATTAATTTTATAAAATAGTAAAAACTTCAAGTCAATTCAGTCAATGAGTTTTTAAAAAGAGATTTCAGTATTATTAGGCATGTTGATATGTTACGGCTGCTCGTGCCTTCTGGCTGAGGTGGTGGCTGCCGAGAAGTTGTCCCAATGCTCCGTTCACTCTATTTCCCGTATTCACTCTTCTTTCTACATCAGTGGTGTACGTTCCATCCCGACTGAATCCACATCCAAGATATACAAATTCATCCACTTGTTCTAGCACACCATTTCCTATTGCTACTCTAACTTCTGTTCTGGCTTCTTCTCTTTCAAAAACCATTACTTTGGTTTTGCTCACATTCATACGTAGGCCCCTTTTCTTACAATCTTCTGCCATTACGTCGACTAGGGTTTGCAGGTCAGTCGCAGACTGCGCTAATAGGACCGCATCGTCTGCATATAGCAGCGAGTTAACCACTGAGTCGCCCATCTGAACTCCCACATTCATTTCATTCAACCTTTGTAGACATTTATCCAGATATATCATAAACAGTCTGGCTGATAGAACGCAGCCCTGTTTAACGCAGATATTGACATCAAACCAGGGTGACATTCCATCATCCAGCCGCACACAAGCTCTGCAGTCCATGTAGTTGGACTGCACCGCTTGTAGCAGTCTACCGTTAATACCATACTCCGGCAAAATGTCCCAAAGTTCCTTTCGTACAACAGTGTCAAATGCTTTCTGCAAATCCACAAAACTGCAGAAAACCCTCTGGCCTACAGCCAGATGCTTCTCCACAATGTTGTGCAGAGAAAACACTTGATCCGTGCATCCTCGTCCACACCTGAAACCTCCTTGTACCTCACACAAAAATTCATCAGATACCATCCTTATTCTCCTTTCAATATTCTTACCATACACTTTGGCTGCCAAACTGGTCAAGCTTATGGCCCTGTAGTTTGCACAGTCATAACGTGAACCCTTGTTTTTAAACAAGGGCACGATGACTGCGCTTCTCCAGTCCTTGGGAACCATTCCTGAGCTCCAACATAATTGAGAAGCATCAGGAAGGATTCCCAGACACATGAGCCTCCAAGCTTGATCATCTCAGCAGACACCATATCAATACCCGCTGCCTTACCATTTTTCAATCTTCTAATCGCCCATTCAACTTCATGCATACTAATGTCATCAGAGGATGCCGGAACCGAATGCTGATCTGTTAGACCACATGTGGCACCAGCATCACCCCGAACATTCATCAGCAACATCCGCATACATATCTCCAAAATATTCACTCCATTGTGTTTGCGTAAGAACGTCTCCACCTTTAGACCTTATTTTATTCATTCTGAAAGCCGACCAACCACTCCGAGATTTCTTCACCTCCCTCCAGAAAAGTTTGGTGTTGCTCTCGAAGTTTTTGGTCAGCCTTTCTTCTGCAATCATATTTGCTCTATCACGCTTCTCTTTCACTAAGGCTTTGGTGTCATTCTTACGTTGCCGGTATATTTCTTTCTTCTGTTCTTTCATACTTACACTCAGGTTCAAAGAAGATCCATAGTCCAGCCACGCTTTCTTCTTTTGGTCTACGGAAGCTGCTACTTCCGTATCCCACCATGCATCACCTTTCACTTTCCTATGCTTCTTTGAGCATCCACATACTTCTTTCGCTGTATTTACCATACTATCTTTCAATACTCTCTAGCATTCTTCGATGTCAGATCCCGGCTGACTTGCCATTGTCAGCCGTTCACGGACACCTTCTACATACTTTGCTCCTACACTCTCTTCTTGCAACTTTTCAATCTTTATACTTTCAAGCCCTCCGAAGTGGACACGCTCTCGCCAGTGTCTCCACTTTCTGAACAGACCACTATATCTCGCAATAACGAGATAGTGGTCCGTGCGACAGTGGGACCCCTGTAGGCTCTTGTATCCAGGATTTTACTTCGGAGGCGACTGTCTACCAGAATTAAATCTATCATACTTATCTGTTCATTCCTTCTCCATGTATACATATGGATGTCCTTATGTTGAAAAAATAACTTAAACTAAAACTAAATAACTTTTATTTTTTTTCTTGGGATGTATTACGTTTTAGCAAAAGTCATAGAACAAAAGTTGTTAGTCTTGATGTACCTAAGTCACTTTAAAAGGTTTTGAGTTAGTTACCAGTAACCCTGTATATGTATATATAATTATTATTTTTGCAGGAAGAAATATTCCGGATATTCGCTGGAATCCAGACTGCATTTTCGCTTGCACGCAAAAATACAACTCGTTAAATCTGGCGCCAACATAACCAACGATGACACCTAAATAAAAAAAAATTGCGTATTACAGCCTTGTGGCTCAAGTTTTACAAGTAATATTATTTAGTCCCGATTTATACTCCCAATATTTAGTTTTGTTACTAAAATAACGTGTTATGTACCAATAATCCTGGTCGTAATAATAATAGGTAAATAATTGGCAATAGGCTCGTCCCCTATTACGTGGGACTTAAACATAATTGGCAAACCGTGTGTGTGTATTACACCTCTGCCTACCCCTTTGGGGACTCAGGCGTGAGTCAATGTTTTTAAACCTAGTCGTAAAGTACAAAAGCTTATTTGATAATTATTTTGTTGTTCATGCAAAACATTTAATTACCATTAACATTCCAAGGAAAATCATATTTAACCAAGTAGAATGTATCTACACTATGTATGTATAAATATATATTTTAAAAATATTTCTTAATCGACGAATTTATCTATGAACTAAAAATAATGCTTTAAAAGGAAATATTTACGGAAAAGAATCTCTCGCCAGACGAAAATTTTGTTGAAATTACAAAATAATAAATTAAGTTGTGTAATATACTTTTCGTTACCTATGAAATTAAACTTTGCCGGAGATTGGCACTTTGGTTTATCTCGTTGAGGACTATTTGAAGGCTTTGTATGCATTAAGTAACGTTGATGTTAATGCAGTAAGTATAGTTAAAATGTTTACTGCACTGACGATAAACAACCAAAATACCGAACCTTGTGTCGAGTTTTGTGGGATCGAATACCCACACTGGTCAAAAATCGGTGCACTAAACATATTGTTGTTTTAGTATGTAATTTGTGTATATTAATTGCATGTATCTAAAGTCCCCTGCTACATAGGGGTCTCCTATATCGTGGGCTGTTGTTGAAAAGAAAGATCTGGAATGTAAAAGACTTGAGAGTCAAAGACAGAAAATAGTTTTATAGAATGTTATAAGAATAATACAAAAATAATATCTGTATATAATGTTTGTTATAAGTGTATCATAATATCAAATTGAAAATGTTGTTTTTATATTGTTCATTTATTGTAAATTTATAATGAAAGCATAGATTTTCAAAATCATGTACATTAATTTATTATTAAATTTTTAACTAAACATATTTCAGAGCTACTGCAAATGCTAAATATATGTACAGAATCCTGCCACCAGTAATTCAACTGTTATACTACATTATTGGAGTGTGTGGTATCGTTTAATCAATTATGTTATCATGTGTGCTTAGAACTTTTAAATAAGTTAGCAAAATTGTGTCATTCACAATTTCATGGGTTTTATGTTTTTCGCGCGGTACCCTAATTGTTTTCTTCAAAATAAAAGTATCTTAAGTTACTCCTTATAACAACAGCTATCTGCTAGTAAAAGTCCAAATCGATCCATGCGTTCCGGAGATTCATTCACAATTTCATGGGTTTTATTTTTTTTACGTGGGACCCTAATATTTTTCTAAAATAAAAGTAGCATAAGTTACGCCCTGTATCAGCAGCTATCTGCCAGTGAAAGTCTCGTTCAAATCGGTCCAGCCGTTCCGGAGATTAGCCGGAACAAACAGTCAGACAGACAAACTAAAAATTGGTGTTTTGTTATAGGTAGCGTATATACTCTCGTATACATTTAGTAGAAAGCTGTTATTTAGACATTACAAACAGACACTTCATTTTTATTATATTTATAGATAATGTTTTAAATAGCTGTCGTCTTGCCAAACTATCTTATAAGGTGAGCACAGTCTGTACTTATGCCTAGTTTACAACTGACTGGTTCCGTGACTTCTCTTGGAAGTCTGTTGAAGGTGTTTTGATATACTAGTACTGAAACATTGGTTATTTCGGTTGTGTAGTAAAATATGTTGTGATTTTTTTAAATTAATTTGGAGGTATTCTATTCTAGGTTTATAGGGGTGTACAATGACTGTTTAAAATATACACATTACTTAAAAAAATCTCATATTATTCCAAAAGTAAAGAAAAATTAATGCATGTAGCCTTGTTGTCGTGTTCGTTATGTTATTAATACATGTGTTTAATTTAGTAAAAATGTCAAGCATTTTGACAATAATAGAGGATTTCTTGAAAAGGCATTTCAATATTAATTTAGAGATTATATCCAAATTAAATGTTTTTATAGTTTGTGTAACATTGCTTAAATCTTTTTTTTCTGTTCTCAACATAAAAACATTCATAATCTATTAGGACATTAAGACTGAGTTTCGTTGTTACAACAGTCATTGGTATCAATTACTTTATTTTAGGGATTTACTGTGGTTTACGGTGATAGTATTATAAAACGTAATTAAGTAACGTAAGCCTAATTTATTATATCAAATATTTTTATGAAAATTGTACTGAACCAAGAACTTTTCTGAATATAAATGTTTTTTATCTCATGTTATCTTTTTAGTCTCTGCTGAGAACTCAATTTATTGCACCAAAAAAATTACTTCGGGTTATTCCAGACATTTGAGATTAGTACAATCAAGAAATCAGTTAATTTCTATACCAGTTGGGTACACAAAGTACGAGTATGTGCAAGCCGTTGGACAATTATTCTGAGGCTTTTCAAAATGTTCAATGAACATGGTTCGATTAATTTTACCTATTCATCGCGAGCCTACTGCCAGAACGCCAAACAACATCGCTGCAGTAACTGCAGCCGTTGAAGTTAATCCAAGAAAGAAAGATATATATATATATAATATATATATTTTTTTATGGTCAGGGAACCTTTTATCGGTAACCTCCCGCCGAGGCAGACGAGAAGATCATGTTGGGGCGCGGCGTTTGGCAAGTGGAGATGCCTAGTGCAATGCTACGCCGTATACCAACTAAAACCTGACAGTATTCCTTCAGACTACCTGTAGCCCAGGGAGGAGGGTCACACTCATCATATCCTACAGGCCCTTCAAAGGTACTCTGTAACCTCGGGTCTTATATACGAGTGTCATCGAGTCCTGTCACAGGTAGGTATCGACAACGATATAACCCTACAGTGGATCAAAGGACACAGCAACTCACGCGGTAATGACGCTGCCGATGAATTGGCAAGGGGGGGTTCGGAGATGATAGTGGAAGGACCAGAGCCCATTCTACCCCTGCCGTTCGCTTGGCTCCGAAACACTACGACAAAACACCAAGGTAGAACACCAAGAATACTGGTCTAACTTAGGTACATGCAGGCAAGCCAGAGAGGCCCTTCCGACAATCTACCCCGGATTGTCACTAAAGCTACGGCGTTTGAAGCGGCCTCAGCTCCGGCTCCTAATGGGAGCCATTACTGGACATGCTTTATGGAATAAACACATTTACTCTAGGTGTTACAGAAAGCCCTCTTTGCAGAGCTTGCATGGTGGTAGACGAAACGGCCGCCCACGTCATCCTTGAATGTCCGGGGGTGGCAGAATACCGGGCACTATACCTCGGCTCTCCGAGGTCGCTCCCAGAAGTCGTCAGCAACGTCAAGGGTTTGCTAGGCTTTCTGGTGATGCTGGGTTGGCAAGAGTAGTGCCAGCAACCCGTCACGCAAAATAGGCGCAGTTACGACGTCGAGTTGCGAAAAAAAAATAGCCCGCGTTTACAATACAATACAATACACACTCATCATATCCCTATTCCCTCCCGGGCACCTGTTCGGGAGGGAATGACCTCTTGACCGCCTTGCTCCATTACTAGGCGGCCCCGCCTGTTTTGCAGGGACTAGCCCTCCCTCTTTTGAGAGGCGCGCGCGGACCACGATCGCGCCGCCTTCTCGGGCCTGCTTCCGCTAGGGCAACGGCCGTACGTCCATTGCCCTCAGACCAGCACTCTTGGAGGCCGGAGATCATTTAGCGCTGCATCTTCTGCGGGTCGGGAGGTTGGTGGTAGCCTCCCGTTCCCTTTCCGCCGCCTCTTTGACGTACATCAACGCCTCGCAAAATGAGGCGGTGGACACCCTTGCACTCTCGCTGTGGACCATGGACGGGACCAAAATCGGTAGCGAGAGCTACTCTCACGTCTGTTGCCACGATCAGATCACGGTGCTGAATTGCCCACGCTGGGCACTCCACCAACATATGCAGCGCCGTGTTCCCCGGCAAACCTCCACGGTGAAGGCACCGGGCCGACTGAGCCGATTCTTCCCTTTCTATTCGACATAGGTACTTCTCGAAGCAACCGTGTCCGGTTAGCACCTGTGTCAGCCGGTATGAAAGGACCCCATGACCTCTCCAGCCATTCTTCCATGATGGGACTTACCGCCGTGATCACGGCGTGCCCTGCGCTCGGTAGCACGAGCCGTGCACTCCAGTCCTCCAGTAGGATTCGGCGAAGCTCCGACCGGCGTGCCTCAAGTTCTAAAGGCGTCGGCTGTAACCCCCGCTGCAGCGCCTCCCCGCGCCATCGGTAAAGTGACGCGAGGGCCCTCGCCTCTAGATCCCACGGCGGAGATCCGGCAAGGAGGCTCGTAGGAGACCGTACGGTATCCCCCTGATGGCCATCGCTCTCTGCGGTTGGTGCAATACAGTTACTGGCCGTCAGGCTTTTGGCCTACACTGGAGCCCCATAAAGGGCCATGGACCGCACGATCCCCACGTAGAGCTTCCTGAAGGAGGTGTCGGGTCCCCCCAGGTTGGGCAGTAACCGCTAAAGTGCAGCCGCCGCCCGCGTCAATTTGGGGACCAACCATTGGAGATGAGGCTCAAAGGTCCCCCGGCTATCAAGGACCATACCTAGCTATTTCATGGTCGACTTGATCCCGAAGCGAACACCCCATACAACCATGCGGTGGCCCCTTCCGAGGCCCATGAAAACAAAGAGCCTCAGTTTTGTCCAGAGTCACCTGAAGGCCTAGCAGCCGGATTCTCTATACGGAGCCAATCGAATCGATTGCAACCTTAAAACTTATTATAACTATTAACTATTTTGTCAAAAAGTGATTAAAAACTTTGATTAAAGAATCTGTAACCGCGGTCGTGGTGGCCATTTATCAGATACCATTTTTCATTAATAATTGCCAAACCTTACTTTTTTTAATACAAGGAAAATTTTAATCATTGTCATCTAAATTTATTGATTTATTTTGATTTACAAAACAAAGTTCTTGTTGAAAATCCTTATACATATATTAAGGGTACACCAACTAAACGCACTGCTCCAATGAGACAGCAAGGTTTCAGAGTAAACGAAAAAATATAATTGATGTATTTTAGATTTTTCTTAATTTTTAAAAACAGCTCCACCGATTTCGGTAAAATTAAAAACCTTTGAAACAAAAAAGAATTTTCCAAATAAGTTCAGGCGTCTCGTCACGTCTCTTTATTAATCTGTGAACATACATAAAAAAAATATATACAGGATATACATATATGTATATACAGTGGAACATAGAACCTCCTCCTTTTTTGAACTCTGTTAAAAATATGCAACAACAGACCTACTACTAACTTTGATAGAATAGAATATTAAATTTACCTGATTACTATCCTTTATCTAAGCCTGATACACTGAATACATCTGACTAACCTGATTGCGTAAACAATGCATATTTTTGCTCTATATGAAATTTAATTTATGAAAATGTTTCGGAATAAACTCCTTTCGAACAAAAAAAGAATTTTACAAATCCGCTATTTAGGACGGAGTTATGCCCGAACATTCATTTAGTTCATTCAGAGGCCCGCTCTAGCAAAGCGTGATCGACTTCAGACACAAGTTAGCCAATCTCTCCGCTAGCATGTGGCTAACATGTTCCGAGGGACTTTCTGAAGGCCGATATATCGCACATCACCCATGTTGTCATCCGCATAGAAATACATACTCTATCGAGAACAAGTCATTGGTGTGCAGGAGTAACAGTGTTGGGGAGAGCGCCGAGCCTTGTGGTAAGCCAGCATTAACCTCCATGGTATCCGAACAGCAGCCAACTTCGACTGATGCTCTGACCATGGAGGAAGCCGGCGGTTAATTACTTTTATCCAATACCTTGGAGAACAAGGAAGTCATCCGGTCCGGCTACCTTCCATGAAGCAGGAACCGTATCGGCAGGTACTGTATGAGAACCACATACCTATCATGCTTCTTTTTGTTGCATGTGGTGGCAAACGACTCAGACGAGCCACGGCCCATCTGATGATAATTGGTAACCGTTCCTCATGGACTCAACAATACCGACAGTATTGTCAAGCCGCTGCTCACCATTTCATTTCACGGATATGAAACGAAAGAATAAACGGCTATCTCCTGCTACAGCCCAAACGCAACGATGTGCTACATGGCCGGTCACACGAGAGATGGTGGTATCAACCCGCTCGGGCCTGATACCAAGTGAGTACTCCCACTTGGTAACCAGCCCTACCATCAGTCATGCAATGGATGATAATTGCTTACTTTCCATAGTCGCCTCATACGACACCCGTGGGAAAGAATGGGGTGGTGACACTTGTATTCGAAGATTTCTTTTGTATTTCGATTGCAATCGTGACATTGCGGATGCACTTCCCTCAATCGCTCGTGTTAGTTATTAGTAAGTAACTTTGACGATTTTAAGTGCTATTATAATAGGCTATGAAATAAAGTTATTTTTTAATTTTAATTGAATTCTTAGTCCGTCACCACACGGACAACCGGGCCAGTTTTTTAGTTGGAGTAGAACTTTCCTTTAGTATTACTTTACTCTTTAGAACTGTTGATTCTTTGTTGTAATAATAGCAGGGGCGTTACAGCTCGTACATTTTGTTTTTCATAGATTTTCACATCGTATTTTTATTTTGAACATCGCTCGTTAGATGGCGTTAGTAAAAAATAAGCTAATTAATAATAAAATTCAATATTATACACGAAACAACAAAATCTTGAAAAATAAATTGTAGATAGTAACACAAATTAATAATATTATAAGAAGCTAAAAATAAAGGAATAATTATATTAATTTAAAAGTAGTAATGGTATGCATATAACTCGAGCGCCGCTCAACAGATGTCGCTAGTCTAAAATTTGATGCTGATATCTCTTATCTCCGTATATTCAATGTACCTTTGTGAATAATAGTGACGTCGAAAAGGAGTAATTCCGATGCCTCAGAATCTGATTCTTGTAGGTAGGTACGCTTGAAGAAGTTAAGAAAAATATTAATTGTTATTCTTTTTTTTACTACCAAATGCAGTAGGTAAGTACTTACTTAATTATAACTCGGTGTTAATAAAAATCCCTGCGCACTGTTAAATTTTCCGTACTAAAAACACTCAGAATACAGAACAAACAAAAACATTGTAAATTAAAAACAAAAAACACAAAAATCGAGTTAATATACATTATACACTGAGTTATTCAGAAAAGCAGTTCCACTCATAGCTATCACGAATTTTCAACCCCATAATAGTAACGAGAGAATTAACAGTAGGTACTTACTTACCTACCTCTAGCGGACGTAAAAGTAACTATAATTTCGCACGATTAGGGATCTCTCAAAATTTATTACATAAACTATTTTTAATTTATTAGTTATACTTATAGTGTGTGTGTCCTTCAACTGTATTATTTGCAGACAAGCCATGAGATCAATACGGATAAATGAGGTTTCACTAGATACCTAATTAGTTCCTTTGACCTAGCACTGTCTTTTCTCGTAAATAACGGGGTTTTGACAAACAGCAGGTAAGTATAATGTGGGAAATCCTGTGCTGCTAACGTACACTGATTGTTGAAATGCACTTGTGCGTTAGTAGATATATATACTTCAAGCCAGATTTTGGTTATGTGTACACTTTACTTCAGCGCGTTCCACACGATGCTCACTACATTCAAAAAGTCAAAACAATCCTTAAGCCGGTGCCACTTGACCGTGGCCGTTAAGATCGCAGCCAAAACGTCATCGCTTTCATTCTTATATTTGCTCACGCCAAGCTCACAATGACCCACCTAAAGAGTTGGGCCGAAGTGAGCGGTTCTAAAAATCATGTAACTAGTTATTTATTATGCGTTTATAGGGTCTGAATCGTCATTCATAAAATCGCGGTACTGTTTGACAGCCGGGCCTTAGCTTGCACGCGTCCCTTAACCTGAAGTACTTGACTATTGAGTTATGTAAGATCATAATATAAATAAACTCTAAAACTAAGTAGGTACTGCACCGATTTTAATAATTCTTAACTGTAGGTATACTTAACCTTTTTTTTTTAAGTCCTGACAAAATTTTCCTAACCGCACACCCCGTCGTTCGAGGCAACGATAATTGTATATCCTAGCGATAAAACCAAAGACCGCAAAACATAGTGCGACGCTCGCGTGCCCGGATACGTCGCTCAAAGAGGGTAAGCGAAAGGGTAAGACGCCGGCGGAAAACTGAAGCAATGCCTACCAGTTTCAGTGGACCGCCAATAAAGGCGGAGAGACGGAATAGTGTGTTTATTTAGTTGTTGAGGGCCCCACGCCCCACGCTACCTTGCTCGTTGCCCCTAACGACGAGGTGTGCGGTGGTACATTTTTTCCCACCTTAACAAGATTTCTAGCGGCTGCGGTTCGTTCAATCATTAAACCCACCGAAGGCTCCCCTCTATTCTCCCTTCTGTCCACATTATGCCCTCTCAATCAATTTTTATTCATGTGTACCTCTCCACCCACTTTTTATGCCCTTGGTATTCTTAGCATGTAGCGGGGAGTATGCTTGAGTGATGAAACTTAGCAAAAAACCATTCATCGATGTGATTTGTTGTACACAAGATGATCGACTTCGTGTTTTTTGCTTTTTATATACATCATTATTTCCGTGCGATCAACGACAGATCTCTATCATTTTTGCTTTTGCCCGCGGCTCTGCCACAGCCAAAAGTTAGTTTTTAGGTTATATCTCTGGTTTCCGATATAGTAGCGGAAAAAATATGTAGTAATAGTATTAAGTCCAAGTAAGTAATTAATTCTTCAAAATCCGTTCCGTAGTTTTTGCGTAATGTGCGAACGAACAAACAGACAACAGGTCCAAAAATTGTTTTGTGTTCAGACACGAATATATAGCCAAATGCAGTTATTTTTTCTCAAATACCTAAAATCTACAGCCACAGTTCAGTTAAAGCTTTATAATTTATATTATAGTATAGATATAGATTACTTAAACGTTCTCCGTACTTTCCGCGCTACGATTGAGCTCCCTAACTGCTTGAAGTATTGTTACACAACCCGATTGCAAAGGCAGTTATAGTGCAAGGCCGCCCGGGACTAGAATTAGTGACCCCTTCACCCTGTCTCTTATTAGCACATCCTGATTTAGGGAAGGGGTCCCTAAAATTATTATCACACAATTTAATAAATCACAGGTTTTATGTAAGGCCAAGCGCACTCCAGCGACATAGTGTAGTAGAGTTGACCTTAAAACATTTGACGAGGTCGCTCCGCTCTGTAGTGACGCGCTGCTCCAGTGGAACATGACCATTTAAAGTAATATAATATTTCACACGTATAAATGTGATCATGACGATCTCTTCTCATGAAAAGGCCCGTGATACGGAGACCTCTAGGAGAACCAGAGAATCCAACATAGTTCGCAGATGGGATCCCCAGCACCGCTGCCCAAGATTCTAGCAAAAATTAATAAATATCTGTGGGTGGCAATATGGCGACTTGTTTATTTGAAAGCATCGTTATTGATTTGAGACCAAACCATGTTGCTATTCAGGTTACTAACAATACAAATAAGTTAGGGGTAGATTGGTACTGTCGTTGGAAGATTAAACCAGGCATACTCAACCTTTTTTGTAGGGGTCTAAATGGCGTGTGACCCCCGTCATCATAACTAATAAGTAGTTATGATGACGGGGGTCACAACATGAATTTATTTAGGGAGGTACTAATTGACTGCGTGAATTTTAAAATGAGGATAACTATGTAAAAGCTTATATTTTTTGCACCAAGCTGAGCTCTATCTACCTATTTTCTTATATTTTTTAATCTGAAATTTTATTTTAATACTAGCTTTTGCCCGCAGCTTCGCCACAGCCAAATGCTAGTTTTTAGGTTATATCTCAGGATCCTGATATAGTAGCCGGATAAGACGTATACCAGTTTTGAAGTCTTATCAAGAGCTACCAAATAAAAAAGTCTCATCAAAATCCATTCAGTAGTTTTTGCGTAATGCGCGAACAAACAAACAGATAAACAGAGAAACGAACAAAAATCTAAAAAATAATTGTTTTGTGTTTAGACACGCCTATTTAGCCTATTACAGTATTTTTTTCTCAGATATCTTAAATGTACAAACATAGCTCTGTTACAGATTTATAATAGTATAGATACTTCCTCCTGAATATTTAAATAGCTCCCAGTTGATTTAACCAGTTCGTCGACCCAATGGGCTACTTACACTGCGCTTAGATGTGATTGCCACTAGAGAACCTTTCTTTCTTCCTATTTGAACCTTTCTTTCTTCCTATTTACGCCACCCATAAAAATTAATATAAAGATGAGGAGAAAGATTTAGACAAAGAAGGAAAATCATGATAGGTGGGTGTCTCCATATATTAACGTTTTTTCTTTTTATACTACTTGGGTGGCGAACAAGCATACGACCCACCTGGTGGTGAGTGGTTACCATAGCCTATAAACGCTAATAACTCCAGGGGCATCATGAGCATCGATCCGGCCCATTCGTGCTGGGATAAGCAAGGTTCTACCATCAGTAGTTATGATCCACAAGCTTCCATTTCTTGATTAGATATGACATCCGAAATCGGATAAAAATTGTTGGTAGAGCCTTTCTGCTTTTAAACATGAATGCTGGCGCATAGATTATTGACAAACCAACGGTAGGTATTAATATTAAAGTTTTCGCTTTCACTCTTTGTACAATTTTGTAAACAGCAACTGGCTGAACTAGTTTAGCCTAATAATACCTAAACAGTTACGGGGTTGTAAATTCCCAGTCAACCAATCAATTTATGGTGAAGTCGCCAATTATTCACGATCAACTAAGCAGGCACGGAGATTTTCGTCATTTTTCAGCTTTCAAAACACAAGGTAAAATAAATAAATTATTTTCTATTGATATTTTTATGTAAGTATATTAGCTTATTAGCACTTAACATGCTCGGTGATTTGTTATATTATTATAACAAAACAGTATTAAAAAAGTGCTTGTTGTATACAGTTGCAATAATAAATACAGTAATAAAAATTATTAACACAGCTCACAATATTTTGATTAGTATTTTAGAACTTGACATGCTCAGCTACTTTAAAGGACAAATTATTTGTGAAAGTGGTAAAAGAGAGCTTTACTGCGAGCAGGATTTTTGAGATCAGCACCATCTACATTTTACATAATATCAATATTTAAAAAATGATTTGCATGCATTAAAACATAAATTGTAAAAATATAAAATAGAAAATGACAGTCACGAGCTGAGACTGCAGAACAGAGGGTCTTTATCTGTGTTCACTCGTCACTAACATTTTTATTTACACATTTTCACGCTTTCTAGACGAGCAGCTATAGCGTTATTTAGGAATAAAATATCTGGAAAATATGGAATATTAAACAAAATTCGCAATACCATATTGTGCCTTCCTGTATCACAGTCACGTATTGGATTGGAAGTCTATCTATTTTCACGACATAATTTTATCATGATTTTATCTATGGCTACCATTGATATATTTTTATACATCAATGATGGCGACATGATTCCTGCTATTTTATTAGCTATACATCTTATTTTATTGAACAAACTAAATAAGCTAGTAAGTGGATTATTACAAACCAGCATGACTTCATTCAACGTTTATTGTGTACATCAGTATTTCTCAAACTTTATTTTATCTTTGCCTGCTTGTTACGCATCTACTTCAAGACCCCACTCAAATATGGTTTTATTACGATTTATTATTATGACAATTATACACCTGAAGAGTTGGGCTCGTAGTTAATTAGACTAAAATGAAAATACAAGACAGTACTTTCCAGTAATTTCATTCTATATCTTGCAGGTGGCAGGGCAACGCCCACCGACCTGAAATGGCCAGTTGGAGGGCGCAGCTAGAGGCGCCCCAGGCCGGTCTTTGGCCCGCAGGGGCGCTCCAGCCGGTGCTGGAGAAGTGGGCAGGGTGACTGCACAGAGCCCTCACTTTCCGACTGGTGTAGGTGCTGTCGTGGTATGGTTGCTTCGGCAGATATCAGCACATAGTCACGCGGAGGGAAGTGACTCCGTGCTGTCCCTATTGCGCCAGCGCCGCGAACTCGTCGCGACAATAGGAACCTCTCGCTGCCGAGCGTCGTCAGTGTCAGATACGCTTTCAATTTAGGCGTTTGGTGTAAGACTGGTACTATACTGCAGCGGTCCGGCAGCGGGTTATAACCAGCAGCACGGTAAACGTGCGGCAGCGGTCCAACGCGAAACGTCTAAATTGAAAGTGCCCTTTGGCAATAACTCCAGTGATTTGATGTACAAAGAGATTGAACGTTCAAATGTGTCCACCCAATATATCGTATTAACGCAATAATTACTTATCGCGATGACGCGTCCTTTAGTGTGGCCCGAGCCGAGCATCGGTGTGGCCCGAGATTAAGAAATACACCAACCAAAAACAAGCGACAGGGAATTCCCTGCTTCAATTGATAGACGCGCGCACGCGGGTCGATTGATCTGAGAGTTGCCAATCTATGATTGGTATTTTTTTAATTTTGCATATTTTTCTTTACGTCAATGCAGGTGTCGCCTATTGATTTTAATGGGGAGTGGGGGCCCTTTGTATCCACGGGGCCCTACTCTGCAGCCCAAAAAGCCCTTAGGTAGATCCGCCCCTGAGTCGTGGGCAACTGTTAGTTCTTTTAAGTATATATTTTAAACTAGGTACCGTTAAACTTGTGAAGTAAGTAGTCCTCTTAAGTTGGCATATTAATCTTATGGGTTCTACTTAAGCTGGCATATTAATCTTATTACTATCACCTAATACGAAATGTCAGTGATCTATTTATAATCGAAATATAAGAAATCCTCATATTAGCCTCTAAGGTGAGTTTCCATATAAATGATTATATTATTTAGAATGACTTCCATCGTCATAATTGGATCAAATGTTTATTTTTATTTATTATAATTATTATCTTTCAGAGATCTATTTAGACACTATAGGTACTTCCATTATAGGATTGATGGGTGATAGCGATTTCGTGTCACGCAGACGTTAAAATGTTCGAAAATTGCGTCTGAGCAGATGCTTGTACCATAAAATAAAGCTATGTTTACAACTTTTCAGACTGTGGTTGTGCGTTGACAGAGGGTCAAAAGACTTTCCAGGATTTAGAGACTTTCGAAATTACCAAAGCACTAATTTTGATACTTTGACATTACCTTCTCACGTCATACGGAAGGGCGTACAACTTAGATAAAGTACCTACCTACTATAGGTACTTTATCTAAGCAAATATGATATTTCGCAACTATTCTAGGAAACAAACCGACAGGGTTGGGATAAAACCTCCATGGAAAAGCTAGGTATATATGCACTACCACCATCTTAAGTAATGTAACATGGTTCCAGTGGCCCACCAATACAGGCGGAGAGACGGCACACAGCGGGTTTATTTAGTGGGTGAGGCCCCACACTACCCTGTTCGTTGCCCCGAACGACAGGGTGTTTTTTCTTTTTTTTATTGCTTGTAGTGGCAGATGAGCCATGGCCCATCTAATGTTAAATGGTAACCGTCCCTCATGAACTCAACTATACCGAGAGTATTGTCAAGCCGCTGCTCACTATTTCATTCCACAGATATGAAATGAAAGAATAAACGGCTATCTACTGCTACAGCCAAAACGCAACGATGTGCTTCACGGGAGATAGTGGTACCAACTCGCTCGGGCCCGATACCAAGGGAATACTTCCACTTGGTACTCAGCCCTACCACCAGTCATGCAATGGATGATAATTGCTTACTTTCCTTAGTCGCCTCATACGACACCCGTGGGAAAGAATGGGGTGGCGACACTTGTATTCTTAGTCCGTCACCACACGGACGAAGGGCTAGGTAATTTTTTTCCCACTTAAACAAAAGAATGGTATAGATGTAGTGAAGAAGCGTGGCTAGGTTACTTACTCTCAAGTTGTATACTAAAGAGTAAGTAACCTATTCTTTGCTTCTTTGGTTACATTGACAATAGATTCGCTTTCCTCTTCCATCTTGCCTCATCTTGTCAGTTGTCATTTGCACTCCTAGTGAATAGGCCGTGTCGTGTGAATTACAACAACCTTTTATTATATCGGAGATAAGCGCGGGCTCGACCGGCAGGGCCGAGTTCGGGCGCAATGAATATTGAACCCTATGTCGTGAGGGATGTAAGCGAAATTGATGTGACCAACGATAACCATACGAGTGCAGTTATTATACATGATAGTATTGAATGCAGAGATAATTCAAATATGGAAGCGGAAGACATTATTAGGAAGAGGACGAGAATATCGGAGGAGAATTCATCAGAGGAAGGTTGGCAGACTATTTCTCGAGGGCGTAAAGCTATTCGCAGGTCTAACAGTGCAGAGGAAAACGTCCAAGTTTATGTAACTTGTAATACTATTTTACTGAAACAATTTTCATTGGCGAGATTATTCAAAGATAATAATATTAATGGAATTGTTAAAGTAAAATATGTCCACAAATTCAAAATTCTTATTACATTTGAACACGAAACTGACACAAATCTATTTATCAACTGTAAAGCATTATGTGACCTAGATTGGCGATTTCAGAAGACTTCGGAAGTAGGAGTATCGTATGGCATAATCAAAGATATAGATTTGACTATCGCTGAAGAAGAAATAATCAAGAATCTGTCCTGTGAGGTTGAAATAGTTTCCGTAAAAAGACTAAATAAGAGGAATTATGATCAAGATACCACTGAAGGTTGGGTAAAATGTGAGGCTATTCGCATTGGATTCAAGGGATCTTCACTTCCTGGATATATTTATATACATGGGTTAAGAGTTGAGGTTATACCCTATATCTTCCCGGTAACACAATATTCTGGGTGTTGGAAATTTGGCCACCCTAGGGTTCTTCGCCCCTCGAAAGTAACGATTTGCCCAAAGTGTGCTAAAAAACATGAGAACTGCGAGACAAGGTCATAACGATGTGTTAACTGCACTGGAAATCATATGGCCCTTCAGAAGGTATGTCCTATACGAGTATTTAAAAAAGAAAGGAAAATAAGGGAGTTAATGGCAGAGTTTGACTGCACTTACCGACAAGCTCTTGAAATGTACGTGCTCCCCTCTCCAGCTCTCGATAGAATGATATCCCCTGGCCCATCCCTCTTAGAGACACAGAAACACACGACATCACAACCTATACCGGGACCTGTCTGTGATGTCATCATACAACCTGATAGGCAAGAAAAATTGTTTTCTGAATTGTTCACCGCCCCAGGAAGTAAAAAAGAGACCCATAAGCATAAACGTAATCGGCGTCGGAATCACCCCATTATTCAGATCCCATTCCTATCTCCGTGTGCTAGCCCAACCCCAACACCAATGCCGATGGAGACTAATTGGCATAAGGACTATGAGTGCTCGGAGGAAGAAACGCGTGACAGTAGCGAAATGCATAAATCTCGAGGAAGTAATATAAAATCCTTGAAATGGTTTAAATTATTGTCTAGAATATAAAAAATTATAACTAGCAAATTATGTATAGAGGTAAAAATACAACAGGTAATAACATTGTGTACGAAGTGGGTTTTATCTAAAGTAAGTGTGTTTCCATTCAGTGATTTAATTAATTATTTTTACGAATAATAATGGATAGTGCAAGTAATATCGGTACAGATATAAATATTATACAGTGGAACTGTCAAAGTTTCCGCCCGAAGTGTCTTTCACTTGAAGCGCTCCTCACACAAGAAAAGGTGCATATAGTTGTGTTGAGTGAAACGTGGTTAGAACCCGACAGTTACGTCAACATTAGCGGCTATAATACTTATAGATTGGACCGTCATGATTCATATGGTGGTGTTGCCATTATGACACACAAATCGATCAAAAGTAATATTTATCCATATGTCTACAAAGGTTGAATGAAATGAATGTGGGAGTTCAGATGGGCGACTCAGTGGTTAACTCGCTTCTATATGCAGACGATGCGGTCCTATTAGCGCAGTCTGCGACTGACCTGCAAACCCTAGTCGACGTAATGGCAGAAGATTGTAAGAAAAGGGGCCTACGTGTGAATGTGAGCAAAACCAAAGTAATGGTTTTTGAAAGAGAAGAAGCCAGAACAGATGTTAGAGTAGCAATAGGAAAAGGTGTGCTAGAACAAGTGGATAAATTTGTATATCTTGGATGTGGATTCAGTCGGGTTGGAAGGTACAACACTGATGTAGAGGGAAGAGTGAATGCGGGAAATAGAGTGAACGGAGCATTGGGACAACTTCTCGGCAGCCACCACCTCAGCCAGAAGGCACGTGTCGCAATACACAACGCAGTGCTTGTCCCAACGTTATTATATGGAAGCGAGAGTTGGGTATGTAAAAAGGAGCATGAGAGCAAAATCAATGCGGTCAAAATGCGATCTCTGCGGAGAATCACTCTCATCATCATCTCTGTGGAGTGAGGCTGACTGGCTGACATGCGAAAGGGAATGCTCCGATGGTTCGGACATGTGGAAAGAATGCCGGACGAGCGACTGGCTAAGAAGATATACAATGCGAAAGTGGAAGGATGTAGGTACAGGGGGAGACCGAGACTTACCTACCTAGAGCAAATTGGTCATGTATTGAAGGAAGGTGGAGTCAGGAGTCTCTGAAACTGGCGAGCGTGTATGAAGAGAGTTATGAATGTTGAGGAAGCGAGAGATGTTTGCAAGAATAGAGCCTCTTGGCAATCTGTTCTCTCTGGCTACCCCGCAAGGGAAATGGCGTGATGATAAGTAAGTAAGTATATTTTGTAAATTTGACATCACGCGCCATTTGAGGTGCACTGGATACCTTGGATATTTTCTTTGAGAGTTTAGAGGTATTACCTACTTTATATTTTAATTGTGTTTTTTACTTTCCAGGTTAAATGTTAACACGCTGCCCTAGCTGAGGCTGCGGGTGGATGGGCCGGGGAACGTCCGCCACCCACAAGGCCTCCCGCGAAGGTGCGACGCTCCGTGTGCGGATGCGTCGCTCAGTAGAGGGTACCCGAAAGGGTAAGCCGCCGGCGGACCACCGAAGGAATGTAACATGGTTCCAGAGCCCGCTAATAAAGGCGGAGAGACGGCACACGGCGGGTTTCTTTAGTGGGTGAAGGCCCCACACTACCCTGTTCGTTGCCCCGAACGACGGGGTGTGCGATTAGGAACATCTTTTTCCCGCCTTAACAAAAAAGTTTAATGTTAACGACATTATATCAATTCTAGAGGAGGATAGTCCTATAATTTCAGCAGATTTATTTATAACACTACCGGAAAATTACAAATTGAGTGATGATGACAGCGGAGATGGGAATTCAGGGGCAAACTTACTGGTTGACAATTATTGGCTGAGCTGAGGTGCGATGCCAGGTATCATCAGTACAGGGGTCGCTGGAAACCGTCGAAGGAATTCCGTTCGTGAGCCAGGATAATGAAGAATACCAACCCTCGACTTCTTCGTATCGGGAAACGTAAATATGCGAATGGGAATGCTCTCATGGTTCAGCTATATGGAGAGAATGCCGGACGATCGACTGGTTAGTTTAGAAGATATACAATGCGAAAGTGGAAGGATGTAGGTACAGGGGGAGACCGAGACTCACCTACCTAGACCAAATCGGTCACGTATTAAAGGAAGGTGGAGTAAGTCGGCGAGCGTATATGAAGAGAACTATGAACGTTGAGGAAGCAAGAGATGTATACAGAGTCTTTTGGCAATCTGTTCTCTCTGTCTACAAGGAAGATGACGTGTGAATGATAAGTAGTCTCAGACTAAGAACAATTCTTAGTCTGAGAATTGTTTAGTTAGATATCAAACGATTCACGACAGTAAATATATCTATGTGAGGAGGTTGAATGGAAAATACTATTATCCCCACAGCTTCAAGTATAAAATAATACAACGTGATCTCTGCATTTCCACAGCGTATACGTCCCTACAGTTCTGCCGTCAAAATGATTCGATTCGACGCGCTTCGGCGCGCCTCTAATGGACGCAGTTTCATAGTAAATGTATAGCAAGCGAATTTCTGCGATTCGATTTGGCGCGCCTGATGGACGCGGGCCTTTACACTTCAGTGTGGTTATTACGCTACGGCTACGGCTAAGTGTGACGGGCCTCGTGGCGTAGTCGGTAGAGTAACCTACATCCGTGTGTACGTATTTACAAAAAAAAATGAATAGTATATGTATTGTATCCGTAATCTGGTACCCATAGCACAAGCGTTAAGCTTAGTTTGGGACCAGAGGAGATTGTGTGTAATGTCCTTGAATATTTATTTATTTATTTTATTCGCCCTAAATGTGGCAGTTAAATGAAGATCTCGATATAATTTTTACCAATATCTAAATAAATCACTAATTGATTAACATATTAATATCGATTACTTATTATCCTGATTAATATTGTGAATGCAAAATTAGGTGAGAGTTTCGAGATAATGAACTCTCACAAAATTTTAACGTAACTATTTAAAAAAGTTTATAGTTATAGTTCACAGTATTTTTTGTTAATCTATAATTGCAACTTTATGATTATAGGATCGTCGTATATACCGTCCTTATAACATCAGCTTTACCCCTCTTTTATATAATGTACATTCAGCAAACATTATACTTTTAATTGCACTTCAAGTTAAAAACAATACGAACAATATCCCTATTAAATTATCTCTGGTAGAAATCATAATTGAAAAGATAATATAAAACTTTCTTAGCTTAAATAGCAATGAAAGTTATATTATCTTTTTGCGTGATTTTATAAATCGTGGGGTGACGGCACGGATTCCCTACTTTCTGACTGCGGTGCAGGTGCACATACTTGCAAGAAGGGAAGCGACTCCGGGCTGTCGCATTGCGACTGCGACGAGGACACGGCGCGGTAACAAGCAGGGACCTCTTGCTGCCGAGCGTCGTCAGCTCGATGCGCTGTAGCATAAGTATAAGGAAAGAAGTAAGTTATCTTCATACAAACGAACCGAGCACGGTTTGCATGTGTGCGTGCCAGTGCCTACGAGTCGCCGCACGCACCCAATAACAAAATTTAAAACTGCTAAAGGTGCGCCCGTCTAGGCTGCGCCGTCGTTTCATATGCATTCCCGTATTATTATTTTTTTGTGTGTGAATCCATCAAAGGACGTTCCATTCGTTTGGCAAAATGACCCTAAAAAATTAATTAATTAGCGCTCCTGTTCTTATATATCCTGATTTCTCACAACCTTTTATACTTACAAGTGACGCCTCCAACTATGCTATTTCCGCCATCTTGTCACAGGGTCCTTTGGGCAAGGACCGTCCGATAGCCTTCGCTTCTCGAACCTTAAATAAGAGCGAATGTAATTACAGCACAACAGAAAAGGAGTTATTAGCTATTCTGTTTGGCTGTAAAACGTTCCGTCCTTATCTTTACGGAAGAACTTTTCAAATCGAAACGGATCATAGACCTCTTAAATGGTTGTTTAATCATAAAGACCCTAATAGTAAATTACAAAGATGGAGGCTAAAGTTGGAAGAATTTTAATTCGAGATAGTATATCGAAAGGGTAA
Source organism: Leucoma salicis (assembly GCA_948253155.1). Lineage (NCBI taxonomy): Eukaryota > Metazoa > Arthropoda > Insecta > Lepidoptera > Erebidae > Leucoma > Leucoma salicis. The sequence continues at coordinate 17,765,982 of OX411803.1, forward strand.
ACTCAATGCAGCTGATGCACTATCCAGATATCCCCCTGAAACTTCTAATCTCGTCAACGCGATCGATCCACAACCAACCCCTGGACCTTCACATCAAAACAATGATACTACTCTGTTCCCTAATACACAAAACTCCCCTGATTGTGACGATCTTCTTAACCCAGATACTATCCCTTTCTTCCCTCAAGACGCTCAGCAGTTACTAGAAATCCTAATAGACCTAGAAGATCTACAAATCGTAAACCAGCCAACTGATACTACAACAAACGACTTACCTTTGCCTTATGATGTTTACGACACGCCAGTTGTAGCTCCTGACATTTCTATAAATCCTGATGGCGCTCCTGTTGATCCTCTTCATAGCCCGCTCGCCAGACCTGAAACATACACAGAATTTCTTAAAATTATAGCAAGTAAAAATTTCAATCCTAATATTCAAATCACCGAACATAATGAAAACTTATTAAAAACACCATATAAAAATGTAGTAATACCTACCTCCATTGACATGGACGAATCTATCCCATATGTTGAAAATATTCTATCTAGCTTACCTGATATAGAACAATTCATGGCACACGAAAGAACTTTAAACTCATTTTTATTACATAAAACTCAAAACAAAAATTATTACTTTCTCTTTACAAAAGTACATCATTTCGACACATCACCATACCCTGATATTTTCGAAAGCCTAAAGAAGCTTAGAGACGAGTTTATAGTCAACCTAGCCGAAACTGAAAAAGCTATTGCTATCACAGATTTCAAAAATCCATTCGACAAACACTTTTTTACTAAAATATATAATATAATACTTTACCTATTTAATAATACCGACATAGAAATACACATTTACCATAATAACATTAAATACCCATCTCTAAGTGAAATAAAACAAATTCTTAGAGACAATCACGACCTTCCAATAGCAGGTCACGTAGGTGCCACTAGGATGTATAACAGAATAGCCGAGCGTTTTTATTGGAAGGGTATGAAATCAGACATAGAAAATTATGTTAAAGCATGCCAATTGTGCCAAACTAATAAAGCCTTAAGACAAACGAATAGAGTACCGATGCAAATAACTAGTACAGCTAGTACAGCATTCGAAAAAATATTCATGGACATAGTAGGGCTACTGCCAGAATCAGGCACTGCAATACTGAAATACATCCTCACGTTACAAGACGATCTAACAAAATATTCTATAGCATATCCTATTAGAAGTACTACTGCGGAAGAGACAAGTGAATGTCTCATACGTTTCATTTCACTATTTGGTATTCCAAAATTCATTGTCACCGATCAAGGTACTAACTTTACCACTGAATTATTCAAAAAAACGTGTTCCTTTCTCAAAATAAAACAGATTTGGTCAACACCGTATCACCCCCAAACGCAAGGCGCACTAGAACGGTCCCACTCAACACTGAAAGAATATCTTAAATCCTATATCGATGAAAATCCTTCTAACTGGTCAAAATATGTGTATACTGCCATGCTAGTCTATAACACAAATATCCATACAACTACCCAGTTTAGCCCCTATGAACTAGTTTTCGGCACCAAACCATACTTACCCAATTCTCTATCCACCGACGATCTTAATGCTACATATCCCGACTATGTGAGGTTACTTCAGCAAAGACTAAAATATTCACGAACTAAAGCTGCAGAGAATACAATTAATTCTAAAGAAAGGTCAAAAACTTATTACAATCATCATAGTCTTCCGATTAATTACAAGCTAGGTGACTATGTATACATAAAAAACCATGCGCAAATGGTCAAAGCTTTATCCCCTCTATGGAAAGGCCCTTATAAAATAGTTAAACTACATGGAAGCAATAATGCATCTTTATTAATAAATAGAAAGTATATAAAACATCATTTCGACGAAATGAAACTGGCACATAGAGCTAGATCCGTTTAATTTTAGTAATATAAACATAGCATAGAGCTTATAGCATAGAGTAATATCATAATTATATACTTATAATAATGCAGCCTAATCCAATATCCATTGCACTTCTCTTGCAGTATTATCGTTCGGAGCTTCCCAGATATAATACGTCCGATGAAAAGTGGTCTTGGTATCTATTTCGATCCCATTGGTTCTGTAAAGATAATCAATGGACATTTAAGCGTAATTATACCTGTTGATATATCTTTCATTAACCTTCATTTAACTAATATTAATAATACTCTAGGTTTAAGCCGTAAACTTTGTAATTTGATTACTTGCAAAGCATTTGAAAATTTAGAATTCCAAAATATTATACAACCACTAGAAATTAGATTATTTGATATGGTTAGAGACTTTGATTCCATTTCTCACCTCCTTAACCGAAGATCCAAACGTTCAGCATGGTTCGGTGCTATAGGCACAGTAGCTAAACATCTATTTGGGGTAATGAATGAAGACGACGCTATTCGATACGATGACGCTATTCAAAACCTGCAAAATGATCAGAAACAAGTGGCGACATATATGAAAGAAAGCCTGTTAGTAACTACATCTGCACTTACCTCATTCAATAAAACCATTAACCAACTTGGAGACAATGAAATATCCTTGAATAGCGCCGTCAACTCCTTATCTGAAAATTAACACAACTTAACTATGTTATCCGCAACCTTAACTGTTAAATCTAGAATAATGGAAATATTAACAATGTTAGAAAACAGTATACTTACCTTGTCCTTCAAATTAGAAGATATTTCGAATGGCTTAATGTTTAGTAAGACTAATGTTCTTTATCCTGCCATTTGTTCACCGAGAGAACTTTTTAATGATTTAGTTAATAATTATATAGGTATACTTGCCTAGTTTATATAGGTATTATTACCTGTAGCCTTAGATATAAATAATATACATATGCTCATTGACTTATCTGGAATAGGTTCATATTATTTAGATAATAAGATTGTATTTGTAGTTAAGATACCATTAGTTGGTCCAGTAGAATTTAGTTTATATCATACCTTGCCCTTACCAGTACCACATAATGATAATTCTTATGTAACAATCATGCCAACTACTACCTACATAGGGTTCACTAAAGATAAAACCCAATATTGTTATATAAAAGATATAAAAGAATGCAAATTTACTATGCAGAACTATATGTTATGTGTATATGTAACCATGTTAATATTATGTCAAGCATAACTCATCCCACCGGCGAAAGTGAAATTGTATCTAAAACATTAATAAAACTACCTGAATATTGTCCAGTCAAACTAATTGAAGGAAATATTGAAATTTGGCAAGAACTGAATAACAATACTTGGATATTCGTTATCTTAAAAGAATCTAAATTCACTCTAGACTGCGATAACGGAAAAAAAAACGAAAACGAAACGATAACGTTCAGGAAACTAGTATTCTAAGAACTTGTTTATTAAAAATTCCCGAAAACTGTATTGGTTATTGCAATGGTGTCCAATTGCAACCCGAACAAACTATTAAAATAAATATATCCCATATTAATTTAGATTATGACATTATTAAATATTATCCAAATATATCTGTAATTGCAAATACCAATTATTCCAATCTTTTAATTATCTTGAAACATTTCAGCTTTGAACCTTTGTTAAATTATATTGATAATTTAGATAAACTATATCATAGATCAGACAATATTATAGAGAAACCTCATATCTCTTTGCATGAAGCTTATTACGTACCTATTATAATTTACTGTCTACTAGTCTTCTGTATTGTTATAGGTTTCATATTGTATAAATATAGGTACCGCCGCACTCGTCTTCTACAATCCGTCCCCATTACCGAATCTACTCTATCTCCCAATATAGAACTAAACCCCATCACCGACACTCCTAGACTCCGTATAATTACCTAAACTTCACCAAAGGTAGTCTCAAACGGGGGGCTGTTATAGACATTCTTAGTTCCTCGTATCGCTGTAGTTATCCCTAACTCCTGCCTAGTCAGCAATACGATGTCTACTCATCTATCCCATCTCACTATCCCACCATCAGTCAGTCCAGTTCCATCATCCAGAGTGCGCGGTCGAATATAATTTTGTCTAAAGTTTTATTGTGAAAATAATAAATTTAATATTTGGTGAATAAAAATCTTTTTTTAAAACTTAAATCCGGAGGTCGTTCAACAGTACGCGTGATGTATAAGATGGTTTGTATACCTAGCTGCCTCAACCACAAGAAGGTTGGCATGAGCAATGGCGGAGTCAAAGAAACTACAGAAACACCGTTTCATAAATTGCTTGTTGGTAGGCAATTACATGTCTATGTGGAGGTTGACATTGCGTATGAACCACGGTGCATCCGTAGCTCTGCGCATGAAGCTATTCTGTAGTGTTTGTAATTTATGGATCCTGTGTGCCTTGGCGTGTGAAAATACTACACTGGCGTACGTCACTATAGAGCGTATGCAGGCAATATAGAGTCTTGACCTTATTCTTAAGTGAGAGTTGATACCTAGAGTTTAATAAAAAGTGCAAACGCCCTGTAACAAAGGCTGCGCGAGAACCTACCACCTGAATGTGACGGGCGAATATGAGTCTGTTATCTATTATAGAATAACACCCAAGTACTTGGCTCGCCTTCTCCAAGGAATAGGTTTACCAAAGATGCTAATCTGTTTGATCTCCTCCGGTCTACAGTCGGGGTAGTCTCCTATGAAACATGACCGCCTGGCTCTTCTCGGGACTGATCTCTATTTTCCACTTGCTAAACCACGTACTGAGGGCAATGGCCGTGGATTAGAGTTTCCTATGCACTGTGAGAGGGTTAATCCCTGAAAAATAGATAGCTGTAACCTCTGCAAAAAGTGCTGTCTGCACTTGCCGATGCTGAGGTATGTCGCTGGTGTACAGTGAGAGGACGGAACCTTGTGGGACCACGGTGCTAGCTCTGTATTTATTACGATTGAATAAACTAACAGTGACCAGCCCTGCGTGCTTAGGTAATTGTCGCGCGCACGGGGTCTGAGTTACCGTACTTGTTTCCTTTTACTATGGCTGTAGCGATTGGATTGGACAGCGGTCGATGCTAGGATATCGAAGATGACATCATTTTGGTCTCAAACGGTGAAGAAAGCCAGGGAGGACGATTCTTCCGCTGACCCGAACCACAGGCGCGAGTATGTGCACCTGATGCCACTCTAGCTGAGCCCGTAGGTGGATGGACCGAGAAACGTCCGCCACCTGCAAGGTCTCCCTCAAAGATGCGACGCTCCGGTATGTGGAAGTGCCGCTCAGTAGAGGGTAGGTCCCGAAAGGGTATTCCACCAGTGGACCACTGGAGTAATATCACATAGTTCTAGTTATTCTCCAGAACAGGTGGAGAGATCACACAGCTGGTTTATTTAGTGAGTGAGGACCCACACTTCCCTTGTCGTTGTCCAAAACTATGAGGTATGCGGTTAGGTAGATTTTTTCCGCCTAAACGAAAAAAACAGAAAGATTTTAGTTCTCATACGCTGAAAAAACTTTTTCTCACCCGAATAATTTCTCGCTGGTGGCCATGCGAACCATAGGTACCAAAGTTTGGATAAATGTTTTCCAAATTCTGTTTTCGCAGGAACGAAGACAGAATTACTCGTATTAACTGTCCGGATGACTTTTCTTTTGTTGTGTGTGTAAATTCGATATGGGGCCTAATTTGCCGCCCCCTAAAATCTGCCACCCTAGCCTACTCAGCCTACTGGTAATCTTTTTTTTGGAGGAGCTGCTGAGAAGCAACCACCATCTCATATACCCTTTTTGCAGCAACTGAGGCGGGTTCCGTCAGAATGGATCAGAAAATACCCACATTACTTATAATCAGCCATCTCCGGACCAGGGGCTACGAAAGATTGAGCACTGTATGGTTTTAAACCAAATACCCTTTTCTCTTAATCTTAAATCAAACTATTCCTGCCATATATCCCAGAATTTCCTTTTGTATCTAGGGATTACTTAGCTGTAATGAAAATATATTTCATAGTATGTCCCACTCGAAGATGCTGATTTAGCAAGTTGATCTGGGTCCTGGGATACATTGCAGTCTCAAAGACACTCCCCTCGATTGCAAGTCGTAGATCTTTTTCAATACTTCATAGGCTATCGGTAAAAATTCCACTATTTTTAAGAAAAGGATTATAAAATAAATGCAGCTCCTAGACCATTGGTACTCTTTGACCTATCAATATATATTGTGTGCCAACCATTATATTTTTCTTGCAACGTCCGTGTGGTGACGGACTAAGAATACAAGTGTCACCATCCCATCCTTTCCCGCGGGACGAATTTAGTGAAATTCAAATAAAGTTTGTTTATCTGACATATTTTTATAGATTTTGTACGGAAACCTTCTTTTTAATCACTGTAATTATAGGAACAATATGTAATTATTATTCTTATAATGATTTATTATTATAATCAGGTGTGTAAGTCTGCTTTTAAATAAATTTGTTTGAGACACGGCATTTATTCAAACACAAAACACGGCACCTAATTTTCTTTTTAAGGGCATCCCTGGTAGTCAGGGTGATTAAGTTGTATGGCGAACTATTCGAAAGTACACCAGACATGTTGTCGTCTATCTCCTCAGCAGAATCTTGGCGAGAATTATTTGGCAGACAGGAATCTTCTGATTCTGTTCAGACTCACTGCTCACTCACTCTCGTCACTCTCACTATCGTCACCAACTCTTATAATTAATTCTTCTATATTTTGATATAGCTTGGGGCCTCGTTCATAGTACTCCTTTTCAATGTTTTTGACATGGTCACAACATGATTTCCAATCTGATGGAGTTATGGAAGCAAAAGCCTCTTTGGTTAATAGTTTTATATCTTTGGATCCAACATTTTGTGCTGCCACTTTCCTTTTTGTCAAAGACCATATAGCTCAATTGGGTTCAAGTTGCAGTGATAGGTGGCAGCCTTACAACTATATGCCCATGCTCACTTAGTAACTCATCAACTTCATAAACTGGTTCTGGTTTATTTTTTTTTCACCAAATGGTTTTCGCAGGGTCGGATCAAAATTAATATTGTTCTCTTCTAGCCATAATTTGATTTCAGCGATTTTTCTGGATGTTGTGGGAGCCTTATTTTTTACAATAGAATGATACGACGCGTTATCCATTACAATTATGGAAGGATATTCCCGATTTGGGATCAGCTTTTCTGTCCCACTTCGTAAAATTGGTTCTATTCATTTCAGAATGATAGTCTTCCTGTTTGTTAGTACCAGTGAAAATGAGAAGAGAGTTCGGACCAAACCCTTTTTCACTTCCTGCGTTGTTAAGAATCCATCTTTTCCCTTTAGATATATCTTGAATTACTCCGTCAGTATCAATTGATTGCCAACATTTTTTTTAATTTATAATATAATGAGTGAATGTAGCTTTCATCCAGATATATAATATCTTTTTGCAATTCTTCAGGTAAGTTACGATTGTCCATAATAACTTTTAAATATTTTTCCCTTTTGATACAAATATTAGTGTTTTCCATCAAAGCTTTTCTGTTTGATTTATACATTTTATATATTTAAAACCAATAGATTTTAAAATTTTGTGTAAGTGCGCTCTACTTCCATTGAAACCAAGGTCTTCCTTACCATGGCAAGTATTTTGTTAAGAGTAGGCACTTCTTTTTTTACAGTGTTGGCGATGCAAAGATTATCCGCGCACCTCTAGCGGCGAAATTTAGAAGTTGTCTAAGAACGACACATCTTTAAAGTTGAGGTAAGGTTTAGAGCACAGCACAGAACAAAGGTACTCCTAGCGGAGGAGCACAGGCTTAGAGATAATCAGATGGATCACGATTACATACAGAAACCTGTTGCTAATAAAAGTAGAAATACGAAATATTGTTGCGTAGAAGATGTAGGAATTACGGAGATTCGGGAATAAGTTTTCATTTGTTGAAGTTGAAACTTCTTTATCGACGTATGGAAGAAATTTTCAATGTAACGTTTTTCTGTTACGCGCCATCTTTCTTTCTAAGTCACATTTTTCCGTTACGCGCCATATTTATTTTATATGATTTTTAAAATATGGGTTACAAGACTATAAATAATATAAGACATATGTATATTGCGTGACAATGTAATATTATGATGACGTAAAGCTGATCTGATGATGGAGCTAGAAGGTGGTCATAGGAACTCTATGAAACTGCGCAACCTCATCGAGTTTGGGCTCGTTGAATTCGTCTTGACGAGTACTTTGTCCTTAGATGCTATCCAAGGTCTGATGACGAAGCTAGAAGTTGATCATAGGAACTCCAATATAAAACGACATAACCTCATGGATTTTGGGCTCGTATGATTTGTCTTGATGAATACTTGGTATCTAGATGGTATCCGGGACTGATGATGGAGTTGGAAGATGGCCACAGTAACTCTGTAATGAAATGACGCAACCCCATCGAGTTCGGACTCGTTTTATTCCTCTTGACGAGTACTTTGTCTCTAGATAGTATCCAGAGTCTGATAATAAAGCTGGAAGATGGCAATAGGCACTCTGCTATAAAACGCCGTTATAATTTTATTAGAATCAATGAAATGCTAAAATAAACTTAGTAGCAATAAGGTGAAATGATTGTATTATTTGTATCCATGTCTATGATAATAAAAGCCTTTTGCTTAAGCTTGCTTGCTTTTCAATTGCCTCTGTGGTGCAGCGGTAGTGTAAGCGACTGCTGATCATGAGGTCCCGGGTTCGATCCCGGGTCGGGCAGTGTTATTGAGATTTTTCGTAAAAAAAAAAGGAAAAATTCTCAGTAGCAGCCCGGTGTTTGGAAATGTGCCCGGTAGACGTCAATGGGCTCGCCCCCTATTACGTTACGTTTTTTCCTACAGAAATCACCATTCCACTCCGTAATAATTCTTCTCCAGAACGCATTGGTGTTGTGCAGACCTGTATCCTGCAAACGCTTTAATTACATCGACCATTGACAACATAATTATTGTCTCGTCCAGCAAGAAACCACATAAATCTGATTTATATTATTATTTCTATTAATCTTATCTTATCTTCTTGTTTAATGGCTCTTGTTGTGGCAGTGTTTCTATTAATAAATATTTTTTTCCATAGCGTAAAACTGTCAGTGTCGTTCTTAGACAGCTTAATAATTTTGACACTAGAGGCGCTAGTTAGAATCTTTGCATCGCCAATAGAGGTAATGCACTTTTTGTCGGATTGCACACTGGTCAAAATCGTCTAACTCTTTTTTGGGTATCCTTTCCTGTGTTTAGCAGGAGTACTAAATTTTCCTTTATTTTTCGACCCTTCCAAAACTTTTCGTCGCACCGTACTCTCAGATTTACCTGTAAATAATAATTAAATAATTATTTATTGTCATAAGTATCAAAACAAAACCAGTCACACATACTATAAATGGTGTATGTTTATAACCTCAACGATATGTATGATAGTAAATATTTCGTGATAAAACCCCTTTTGGATAAGATATTACTATTTATGCGTTTTTTTTTTATTGCATGTAGTGTCAGACGAGCCACGGTCCATCTGATGGTAAATGGTAACCGTCGCCCATGGACTCGACTATACCAAGAGTATTGTCAAGCCGCTGCTCACCAATTCATTTCACAGATGAAATGAAATATAAACGGCTATCTCCTGCTACAGCCAAAACGCAATGATGTGCTTCATGGCCGGTCACACGGGAGATGGTGGTACCAACCCGCTCGGGCCGGATACTAAGTGAGTACTCCCACTTGGTACCCAGCTCTACCACCAGTCATGCAATGGATGATAATTGCTTACTTTCCTTAGTCGCCTCATACGACACCCGTGGAAAAGAATGGGGTGGTGACACTTGTATTCTTAATCCGTCACCACACGGTAAAGTTACTTAAAAGTATTACATTAAATCAAAACTAACCAGTCAAATCCGCTGTTCGTTTATAAACGCCTTCCATCTCCGTGAGTAATCTGCCGGCTTGGAATTCGGCTAAACATCTTGTGAAGACTTTATATATGACTTCGTGAGTGCCGCTGCGGATTATCTTATTCATTGTCAATATGTAAGTATGTTTGAAGACTTGGTTAATTTCAAGAAAACTTTAGAGAAATATGCGAGAATTGTAACGAAAGTGAAGTAGCGAACAATGTTTACATTGCAGTGACAAGCTTGATATTTAATGTAGTGTTGCCAGCCACAGAATAAAGTTAGTTCCGCTCGACAAACTGACAACAGTTGGGGAAAAAGCTTCTCGAGTGGCGACCACGTATCGGACAGCGCAGCCTAATATGGCCTCCCACCAGACCAAATATATTGTCAAAACTGCAGGGAGCCGTTGGATGCAGTCAGCACAAGCCCGTTAGTTCTGGTATTCTCTTCGGGAGGCGAATGTCCAGCAGTGGACGTTTAAATACTGATGGTTAGATGAATAGAAGGGTTGGTAAATTTACTTTTAAATAATTATTTTGATAAACGTGATTTTCAATAAAATATTTGTTACAAAGAGTTTCTTATTTATGACCAAGTTACAGACCTCATTCTAACTATCGTTTAATTTTCCCGAATATGGTAAAATATTTTTCAACATGGCAACATTTAAAAAAATATTGCTGTTTCAAGTGCGGCCACGCCGTGGCTCTGTCTATTAGTTCTTAGTCTGAGATTTTAAACCATTATTTTAAGCAAAATATAGGCATAACTGCAATTTCTTTTGTCCTGTCATTCTTGTATTCGGCTAAAACAGGTACCGTAAAATGGAGATATTTGGAATTTGTGGGGATGTTTGAAAAATTATAAAAAAAAGATTGAAGTCAATATATTTTTATAACTAGCAATAGTATAGATTTTCGTTCTAGTTACTGCCAAACATCTACAAAATGTCAATGTCATTACCTATTTTTGTAGGTTTTCGGTGCACATGTTACACCGTAAAGTGATTTTTTAAAAAAGTGTAAATTCTTGATTATTTTTTGTCGTCTTACTTCTGGTGGCAACGTTAAAAATATAAAGGTAAGAAAAAACTGTTCTTTTAAGTAAGTAACCATACGTTTTCCACTCTTTTTAATATCAATTATAACACCGCTGTAGCTTTTATAGATTTCCGTGATTTGAAAATTTTTTTCAGTGGATATATTTGGAACGGTATTTTGGGATATTTGGATATCGTTCTAAATATCCCCTGGTACATTGTTCGTAAATAGTAGGGCAACATAGCCTGTTCCAATTATCCCTTGTCCGTTATTTGAAGTACAGATAAGTAAGGATCAACTCACGGACTTAATAAAAAGAACGGATTGAGCCTTGCTAACAAAGATTGTGTCACTCAGAGTCGGCCAGTTCGCTGTACGTACATGCCGACACACACTCATTCACACCTTAGTCGGCCATTGCGCGAGTAAACGTTATAACAGTCGGTACGTCTACGCTGCAAAAAAATATCAAAATACAAGCATAACTTGTGTGGTGAAATGGTGAAAACCGTAGTGACAGTAAGAAAAAAATCCAGGAGTCACGTTTCATAGGTAAATGAATAATTTAATCACTTAGTTCCCGATTTTATACATTAAAATTTATATTAATTCACCAGAACAAAATAATTCCTGTGCCCATACTAGTTATATGGGATTTGATTTACAGTGCTAAGGAAGTCTTTTGAGATGTTGACACCATACTCAACAGTGAACTCCTCAACTACATTTTTTGATAATAAGTATTTTCTTTTGTAATGATTTACAGTAATTCTGCTTTAATCAGTGTATTCATTTATTAATTGTTTACATTCTTTGAGTTTAGCCACTTTTGAACTGGGCCTTACGCCACCCTGTAGTGGCAGTTTTATTCTACCTCATGGGAGTGGTAAAAAGCGTTATCTAATACCAAAACGAAATCATCAAAATTACCTCTAGCCACTCTTCAAAATATTCTATTTTAGTTATAATATATCTGCTTACAATAAGAAACTGTAGCGGCCCATATAGATAACATAAAACTGTTTAAAACAGTAAGCTTTGTGTATTCCGCTCACCTCAAAAAAGAGCAATAGTTTCCTAGAATTATGTGAACCCCATCTGCGCTAGAACAATAACTCTACCGATTACAACTTCATCGGATTCCTCGGAAACACATTAACTGTCAAAGCAGTAAAGACACCTTGGTCACTGTAGTCCCGACAAACATGCAAGTTAATCCCGTTTTATCGACATAATTATGTTATCCTTTATTACCCATTATATAAATACAGTAAAATTATATTTTTTTGCACTATTAACCTTTTCAAATAGTACGGAATATTTCATATACATTTCCAATAAATTTATCTGCCAACCTGTTTTTTTTTTAATATGTGTCTGTTTATTTTATAATAAAAAGGGTAACTTTGGCTAACATGGCAACCCTAAATTCATTCACACATAGATAGCCGCCGCCATTACGTATCTTCAATTTTGTCTTAGCGAGGCGCTGTCCGTTCCTTTATACGTCCATGGGTAAACTATGATGTTTATTTACAGAAATCAATGTACCTAAGTAATAACGGCGCGGAAATAAAAACTGCACTCAAGATAAGGCTGGACAACTAATTTTGTTTCGGTATCTGAAGAATAGTGCTTTATCGAACATACCAAAATCTTGGGAGGCATTTATTTTGAGATCTCTTGTCATTTAATTAGTACTTTAGGGTAAATGATACATAATAATAAAGAGGTTGCCACAATACCTACCTATATTTGTTTTTAGTACCTTTATTAATAATACGTAGTTGATTTATTGCTCTTTACATCCTTTAGTTTCTCAATAAAAACAAATATATTTTTTAAAAGCTTGTTACACTTTTTTTATTAAAACAAAGTGATTGTGTATAGAAAATCTTGGCCTTAATTCATTCCAATTATTGCTTGCCAGGTTTAAATCGAAAAGAAGCAGAAAATCTATTAAAATTAGGTGAACAAATAACAAAATCCAAATATTCCGTACCTGGTAATACTTGGAACAGCACCTTAAAAAAATATATATCAGTTATCTGTTGTTTAAACTGACTGCAGAGGACAGCCCTAATGTAAAGTTACACGTAGTGTTCCCATTAAAAATATATTCATGTCATTAGCTATCATAAGATTCGTTTAAAGGCCACTTTTGTGCCAAAAAGTGCACCAAATATCCCCACTTTACGGTAGTACATTTTTAGGGTAAGTATATTTTTATTTGTGAACTTTACACCTTTACAAATGTAATCAAAATTTGTTTTTTTTTTTTTTTTTTGTTTATTTTAATTACAATAAGTTTATCTATGTACAGCTTAGGGCACAACAAGTCTTTTACGTCCGGATCTTCGGACTTGTCTTCATTGCAAACCTATTTTGTACTATGTTTTTGGAATGATCATGGCCGTCTCGATAAAAAGATTGACCGTTTTGAGTTCGAATTTTAGATTCCCTTCAGTCATGATACGTCAAAGACAATTGAATACCGCATGACTGCTGGTTATGACTAGTCTCAATTCCACATAAGAACCTAAATATTAGTTAAATTATATAATTTAGTACGTAGACAGGAGTAAAAATGAGTGACCAATTAAAGACCGTTTCTGCAATGAACAAATTATACATAGGTAATTTGCCTATTGAAGCTGATGAAGCAGCAGTAAGACAACTTTTTGCAGAGCAAAATCTAACTGTTGCTGACATCTCTGTGAAGAGAGGTGGATATGCTTTCGTTGACTTTCCTGATCAATCAGCTGCAGATCGTGCCATAGACAAACTTCACGGTAAGATAATTTCAACAGCATATATTATGTATTATTTTTAGTTAACATCTATTATAATCTTTAGAATAACTGCTCCAAATCTATATAATGAATTTGTATCATAAGTATCCTATAAAGGAAAGCAGTGTTAGCCTAATCATTGACAAATGCCGGGCAATCGATGTTAATACTACAGTTCCAGCTCCGAAGAGAAACTTGCCGAAACTAGATGGCCTGAGAAATATTACGGGTTCAGTAGAAAAGTTCCATAAGTTCAGGGCTGTAGATGGTGGCCGTGACACGCAAGGCCAGTCTTTCAGTTTTCATTTTTGGTTGAAATAACTATATTTATATGATAGTAATGTAGTAATATATGATCACCTCAGCAAATACCATCAAGGAATTCCTTAAGTGTCATTATTTACATAATATCGACCACACAATTTGCTCCATAAGGAATGGATTGGTTGAGCTCGGATAATGGGTAGGACTGCGCAGAAGTCGAGCCTAATGTTAATAAATTAAGATACAACAGAACAGTTTGGTTCGACTTCCACATTTGACAAATATTAAAATTGTGTGGTTCATAAATGAATGTAGGTACCTCTTTCATTATAATTAAGTATTGTAAACTAAGCCCTCGTCAACATGATCAAATTATCGTAGGTTCCGTTGTCTTTTGAAAACAGTTTTTATACTATGAATAATTTTATAATGGTCAGAAATGTACCAAATTTATTTTTGGATATGATTGACAGATATTAGAAATGAATACCCAGCCTACACCATGTGTGTGCCCAAGCGTGCGTGTACGATAGTAGGTACTATTATTGGTTATACGGTACCTACTTAATCTAAAACTTTTTTTCAGGCTACTCATACTGCGGTTTACCTCTCATTGTTGAGCCATCTGTTGCCAATAAAAAAATGTAAGTATTTCTTGAAGTAATCTGTATACAGAGAATTATGTAGGTTATGATACTTAGAAATGACTAGAAGTGTCTCGAAGAATCTTTCACCAGCAAATTACGCAGACGAGGATGATGCTTGTTTAGACGCCATATTGTGTTACATTCCATTGTCCTCGCGAAAACAATGGTAAGTAGGCGTCAAATATAATTTTCTGCCAGCTAGCCAGATTTATCTAGGGTACCTATACCTAGTTTCTGTAAGTATACATATACCTATCTACAATCATTTGTTTGGTGACGAACTTACGATGCGATACATTACATTGTTTTTCTACGGGTGACGAATTAGAAAACCAAACAATTCATGCCGGTGTGGTTAGGTTTAGTTTGGTAAAAAGTAAAGTTCTCATTAAGGGCTGTTCATAAAATACGTCACGCTATGCAATTCTGCTTCATAAAAGATGTTATGCCCACCACTTAAGTAATGTCTTTTAGTTCCAGTGGTCCTCCAATACAAGTAGAGACTGCACTAAATAAACCCACCGTGGGTTTATTTTGTGGGTGAAGCTCGCACACTACTTGTGCGGCCCAAAAGCAACATCATGATTTTCAGCTGCATATTTATTTGGCGATACTTTAACCTTCACCTATTAGGTTAAAAGGGTCAAGGTTAGAGGTCGGAGGGTTCTTAAATGTTTTCTCACATTACGTACTCCGTACTTAAGGGATTTGCTCAAAATTATTAAATTAGTTTTACCTTATATTTGATTATTAAAATAACAATATTAATATTATTAATTATATTTGATTAGTAATACTGTGTATTAGAAATATTCTTGTGGTAACACATTACTGGCTGCCGTCCGAGACTTTATTCTGCCTGGTGTTTTCAGTCAATATATTTATATATATGTATAATATTCACGGACATTTCACACAAGGTCCTCTGGTCCCAATCTAAGCTTAACGCTTGTGCTATGGGTTCCAGATTACGGATATAATACATACCTATATTATTATTATTTTGTAAATACATACATATAATAGATGGAAAACACCCAGACGCAGTACAAATATCTTTGTTTATCACACAAATAAGTGTCCTGGGTGGGAATGGAACCCACGACCTCGTGCACGGAAGTCTGTTACACTACCGACTATGCCACGAGGCCCGTCAATGTCTAAACTATCTAAGAGTAAATTTGTGATCTCTTTCTGTACTGGCTTTGTCTGCATAGATGGCGGAGTGGTATAGATGGCGGCCGCCCGCCCGAGTATTGTATGTTCGATTCCCACACAGGACAACTCTGTGTGGTCCACAAATGGTTGTTCTGAGTCTAGGTGTACTTAGTATCCGTGAAATTGTATGTTTGTAAAGGTTCCCCGCGATGCAAGGATAATACCTTAGTGCAGGATGTTGTCCTTATACGAAATCCTCTTTTGATATATTTATATATTTTTTAGCATTTGACATGCTTAGTCATATAAATGTCATCATGTTATTTGAATCATCTTGCTGAATTGGCAAAGCATCTGGACGGTATCCAGGAGATGCAGGTTCTTCACTCTCACTCTCAGGTCATCTCTAAAATCAAGACTGTTATTTTCGGGTTCACATTTTCACACGTTGTGTTAAAATCTTCTTTATACTTATTATTCTTTTTTTTTATCCTACTCACTCCAAATTCTAAATTGTTGTCAGTCGGTATATACTTTTGTCACTTAAGAATGGCTTGTCCAATCTTAATAAAAATTGGTGTGTAGTAAGTAGATACTTACATGTCCACAATTGAATCAATGAACGGAAGTTACTGCTTACCATGAGGTGGCTGGTCTACCATCATTAACAATAAAAAAAACTTTAAACAATACTCTTATTCTTTGAAACCCGTTTTTTAATGTAAGAAAAAAAGGAGGTACTATACCTTTTATAAAAACATCTCCAGTCTTAATGGCGAGTATTGTACATTAAAATATCAAAACAGAAGAATGTTTTGTTTTGATTTTAATATTAATTTGGTTTTTTTATTGCATGTAGTGGCAGACAAGCCACGGCCCATCTGATGGTAAATGGTAACCGTCGCTCATGGACTCAATTATATCGAGAGTATTGACAAGCCGCTGCTCACCAATTGATTTCACCGATATGAAATGAAAGAATAAACGGCCTCTCTCCTGCTACAGCCAAAACGCAACGAGGTGCTTCATGGCCGATCACACGGGAGATGGTGGTACCAACCCGATCGGGCCCGATACCAAGTGAGTACACCCACTTGGTACCCAACCCTACCACCAGTTATGCAATGGATGATAATTGCTTACTTCCCTTAGTCGCCTAATGTCGACACCCGTGGAAAGAATGGGGTGGTGACTCTTGTATTCTTAGTCCGTCACCACACGGTTTGATAGAATAGTAGTTTTAACTAATTTATCAAAACGATTATACCTCTGATTCGAATACGTATCTGCCATGTCTTTACTAAATTACATTCGTCGGGGTGAACGACCTTTTCGTTTACTTTGTTTCGTGTAACAAGTTGATTTGGAAAGATGCCGAAAGGATTGCCTGAAGCTTTACGAGCAAGGATTGCCTGAAGCTTTACGAACAAGCATTGTTACTTTGGGGAAAGAAGGATATTCTATGAGAGAAATAACTTTGCTGATCAACCCCGCAGTGATCGCCCAACTGTACTTTCTGCTGCCCAGAAACGTTACATCAGACTGCTGACTGCCCGTGACCCAAAAATCAATGCTACTAAAATAAGAGCCGAGTTGCGGGCTGCCACTGGACAAGATGATCCTGGCGAGCACCTCTGAACACACGGCAACGACAGCAACGCATATTCCAGTGGGCTAGGCTCCGCCAAAATGAAGATGATGACGAGGAAAACATTTGGCAAAATAAGCACTCATCCAGACAACCAACCTGTCCGTATCTGGAGAAGACGTGGGGATGCAGAGAGACAAAGAACTGCCACTGGTACTGTTCAAGGTGGGAAATCGGTGTCCTTTTGGAGCGGAATAGTGATTGGAGCTAGAGCGCCGTTAATCCCGTATTAGGGCTTGATGACTGCAGCTTTGTACCAAAATATTGTTATCGAAGGAATCGTCAGACCATTTAGAATAAATTATGGCCACCAATTCGTATTGGTTGATGATACTGCACCCGCACATCGAGCTTCCGCGCAAGTGACTTTTAATTATCTTAATTTAATTTGATCTTGAATTAAGTGTTTTAGTGATTTACTAAATCGTATCTCAAGAGCGTAAAATAAACGAAAAGCTGATGTGTCACGGCTGTTAGTCTATACTAATATTATAAAAAGGAAAGGTCTGATTGTTTGTTTGCATTGAATAGGCCCCAACTACTGGACCGATTTGAAAAGTTCTTTCACTATGTATTAGAATCCTACTATAAACCTAAAATATTCTACACCCATGTTCATCAGGGATTATGAAAACTTCGATAATGTAACCTAACATGTGAAAAAAATACCAAAAAAATCCCTATGTTATTTCAAATATATTAAATTATTGACAATAGAGGAAAGTGATGTACTTACATTTTTATAGAGTACGTCTAACTATAACAGTTATGTCACAATAACTACTTTTTCATATTAAAATATGCAATAGTAACGCCGGTACAAATTAATATCATAAAGAGGAAAGATTTGTATATTTGTGTATGTATACAAATTATATAGGCTATATTTATGACTATAAATAGATGTCTTGCAAAAAAATACATTTATTCCACGTTTATCCCAAAATCTTTAAAAATAAATGTCTACCCATGCGAAGCCGGGACGGGCCGCTAGTGGAATATAAGTACCTACGTCACTTTATGGTTCATTACTTATCTCTAGGCAAAAATAGCTATCCCACAGGAATGTAACCTTTTTTCCGGGATTAAAACTATAAGTATTCCAAGTAAGTACTTAATAAACTGTATATCCTAAAATTGTTTTTTTTATATAAAACCAATAATAAAATTGTCATTCTAAATGCCCGAATTTGTTTACGCGTAGAAACTCAAATTGGGCGAACAACATAACACATGGAAGGGACGGACCGTAGCAGTTTACGGTGAAATCGCCACACGAACGCAAATAAATGATACCGGCCCATGAAATTCATTGGATGGACATTACATTTTAAACTGTTACTCTAAGTTATAAAGTACAAATAGTCATGGCGTATGCCTGTTCACACTCCCTAATGTACACTAGATATGTAATCGCCTGTACATTAGGGTGCGTGTTCCCTATCGAAATAAATGACGACAAATATCAAGGGATTAAAGACGAGAAACTGCCCCGATTAGGGCTATGTAAAAGAAAACTAGCGCTGTGAATCCGTAATATTTCTTCTAGAATAATCGCATTTTCTCAACTCATTGTTGACTGTTGGCGTTACGCGAACCTCCTTCACAATGGAAGGAAAATCGCTCCATCGTACGGCAAATGGTTTTCTGTTGACGTAGGCACTTCTACCGAAGTGAATAACAATAACAATGTGGAACTGCCGATGCGGTCTGCCTGTCGACTACAGGTGCGTAGGCGGGGAGACAGTGCATGGCGGGTAGGGGCCACACTACCTCGTACCCTCCTTGGATGTGCTGTTAATGCCGGGTTTTCACTATACGAGTACACTCAGACCTAGTGCGCTCAGATGATTCGGACGCTACTCGTACCGTGAAAACACGTAATCCGAGTGTACTCGGACTGTGGTGTCCGATTTTAGTGCACTCAGGCGCAGTTCTATTTTAAAAGGGCACTCAGATCACTTTATGGTTGCAAAATGGCGCCAACAATAAAATGGGATGGATCGTGACACAGTGATGTTTGTAGAACTATATGAAGCGGAGGAAGTGTTCTGGAACATGAGACTACCAGACTGTAAAAATAAAGATCCCCGAACCGTGATTGGTTGAGGGACTATTGCGACATCACGCGCCTGTTTCTCTACCAATCACAAGCAAGACGATACGATGTCGATACGATGTCGATACGATTTAGTGAGTTACATTCTACAGGCTTTGGGCCTGGCTGTACTTTGTATCCGTGAAATTGTATATCTACATATTTATAAAGTCTTCCGCGATACATTGGCGTGGTTCGAAATAGATTTTTATCTGCAGTAATCATTAGAAGAACACGTTTTCAGAATGTGGTCTGCTACAAATTCTATACCGCGCACCAGCTAATCAGTCATCGCGTGCAAAGAGACAAAATTATATGCTACTTTGACGTTGATGAACTCGTAATCTGTCAACTAAACTCGGGAGTGAATTCCTATTCGATAGCTCGCAAGAGCTTAGCGAAAACCCGGCTTTACCCACAATAAGATAAGCTTTTGTTTCTATATTATTACTCTCGCATTAATATCTACGTAACTTCCTTAGTCGTAATTAGTACCTAAATTATATAGTAGTACTTTTTATCACGAAACAACACAGAAATAATACAAAATTTAACGTTCACCGTCCTGAAATATTAAACCTGTTTAAAGTACTTACGCTAATCTTATGTGAGAAACTAATAAAACTAGTCAACAAGCATGTTATACCTTGCATTATATATAACAGCCCTCCCTCCTCTTCTCGTTTAGATTTATTTTGTATTATCTTTAATTAATATTATTATTGTTTCTCATGCTTGCAAGTTCTAAATGCAAAACAATACTTGTATACATCTGTCATATTTAAATTGGTTTTGAATGTTTTAAACTCTTCTGTAAAATAAAAATAAAGTGTAAATTATGGGTTTACTATATCCATCATGAACTACGAGCCCCGATGCAAAATAGTTCTAGTGTGAAATTTTCTCTATGAGATTTTTTCTAACTTCATTATTTTTGTATATCTATATAAAATATTAGGCTGTTCTACTATCACATGTCGCATTACTTATGCCATTTTTTAATAATGAACCAATAAACTATTTGAGCTTTTTAAATTTATACATATCCTGTTTTAAATTCGAAGAAGTTATAAACAAAATAGTTCGTCTAATTGTTAATCGATGCAAAAGAGTTCGTCTATCGGTGAGTCAAATAAGATTATTCCTGCTTTGTACAATTATGTTGCATAATTTAAATTTGTAAAAGTAATTCTGTATCATTTGTCAAGTGAGAGACAGTATAAATTCTGAAAATTTCAGTTTTTTTCATTAGTTTTCAAATTACAATGGGTCGTGGCAAACCCGTGTGTGAAGAGCTTCGAAAGCGAATAGTTTGTGGGGTCGAAAAAAGGCAAATCAAGTTACCAAATATCTAAAGACTTGATATTTCCCAGGTCTACAGTCCAATCTATCATTCAGCACTATAAAAAGAATAGAACGACTTCTTGTTTGAAGAAAACTGGTCGACCGCGCATCACAAGTGCAGTAGAAAACAGAATCTTGAAGAAAATTATCAAAAATAATCGTCGTGCTCGAGCTGAAGAACTCACAGTGCAAAAGAAGGACATGATTCACAAAGACGCAGATGATACTTACAAAAGAGTCGTAAAAAGAATGGGTTACGGATTTTACACCGCTAAGGAGAAACCACTGTTGACTGCTGTACAAAAGAAAAAGGTTGAAGTTTGCTCGTGATCATTTAAATTGGACTTCTGGTCGGTGTCGTAGTATCATTTGGAGTGACGAGTCCAAATTTGAAATGACAGTCGGCGATGAAAGGAAAAAAGTGATTCGGAACAAAAATGAGGCATTTCATACTGATTGTCTCAAACGCAAAGTGAAGTTTCCGGCGTCTCTTATGAAATGGGGCTGCATGTCTGCACAAGGTGTTGGTGGTATGCAGTTCGTGGATGGTTCTATCAATGCTGCAAGGTATCAAAACCTTTTGGAAGAGAATTTACTGCCCTCTATTCCGTCACTTAAGCATCAAGATTCCTTCATTTTTCAACAGGATGGTGCTTCCTGCCATACTGCAAGGACAACAAAGACGTGGCTACTGGTGAAAAGCATCCCTACAATCGAATGGCCATCTAACAGCCTGAGCTTGTCGCCGATCGAAACCCTATGGTGGAAAATGAAAAAAGTTCTCCGTAAAAATCCATCAAGATCGAAGAGCGACTTAAAGGCTAAACTCTTGGCTGTATGGGAGTCAATTACGCCTGAGGAGTGTGCAGCGTTGGTTGCAACCATGCTTCTTCGCATTAAAGCTGTCATTGAGAGCAAAGGCGACACACCTAAGTGGTAGACGAACTATTTTGCTTGAGTGACAAGGGTAGACGAATACTTTTGCGTTATGTTTTTTAGAATATTTTTTTTAGATTTTTTGTGTTATGTAAAGTCATGAAAGAATTTCAGTTATGTTAAAATAAACTTTAAAATGTTCCTCAAATTGTGGTTTACTTCTTATTAAACGTTCTTAATTATTTTGCCAATATTTACTTTCTATATTTTACGCTTTGCACTACTTTCCATACTAGACGTACTATTTTGCATCGGGGCTCGTAAGTCCGCCATGCGTTTACTTTTTTCCAAATAGACTATACTTACCTATTTTCAGTAATAAAATTTAAAATAATGATATAATTATGTCCTCTTGCTTCGATGCCAATCACATAAAGAGCTCGTGTTCTCTATACCTTCATTTCATAATCCGATAGGTGTGTGGTCAAAATATAAGTCGTATTACCCATAGACTTAGAAGAATATACTATAATATACGTATAGACCAACTAGGGCTTGCATTCGAATATTCGAAATATTCCAATATTGAAATTATTCGGATATTCGAATAAAAAAATATTGTATTCGAATAATCTTGCCTAGTAATATTATCTTTTTATTACCCCAGTAACCAATATTGTGTTCTGTATGAAGTAAGTGACAAGTAATCTGCCGCTAATTTATCAGACCAAGGAGAATTGGAGACATCAATCTCCATGAAATGGCGCTTATGATATAGGAGGACCTAGACAGGTCTCGTTAAATCGAGCATACAAGTTTCTGCTAAGTATACCTCCTACAAGTGTAGAGTGTGAAAGGGTATTATCATGTACTGAATATATTTGCGACAATCTCAATCTCTACATTATGAATTCCTTCTTCTGAAATCAGCCCGAGCAAAAATGGACCTGGATGGCCCCGATGGCTCATTGAATTTCGATTCTTGATAATTATCACGAAAGTCGACGATTGCTTCCAATGTCTAGATGCGTGCGAATCAGCGAGCGATGTGAACAACAGGTTCGTGCAAACTGTTCACGCGGTCGGGTCAACCTACTTCAAGGCCCGTCAGGTGGACCATACTCTCCAACTCATCGAAAGGAGAAAATAAATTACCAATTGGTCATCACCTTCTGGCTATTGGTCCTGTCTAAGGCGGTTAAACCGACAGATCTCCCAAGCTGTGCGACATGATATTTGCTAATTTAATATTACCCTTATTATCAGGCGATAGAGCGGAACCATAGCTTGAAGCGTTCGTAAGAGATCTGTCTGTCAGCCAAAGCCAGTTGACTACGCTAAAGACAAACGACGGCACTATCATTTCATCCCAAGCTAAGATCTTGAGAGAGGTCCACCAGTTGTATGGACCGTTGTACAGATCCCAGAATCCTGTTGTCAGCTTGGCCCAAGATCCCAGATCCAAGCTAACTCGGCACTTTATCGAAGATATTCCGGACATCAGCCTGTACGAGATCAGAATGGATCTCAAGCAACTAAAGAACGGAAAGGCACTCGGAGAAGACGGAATTACCACAGAACTTCTGAGAGCAGTTGAAAAGCCTGTCCTAAAAGCTCTTCACAAGTTGTTAAATTTCGTCTCCCTCAGGGAGATGTTTCATAGTCATCGATCAGAAGCGTGGTGGTGCTAGTCTTCAAGAAAGGTGACAGAACCCTCTTGAAGAATTTTTGACCAATATCGCTCTTTACGCCTATAAGTTGTTTTTGAGGGTCAAGTTGACTCACGCGCAGGCTATAGAGACAAAAGGCTACTAAAAAAAGTAAAGTACCAGAAAGCACATACATATGCTACGCAAGGTTACACAGAAAACCAAGTAATATAATCGGCCTCTGACTCTGGCGTTTATGGACTACTTTGATTCGATCGAAAGTTGAGTGCTGCTGCAGCCCCTTCAGTGGTACCAAATTGACTATCGATATATCGAAGTGCTGAAGTGCTTGTATAGAAACGCCAACAAAACCCATGTCAGTCCAAGTTCAGGACAACAGTACGAAACGGATCCAACTGCAGAGAGGTGTTAAACAGGGAGACGTTATGTCACCGAAACTCTTCATCACTGCACTGAAAGATGTCTTCAAGCTCTTAAACTGGACCGGATTCGGCATCAACATCAATGGCAAATATAACCTTCGATATGCTGACGATATCGTAGTCATGGCAGAATCGCTGGAGGACCATGGATCACGATGTTCTCAGCAAGGTTTCCTCGACTAGTGGGTATCATAATAAACATGGACAAGACGAAATTAATGTCAAATTCCCATGTAATTTCGGGATTGGAAGTGCGCTTCTTGATGTTGTCGACTATACCACTGTTTAGCTGTGATAACCAGTCCAGTCAAGTAGGGGCACGACTTCGAGAAAGAGGTCAATCAGCATGGCAGCGTTGGGGAAGCTAAGGGAGGTCTTCTCATACAATATTCAGCAATGCCTGAAATCTAAGGTCTACGACCAGTAATGACATAAGGAAACAGAGATGTGGTCTATGAATGCTTGCCTTGTAGCAAGGCGCTCAAAGTTGCTCAGAACTCAGCCCGCTCCATGGGGGCTATGCTCGTATTTCCCTCCGTGATCGAATTCGTAATACGGAGATCCGTAGGAGAACAGAAGTGACCGACTTAGTCCGCTGGGTTGGCATGCTGAAGTGGCAATAGGCAGGCCACATTGCTCGACGAACCGACAACATAGCATCACGCCTGTATTCCCCGAAGGGGTAGGCAGAGGTGTATTACACACCCACGACTCACCAGCTATGTTTAAGTCCCACGCAATAGGGGGCGAGCCTATTGACCTCTACCGGACACATTTCCAAACTCCGGGATGCTACTGAGACTTTTTTAATTTTTTTTTAATTTTTACAACTGTTGATGAAATAATGTTGAGTGGCGACCACGTATCGGACGTGACGCACCGTAGGAAGGGGGCCCACTAGATGGACAGACGATCTGGTCAAAGCCGTGGGGAGCCGTTGGATGCGGTCGCCGCAAGACAGCTCCTTGTGGCGCTCGCTTGGGGAGGTTCGCTCGAATTATTCGAATAATTCGAATATTTTTCAAAAATTAAATGAATATTTGAATACTAAAATTTTCGAATATTTGCTAGCCCTAAGTCGAACAAAGAGCTCATCAACGTGTGACGATTTTTGTTGTTTTAGATTTAATTTTGATTTTCCCTAGCTTAAATTAATTTATATTTAACATATCTAGATAACACAAAGTGAAAAATGTGAAATCGAAAATAACAGTCACGAGCAGGATTCGAACCTGCATGTCCTGGATACCGTCCAGATGCTTTGCCAATTCAGCCATCGTGACCCTTGCAGTCAGGAGCAACAAGCGGACAGATGGTGCAGGCGTCACCCAAAGACGTTAAGTATGAAAGTGTTATCGAAATTAGCAGTCAGTAGCAAGGGTCACGATGGCTGAATTGGCAAAGCATCTGGACGGTATCCAGGAGATGCAGGTTCGAATCCTGCTCGTGACTGTTATTTTAGATTTCACATTTTTCACTTTGTGTTTAATGTATGTTGCTAAGCATGTCAAATGCTAAAAATATATTTAAAAATATCTAGATACTATTATAAAGCTGTAACAGAGCTGTGTCTGTACATTTAAGATATTTGAGAAAAAAGTTACTGTAAATGGCTATATAGGCGTGTCTGAACACAAGACAATTTTTTTTAGATTTTTGGCTGTTGGCATCACGCAAAAACTATTGAACGGATTTTGATGCAACTTTTTTATTTTTTATTTGATAGCTCTTGATTAGACTTGAAAATCGGTATACATTTTATCCCGCTACTATATCGGGAACCGGAGATATAACCTAAAACTAGCTTTTGGCTGCAGCGAAGCCGCAGGCAAAGGCTAGTTTAGTGATAAAACTGTACCAAGCACAATGGACCGAGAACTTTATCGACAAATAAAAGCCTAGTGCAAACGTTGTAAAGTAATATCCTTAAAAAAACATCGCTTTAAAACATATACCTAAATGACCAGATTTTTCCTAATAATTTAAAAATTGTAATTTCATTGCTCTAAATTACAGTGCGCGCCAATATTTATATTAATTCGTTGAAAATAAAGATACAGAAAATTAACAATGTAAAATATTTTAGCTATGAAATGAATAATTCTCTGAATTATTTGGATACCTAACATCACAATCACTGATGCAACAAATAACTATTTGGTTTACACAAATAAGGAGCTAATTATAATATTAAAAAGAACTATGGAACACTCGATAATAAGAATATCGTATAAAAAGAGTAACAATTTCGTATAAAAAGAGAGAAACAATTTCCATCCATCCATCCCATCCATCAGCCTTTTGAGGTCAACTGCTGGACATAGGCCTCCCCAAGAGAACGCCACAACGAGCGGTCCTGTGCCGAGCGCATCCAACGGCTCCCCGCGACTTTGACCATATAATCGGTCCATCCGAAACAATTTAGATATCCATCCATCCATCCATCAGCCTTTCAACGTCCACTGCTGGACATAGGTCTCCCCAAGAAATGGGGGATAGTGCCGTAATCGCCACGCTTGGCAGGCGGGTTGGCGATCGCAGTGGATGTCGTTAATATTCGAGGGAGTGCTGCTGTCCACTCCCCCGGTATTCCCTCAGTCGGCTCTTACGACTCTCGTGGGTAGAGAGGGGTTTAGATATAGCAGAATATAATTATCTTTTGATTGCTAACTAATTTAAGATTGAGCATGTTTCGAACTAAAGCAGCATGCTTTTGACATATTTTCAAATAAATATCATTGCTTGCTCGAAAAATGTATGAATCTGTCTGTAATTTGTGTGAAGTGAGTAAAAGGCACTTTTGGTAGGTAACATCGGATATATCGATAAGGTATATTAAATAAAGTGTGTATACCTATATGCAAATACATTTGAAATAATTTTCAGCAATAACGTACAATCTGCTAATGGGCGTCGACTCATGAGAGGTTGAGTATGAAATGTTTTCGCATTGATATGATATGAATTTACTCTAAATGGTCAATGTTTTACCATATCAAGAATTTCAAATTTGTAATCCTTACTCTGTGGCTTCTGACATACGTGCGATATGATGATCCCAGATTTCGCACTACATCACATCAACGGAGTGATTGGCCGAGATAAGATCTAGTTTATTACGTAGTACGTAGTCGAAACGTTATAAATCTAACTGAAGATTTTGAGCATCTTCGGGAACAGCAGAATATCTATATCTTATCATCAGCAAAAGTAAACAAAAGTAAATATCGTTAACAGAGACATAGATGGTATATAAAATCAAACTTATCTTAATTTTAGATTATAGCAAAGGCTATAGTCTAAAATTTGTCATGTAAAATAAATTATAGTCAAAAAAATCTTGTGTAATTACTGTAGAAATAAGTCCAAACGACACTGAAAACATGTGAATAAATGGCATCGTTTTGACAGGACCCATATTTGTATAAACTTTGCGTGACTCATAGTTATCTTTCTGCTCTTACTATGCTGGTAACTGGACAAAGACAGTCACGTGACATAATGACGATAGTTTCACAAATGTCTATTTTGTGACAACACTAGATCACTAGATCTAGAACACTAGATCTAGACAAACTACAGAGTATTTATGAACCTTTATGGGTTTCCAATTAATAATTATTTCTTTTTTCAGAATTAACGTGCCGAACCTTCAAAGTGCAAGTACCACTCAACTGAAGGAGGGCAACAGTGATTCTCTTCCGGGAGGCTGGCGGTGAGTGTTTTTATAAGTTAATTTTGTTTTACTAGGTACTAACGTTGATCAGTTTAAAATATTTTCGAAATGATCGTAGCGTATAAGGTGATTCATAGGGGTAGCCTATCTGTATCGTGCTTGCGAGAAGCGTGAGGTAGGTTTGGCATCAAGTATGTATTTACGATTTCTGTTAGAATAAAATACCGGATGTTTAGATAAAGTTGCTTATTAAGTACTTATATTATCAAGATATATGAAATTGTTAACATATACATATTTTATTAATCATCCATCAGCTCTCGTATGTCTCCTATTGGGTATATATATGTGTAGGTATACTTATATTTATGAATATAAAGATGTCAAGTTAAACACGCGTCTTCCCCTATGAAAATATGTAATTTTAAACCCCATTTTTGCCTTTACCTTATTTTATTGTTTTAAAATGTGTGGCTAACTAATGTCGCCGAGCGTTAAGATTATTTGCCTGAAAACGTACTAACACTGTTAAGTATTATCTAAGATTATTTTGTACCAGCTTCCAGGAAATTGGTTTGGATTTTTTTATTCTACCTACTAGAAAATGTATATTTCGTGATATATAACATTTTCATTGCAGTTTTCTCATACTGGAACCTTCGTGATTAAAAAATAGTTACTTGTGGTCTATCTATACACAGCATAATTTATTTATCAAGCAATTTATGAAACGGTGTTCCTGTAGTTTCTTTGACTCCGCCATTACTCACGCCAACCCTCTAGTGGTTGAGTCGGCTAGGTACAATCCATCTAATATATCGCGCGTACGCAGACCGCGAGATCCGCACGGCTTTAAGCAAGATGTAAGCAAGCGTTTAAGCAAGGTGCCCTTGTCGGGACACCAGCGGATTGTGTTTCGGCTACACTGTTTACATCACGGCTTTAAACAAGATGTAAGCAAGCTTTTCAGCAAGGTAGGTGCCCGCTGACCAGACGGTTGTAAACATGAATCCGCTCGCTGTAAACTCGGATGTAAGCATGCAAGGACGTTGATGGTCAAACAAAATTTGGATTACATCTGCTGTCCACACGGCTGGCAACAAACAATGTCACCCCTGGTGGAACGCTTGCTTACAGCCGTCCGGTCCTTGCTAACTCACGCTCAGAACCTCTGTTCTGCATACACAGCTCGCGCAACTACTACAAGTAATTATCAACGGTTTCGTCCCCGCCGACGGGGCGAAAGACGTGCCGTGGTCAAATCATAAACGTGGGAAATCCCACATTGCCAGCAACGGCCCGAGCCGAGGTCCTTACCCCACAGGGGGTGCCCTCGGGTAGCGTTGTTTAAATAAATGTTGGTTTGAGAGCTCTCTGCGCTCACCAATTGTCCGGGTAAGGTTTAAAGGTTGTCATAGCCGTCTGAGGCTAACAACCTGTCACACACAAAAAAAAAGTAATTCCTATTGAAAGTTTCTCAAAGTTAGTATAACAAATTAAAACAAATATGTTGCATTAATAAATAAATGTACTAAATTTAGCTAATCTATGGGATAATTAATTGAATGAGGCGACACTTGGCGGAAGTCCATTATTACTATTATAGAATGGATTTTAAGAGGAGAGCCCACCACTCACCCACGGATTGTCAATCCCGGTTATCTTTGGACAGAATAACCTAAGATTGCCAATCCGCACTCTCACAGATAGAGGAGAATGTGATAATAGCAAAGTAGCATGCACGATAATGACAAAAAACTCACCAACGCGACACAACCATGCGATACGGTAGAACAATCAGAACCACAATATTGCAATATTCCGCAAAAACTTTTCTCCTCTATCTGTGAGAGTGCGGATTGGCAATCTTAGGTTATTCTGTCCAAAGATAACCGGGATTGACAATCCGTGGGTGAGTGGTGGGCTCTCCTCCTAAAATCCATTCTATAATAGTAATCTATGGGAAATACTCGCTTTTTCAGGATAAAAAATGTGTCTCATTTATCTACCCACCTATAACTACTAAAACATTATGTAGTTTACCAAGTTAGCGAGCTTTAACACTTGTAATGTGGATAGAACAGCTATCTACAAGACAACTGTTGAATGTAGAAAGACAAAATGTGATCACAGCATGTACTGCGTACAGGTTTAACATTATAATATAAACATACCATGGCACGTAAAATTGGCGGATTTTAATGATTTTGCTTCGATCACCGTTGGTATTGTTGATCGAAGGAATTTTGCCAGACAATTTATCATCATCCAAAATTGAGATTTAAAATTATCTAAGAAGAGGTCTTGTAATAGATGCGGAATTTCGCACAGGATAACTATTAAGTATACTATAGCCCAGCGTTATCCAGGTCTGAGTACTATACTAGCTAAAGTTATAATTTTATCAATCTGTTAAAATTATCGATTTAATACATTGATGTATAAAAAAGAGAAGATACACAATCAGACATGAAAAGTGTCTACTATAAATGAGTGCAGATTACGCTTTCCTGCACTCCTTTCGTTTAGTATTATTTCGAAGCGCGAGTTGACGAAGCGTGTCAAAATGTCTAATTGTTCGATGAATAAAAAACAAAAAAAGGATGGCGTTTCTTATTTTTGGTAAGTATTAATAGACAGTATTTCTATTTCATACATATTTTGTTGCTTTAGATTCGCATTTTTTTATTTATCAATATATTTTGTTTCAAATTATCGACGATGGCTCTGTATGAACCAGTCAAATAGAGTATGTATTAAAACAAAGGCAGTCTCGAACTATGCTCATACTTCAACGCATTTTGCTCACTTTGATCGCATAATACGACCAACTAGTCTGTGTAATACGACGTTCTTGGTTCTAAAAACGAATAGTCACCTTGTTGAATGTATTTTTTTTATATATATTAAGTAATTAGTTGACATGGTTTTATTTACAAAGTTTTAATATCAATAACATTGTCATTTATATGATGATTTTTATTTTAGTTTAATATTATTACTATATGCAGTACTCTGCATCAGTGATAATGATAAACCAACGTAATCTTTGAGTGTTCGCTCATTCTTAGGCGACGACGTCTTACTCGTAATAGAGCGCACCTATGCGTGAGTTCCATCCACATATTTTATGAGGAGGCCGCGGATGGTTATGAATGCCTCCGAATGATCAATCGGCGATCGGCCCAATCTTTTAAAGGTGTTTAAGCATCGGGCAACGTTTATGACACCTACTATCATAAAATAGAAATATAACGGAAATCCGATCGTGTAATATGTTAGAACTTAACCTACAAAATTAAATATTCTTATCGTAATAACTAAAAACCTAGGCCTTCTTAGATAAAATTTTTTACATCCCTAGGCTCAGAAAACTACAGTTATTCAATACGCATATTTTTTGAACAAAGACAACAATTTTTTGTCAACTAATTTAATGTATGGGAGTTCGCCATTGTCCTTTCGGTCGTAAAATTTTATTGCTTTACCATACACGTAATGTTGAATTTTGGAAAGAATGCATTTATATCATAACTATAACTACTTATGTACAACTGGCGACAGTTTTGGACGTTTCTTTCCTTCGAAACTGCATCTATGGTTTAATATCAATGATTCAATACTAAAGTTTTATCATCACTGGGATAGCGTATAAAATATATTATACAAACTGATCGGAATTTCGCCAATTTGAGCTTGATTTTTTTTATAATGCACTTTGGAATAATCCTAGTTTTGCAGGGGGGACTTACAGGCATACAATTTAACGAACACAAAATACACCCGACTCAACTGTGGGAACCGAACCCACAACATTCGGCGGGAAGTATAAAGCGAAAAATATATGAAGCGGTATTAAAATATCACGTCACATTTACTAGATTCACACGAATATAATTTTTGGATACAAATAAGTACCAACTAAAAAATATTATACATTTTCCAAACTTTGACTCTATACCTTTTAAGGCATTAAGGCGGTAAAAAATATACCACACCTCTGCAACGAACAGGATAGTATGGGGCCCTCACCCTCCAAATAAACCCGTCGTATACCGTTTCTCCGCCTGTACTGGCAGACCACTGGAACTGTGTGACATTACTTCAGTGGTCCGCTGGTGGCTTATCCTCTCGCTCTCGGGTACCTCCACATGTAGGAGCGTCGCATCTTCGCGGGAGGCCATGTGGGTTACGTTCCCCGGTCTATCCACCAGCGGACTCAGCTAAGATTGCATCAGGCACAGGAACTCGAGCCGGCTCAGCTCTATTCGCAGGCGGCAACTCGGGTCAGCGAAAGGATCTCTCCTCCGCTTTCTATTGCGATCTTTTTACTTTCGCGCATCCCGCAAAAACTACTGAACGGATTTTGATACAACTTATTTTATTTGATAGCTCTCTATTAGACTTAAGAACCGGTACTTATACATTTTATTCTGCTATTATACCGGGAACCTGAGATATAACCCAAAAACTAGCTTTTGGCTGTGGCGAAGCCGCGGGCAAAGGCTAGTACTATTATAAAGCTGTAACTGAGCTGTGTGAGAAAAAATGACTAAGCTAGGTAGGTATATAGACGTGTCTGAACACAATTTTTTTTAAAGATTTTTTGACTGTTTATCTGTTTGACTGTTTGCGACGGAGCCGCGGGCAATGGCTAGTATTACATAAGATTATTTAGAATTTTATTTCAATATACATATATGTATTTATCTGAAGTGTAATAAGTTTGCAGTGTCTTTCGTAGGTAACCTACAGTTCCTTTCTATTTAAGCACGTGTCATGTTCATCGTTAGGGTTGCCAACCCCTCTTTATAATAGTAGGTATAATAGGGCTCCGAATAGGTACCTACATACCACAAAACCGTGTTGGTACTAGATTATTACTTTGATTTATAAAAATCTAGTTTACATGAACAATTAAATATTTTGGTACTTACCTAAGAATTAAGAGAAATAATAATACCGTAAAGTGGGGATATTCGGTACACTTTTTTGCACAAAAGTGACCTTTAAACGAATCTTATGATAGCTAATGACATGAATATATTTTTAATGGGAACACTACGTGTAACTTTATATTATGGCTGTCCTCTGCAGTTAGTATAAACAAGAGATAACTGATATATATATATTTTAAGGTGCTGTTCCAAGTATTACCAGGTTCGGAATATTTGGATTTTGTAATTTGTACACCTAATTTTAATAGATTTTCTGCTTCTATTCGATTTAAACCTGGCAAGCAATAATTGGAATGAATTAAGGCCAAGATTTTCTATAGGTACACAATCACTTGTTTATTAAAAAAAGTGTATACAAGCTTTTAAAAAATATATTTGTTTTTATTGAGAAACTAAAGGATGTAAAGAGCAATAAATCAACTACGTATTATTAAAAACGTACTGAAAACAAATACAGGTAGGTACTGTGGCAACCTCCTTATTATTGTGGGTCATTTAAACGACAAGAAATCTCCAAAAAAATGCCTCCCAAAATATTGGTATGCTCGATAAAGCACTGTTCTTCAGATTCCGACGCAAAGTTAGTTGTTCAGCCTTATCTTGAATGCAGTTTTTATTTCCGCGCCATTCTTACTTAGGTACATTGATTTCTGTAAATAAATATCATAGTTTACCCGTATCTGTACTTCAAATAACGGACAAGGGATAATTGCAACAGGCTATCTTGCCCTACTATTTACGAACAATGTACAAGGGGATATTTGGAACGATATCCAAATATCCCAAAATACCGTTACAAATATATCCACTGAAAAAATCATTCAAATCATGGAGATCTATAAAAACTACAGCGGTGTTATAATTTTTACTGGCATATAACAAAAGTTTTCTTACCTTTATATTTTTAACGTTGCCACTAGAAGTAAGACGTCAAAAAATAATCAAGACTTTTTTTTTTTTCAAAATCACTTCGGTGACAGGTGCACCGGAAACCTACAAAAATAGGTAATGACATTAACATTTTGTAGATGTTTGGCAGTAACTAGAAAGAAAATCTATACTATTGGCAGTTATAAAAATATATTGACAAATCTTTTTTTTTATAACTTTTCCCACAAATTCCAAATATCTCCATTTTACGGTACCTAAGAATTTAGATCTTTTCTATTTTTATATACCTATGTGCATCTACAAATATTTTTTTATTTCTTAACTTATCGCTATTCCATGTTCTTTTATTGTTGTTTTTATGTCATCAATCAAAGGTAAGTACCAACTCACTGAACTCGCTAAATTTGACGGCCGGGCGGCCCGGGTTAGCAATAATCACGTGTGTGGCTGAGGCGCGCCCACGTGGCTGCGAGCCGCGGTCGATAATTCGCGCAAGCGCTAGCTGTTGCCTTCCAGCCGCCTGTTGCAAAGGTTCTGCGAGGCCTTTGGAAATATGACCTCACTTATATATTCATGTGAATTGATAGCAGTAACGAGCGTGGAAAATTACCGAGAGGCTTAGTTTCATTGAATTTTTTTAGAAAAAATCACAAAGAAAATAAAAACCTACACTAAGTTTTAGGTGGAGTTCTCTGGTTCCCGATATAGTATATGGATAAAATGTATACCAGTTTTTAAGTCCCATAGTAAGAGCTATCAAATAAAAAAGTTTCATCTCATTCCGTTCAGTACTTTATGCGTGATGCGCGAATGAACAAACAAACAAAAAAATAAATAATTGATTTGCGTTTAGACAAGCCTATACATTATATACAGTATTTTTTTCCAAACATCCTAAATGTACAGCTACAGACACAGCTCTGTTACAGCTTAAAATAGTTAAGATTTTTGTTACACTATGGCTTCGCTATACAGTACAGCGTGCGCCGCAGGGTTTAACTGACATCATAGCTTGTAACGTAACACATACCCACCTGATGGCAATAATCTATGGGTACGGTTACCCACCAGGGGCGTACCACGTTTATCAATTTAAAGTGCGGGTGAAACCCATAAATAAAAACTTGATCAATTTACGTGATGAACATAAATTACTTCATAAATATTATAAAATAAATTCTAAAAGCTAACAAAAATAACATCTCTTGTGGAAATATAGGTACTCTTCAATAAGTGAAAAATACAAAGGCAGCCTTTATTTTATTTATACCTATCTTGTGTTATTCTTATCTAAATAAAATAAAAAGCGCGGGAACAAGTGCTTTAAAAAAATATAAGTAATAAAGGACAACGCCATTTTTCGCCCTGTACGATAGTAAGTAGCATCGGGGCTATGATATTATGTATAACACGGACTAGCTCCATGTCATAATGAAGAAGAAAAGTATTTGAAGGGACTGTTTGTAGGTAGGTACATCCGATGCGCTGCCATGTTTACCTGAAGTCAATACAATCGTTCTTTAATTTTTTAAATCTGAATTACACTTTTGGAATTGATTTAGAAATTGTGTGTAAGTCACAATGAAAAATCACATTCTAATATTATAAGTTACATTATAATAAATATAGACAAAAATCAGAAGTTTTGTTTTATTAAAATATTTTTTATCTCGCAATTTCTTTTGTCAATAGATTTTGTTAATAGATTACCCTGCTTTTTTATAAGACTTATTTTTATTATCAATATTAGAGTTTGTTAATAGATGTCACTGATTTTAATAGACTTATTATTAATATAAGACAAACTTAAAATGTAATTCTGAATTAAAATAATAAAGTAATCTAAACTTTATTGTATATAGAAAATGAATAGTTAAAATATTTTTTGAAACACTTAAAAATTTTATAGAGCTGCATCTAGCGTTGGTAATACGCAAATCTAGGATTATAATCCAACTGAAATGAAAACTATTACAAGAGGTAGTGAAACACCAATATACTGTCATTATACGTAAACTGGTCCATTTACATTCTAGTTTCATTGTTAAGCTTAAAACGCCCACCTCATGACCTCAAAATCAGACAGTATTTGTAATAGTATGATTTTCCAGCTAGTCCGCTATTAAATGATAATTCTATGGGAATTCAGTAATGTTTTAATACAGCACATGATCTAGTTTTGAGGTTTTTTCAGGGCAAAATATATATGGATGCAGAGCAATGTCTTTTTTCAAGTTCCCAGGAAATCACATATAACACGGCTGCCTAATTTATTATGGAATTAGTACGATGGCAATTTTGGAAATGTTATAAAACATACATATAACTCGAAGACCACCTCGGTAAAAATAGTACACTCCCTACACGAGGCAACAAAACAGCTGAAAGAGTTCGTTAACCTTAAACAATACCTTTTTTGGCGGGAAATGAAAAAATATGTCACTAATCCCTCACCCCGCTGCCGTGCCATGACAAAACACTGTAACTTCAGATACAGTGTTTTGTGCTAACATGAATAAATCGTATTTTCGCACATGTTTACAAAGTATAGCATTTAATTTTTTTTGTTATGTCTCAAAAATACTGAGAAAACCGAAGAGAATAAACTTCAAAATTTATAAGGATCAAATTTGATAAAACACTGCAACATCAATTAGTGTTTTGTAAAACACAGCTAACAGTATAGTTGCCTGCTATCTATAAGATACAGTGTTTTGTCATAACAATCGGTTGGGTTGAATGTCGTTTATTATACTAATATTTATCTCCATCACCCCCTTCAATATCAAAAATAGAAACGAGATAGAGAATCTCAAGAAACTTTGCAACTTTTGAAAAGCAACGGCAGAAGCATTCTGTATTGCAATCATGCAATTGCAGCAAACTAAAATCATTTGAAAAAATTAGACTATAGAAAAAATAATTTTTGCCACACCTCAAAGATATAAAAAAGTTATGCAGTAATTAGTATTCCTGACAAAGTATTATTTACTGTTGTTATGGAAAAATAAATTTGTATGCCTTTACCTAATGACGAAGGCATATTATTTTTCTAGAAATCTTATTTTATTTGAAGAAACTTTTGCTCAGCCCAGCATAAATAAACTAGCTGTTGGTGTTTTATGGCACAAAGCAGAATGTGGACAAAAAGCCTTTAATATTGCTAGTGCTTATATGAACTTTTTGCTGAAGTTTTGCAGAGATCTCAAATAAGTTTATTTTATCAATTGCAACTTGCAACGCCTAAATTTTTTTTTGTTTCAGCTTTAGTCCAATTGTTAAACGATTCCTCCACTAACATTGAAGACATGATGATGACTATGATTTTACGGAAATTAAGTTTTTATGATCAATAATAGTCGATGTCTTCGGTGTAATGATGATGGTGACAATGATAGGCTACTTTGTATTTCTGGAAAATATTTTTCTATAGATACAGTTTTATCTATAGTAAGCTAAGGTTACATTTCTAAAGTTTAGTTTAGTTTCGAATCATATTTGTGTTGACATATCACTGTTACTATAAATACAGTGTTCTGTAATAACAAATGTTCTCTTTTTGTGAACATAGAGATTTTGACAGAACACGTTTGTAGGTCTAGACATAAAAAATAGCGTAAAATGTGTATTTTTTTTACATGGCCGATTAGAAACTAATCTCATGATGAATATATCCAAAATTCAAAGAATTCCGACATATAAAGATTTTTTAACAAATTCTCCAAAAAAATAGAAAAACGTGATTTCTGAAAAGTGATATGTTTTAAGACACAGTGTTTTGTCATGGCACGGCAGCCCGTCTCTCGGAGCAACGAACAGAGTAGTGTGGGGGGATAATTTCCGAATTAGATAAAGCGATAAAAGTAAAGCGTAGTAGCCGTAGCTACTTCCATATTACAGAGGTGCGTACTCTATTGTTTCGCTTTCGAGTTTATGAATTTCTTTTTAAATTATTTGAAAACAAAGTAGGTTTGTAGGTATCTACCTTATTTTTTCGTTTTAATTTTATATTTCGATAATACTCGTATTACTGAAGGCAAATCACTGTATCACGGTAAGTCAACCACCAAAATAACACGGTCTATAATAATGATTATTCCCCATATCTAGGTTCAATGATAAATAATTATGTAGGTATTTTAAATTTAGTTGATTTTCAATAGTAAAAATTTAAACCCACTGAAAGCTCTTCGGGATCTGTGTTGATTTTTTTTGTGTAATATAATGACATAATTGCAACGTTATAACAAAGTAACGTGTCATGCATCGTCTACTGGTAGGCTATTTGTATAAGGGGTAGCTCTATCAATCGCTATAGTGAAAATATAGAAATAAAGAGTGCTCTCAGGAATCCAAATAAAAAAAAAATTAGACGTCGCGGGACGTCTACCAGATGTGAAAACATCAAAATTATTTTGTAGAAATAATGAGTACCTAAAAATAATAAGATTATAACTTTTTCAATGTGCTTGTATAATATTATGACATGTTTAAATAACGGATATGGACATAAATCATCATCATCAGGCCCTGGGTATCATCTAGGGCCGAAGTACTTGTCAAAACGAATTAAAAGATTCCAAAGTTGATAGGATTGCTGCGCTTTATAGCATAGTGCCCATGGCCATTCGGCTCCATTATCAGACCCTGAATATCATCTAGGACTATGGTACTATTCAAGATATCTCAAACTAGGCCTAAATCGATGGGTTGGGACTTTTAATTACCGAGTACCCATGGCCACCTTACAGCTCTATCATCAGACCCTGAATACCATCTAGAGACAAAATACTCGTCAAGACGAATCAAACGATTCCAAACTCAATGGGGTTTCATCGTTTCATTACAGAGTTACTGTGGTCACCTTCCAGCTCCATCATCAGACCTTGGATACCATCTAGAAAGAAAGTACTCGTCAAGATGAATCATACGAGCCCAAACTCGATGGGGTTATGTCTTTTTTTAACGTAGTCCTATGGCTACCTTCCAGCTCCATCATCAGACCCTTGTTATCATCTAGGACTGGAGTACTAGTCAAGGCAATTCAAACGAGCCCTAACTCGATGCAGGTGCGCTATTTAATTAAAGAGTTCTCATGGCCACCTTCCAGCGCCATCATCGGACCCAGAATACTAAAGATAAAGTACTCATTTAGACGAATCAAACGAGTCCAAAGTCGAGGAGGTTGCATCGTTTCATTACAGAGTTGCTATGACCAACTTCCAGCTCCATCGTCAGATCAGCTCCATGTCATATATCATAATATTGCATTGTCACGCGATTTACATGTAAAATTTCAGCTCAATCAGAAACCGGGAAGTGTGTCAAATTTAATTTACAATATTTGAACGGGACAAGTAGGTATAATAAAAGCGTCGCCACGCTAACAGCCGATTTTGCCCTCCCTCCGCATTAGATGTTTCACATCAATAAATGTATTTGCCACAAAGTAGCTAAGTAAACAAAAAGAGGGCTAACCTAAGTCTAATAATAATACAATAGGTACTGAAACTGGATTCCAAACTAGGTTAGAGCTTGTATTTTGGGAGACAGTGGTCAGTCAAAACATTAGGTACAGTGAGATGTAAAAACATTAAATTATTTTAGAATTTCTGTAAGTAAAAAAAAATCCTTAAAGTTGAATATACCATTCAACAAAGTTTATTTTTTTATTTAAATAGACATAACCCTGCACTAAGGAATAATCCTTGTATCGCGGGAGACTTTACAAACAAACTTCACGGACACAAAGTACACCCAGACTTACAATAACCAATTGTGGATCACATAGTTTCGTGGGCGTACGCCAGATCGCCCGTCCGCCCCTCACTACTCGTGGTGAGTGTGAACGATTGTATACTTATTACTTACTCATTATTAATTAAATAAATGAGGTAGGTAAGTGTTTGTTTTGATTCGGTCTTACCCTTATCAATCTAGAGCAGGGGTCTCCAAACTACGGCCTGCGGGCTAAATCCGGCCCGCCAGCGTCATCAATCTTGATCTGGCCCCCGAGAACCAATGTCTTATTGTTGTTACTGTTGCTGTGATAAGTTGAAGAAGAAAACACAGAATGATAAGGACTCGGTTTTATTTCCTTGCAAGGTAATTCTTAACGACAGAAATGAAGACGCAGGAAACTTAACTTAAGTAGGTATCTAAATTTAAGCATATTAATAACTAAAAAATAATTAAATGAATCCCTCTAATCACAGTAAAACAAAAAGCACTAATGAGATTTATGTGAATGTGTTTTGGCCCTTGGAACATACTGAAAAAAACATTATGGCCCTACGGCTTCAAAGTTTGGAGACCCCTGATCTAGAGCGAGGAAGAATGTCACTAAAAAAACTAAGAGGAATCATCCAGCCTTTGGTCTCAGTGCCCGCGATCTCTGAAAGTAAAATTGGCGCAGCCTTTTAAGCCCCTCAGCCTTTTTAGTTGGCATGTTGCACCTTTTGTCGAGATTTTTATCAGCTATGTAGCAGCTGTTTAGGCGCCCCATTCAGGTGTGGGGCCCTTACCTACTAAATAAACCCGCCACGTGCCGTCTCTCCGCCTGTGCCTGTATTGGCAGACCGCTGAAACTGGCTCACTGATATTGGGGAGCTTTCTTATACCTAAGTAGGTATCGTGACAAAAAGAGAAATATAATACTTTTCAAACAAACAAAAGTAACTAATATAAATATAATTTATCAACATTTGGTTTCATAGCAATTTGTCAATTATTGCGGTGTTTATTTATCGCATGGTGACTATTAGCAACAGCTAATAGCGGGCATTAGCGGCCATAATATACTCAATAGATATATAATTATTCAGTAGATACCGTTGGCAGGCTGGGAAGGGCAGTAAACTGGGCAGCTTTTTCACTTAGGTATATTTGAGGTTTAAGATATTTTATTTCTTACAAGGAACTATGTTCCCTTACATGAAAAAAACATAAAAGTTAACTAATTTCGTTAGACAACAATCTGAGTGAGCTAAATTTAAGTTTAGTTAGGTCAGTATTTATGCATGCACTAACACAATTCAGTATAAATACCTACTATATTCTAATAATAGACGAATTTTAATCAGTTACCGGTAATTATATTTGATGTGTTCGTATTTTGAAGTCTGATTGACTATCTTTGGTGTAGGTACCTTGGATGTATTTAATGAGGGAGGAGACCCAGCTCACCCGCTTGTTGACGGCGCGTCAGCTCCATTCGTAAAATATTTAAATTGTACGGGCTTTTGATCGGTGTTTAAGTATTCATATTCCTTTCCTTCGAATGTATTCATTAAACACACAGCATATTACATATAGCTCCCGTGCAGTGTTATTAACCGATTTCCACAAAAATGTGGTAAAAAATGATAAAAAAGAGTCCATCCATCCATCCATCAGCCTTTTATTTTATATTTGATATAGGATAGGTAGACATAGGTACATTTCAATGGTTTTATAAAATCGCGAGTAAAATAAGGGTCGAATTTAGAAATTATATCTTTAACGCTGACGAAGTCGCGGGTATCAACTAGTATATATATATATATATATATATATATATATATATCTAGATAGATAGAATAGATGAAGTAACTTATATGCACTCAGACGAGTCAAAAAGTATTAAAAAAATTAAAAATATTTAACAATAGTACTAGTTGTTACCCTAGGGATGAGAGCAACTTTTTAGCCCCGTACGCTCTGGCTCCAATAGTTCGAGGGACTAAATAAGTCTTTATCCCGAGGTAAACACTGTGCTTTTCATTACGAATACGAGGAAACTAAAAACAAAAATCATGAAATAGCTAAAGAAAAAATGGCAGACGTTAAAAAATTGAATTTGGAATCGCCGTTTTCTCGCCGATTTTGTTTTTTTTTCCTGTGGCCTGTCAGCTATTCAGCCATTATTTTTCATTTTAATCATTGAAAAAATATAAATCTTCGTTATTTTAAAGATATAGTTGCAACGATATTAAAATAAAGTCATATAAAAAAACAAATTCTTTAATAAACACAACTTTATGTTATTTCAATTTTACATCGCGACTGGCTGTACAGAAAATAGAACTGTTTTTTTTTATAATTACTCAGCTGTCAGTTGAAAGTAATTCTCCCTAGGGCTGAAAAGTATTACTTTCAACCCGCTCCTCAGGCAACTTCAGGCCTACTTTCAGAGCATGAGTAATGAAAAATATTTTAATTGCCTACAAATGGGACAAGGAAAGGACAAATGTTACTATCATTAATTCGAATTCGTTTGCATTACAAGAAAGTTTCATTTTATAACCTATCAAAATTTAAATTTTAATCTTAAACGATGCAGATTGATTGGGATAGACAATCGCGGATAAAATAAATTGGGGGAACGTCATGGCAAGCGGTTGAAATTTCGTCATATACTTACTCCAGTAAATTTGTTGAATTAATTTGAGGTTTGTCAAACCTAATGTAATGGCGGGTGTGGTCCTGTGTGTGCTCACAAATTGCAGACTTTGTATAGCGTCGGTGCTTCACATCGGCTATGTGTTCTTTGATTCGAGTTGTTATGGATCTCTTTGTTTGTCCAATGTAGGAGAGACTACAATCACAATCCAGCTTGTATAATCATATATGGGTATATGGCACTTGACTGGTGGTAAAACCGGTGGTTTTTCCTCAAATCCTCGCAAAAGAACATCGATATCGCCCTAGAATGATACGTGAGGCTATTGAAATTAAGAAACCTCCCAATTTCAATAGAGAAGACGGCTGGGTCTTGCCATCAAGCTGGAATCCTGTGATAGGCCTCACCAAACAGAATACAAGAAGGCACACCACAAGATTGCAAGACACAGTTAGCGCTTATTGTGTAGATAAAACCCACAGAAGTGATTAGCTTCTGCCTTTTTTCAAAAATTTTAAACTTATTAGCTCTCAGTAATTCCGTACAAAATTTAATAATCCATAACAGTTGTTTGAAAATATTAGGTAGGCACAGGCACCTAATAAAGAACCCTCATTCGACAAGCCCTAGCCCAGCTACCAGTGCGGTTTTCACAATATTCATAACAAATGAATTATAGGTAAGTGATTCGAATCCGGTTTTTGGATAAGATTATAATTTGTGTAGGTTACCTACCTGTTTGTAAATGTTTTTGCCCGAAATTATAATTGAAAAACGAGTATGAGTTTATGAGTCACATTGTACTTTATGGTCCAGGAGCCGCCGCCTATTTTTTTTTGTGATTAATAACAGGCTGAATATTTGTGAGTACGTTCCGTTCGATGAGACACATAAATATTTCTCAGTGAAAAATCTTGTAAGAGGTACTTATTAAGTGTCCGTGAATTCAACAACTTCATTCAAAAAATCAGATCGTTAATAATTTGAATGACCTCTTTATTTATATTTGTCTCTCTATATTTGTAGAAGAGTACGCTCCAGTCAAACTACCCATTTTGTAGGATAATTGTTATTCCCAGTTTATTATCTAATTATCTTAACATTTAAACTTACTGTTAGTCAGACAATTTTGACACCCCCACCAAATCGAAATGTTTTATACCGGCGCTCTATTAGCTACCTCTATCGAGATTTTTCACAGAGAAAAACTTGGGCGTCTCGTTGAACGGAACCTACTCACAAAGACTGAACCTGTTATTAATCACAAAATAGGGGGCGGCTCCTGTACTATTAGAAGTTTAGACATTGGCAATGTCACATTGCACGATGCTAGTTTCGAGATCCTACGATGTAATATCGCGGCGTTGCCTGCGTTGCCGCCATGCCGCATGCCGTGGCGATGCGCAGGCGGGGCGCGCGGGAGTGTAGTGTAGAATACTGACTAGGCGCAATCAACGCGGCCCTCGAACTCGAACATCCATC
This sequence comes from Leucoma salicis, assembly GCA_948253155.1. Classification (NCBI taxonomy): domain Eukaryota; kingdom Metazoa; phylum Arthropoda; class Insecta; order Lepidoptera; family Erebidae; genus Leucoma; species Leucoma salicis. Next base: position 17,809,226 of record OX411803.1, read on the forward strand.
CATTCAAACGACGACCGACCGGGACCGCACGTATACGAGTATACGAGCGAGCAGCGGCGCTCGCGTGCACAACAAACAACACTCACTACGCGTCCGCTTTGTACTTATAGAACGCGCGCAACGGTGTAGTTAAATGTGCCCATTTTAAACACTGTTCGCTGGAAACAGGAGTCGCTGACCCCTAGTATTAATATATTGTTTGCATCATTATATATGGACTGGAATATGTCTCAAGGTGCTTCAGGAGACGTTTCTCCCATATATGAAGATAGGTAAGCACTAACTTCTACCTATTACAATCTTATTAGCAAATATTTTATTTTGTATTTGTCATATAATTACCTATACATTGGGTCATATGCAATTACCTATATAGGTACCTACTACTTACATAAAAATGTACGGCTATATACATAATAACGCTTTAACGTTAAGCGTTAAGATTTCCCAAGTGTTATTTTTGTTTGTAGCTAGAGAAAACCAATAAGATAGTTCAGCATAAATCATTAGAAGTACACCCACTTACTATAAACAATGATATCATAATTGCTACAGGTAGCTGCTTTCCTTATTTCATATCAAATTTTCAATAAACACCTTCGTCTTAAACAGTAAATAGCAGTTCTTAGCGGCGCAGATCAAACCCTACCTAAACAGATAGATATCTTCAGAATTAGCGCCAAATTTTAAATCTTCTGAAAATATAGACCTGGTTTTCAGGTGATAGAATAGCTAGCTGGTGCCAGTAGTCGGCTTCGGTCAAAAGATTTATATAAAAATATCTAAATATCAACAATTTTTACTAAATCCTGATGTAACAGATGTGTTTGTACATACGTTGAAGTTAAAATTGAGAAATTACGCTATGAGGGATTTTTTTACAAATTTAGATTTTTTGTATATTTATTTAGTTATTTTTTTTAACTGCCTCGGTGGTGTAGCGGTAGTGTATACGACTGCTAATCATGAGGTCTCGGGTTCGATCCCCGGGTCAGGCTATGTTATTGAGCTTTTTCCTAAAAAGAAAAATTCTTAGTAACAGCCCGGAGTTTGGAAATGTGCCCGGTAGACGTCAATAGGCTCGCCCCCTATTACGTGGGACTTAACAGCTGGCGAGTCGTGGGTGTGTAATACACCTCTGCCTACCCCTTCGGGGAATACAGGCGTGATGCTATGTTTGTTTGTTTGATTTTTGTTCGTAGGTATATCACGCAAATACTACAGAACAAATTTTTATGAAACTTTTTTGGTTGATATGAAGAGTTAATAGGTACCTATTTACATTTTTTTTAAAGGTAGCACCTTGCATTGAGAGATATTCCTTGTATTACGGGGGATTTTACAAACATGTAATTTGACGGACACAACACAACGTAAGTACATCCAGACTCATACATGAATCAGGTCTGATCACACAGAGTTGTCTTGTCCTGTGTGGGATATATTATATATTAGTTTTGTTTCCGTCTACAAAGAACAAAGACTTACAATGCAAGTTGCATTTAGTAAAAAGTTGTTATTTAGACATTACAAACGGATTAAATATTTATTACATTATAATCTTATTTATCTACGTATACTATAACTATAAAGCTGTAACAGAGCTGTTTGTACATTTAAAATATGCTAAATAGTCGTAACACAAAACAATTATTTTTAGATTTTTTGTCCTAAAAACTTGCTTTTGGCTGCGGCGGAGCCTAAAACGAACCCTACACTAGCCTTTGCCCTCGTTGAGTCATTTGGGTGTTTTTTTAATCATACTCTGGTAACACTCGTGGTTTATGACACTTTGTTTTGGGCATGGTTTTGTTTGTATTTGTGTGCGTGAGCGCGTGTAATTACAAGTTTAGCATGTTTTTTTATGGCTTCACTGGATTGTTCGTAATGCTCCGTCTATATTTGTTTTAGTTAGTTGGAGTGATAAGATTTAGATGCCAATAAATAACTTTACTAAAATGTCGATAATAGCTCATTTTCTAACAGCTTGTGGATTTGATAGGTGTAACAAATTGTGGTAAAAGGTGCGTTGAGGTAAGATCGGCGCTGGGGTAAGAACGTATAAATGGAATTTCCCACTTATTAGGCTATATTTTTTAATGCTAGCCACTGCGCACTGTATAAATTATGATTATATTCCGCCCCGCTCTGCATCTGCAGTGACCGCCACTACCGCCAGTCACTCTGGCAAGTAGGACGTGTACTACGCGCCGTTAAGGAAAACAAGGCAAATTTAATAAAAACTTGTTTATCTGATCTTTCACCGTCATTTATATTTACATATTGAAGCAAAAATATAGCTCATTCGGTCATAGTTTTGCTTAAATACTAAGTTTTAACCATTGATAACACGATAGAACTAATCCAGAAATGTCTATTGTCTCTGTAGGCTAAAATCCGATGTTTCCCTTCTAGGGTGAAGATCGGAAAAAAGATCTGGTTTTAATCAGTTTTGAATTTGGTAGTGATTTGTCAAAGTTTAACCACAAATGATTTTTTTACAGTATTATAATAAATAAACATTAGCTACAACCATTGATTTATATATCAATGGCTAAAACACAGTTTGTTTCCTTAACTAATGTAGCTGTTAATGTACACAGTGTGTAAGTGTGTTTTGTGTTTTCAATAAAGTTATTTTATCTTATGTTAAACATCGTTAGTATATAATCTACCTCGCGAGTTTAAAAATGAGACGTTACTGTGTATCTTACTGTAACAAATACACTGTATAAAGAAGTTCAATTCAATATTCTGTACCCAAATTACTATAATCGGCTTATTTCAAATAAATACCTACGCTGTTAATTAATTACCATTTGAGGGTCTCGCTAATACTTTTATTAATGCATCTGTTTTCCGATATAAATTCAGGGCTTTTTTTTTGTAACTGGTTGTTAGCCTCAGATGGCTATGACAACCTTACCCGGATGATTGGTGAGCGCAGAGGGCTCTCAACCCAACATTTAAGCAACGCTACCCGAGGGCACCCCCTGTGGGGTAAGGACCTCGGCTCGGGCTATTGCTGGCAAAGTGGGATTTCCCACGTTTACGATTTGACCGCGACACGTCTTTCGCCCCCGTTGGCGGGGACGAAACCGTGGGAAATTACTTGTATTAGCTGCGCGAGCTGTGTATGCTCTGATCTGAGCGTGAGTTATGTCGTCGTCGACTTCGTTGAGGCTATTTCGCGGTCTGCGTACGCGCGATATATTAGAGGGGTTGTACCTAGCCGACTCAACCACTAGGCGGTTGGCGTTAGTAATGGCGGAGTCAAAGAAACTACGTGAACACCGTTTCATAAATTGCTTGATGGTAGGCAATTGCAAGTCTATGTGAAGGTTGACATTGCGTATGAACCACGGTGCACCCGTAGCTCTGCGCATGAATCTATTCTGTAATGTTTGTAATCTATGGATCCTGTGTGCCTTGGCGTGTGAAAATACTACACTGGCGTACGTCATAACAGGACGTATGCAGGCAGTTTAGAGCCTGACCTTATTCCTAAGTGAGAGTTTAGACCTAGAGTTTAACAGATAGTGCAAACGTCCCATGACAAAGGCTGTGCGCGAGCGTATCACCTGAATGTGACGGGCGAATGTGAGTCTGTTATCTAGAATTACACCTAAGTACTTGGCTCGCCTACTCCAAGGAATAGGTTTACCAAAGATGCTAATCTGTTTAATCTTCTCCGGGGGATACAGTCGGGGTAGTCTCCTATGAAACATAACCGCCTGGCTCTTCTCGGGGTTGATCTCTATTCTTCACTTTCTAAACCACGAACTGAGGGCAGTGGCCGCGGATTGGAGTTTCCTATGCACTGTGATAGGGTTAAACACTGCATAATAAATAGCTGTATCGTCTGCAAAAAGTGCTGTCTGCACTTGCCGATGCTGAGGCATGCCGCTGGTGTACAGCGAGAAGAGGATCGGTGAGAGGACGGAGCCTTGTGGGACCCCGGCGAGTAGGGAGTGGGGGGAGGATAGTGTCCCTTCCACTCTACAGCGGAAACTGCGGTTAGATAGAAAGTCTCGTATGATGAGTACGAGATACCGCGGTACTCCTAAGTGGAGTAGCTTGTATACTAGGCCATTGTGCCAGACTTTGCAGAATGCTTTCGCTACATCGAAGAAGAGTGCACCTGTGAAAAGGTTGTTTTGTTGCATTTTTGAGTAGGTATACTCAACGATGCGGTGGACTTGATACACTCTGATATACTGAGTGCTTGGCTCTAAAACCGAATTGGTGGTGGGGGATGAGGTTATTAGCATCAGCGTATGCTTTCAGCCTACACAAAACTAATCGCTCGTAAATCTTAAGTAGACTTATCGGTCTATAACTAGATGTCTCGAATCGCTTTTTGCCGGGTATATGGATTCCAATTACCACGGCCTCTCCACTGAGGGGGAAAAATGTTATTGTTGAGCGCTGTATTATATATACATGTCAGAAGGACTAATAATGAGTGTGGGAAGAGTTTGATGACCCTATTCGATATTCCGTCCGAACCGGGGGCTTTCTTCTTATATAGGGTTTTGATTACAGACTCCAGTTCGGTGGTGGTAACTGGAGGTGACTGTTCCACTAGGTCCCTACCTGATGTGTCTACCTGTGGGGCCGAGGGTGAGGCCCTCGACTCCACTTCCCTATCAATAAAGGCGTGGTGTGTAGCATCTACGTGTAATGTGCTCGGCGTACATTGTCGCTCCAGACTTTCGGCTAGGCACTCGGACTTCTCCTCGTCCTCGAAGGCGGGTGTAAGGTTGGGTCTGTAAAGCGGAGGCATGATAGACACACTGTCGTTTTTGAAAGTGCGGGACAGTTGCCAGAAGTCTTGATGGGTCGGTTCTAGGTCTCTCAGCTTGGTCTCCCACTCTGATTGACGTAGAGAATCAATTGATTTCTTAACAGCCTTGTACGTGGCTTGTGAAACAGTCAGAGTCAGAGTCTAACTCATGTAGCACTTCTACCAAACGCAAACGTAGATTTACGTTTTTTAAAAGAGCTATATCTAGTATATCGGGCCTGTAATCGACACAGGCCGGGTAGTGGGTTGGCTCCATCGGCGCTATGATATCGAACCCCAGTCGCTCAGCCAGTGACTCGAGAGCCCTGCCCCCGCGTACTAGTAACGTGGCAATTCGATGACGGTCGAGAACCGTACGGCAATGTTAAGGAGGGCAAGGCTATTGCCCTCGTTTTCGCCGAGTTGAGTCGCGACCTCCCTAATCTCACTAAAGTCGATCTGTGAGGCGAATCTAACCAATAAGGCCAGATCCGAGTCTGCACCTTGTGTTGCCCTGAGGGGGCTTAGGTTGGCCCACGGTGGGCTTCGTAAGCCCAACGACTGGCGTCCCTACGGGCTTAGTGGTAGGCAGTGCTGGACACTCTGCCTGTTTAGCTGGGCGAACCCAAGCGTTGCGGAGGGGTGGCGTTTCGGGACGCAGGATGGGTGCGCTTCCCTGAGGCGGTCCTCTTGGTGTGAGAACAAGTGGGCGCCTAGCGGGTAACCGAGGGGTACGGGGGCAACGGCTGGGGAGTTTGTGTTATTTTATATGGCTATATGGCATGCCAAATTCTAAAAAAAATATATAAAATTCAAAATATATAGCTGCGTCATTATTTGGTATGAATCTTAGTTATAAAATTAAGCTTATATGGTCGGTATAATGTATGCAAAATATTTCCAACAGATGGCACAGACGTCACCGAAGTTCACACTTTGTATTAATGGTAAAATGTTCCTAAAAAGTGTAAATGGTGATTTTCTTTTTGATAACTATGTTTTGTTTTTTATTTTTCTAGGCTGTTTTCATAGACATTTCTGGTTAATTAGGATGTGGTAACTAAGTAGTAATTTCTTATATTAATAAATAATATTTTTTACTGCTTTACACTTTATTACTATTTGGAGACTCGAGATTTCTAAATAAACACAATTTTGTTATAGTCACCTCTTCCCTTCATCTCTCTCCCAACCGTTCCGATATTTATATAACACTTTAAAGTAGCACTTGCTTTATTTTTAGTGAAATGTACTGTGCCACTCAAAATAAAAATACACAACCACACAAGTCAACCCATGTCTCGTGACGTCCTCGGATATTTATCCTAAGGATAAATCTAAACTTTGAGAATCTTAATATCTTCTAACTTTTTCATACGGGGTAAGATAGGACAGCCAAAACCAAAAAAAAAAAAAATGGAATCATCTGAAACATCTATGTTTGTAGTATTAGATGGGTTTTGTTGATGTCATCTTAAAGAACAGGAAAGATCTGATAAATTCTTGTGTTGCACTATGTGCTCCTAGCAATAGAAGTATTTTTAATTATTTTTCCGAACTTACCCCTTGGTAGTCAAATTGCCATTATACTTATAAAAAAGGTGCCCTGATTTTACAGACTTAAAAAACAAAAAGTATTGTGTATATAAAAAAAATTAAATGAAACGTAAGTTTCATCATCATTAATTTGCACCATTTTTCACTACTGTAGTGTATACCAATATTGAGAAAATTAAGTTTTTGCAACATGCGTACAACTATTCGAAAATCCATCCGGTATTACCCCAACGCACCTTACCTCTTGCTTATAAAATACATTATGTTACATATTAAAGTTTGAGGTTACGTACCTACTACTATCTATAACTATTATAACAAAAACTAGTGACGTTTTTTCCATTTGACATTAGTTAATAATAACTATCTATCAAGGCCGCAATTACCTACATGTATCATTATAATTGGTTCGTCTACGTTTTAGCCACAACATTATTAGGTAGGTAAGTACCTAGTAGAAGTTCATTAATCTTTCAAAGTTAGGTAGGTACCTACCTAATTACACTGGGTTTACATTAATATTATGTTATGTATACAGATAGACCAAACTCGTTAACATCGTTAGAGAGGTTCGTGAATTCCCAACAAAAACAATAGATACTTACTCCTAAGATTAAGCAATTATGTATTTTACTGTGAGATGTGTAGGTATGTACTTACAATAAAATATTAAATTACTAGTCATCTGGTGAAATAAAAATAAAATAAACCAGCCATTTCATAGCCATATTGCAATTAGTGGCAGACGAGCCACGGCCCATCTGATAGCAAATGGTACGTCGCTCATTATGAAATGAAAGAATAAACGTCCTGCTACAGCCGAACCGCAACGATGTGCTTTACCCCGATGTGGTACCCAGCCCTACCACCAGTCATGCAATGGATGATAATTGCTTACTTCTCTTAGCCGCCTCATACGATACCCGCGAGAATGGGGTGGTGAGACCTTTATTCTTAGGTCGTCACCACACAGTCAAGTCTGCCCCACCCCCATTTTTAGTGACATCTCAATTTCAAGTAGTAACACTCTAAGATCCTCAGCATCGACATTTCTAGCAAGATCCAGTTCATGAGTCATTTAGAGGATGTTCAAATCCCCGTCCTCATCCTCTCCTTTATATCCTTCTCCAACTCCATCTCTTTCCTTCCAGTTAGCGATTCAGCATCTTTTTTAGTTTAGTAGACATTGTAACACCGCTGTAGAGCTACAAGTACCTACGCTATAATTTGAAAACTTACGTATACCATAGGGTCTCATACATTTTATTCTAAAGGAAGTTGTCAGCCTTGCGCGCCCAACCAGATATCTTTTTTCATATTAAGCATTAGACAAGCTTTAGCCACATAAACTAACACAAAGTGCGAAAATGTGAAATTGAAATTAACTCACGAGCAGTACCCGATCCAGTATTCCAGGAGATGCAGGATATATATAATAGTATTGACAGACAGTACCTATTAACTTTTAAGAATAGATAACGCAAAGTAGGGTAACAGTATTCAGAATGTGCGTGCTGTAGATAAGCATAGATGTATGTACTTATTCCAATAAGGTAAGTATTTAGTAGTAGTTGTAGTGTTGGGTTCATAGCTCGAGCAGTGGTCACTGAACTCGTTATGTACCTATCGTGATTGTGGCTATCGCTTCGCGCGCAATCGCTTAACTGCAACTGGACATTGAACACGATTGGCTCTACGGCCAATTCATTCGAATTGCAATAACCGATGAATTCTAAGAAGTTCATATGCACATTATTGATTACATAGTTAGAGTAGTAGTATGTACAGTGTACATGTTCGTTTGTTTGTCTCACCACAGCGCCCACTTTACATTTTGCATTTTTTATAGGATCGCGTCGGTACAGAGTAATTCTTTACCTACAACATTTTTAACTTTAATAACTCATTTCAAATTAATCCTTGAATTAATTAATAATTAATTAATTCTGGACTGACTTCCTCCGTGCTTCGGAAGGCACGTTAAACAGTGAATCTCGGCTGTCAAATAACTTCTTGGCAGTCGTCAATCAAAAGGCCTGCGGTTTTGTTCTAAGATCGACAGTTGTTCCTTTCGTTGGGTCGAGGAGGTCAGACAGGCAGTCACTCCTTGTAAATATATTAGTGGATCAGCTAAAACTGAACAGATAAGAAGCCCACCCTAACTAAGATTGGGTTAAGGCCAAGCAGATGACGTTTTAGCCCTCAAAGCAGAGTTATTACGTAGTAATAACAGCTCCATCCATCCATCCATCAGCCTTTCGACGTCCACTGCTGGACATAGGCCTCCCCAAATTGGGGGTATAGTGCCGTAATCGCCACGCTTGGCTTGGTTGGCGATCGCAGTGGATGTTGTTAATACTCGAGGGAGTGTTGCTGCCCACTCCCTCCGGTATTCCCTCAGTCGGCTCTTACGAATAACAGCTCACTGTCTCAAAATAGTTACTGACGTTACGTTGTCGTATTTAAAATTAAGCATAGATGAAAACGCATGGTTATGCATGCATTCGTCACATCCCCACACGCGGCATTCTAAATTGAAGTGAATATATTCCTAGCGATCATTGATGTATAAAAAATATCAATGCTAGCGATGTTACCTGTCATGGATACACGACCGCCAATGAGCGCGCCATTAAATAAAGAATAATACATACCTATACCTATTTAGTTAATGTGGGTGCCACGCCTCCGAACCGACAAAAAATTGCAGTTTTATAGGTTACGTGCTAGTAATGCACAGTGGTAAAACTTCTTTTCAGCCTTTATTTTACCCTTAATTCATATATTACTTATAATATGCTGTAATTGATTGACTTCTCAGGCGCGGTTGAGGGCAGTCGCTTCCAAGTGGTTTCGAATTGGCATGAATTCGGTTAATTGGCCGAATTTGTTTTAGTCGGTGATCTTCAGTCTATTTCTGTATCAGGCGTTCCGTATTATCTATCGCGTAATGTATACAAATTTCTATAAATTAGTACTTGTCACAATGCAACAATATCGGTAAGCCATTTAACTCATTTCTACATAAATATCATTGATTAAACCCGCTAAAATTGGAGGGTTAAACTTCTTCTATCTCTGGGTTTAATATGTCAAAATTGTGAGTCTATGCTGTTAGTGATGTGTACTTAAAAAAACCCACAGAATAACATTGCATTGTTTATTTTTATTACACGCTTTTTATTAGCTTCTCATGTATGTTTGTAACCGCCTCCTTTGGGCGCGATTTTGACCCACTTTAAACGGCCAGATTTCGTTCAAATTTGGTAGATTTATGGAGGATCGATGACAATAAACTAATTTGATAAAATGATTTGGTATTTATCGGTTTTTAGGGTTCCGTAGTAGAGATGTGTAACACTGCGCTGCGCCGCGCAGCTGCGCTAACTCAGTTCAATGCGCTGGGTGTTTTAACTCGCTTCTTAAAAATGAGTTGGCGCATAGCCCTGGACCGGGAAATTCAAATATCATTGTTATAAACTGCAACTCCGTGAAATGTAAATGGAGTTATACCTTTTTTTTTCGGGATAAAATGTTTCATTTTGTTGCGTCATGGCGCAATTTTGTGTTAACGCAATGGAGCCGGCGCAGTTAAATGCGCCTGAGTTACTGAGTTAACGCCAGGATTATTGCTGAGTCACCCATGTCTATTCAGTAGGTAGCCAATAAAGAACCCTTATGGTTTAGCCATGTCCGTCTGTCCGATGAAGTTTAAAAGCAAATTATCACATTTTTCTTACTTATAGGTTAAATAACAGTACTTTTGCAAAACTAGTAAGTTTACTTTAGTACTTTATTATTTTGAGACTAAAAAGAAAATAAATTATAGTTTAAAAAACTAAAATAACGCTTTAAATAGCTAGTTGAACTAAAAAGTAGTAAATACTATACTAATGATTGTAAAAAAAGCGTGAGGTGCCCCAAAAGCACCCCACGCTTTTTTACAACAATTATTTATTGTAATATTATTAATATTATCTGTTTTCCTAAAGATAGTTAAGTAAATGGATTATGCTTGCGTTGATAAAAAAAAAATCTTTTATTCATATTCATATTTCATCTTTATAGAAAGGGCTTAACAAGTTTACGAGATGCATACGATAAGTAGGTACGCTTTCAGCGTCTCGGCAGGAGGGCAAAGGGTGCGAAAGTTATCGGCACGTGTTCGACGCGTGGACGTGAAATGAATTATTGTCCACCTGCTACCTGATTATCAGTAGGTTTAATACAGTACAGAAATGTCTTATGTTATGATAGAACCTACTATCAGGAAACTACCAGAGCTGTGTTCCATTCTTACTAAAATTCTAAATGGGTAAGTGAGTTTGTCGGCTACCTCTTGATGCTGTAGCTGTTCGAACCGATCATCACGAAATTTGACACATACAGCGGAGTACAGAGAGGGACATAAGCTACTACGGCAGGCCTGCGAGCATAAGCTTAACTAATTAGTTAATGGTATTTGAGAAAATCTGAACTGTTTTTGCTCACGCATCACACTTATGCATTATACTCGTATTATAAATAACTTATTTTTACAACTAAATACTTAATTGTAGGCATTTGGTCTCGTTACTAAATCGGGAACCAGGTAAATATATATAAGCAAAAATCTAGTTTTGGTCAGCTAGGTATAAGTCCGCTCTTAATACTTTATTTCACAACCTATTAAGTGTACTGTCTCAATGTTGGGATCGGGTCTCCTATCAGAGAATGTCAAAAGACGACCCGCTAATAGGCGTGGAAGGGGCCGTTGTGGCCTATCAGGCTGAGAGCGATTCTGCCTACTGTCTATCGTGCTAGCCCAGTGCGGGATCGACCTTACAAGGTGTCGACATCTCTGACATGCACATTTCCTCAGTTCTAAATATGTACTTACGTAATTTGAAAGTATATTCTGTGTGGTGTAGACTCGGACTAGGATCAAATTCTACACCACCGCCTTGACAGCTCTCGGTCCTTACCGTTTACAATGAATTTCCTTTTTTTTTTTCCTGAATTTAGTATAGTTACTAGATATCTTCCGATTCTTTAGTAAGAATTATGCTCACGGACTCCTTACTCAGTGCTGTAAATAGTACATAATATGTCATATTATACATACTATATTATCAATTTATATGTTCAAGTGTAACTAAAAAAAATCAATGTGTGGTTTTTGTGAGTCTAGGAGTAATTTGTGTCTACTATTATTAAATTGCATATGTTTTGTAAAGTTCCCCGCGATACATATTTTACTGTTTTAGAGCAGTGTTATATGATATAAAGAATGCTGGACGTGCGACTGGTTAAGAAGATATAAGTACATTGCGAAAGCGGAAGGTTGTAGGTACAGGGGGAGACCCAGACTCACCTCCATCCATCAGCTTTTCAACGTCCACTGCTGGACATAGGCCTCCCCAAGAGAACGCCACAACGAGCGGTCCCGTCATGGGGGATAATGCAGTAATCGCCACGCTTGGCAGGCGGGTTGACGATCGCAGTGGATGTTGTTAATACTCGAGGGAGTGCTGCTGCCCACTCCGCCGGTATCCCTTGGTCGGCTCTTACGACTCCCGTGGGTAGAGAGGGGTGGGACAATTCTAAAGCCGGCCCCACACGGCAAGACTCACCTACCTAGACCAAATCGGTCATGTACTTATTGAAGGAAGGTGGAGTCTGGAGTCTCCGAAACCGGCGAGCGTGTATGAAGAGAATTATGAATGTTGAAGAAGCGAGTATATACGCATGCGCGAACGATCAAACAGATAAACAGTCAATAAATCTAAAATAATCGTTTTGTGTATAGACACGCCAGCTATACAGGGTCATAGCTAATTAACGCAAAAGCTTTTAAAAGCTAGTTAGGTATATCGACTGACAACTTTTGTTTTATGACTTTTGCCAAAACGTAATACATCCCAAAAAAAAACACAATTAGTATTAGCGGGGAGTTCTATCAATTGTTAGTTCTATGTCCCATAAATAACTACGTTTCATTCATTCGATAAAGGCGAAGTCGCAGTCAGCTGAGTGCTACGCAATCGCCCGGCCGAGTTACGTGCATACGCTAGTAGGTACCCCGTAGCAGAAAGTTTATGAAGCCTTTTTTTTTGTTAAGGCGGGAAATAATTTACCTAACCGCACACCCCGTTGTTCGGGGCAACGAATAGGTTAGTGTGGGGCACTTACCCACTAAATAAGCCCGCCGAGTGCCGTCTCTCCGCCTGTATTGGCAGGCCACTGGAACCATGTTACATTACTTCAGTGGTAAGCTTATCAACCCTAGGCCTTTACATAAGTTAGTAGGTAGGTATTTCAAAGTGTCAAGATCTTTACCTGTCTGGGCACTGAATCCACAATTCCTTCATACTTATCCAGGCTTAGAACTGGCTAAATTAAAAAAAGTAATACCTACATGAACATACACGGTACCTATTAAAGGAATGCTCCCGAAAACTTTTGATGGTGATAGTACTAATAATAACTTTTAAAGACATGTACCTCTGCCATTAACAGGTTCTTAGATAATTAAATAAGTACCCAGCATACGTAATTTGTGATTTTATCGATCTACTAAACAAGAAATGACAATGGAGTAGGTACCTAGTAGAAGCAAGCTAGGTAGGTACGTACCAAATATTTTGAGAATCTCGTTTCAGGATATACATCACTTTTTTTAATTGTTAATGGTGGCAGACGAGCCACTGCCCCCCTAATTGTAAGTGGCAACCATCGCTCATAGGCCCGAGAGTACTGACGAGCCGCTGCCCACCATTTCATTTCTCAGCTATGAAATGAAAGAATAGATAGCTATCTCCTGCTACAGCCAAAACACACTGACGTGCTCCATGACCAGTTACACAGAAGACGGTGGTACCTACCCGCTCGAGCCCTATAGCAAGTGAATAGTCTCACATGGTACTCAGGCCTACCACCAGTAATACAATGGGTGATAATTGTTTACTACTCTTAGTCGTCTTGTACGACACCCGCGGGAAAGGATGGGGTCGTGACACTTGTATTCTTAGTCAGCCACCACACCGACAGACGTCAATTAATCCACACATACACAGTGAAAAACATAATTACGCGTTATTGTATAAAACCGATATGTCTGACGTCATTTTAAAAAACACCTAACATAATTATTATTTTCATCATTGTATCTGATTTGTAAAAAAACAACATTTCATCATCATCATCATCATCACCATCATACATCATATCATCATTACACATCTTGTACTGAGCAATAGCAAAATAAATTCTTCACAAACTACATTAGGAAACATCTAACTCATCAAGTGACCGACTTCATTAGTTCATTTATGAATTAAATTAACCCATAATAAGTAGGTAAATAACGTCGGCAAATAAAAAGCAAACCAAATGCGACAATAATAGCGTCTTGTCGGCATAGTCAAAGTGGACTATACACGTGCCAACTGTTTGTAAAATCGCCACATAAAATAAAATCATAAGAAAGCCGGCCTTTCGGCACTATCAAAGGATGCCGACATCGATACATATTTTATGTAGTATAAATACTCATACTTTTTGAAATAAAACTACGTTTACGGAATCTATCGCGTTTACTTAATTTTTATGCTATCCCGACGTTTCGAATACTTTACAGCATTCATGATCACGGGTGGACTTAGATGGTAGATGTCCAAAGCTGATATGTTGTTTCAACGGTTTCATCTACCCACAGTAATATGATCTTACAAATTTTTGGTTTATTTATTTCAACCCACATAATATTCGTTTAGAAACACAATTAAAAATATCTACTTTAAGTTTTATGCTTACAATGTATGAGATTTTAAGCTAGTATAATAAAATAAGTACAATACTCCTTTAAGTTTTAAAATTTATGTTTATAGTGCTTAAAAATTCTACCACAAACTACCAATTAAAATTTTTAAGTAATCAAAAAACTACCATTAAGAAGACAAGAAGACAATATTGATTATTAGTTTCTATTATTTAATATATTGATTTTAATAGAAGCTAAGACTAAAAAGCTACCACCGGATCGGAACGCGGCCCGACTGAGAAAGATCCGGCTAGAAAACTCAGTAGGCAACAACTTGTTATGGATTATTAAATTTATGCAGAAAATACTGTGTTCTTTGATCCGAGTTCTTATGGATCTTTGTTATCTTTGTTTGCCCAATGTAGGAGAGACAACAATCACAATCCAGCTTGTACACTCCTGCATCCTGTAAGGGTATATGGCACTTGACTGGTGGTAAAAATTGACTAATTCTTTTGAGTGGCTTATAGTAGGTTTTAATTGAAGCTTTCTTGAAAATGTAGCCAATCTTGTCAGTGACTCCCTTAACATAGGGCAGGACTGCAGGGAGGCGCTCAACTGTGGGTGGCTTCACTCGGTTTCTGTGACGGCGGCGTGGAACCTGCAGCTTATTAGCATGTAAAACTTTCTTTACATGCTGTAACTCCCCCAGCCAGGTGTTCTTCATCACAGATTCCTTGTGCTCTCTGAAACAAAGATTTAGACACAGTAGCTAACTGTGAAGGATGGTGGTGAGATTCTCCATGCAGGCACTTATCAGTAGGGGTTTTCTTTCGATACACTGTATGACTCAAGGTGTTGTTGGAGTTACGGATTACCATAACATCTGAGAAAGCTAAAGAGTTATTTGACTCCAGTTCCATAGTGAATTGAATTTTAGGATTGATGGAGTTCAGATGGTTAAGAAATACGGTTAATTTATCACGACGATGTCTGGTCTGTTGCGTAGGTTCTTCAACGCCAAATATTGTGATTTGGACAAATTTGGTTCCAGCCGTTTGCTTCGACGTAACAGTGACGAAATGTCTTGGCGAATAGCCTCCATGTCGTCCGGTTTCATGACATTTTTGGCCAGCACCTCCTCAACAGCACAGATAAATTCCTCATAGGGAATTCGGTTTTTTTTTTTTTTGTGTGTGACGTTATGTGTTAGCGCCTCAGATGGCTATGACAACCTTACCCGGACAATTGGTGAGCGCAGAGGGCTCTCAACCCGACATTTAAGCAACGCTACCCGGGGACACCCCCTCTGGGGTAAGGACCTCGGCTCGGGCTGTTGCTGGCAAAGTGGGATTTCTCACGTTTACGATTTGACCGCGACACGTCTTTCGCCCCCGTCGGCGGGGACGAAACCGTGGGTATTTACTTGTATTAGCTGCGCGAGCTGTGTGTGCTCTGATCTGAGCGTGAGTTATGTCGTCGTCGACTTCGTCGAGGCTATTTCGCGGTCTGCGTACGCGCGATATTTTAGAGGGGTTGTACCTAGCCGACTCAACCACTAGAGGGTTGGCGTGAGTAATGGCGGAGTCAAAGAAACTACGTGAACACCGTTTCATATATTGCTTGATGGTAGGCAATTGCAAGTCTATGTGAAGGTCGGCATTGCGTATGAACCACGGTGCACCCGTAGCTCTGCGCATGAAACTATTCTGTAGTGTTTGTAATCTATGGATCCTGTGTGCCTTGGCGTGTGAAAATACTACACTGGCGTACGTCATGACAGGACGTATGCAGGCAGTGTAGAGTCTGACCTTATTCCTAAGTGAATATTTTTATATGGGTTTTGTGCATGTATTTATATTCTGAAGTCACGGAGATGTAGTCGCGGACTTGACTCCGGCGAGAATTAGTATTATTAGTACGAGATACCGCGGTACTCCCTAAGTGGAGTAGCTTGTATACTAGGCCATTATGCCAGACTTCATCGAAAGCTTTCGCTATATCAAAGACGAGCCCACCGATGAGTAGGAAGCGTTGCATTTTCGAGTAGGAGTAGAGTACTCTACGATGCGGTGAACTTGCTGGACACGAGTGCTTGGCTCTAAAGTCGAATTGGGTTTGGTCACTTTGGTCATATTAGTGTGCTGCAGAGTGATGTATTTATATTCTGAAGTCTACGGACGGAGTCGCGGACAGAATTTAGCTTATAATATTAGTGAGGATAAGAATACTCGCGGAACTATTATACTAATTGTGAGCAGCCAGGCTAATCCTAAAGGCCTAACATCTCCCTTGAAATTGTGATACTCAGACAGCCTTTTAAAATTGTTTAATAAAAGATAACGTTGGACAACCTTATTGACTTTTATAATCTACCTTTTGCCCGCGGTTAAAAGCTAGATTTAGGTTATATTTCAATTTTCCGATATAGTAGCGGGATAAAATTTATAAGAGTAAGTCCAATTAAGAGTTATCAAATAAAAAAACATGCATTAAATTCCTTTATTTGTTCGCGAATCACGCAAAAACTACTGGACGGATTTTTATGCAATTTTTTTTATTTGAAATGCCTTCTATTCTTAAGGGTAGATAAGTCACCTGTCTAGTATGAGATCTGTCTCTGATGTTTGTTTATCGGCGAAATTGAGTCACAAAAGTATGTTTTCAAGAGAAGAAATAAATAATATTTTTAGACCACGAGATCTAAAGACTCGTGCCTAGTATGCCGGTTTTTCCATAGGGGTAAGGGCACCTGATTCAGGCTGTATGTCTAATGATGATAGTCATATCTGCAATATCTAGGTATCTCTATATCTATAGAGGTACCTACACCTAGATACTTAAATAGTGACTTACACTATTTAAGTATCTAGGTGTAGGTACCTCGATAGATATAGAGAAGTCGCTATCCGTATACGTTTCTCCGCTATCTTTCAAATAGATGCTGTACCTACAAAAAAAAAATTAAATTTTCGTAAAATTTCAAATGAGCGCTGAGCTTTGCAAAATCTGTAGCAGGAAATTCATCATTCTTAAAAATCCGTTTTAAGTTAAAGCGACGATATTGCCTCGTGCCTGTGTGCAGAAAGCACGTCAAGCCGTTGGTCCCGGTTGTCATGAACATAAGAAAGTCGTTATCGGGACAATACCCACAAATAATATGGTGGTAACATCTGGTCTAACCGTAGAATGTTGTTACCCCTTAGCGTTAAAGAGGTCACATGATAATCGCTTCGGAGATAAATTGATATTCTGCCAGAGCCGGTTAGACTACAAAGGCACCCCAGCCGACACACGCGCTGTTCTCCATAGCGACTAACCAACAATAAGGAGAATTTCTGGTAAGATTTGAAAGATAAACTTAAGCGACCATCCAAAGCCAGTCTCTTTGGTTATCTTGTGTTTTTTAACTGCCTCGGTGGTGTAGCGGTAGTGTATGCGACTGCTAATCATGAGGTCTCGGGTTCAATCCCAGGGTCGGGCAATGTTATTGAGCTTTATCCTAAAAAGAAAAATTCTCAGTAGGTAACAGCCCGAAGTTTGGAAATGTGCCCGGTAGACGTCAATAGGCTCGCCCCCTATTACGTGGGACTTAAACATAGCTGGCGAGTCGTGGGTGTGGTAATACACCTCTGCCTACCCCTTTTGGCAATACAGGCGTGATGCTATTTATACGCACAGTAACTAAAACTTAGCATACAATTGTCACATTAAACTAGCAAGGCAATGTTTTGCATGTCACCGCGTCTGTATCTCCACAGAAGTACTGAAGCAACAATGATGCTGCAACAAGTGTTGCTGCTTACTCTAATAATTGTTCATTGCCAATGATAACTAATATTATGTAAGTCAACGAGGTGGGTTGGGTGCATGTGCGAAATAAGGGTGAAGGGTGTGGCCAAAGTGTCATTGGCTCGTCGGCGTCGATTGTTGCATAAGTGCTAGTTTTGTAGGTAAGTACTCGTTATAATAGTGGTGACCAAAATATTTTATATTTACCTATCCAATCATCTGTACTCGTACTATACGAAGCTGTAACAGAGCCGTGACTATACATAGAAGATATGTATTTGAAAAAAAAAACTGTGCTGCAGTAGGCCTTGGGATGACAGAATTTTTTTTTTAATTATTGTCGGCTTCTTTGTTCGCATATCACGCAAAATTGTTGCGTGATATGCGCAACTGAACGGGTTTGCAAGAAACTTTTTTTGTTTGATAGCTCTTGATGATTAAAACACTGTTTTAGCCCACTTCTATATTAGGAGCCTGAAATATACTCTAAAACCTGAAATATTATATTATATTTATCGACGGCGGAGTCGTGAACGAAGATTAATTTAAAATTAAAATTTTGTCAATAGATAGGCTGCTTACCTATTTTGAAAGGCTGGAACTAAATGGCCAATCATTCATTAATTTTACATTACAACAAGACATTACTTTTCACAATACACCTTGACTACAAAATAAGGGGCGAACCAGCTACTGTTTGGAGTCCCTTATTAATAATAATTGTCAAAGGGAACGAGAGTAACAGTCGTGTGTGTAACCTTGAATTTTAGAGATGTACCTGGTCTCGTCTACCTGCTTTTATTATTACGCAGCGTTTCTGCACAGAGCCTTATAGAGATGCATCGTTTAAATACTGTCAGATACAAACACCATAAATACTACATATATATGTGTTTCTTACTATAATCACATACAAGTATGTACATACATACTTGTATGTGCACTGTTAGTGTTGTTGTTTGTGCCTACCTTTATTTGTAAAAGTAGTACTTACCTACTTTGTATTTAAGTAAAGGTATTCATGATTTTAAAAAAGGAAATTTGAAGTAGGTAACTAACTAACTCCCTTAAGAGAATGGTATAGGTACTTCATCACTGGTATCAGCGTTTCAATTAAAAAAAATAACATTTAAACATTATTAATTGAATTACACTTGTCATTAAAATATTTTTGAGTAGGTAATGATTTATGTCCAATACAATCCACTATCCACTAGTAATATTACTCTTAACACGCTCAGCGTCACTGTCTAAATATTTGTGTATCTTTTTCGATACACGAGCACCATTCCAGTAAAAGCATCGTGTATCGCTAACGCGTCACACTTTTCATGCTTTTGGTATAGCAAAAATTTTGGCCTGGCCCAGGGCATTTTCCTCGTATATTTGGGGTTGGGATTGGACAATTTGTTTAAAAATTATAACGGAAAGAATATATGTAAGGTAAAAAAAAATAATTACATACAAAATTATGGTTTTATTGTAGTAAATTGTAGTAAAAAACTAACGTAATCATTAGTGAGTGTTATTGAAACATAATTTGCAAATAATTATATCACAAGTGGAACATTTCGTGTTTACCTGCGACGCTCTTACTACTTTACCATCTTCCTTTCCTTTCCTTCCATACTTTCTATAACATTCTGAACAACGCCCACGAACTATCTTTTCTCCAATTTAATTCTTCACAAGATTTTTGCGTTTGCTGGAGTTCTTCTTGGTTTCAAAGTCGAAGGTCCGGGTTCTATTCCACTTGGTTCTGGTATCTGTCGAGTAGTCTTGTGATAACTTGCTCTCGAAATTCCGTAATCGTAAGTTTTTTGTTGGTAGTATATATATTATATATAAAATGAGCGTTAACGAGACTGGTTCCCCATAATATTTCGATAAAAAGCTTTCGGTACCAAATACCGAAAGCTGGTCCGCCGTGTGGGGCCGGCACCAAGAATAGCTCCACCCCGTCTCTTCCTATGGGAGTCGTAATCTTTTGTCGATAATTCTACTTATTTTTTTCGTCTACTGAATCGTCACTACTATAAGTCCATTATAACAATATTCCATCCATCCATCCATCAGCCTTTCATCGTCCACTGCTGGACATAAGCCTCCCCAAGAGAACGCCACAAAAAGCGGTCTCGCACCGACCGCATCCAACGCCCCCCGCGACTTTGACCAGATCATCGGTCCGATTTTTTGTTGCGTGCTCATTATGGGGGATAGTGCCGTAACCGCCACGCTTGGCAGGCGGGTTGGATGTTGTTAATACTCGATGGAGTGCTGCTGCCCACTCCCCCGGTATTCCCTCAGTCGGCTCTTAGTCGGTACTATTCTCAAAAGATTAAAATTATAACAATATTATAAAGTACCTTTCTCTTATTATTCACTTCACTAACTTTTTTATACTAATCTCTGAAACAAATAACAAGGAATTTTAGGAAAAATAGAAAAAGATTTAGGAATAAAAAGAGCAGAAGTCATTTGCTCTATTTTTTTCTCAGCAATGCGTTTCTGAAACGATAGAAAAATGTATAAATACTGTTTTTTTTTTTTTGTTAAGGCGGGAAAAAATGTTCCTAACCGCACACCCCGTCGTTCGGGGCAACGAACAGGGTAGTGTGGGGCCTTCACCCACTAAAGAAACCCGCCGTGTGTCGTCTCTCCGCCTTTCTTGGCGGGCCACTGGAACTATGTCACATTCCTTCGGTGGTCCGCCGGCGGCTTACCCTTCCGGGTACCCTCTACTGAGCGACGCATCCGCACGCGGAGCGTCGCACCTTCGCGGGAGGCCTTGCGGGTGGCGGACGTTCCCCGGTCCATCCACCCGCGGCCTCGGCTAGGGCGGCATGAGGCGCAAGTACCTGCGCCTGCGCCGCCCCGGTCGCTGGCGGCGGTTTGGGTCAGCGGAAGAATCCTCCTCCCTAGCCCTCTCCGCCGCTTCCTTCCGCGAGATAACCTCCTCGCAGAAGGCGACCGCGGCCCAATTCCTGTCGCTGCCAAGCATCGCTCTGACGACGCTCGGCAGCGAGAGGTCCCCCCCTATTTCCGCGACGAGTTCACGGCGCTGCTCGGCCCAAGCCGGGCACGACTCGAGCGTGTGCCGCGCCGTGTCCTCGTCACAGCCGCAGTGGTGACAGCCCGGAGTCGCTTCCCTCCTTGCAACTATGTGCAGATATCTGCCGAAGCAACCGTGCCCCGACAGCACCTGCACCAGTCGGAAGGTAAGGACTCCGTGCCGTCGCCCCGCCCACTCCTCCAGCACCGGCTGGAGCGCCCCTACGGTCCAAAGACCGGCCCGAGGCGCCTCCAACCGCACCCTCCATCTGGCCATGGCAGTTCGGCGTGCGTCGCCCTGCCACCTGGCCACCTCCCTGGGTAGGGGGCATCCGCCCCCCTCCCGCTCTTGCGACGCCCGCCGATACACCTCGGCGAGCACCTCCGCCTCCAAGTCCCACGGGGGGATTCCGGCCAACGCGCAGGCCGCCTCCGTCGACACCGTGCGGTATCCACGTATGACCCTGGATGCAACGACTCTCTGTGGTCGCCACAGAAGAGCCCTGTTCAGCGCGTCCAGGGACCCCGCCCACACGGGTGCGCCGTACAACGCCATCGACCGGACCACCCCCGCGTAAAGCCGTCGGCACGCATTGTTTGGTCCGCCCATATTCGGCATGAGCCGTGCAAAGGCGGACGCTGCGCCGACTAGCCTCGGGGACAGTTGGCGGAAGTGCTCGCGAAAGCGCCACCGCCCGTCCAGCACCAGGCCCAGATACTTAATCTGGGCCTGCACCCCAATCTGGACCCCATCCACTGTGATCGAGGCGCCAGCAGGTGGCCGACGTCGGGGCCCATGGAATAGTAGGGCCTCCGACTTGTCCAGGGCCACTCTAAGCCCCAGCGCCCCGATCCTCCTGACCACCTCTGAGGTCCCTGAGGTGGCCAGGAACGCCGCTTCCTCGAAGTTTCCGCCCCGGGCCACGACCAGCGTGTCGTCCGCATAGCAGATGACCGCCAGCCCGGGGGAAAGCCGACAGCGCAACACCCAGTCGTAACCGATGTCCCACAGGAGCGGCCCCAGGACCGAACCCTGCGGGACACCGCACGACATGGGTCTCCTCACAACGTCAGCACACATGGCCTAGGAAAATGTTTTGGGCTTAAACTATTTTCCTAGGCCAGTGTATCGAAAAAGATACACACATGGGGGAGGGGTTGGGAAAGATGGGGATGAGAAAAAATCGGTTCTCTATGACGTCTGGATGATTTTAGAGAATAAAAACAACCAAAAAAAATCAACAAAGTTTGGTGGTATTGTCATATATGGCTTGGCGTTGAGCGTGGTAAACATTTAAAAATAAATATACTACGAGGGTGGCATATAAAGTATAAGGCCTTGTATTGTACCTAAGCGGTTGCCGTAGCAAAGATTGAAGACGCTAGCAACACCAGAGGCATCACTCGCGTTTGCCTGCCCCATGGAAAACTATGAGATGGAGGGGAAAAATAGAAAAAGAAATAAGAACAAAAGGAGCAGAAGATAGTGAAGGTATTAATTAGAACGTGGACAGTGAAGGTAATAGGAAGGGAAGGAGGTGGTTTTGCAGGTTCATAATTAGTACTATTCCACAATCTATGGATATATTGTGGTACACTTTACTGAGAAACTATCACACTTCCAAATTTGGGCTTTGACAATTTCAATTTATTTCTAGATGTGTAGGTAACATGTAAAACAACACATATAACATATAAAATATAAAACATAGTATTTTATACACATAAAAAATATAACATTTTTTATTAATTAGAATTTTATCGTATTCCTAACGCCACCTGTCTAAAATTATAAATTAAGTAGAAAACTTCGCGAGCCCTCACAAAGCTCAGCTCTTTCAACTCGGCCAGCTTTGCTAGTATAAAAGTATGAATTGATGACAGTATTTTTAGTAGTATGTTTATCAACATGCTGTCATTATCCAACATAATTTCTTCTTTTCCATTACATATTATATTATTATTTAATTCTAGTTTACATTTGGGCTTTTGAATATTAATTTGATTGACATTTAATTGGATTTAGAATTATGTACCTACTTATATTAATCGTTGTGCTAAATCGCGTCTTAAAGGGATAAAATATAGGGTGTCAAATTTAGAAAGTATGAACTTCAACGCTGACGAAGTCGGGGGACAACAACAGTAACAAAAAACAGTTACAGTTAACAGCTAGTGTTAAGTTAATGCACTGCAAAGCGTGTTCTGTGACATAGGAAGTAGAGATGCATTCAGGTAACGCCGAAAATCGGGTAATTCTAATAAATACAATTTTGTACCAAACGCTGCAATATTTTGTGGCCTTGCACATTTACCTAGGAGCGCCATCGTAGATACTCCCCCTATTCGTTGCCTCCGGCTGCTTTATGTGACCATATGAGTGCACGTGACATTTTTGTAGACAACTGCGTTTTCGTGATTTTTTTGGATTAAGATTTGCCTATATGTAATTAATAAACTTGGTAAGTTATTAAATTGTTTTTTTATTGTTGCCTCGGTGGGCAGTTTCATTATTTGGGGTGGGATGATAACTTTCGGGTAGCGGGCAACCCACAGTTTAAAATTATCTAACCACCTGCTAGGGCGAGCTACCATGTTTTTGATATTTACCGTGGTTTGACATTGACATTCCTTCATCCAAACCAAATAAATTAAAAATAATGTGGAGGGTTTTAATGAAGTGTGTCGGTCTTCGTTGCATCGACCTGGCAATTTGTATAATGGCCTGCGATTATAAACAAATCTAGGGCACATGCGGCCGGCACTGACTTAGTACATCCTATTTTGGCTAAACGTACGCTGCGACGCAGGCGACACAGATCCAACCAGCTAAGGGCGAATTTTGTAATTCTTTAAACATCTTTTAACTCCTTGCTGCAGACGTTGCGGCGCAGGCACGTGCATTAGATACATCTGTCCTGCACGTGCCTGCGCCTCAACGTACGCAGCCTAAAGATGTTAAAAGCATATAATGCCCTCTATCCGCCTTTATTGGCGGGCCACTGGAACTATGTTACATTCCTTCTGTGGTCCGCCGGCGGCTTACGCTTTCGGGTACCCTCTACTGAGCGACGCATCCGCGCAGGTTTTGCGGGTGGCGGACGTTCCCCAGTCCATCCACCCGCAGCCTCAGCTAGGGCGGCATGAGGCGCAAGTACCTGCGCCTACGCCGCCCCGGTCGCTGGCGGCGATTCGGGTCAGCGGAAGAATCTTCCTCCCTGGCTCTCTCCGCCGCTTCCTTCCGCGAGATAACCTCCTCGCAGAAGGCAGCGACCGCGGCCCAGTTCCTGTCGCTGCCAAGTATCGCTCTAACGACGCTCGGCAGCGAGAGGTCTCCCCCCCCCCCCCCCTATTTCCGTGACGAGTTCACGGCGCTGCTCGGCCCAAGCCGGGCACGACTCGAGCGTGTGCCGCGCCGTGTCCTTGTCACAGCCGCAGTAGTGGCAGTTCGGAGTCGCTTCCCTCCTTGCGACTATGTACAGGTATCTGCCGAAGCAACCGTGCTCCGACAGCACCTGCACCAGTCGGAAGGTAAGGACTCCATGCCGTCGCCCCGCCCACTCCTCCAGCACCGGCTGGAGCGGTACGGTCCAAAGACCGGCCCGGGGCGCCTCCAACCGCGCCCTCCACCTGGCCATGGCAGCTCGGCGGGCGTTGCCCTGCCACCTGGCCACCTCCCTGGGTAAGGAGCTTCCACCCCCCTCCCGCTCTTGCGACGCCCGCCGATACATAATCAGCCCTGCCCTGCGTGAATCTGCATCGCCTGCGTCTAAGCATACGCTTACCCGTTGTCCTAGGTGAGAGACAAATGCGTCAATACTACGCGACGCGACACGAAAATATCAAATAGAGGTTGTATGTACTTATGGCCTACGTTGTCGCCTAATTTGAATGCGACGCAAAGCGTAAAGTATTAGCCACAATATGTTGCATCGCGTAGCATCGCGGCGCGTCGCTCACCTATGACAACGGGTTAGATCTAAGTGAAGCTGCGCCTAATATACAACTGCCGCTGATAAACACGTAAGACAAAAGGATTACCGGTTGTCCTAGGTGAACCACGCGACGCGATGCGACGTATTGTGGCTAATTCGTTGTCCTAGGTGAACGACAAATGCGTTGATACGACGCGACGCGACGCGACTATTATATCAAATAGAGGTTGTATGTACTTATGGTCTACGTTGTCGCCTAATATGGATGCGACGCAAAGCGGTTAAAGTATTAGCCGCAATACGTCGCATCGCATCGCGTCGCGTCGCTCACCTAGGACAACGGGTAAGGATTCTCTATTGTTCACTTTAAAATGTTGGTAGGAAAGAACTAAAAAAATCATTTATTTTACTTGAATGCTGTATAGGTAATGTGAGTGTTAATTGATTGCTTTATAAAATCCATCTAACATGTTTCTAGCATCGGTGACAGTTGCGCACCCATTCCCGTCCTATGCCCAGTCTGGGGAGACAGCCCCTCATCCAAAATATACATTTCAACATTCTCTCAAACGGTTTTCATTGTATAACAATTGCACCAGCTGCTTGATCCGCGGCCTGTCGAATGTTTTGTGACCTCGAAAATCGTTAAATGTTTAAAATTAGTTTGGGACATTGGTTGTTTCTTTTTATGTATATAACCCTTTTTCTGTTCCACTATTGGGCACAGGTCTCCTCTCATAGTGAGAGAGGTTTAGGCCGTAATCTACCACGTTGGCAGACCTAGCTAACTACTAGCCGTCGAGTAAATTTCTTAGGCGTGCAGGTTTCCTCACTATAGGTATTTTCCTTCACCAAGCAGTGATAAAATTTGTAACCAAATAATAAGCAGCACACACGCACATTCTAGAAAAGTCATAGGTGTGTGCTGTGACCTTGGACTCGGGGTCGATCTTGATACATTCATTGCGTTTGCAGTTCCAGTTCTTAGATTTAAGTACCTCTAGGCTTCCTGCTTTTTAACTTCCCGCTAAGAAAATAGTAAATTTTCTAAAGTTGAGAAGTTATTGGTTTTACCCCGTTTTTCGAAAAAATAAAAGCATAGAACTGTTATCTCTTTGAGCTCAGAGAGCTCAAAATGACACGAAAATTCAAAAAAGAAGAGCTCTAAAACGTTAATTTTGAGTGCTTAAGTATCAAATTAGCGGGAAGTTGCAGGGATGGCCTTTAGAGTCAACCTTTTTCCAGATTTTTTTTCCAAGTTATGTTCAAATAATTCTTAGTAAGTTCAAAAAAAATCTTTTTTAAGAAACTAAACAAAAAAAAAAAACAGGCCCGTACGTTGTGGCGCTTTCAAGGGAAAGCCTATTTACAAAAGTGGACGTTAATAGGCTGACTGATGTATGAAAGGACAGATTTACTATATCTAACGAAGTACGAAAATGTATTGGCATATTCTTAGAGGTAAACCTAGGCAAAAAATAACACCAGCATGGCACGCCTTATAATGCTATCGTTGTCGTCTTTTGTGGAAGTGACCCCAATATGTTCCATCATAAGTATTTTCGCGTATTTTATTGTTCTCATAAAGTATAGAGTACTTACTGTGTAAAGTATGGAATATTTGTTACATAAAAACAGTGGTTTAAAAATTATTTTTTAATTACATGCTTTAATTGCAATTTAAGCTTAAAGAAAGTTATTCACTGCTTTTGGCCAAATTACGCGATTCCTGTTCAAATATGTACTTAAGTAGGTACCAACTTTGATTGATTGCTAGGGAACTGAAACTAAAGTGACACTAGCAAAAATCATTTCCATACCTCAAATTTCTACCATAGTTTAAAAAATAAATGCAACTAAAAAAAATCCATATTCTTCAATATTTGTATAAAGTACCCTGGGCAAATACGGATCACTTGGGCAATTGGTCGATAATTTATGAGACCAAAAAAGTTTAGAACTATGGATACCCATTGGAAACATAAGAAAATATAACAAAATAAAAGGAAAAATAATTTACGGGTAATTTGAGGTCGTGAAGTCTACAAGCCCTAACAAAAAAAAGTTCAATGGCAAAATTGTAGGTAAAATAAAAAGATCTACTACATTAGTATTTAAGTAGGTATTTACACTTTTTTCACATAACCTCAATTTATGCGAAAAATCCAAAAAACGTGACTGGTTTTTTATTTTTATCTGCCACAATAAAAAAAATCATTTTACGAAATTTTGTGTAAACTTAACTATTTAAATCCCAAACTCATTGTATTTTTTTTATTCAATATATACATATTAGGTATATATAAGGTATTCAATTATGTATACCTTATTTTATTTAATATCGAAAAAGTAGGTATACTAATTTTCAATCGAAAATTCTCACGTAAATAAAATAGGTATATTATGCAAAACTACTATATTTAAACGATTACGGCAAATTTGCAAATACATAAACGAAAAAGCTTTTTGTTAATCATTATGTAAAATTTTAGGCTATTTATTAAAATCTTCTACATCGGCGGTAGAAGGGTGAAAATTTAGGATTGTATCTCAGACTAAGAACTTAACAGACTGAGCCACGGCGTGGCCGCACTAGAAACAGCAATATTTTTTTTAAATGTTGCCAGGTTGACAAATATTTAACCATATTTGGGCAAATTAAACGATAGTTAGAATGAGGTCTGTAACTTGGTCGTAAATAACTCTTCGTAACAAATATTTTATTGAAAATCACAACGTTTATCAAAATCATTATTTAAAAGTAAATCTACCACCCCTTCTATTCATCCAACCGTCAGTCCTTTAAACGTCCACTGCTGGACATTGGCCTCCCCAAGAGAGCACCAGAACTAGCGGGCTTGTGCTGACTGCATCCAACGGCTCCCTGCAGCTTTGACCAAATATTTGGTCTATCTGGTGGGAGGCCATATTACGCTGCGCTGTCCGATACGTGGTCGCCACTCGAGAACCTTTTTCCCCAACGGTTACCAGTTCGTCGAGCGATATGGCCTGCCCATTGCCACTTCAGCATGGCAACTCGGCGGGCTATGTCGGATATTCACGTTCTACCTCCGTAATAAGAATTCGATCACGTAGAGAAATACCAAGACTTTGAGCCTTGATGCAAGATAAGTATTGCTTCTCCATAAATTGCCGTTCTGTTCGATATCTCATCTGGTAAATAATAATAAGTTATATTTAATAAAATAATAGTATGCAAGAATACAATTAAATTATCTTTTCTTTCTTTTCTGGGTCAAATAAGTAAAGAATTATCATCCTTTCAGCGCTGATTTAATTAATTGAATAAGAACTTTTTTTTTATTGCATTTGGTGGCAGACGAGTCACGGCCCATCTGATGGTAAATGTCAACCGTCACTCATGGACTCAACTATACTGAGAGTATTGTCAAGCCGCTGCTCACCATTTCACTTCACCAATATATAATGAAAGAATAAACGGCTATCTCCTGCTACGACTAAAACGCAACGGTGTGCTTCATGGCCGGTCCCACGGGAGAGAGAGTACTATAAGTGGTGAAGTTAGCTATAGGACGAATACCACGACCTTATAAATTTGTGTTGCCACCTACCATTTGGGGTGTGAATATATCTTATTTAATTTTGTTTTACTCCTGGGTTTTATTATGAAATCCTTAAACCCCAGGCAGGTGTCACAAGAGAGAGCAAATCAGTTTCTCTGAATTCTAGATTATTACTACAGCGGTAGTCATAATCTAGAATTGACATTTACTTAGAAAGTTGAATACTTACATGAATATATTCACTGGCAATGATTTTGCTCCCAACGTTACTATTTTCTTATTATGTATAATGAAACATCAACAAAATATCGTGAAGCATATTTTGGATATTTCATGGGTTGCCTCGTTTTCCCGTAGCGTCCACACATTTCGATCTCGCATCTGGATTAGAGGAAAACCTAAAATTGTAATTTTTATCATCTCATAAATCACATATAAATTTATTAGTAAAGTGAAAACTGGGCAAATTAAATTCGTAATAAGGCAACACCGAAACAATTCTCAGTAATAGAAATTTAGCTAGAAAACGTGTTTTGCGAGTGTATCTTAGTAGCAATTATTAATTTCGAGTAAAAAAGCCCATTTTATATCACTTTATAGCATTCAATCATTATTTCATTTTTGACTACATATGAATGAAATGTTATACATACCTGTATTTTTTCGCTCGCTGTAGCTTTTGTAGCATAGTACACTACTTTACAAGCACTATTATCACGTAATTAGTCTTTTTCTCAAAACACTGATTTAACGCGTAAATATAATGTAAAACCCGAATTTTTATACAAATGTTCGACTATGTCAGTTTAATCGTGACAGATAAAGCATTTTGACATCGTGACAATACCAAAAACTGGCCACAGCGACAAAGACAAAAATCTATTACTGTCTGTTTTTTGATGGGGTTGCATCGTTTCATAACAAAGGTTACTGTGGCCACCTTCCAGCTCCATCATCAGACCCTGGATACCATCTAGGGACAAAGTAGGTACTCGTCAAGGCGAATCATACGAGCTCAAACTCAATCGATTCACTCGAATATGTCGTGGAGTTCCTATGGCAACCTTCTAGCTCACCCCCTCTGGGGTAAGGACCTCGGCTCAGGCTGTTGCTGGCAAAGTGGGATTTCCCACGTTTACGATTTGACCGCGACACGTCTTTCGCCCCCGTCGGCGGGGACGAAACCGTGGGTAATTACTTAGGTTAGCTGCGCGAGCTGTGTATGCTCTGATCTGAGCGTGAGTTATGTCGTCGTCGACTTCGTCGAGGCTATTTCGCGGTCTGCGTACGCGCGATATGTTATAGGGTTTGTACCTAGCCGACTCAACCACTAGAGGGTTGGCGTGAGTAATGGCGGAGTCAAAGAAACTACGTGAACACCGTTTCATAAATTGCTTGATGGTAGGCAATTGCAAGTCTATGTGAAGGTCGACATTGCGTATGAACCACGGTGCACCCGTAGCTCTGCGCATGAATCTATTCTGTAATGTTTGTAATCTATGGATCCTGTGTGCCTTGGCGTGTGAAAATACTACACTGGCGTACGTCATAGCAGGACGTATGCAGGCAGAAAAGTGGAAGTGGGAAGAAAAGTGCACCTGTAAAAAGGTTGTTTTGTTGCATTTTAGAGTAGGTATACTTTACGATGCGTTGCACACTGGAGTGCTTGGCTCTAAAGCCGAATTGGTGGTGGGGTATGAGATGATTGTTAGCACCGGCGTATTTTTTCAGCCTACACAAAACTAATCGCTCGTAAATCTTACCTAAACCTTTAAAGCAGACTTATCGGTCTATAACTAGATGGGTCGGATCGCTTTTTGCCGGGTTTGTGGATTTCAATTACCACGGCCTCTTTCCATTTATGTCATAGAAAATGCTAGTACCTATATATATTAACATAATATACTTGTTAGGCATTTCAATAGAAATAACGGTTGAAATTGTAGGTACGATTCTTCGATTTATTATGCCGCGTGGGGCCGGCTTTAGAATTGTCCCACCCCTACCCAGGGGAGTCGTAAGAGCCGACTGAGGGAATACCGGGCAACAACATCCAACCCGCCTGCCAAACGTGGCGATTACGGCACTATCCCCCATAACGGGACTGCTCGTTGTGGCGTTCTCTTGGAGAGGCCTATGTCATACATATTTTGTGAGTATTTTCGATTGAAAATTAGCGTGCTTTTTCGATATTGGGTAAGTAGGGTAGTTTAGCCGGTTTTCGTCCATTTAGCGGAGTTGCCAGCTTAAGGGCTTAAAAATTATATGTTCTACTTGCCCAGCTCTAACAAACCAATTTTATATTGGAAGCTAATATATGTAGTCTATTTTAGGTTTATATTAAGTAACAATTATAGTCAACATGTTTTTTATATAAAATAACATGTTTTTTATATTAGTGAAAAGTACCGATTTCGTTAGTTTTCGTCCAAAAATCTTAGTTTTCAACCTTGGATAGGCTAGTTTTCGTCCACGGTGTTAAAAGAGGGATATATAGATATACTCTGCTTGCTAAATTAAAAGTCAGTGTTCCAATCAAATTTTTAATCAACTTTAAATACTTCCTAATGCGTTTTAATAGAATAACATAAAAAAGTAATATAAATACAGAACAAATTATTTGTGAATGAGGAAAAAGATAACTTTAGTGCGAGCGAGAATCGAACCTGCGTCCCTTCCAATCCGGGGGAGTGCTCTGAGCCACTGAGTTACCACACTGACCTTTCCGCCATACCCAATCTCCTCATCACATTTGTCTTTACGACCAATGGTACGCAGAGAGATGTTTTTTTTTTGTGGCAGATAAAAATACTTTGGAAAATCCAAAAGTGCACGCCTCATAATCTTCATTTTTCACAATAAAATTGATTATTTGATAAGTAACTAATTATGAATTGGTGTTACTAAGGGCCGGTTGTTTCAGCTATACTTGACGCACACGTAAACGTCAAAAATGGAGTTAACCATCGTCAAACCGAAAAAAGCGTTGTTTCACGAAATGAGGTCCTGAACGTACGTTAAATAATAACGATTACAGTAACAGATCTCCCGCCCACTGGTTAACTTCACTTTCGGTGCGTCTAGCCATAGATATAGTATAAACTGTCAGCATATAGGTACTATATGGATGGGCTAACAAACAGTAGGTACCTACAACATTATGGAGACTCTTTTGTATTCGTCTTTATTCTACGAGAGTTGTTCATCTGGCGATAATACAAAAAATGTAGAAAGGAAGAAAAAAGTCTTTAAAACACCTGTTAACAACCTAAGTTTTTGGGATGAGCAGGAATTCATATGTTGGAATTCATTCATTGCAAGATATCGTGAGACTATCGTGTACCTAATAAAGGAAGTAGCTCTATTGTTGACACGTCGTATCGAAGACGATATAAAATTTGTTACAGAAAAGTAGAATTTCTCATAAGAATACTTTGATTTAAAATTTATTTGTCTACAATATTTCAGAACCTTGGCAGTAAAACCTAGCCTACCAATAGATCAGGTACTATGTTATGGTTCAGGATCGCTTATGAGATGTGTTGCGCATGTGTCAGGTTTGCAGAAGAAATTAACAGTGTGTCATATTATTCATCGAGTGACTCGGGTTATCGATAAATTACATCCTCATTACAGAAATTCATTCATTAAACATATTCCATCTAACGAAGAAGAAAAATTGGCTGTTACAACTGACTTCTATAATATAGCTAGATTTCAAATCAAACTTTAGCAGACGTGAAGTCCTCGGTTGGTCTCCACCGGCATTGAATTCTGCATGAATAGCTTATTTTTCTTTATATTACCTAATAATATTGTCACAATTCTCAACTAATAATAAAGGAATAATTCAAAGTTTTGTCATTCGCGTCATAAATAATAAAATAAATAAGTAATATGTATCCATCAGCCTTTCGAAGTCCACTGCTGGACATAGGCCACAACATGTGTTTCGCTCATATGGGGGATAGTGCCGTAATCGCCACGCTTGGCAGGTGGGTTGGCGATCGCAGTTGATGTTGTTAATACTCGAGGGAGTGCTGCTGCCCACTCCTCTCGGTATTCCCTCAGTCGGCTCTTACGACTCCTATGGGTGGAAAGGGGTGGGACAATTCTAAAGCCGGCCCCACACGGCAAGTAATATGTATATATAGTATATACTTATATACATTACATATTACTTCCATGACAAAAACAAAAAAACCATAGACTATAACATCATAAGTCTATGATAAAAAAAGATACTGACGTATACGGGCAAATGTTGGCATACTAGAAAATTCTCCCGTCTATTTTTATTACGAAAATACGTTCCAATGTGCTGGCATCCCTAATAACTTTGATGACTGTTTTTTTAGGCAATGAAACATCGCTTTGTATTTAACGTACGTTAAATATCGTTCGCAATCGTTATTTTTTGACGTACGTATGTTATGATAATCGTTTGAAACAACCGGCCCTAAGTAGTTTTCAATAAATCACATAGATAGCGCTAATTTCAAAAAGTTTATTGCACACCTCAACGCTTCGCTTATGAGGCGTGCATTAAAAAAGTCGATTTTTTGTTATTTTTAGTTTTAGATCTTTTTATAACCTACAATTTTGCGAGTTAACTTATTTCGATAGGACTCGTAGTTTTGCCGGAAATCGTGATAAGCCGTTTCCCATCTTTAAAATCTCAACCCCTCCCATTTCCCGTCCTCAAAACGCCCCTAAATTATTTTTGCTTTTATTTTTGTTATATTTTCTTTTCTTACTTTCCGAAAGATAACATCCTGTTCTACATTTTTTCCACTTTTTACCATCATCCTATTCTATATTTTTTTCACTTTTTACCTTTTCTAAAGCTAGGTAGGACAGGTAGGTACTCATATCGTATTCTTTCATAAATAACTGTTCGGTAGGCTTATAAATAGGGTTGCCAACTATACTTTATAACGTATCCTACTTTATTTTTGGTAAATACACTTTTAATACTTTTGCATAAAAATAAAGTATGTAAAAATACTCTATTTTCAATCTTAAAATTAAACACTTATTTAAATAACTGAACTATTACCGATATTTTTAAGCTGAAAAAGAAAGCGAAGGCATACGCGATTTAAAATATTTACAAGATACATTGAATATTAACGATTTAATTTCCAAATCAATTTAATTTCCAAATCAGATTGAAGTGATACAAATGAATTCTACTAACAACAATAAAGAATTTTCTGTAAAAATCTACCAAACCATGTGTAAAGAAAATGGTTTCTTAACTCATCATCTATAAATTTAATAAAAAATGAGTTATTTGTTAATTTAAATTGGGATTGTGAAGATCAAGAACAATAAAAACTGTAAATAGAATTGTGAATAAATAAATATTGAATATTTTTTTTTAATACTTTTTTCTTCTTTCAAATACTTTATTTTTTCTGCTTAAAAAAATATGATACGTTATTTTTTCCAAAAAAAGTTGGCAACCCTACTTATGAACATAGCGTTCAAACCATAACATTCAATTCAACTAGGTAGGTATCTGCTTGGGTAGCCTAACCTATATAGGTACCCATATAAAAATACTGAAATCGGTGCTTTTATACAAAAAACATCTACCTAGGTGTTTATTATGTTAGTACCTACCTACCTACCTACCTATTTATTTAATGTAAAGAAAATATAAGTACACCTACACTATGAAATTAGATTTTGCCCAAGCACATTATTATTACATTATTGCATTTTTTAATTATCGTTAAATTTGATATTTTTTATAGATTTTTGATAGATAAGTACTAATAACAAACTGTAAAATTACGAAGGCACATCATAAATTTATCATAAAAGTAGGTATTACAAGTCACGTTCTTGCATGCCCATTATGTGAGGAACAAAATTCAAGAATGTCTATATACATAACGACATACTTAATATATATAGGTACCTACCTATCAACGACGTTCATCTGTCTGTAAAATAATAAATCATGCAATGACGTAGGTATGTAGGTATAACGTCAGTTTAGTGCAAGCGTTCTGGATTCAGCTCGATGTGTTTAGTGGGCTCGTTCTCGTCGCTCGTACGCACGCATCGAGTATGCGACGTTCCACATAAAATTAATTTGAGCGATTTTGTTAAGTAAATATTTTATTTCACTAATATTTTCTTATTGCATTTCAATAAAACATTTTTTTTTGGGTTCAAACTTAAAATTAAATAATGGTACCTACCTATTATTACTATGTAGAAATATGTAGGTATGTATTTGTTTCATAATAGGTTTTGTTTTATGTATTGGTTGTAATGGCAAGATCAGGTGGGACTGCCTGATTCTTGGTAACTAACCCCCTTGTTACGTAAGGGCAAGATAAGTAGGTATTTGAAGGGCGTTTTCTCCTTGGGACGACGTCTTGTCTACTCTTTAAGGTGAAGCGGGATACGAGGCGGGCGACGCCTGTACCAGACGAAGTAGGCGGTGTCGGACGACCGCCCTCCGCGGGCCCCGGGCGAGTGCTGTAGAAAACGCATGGGCGCGGGGCGCCGTAGCACAGACCCAGTAACAAATATACTTCACGACTCTGTTATCACTCCTAGTGATTGACCATTGAATTGTCGATATCAGATAATACAATTTAATCATCTTTTATTTATAAATTAATATAATATATAAATATTAACGATACAAATCAGTCCCTTACGGCTTAATGCAGGTACTTACCTACTTACATTTGTCGATCTTCCCAACCAATACCCTACCTACCTGCACTAAAACGTAGATTTTGTTTTCTATTTTCTCTTTTTGTCCCACAAGGCCCAACGCCCACAACTAGCATTTTCCTCGGCTTCGGCCGGTATGTACCTATACACTAATTGTGTTTTTAAGAACTCTACCAGTGACGTAGCTAAGTACTTCACACGGTAGCAATTGATTTATATAGTATTTATTGAAAGTAGGTAAACACCCTATTACCACAAAATAAATAGGTAAGTACAGAAGTCAAGCTCATATAGGTATATACTTAGGTACCTTATTTTTCATACCTACTCTCGATGGTCGCGCTAGGGTTATCAACTCTGGCTTATGCGAAAAAACAATGGTGGTAGCCACACTCATATCTAGTTGTTAATTGATTGTTGAGAATAAAATAATGAGAATGGATGAATGATGCTATGTTAGAATGGAAATTATGGAAATAAAAACCAATCACTAGAATAATTAAATTTTGATGGCATTGTTATACCTACCTACAAATTTGTCACCGAAAATGTCTTGCGACGATTTCTACTAACAGTTATATTATAACTTTTTTGTTGCTTCATCTGCACAAAAATCATAACAAAACGTGTAAGTATCACCCCGGCTGTACACACTCGTGTATTTGTCTCGCGAACCTCTCGTCCACTCTCGTCTCGTGGAAGCTCGATGCGAGAGCACACCATGTACATACACACTCGTTGTATCAATTGAACTTCGGATGCCCGTAGCGATGGACGTGGAAAAAACAATTGCGGCGTTTATTTTTTTTTATTAGATATTGTAATTTTTTACCATAAAAAAAATATATTAAACCATGGCGAAAAAGAACTTTTTGACTATTCAACAGGAATATATATATTTTTTAAATCTTCCACGGGGATATCAACATCGTTGCTTATCCGCAACCAAGCGTCGTGTAATAGTTGCTTATCCTTGTGCCTGACTTTCTTACGATTTCATAATAGTGATTGCCTTTGGTAGGCTTCTAAAAAGCGTTAGCGTCTTTACGCGAACGCAGTTGGCGGGCAACTAAGCAAACGAGTGTGTACAGGCGCGGTCTCGTTTTCATCGCGAGACTCACCGAGACCCTTTGATTCGTGCAAAAAAAACCAAGACTTCCGAGACATAGCGAGAGCCCCGAGACGAGACGAGGCTACCATGTACACACTCGCCCTCGGCCTTCTCGTTGTGTCTCGACGAATGTGTACAGCCGCATTCAGAAGTGGACAGCACTCGCTCACGCATTATAAGGTAAGTACCTAACCGTACCGAAATATCGTGTCCGCGAGTGATGTCTGTATGTGCGTTGCTCGAGCGCGCGTTTTATGTAGCTTAGAGTTCTGTACCTATTTTTTAAATAAGATTAGGTAATGTACATAATAAATAATGATTTACCGTCATAAAATATAGAGCGACCGCTTCGTCTTGTTTGTTGTCGCAATAAACTATATGACGATGCAATGTGGCCATACACATTCGCCGTAGGCCGAAAACGTAGTTTCCTCGCGTGAAAATTATCGCGATGAGTGCTGCAGCCTAAGCAAGCCTAAGAAAGCGGAGAAACAGAATGACGCAGATAGGTGTATTATTTTTCAGACATCTTCAACAAAGTTGTAGTTAATGAATTAAACTCATCCATCTATCGATGAAAACCGCATGAAAATCTGTTCGGAAGCATTCGAACTTATTCCATGAAAAAAGAAATGTTATAAATTATTCGCACAGTGTAATAGGATAGGAAGGATGTACGTAAACGGCTCTATAGGAACATAAAAATAACTGTAATATTTACGTGAACCCCGGACTAACTTAGAGGCCCACAATTTAAATGTACTTAATTTTTTCGTTAGTCCATTAGCTATTCAATTCTCTTTACAAAATGAAAAGAAACCAATAAAATAACAAATACAATACTAAAAAATAATATAATACTACAGTAGTCACAACGGATTTTTGTGTCTCTGAGGCTGGCTGCAAGGCGCTGCGTAGTAGCCAATTTTTATGGCGCATGTGGGTCTTCTACAGTTTACATTCATCGAAAAATGTTCGATTACAATTTAACAATTGTAATCGATAATTATATCATTTATCGATCGTACTAAAAGATGTAGACTCTTCTAAATATAGATTAAAGCTTATTCGCTCAAATCGCTCGTATACTTTTCATTAAATATAAAAACCTTAGAATCTAAATACTTCAATATGAAAACATTATGATCTCATTCGATTGTTTTGTTAATCGAGTTATGACATTTGAATTGGTCAGCTCTTATCGTATGATTCTGTCAAAATCCCCACTTCGTGCTCTGTGCCTAACTTCAGATACACCAATATATTCGTTGTGACTACTATGCATAGAGCCTTGCATGTCTTAGAATGAATACGCCGCTTCTACCGGGGAATCCTTCCTCTTTATTCCCAAAAATGTTTGCGTGCACTATAACGGATCGCGTGTCTGCGAGAATAATTGATACGAAATTGTAGATTATAACACGCTTTTTTATAGTCAATGGTGGAACGCGAAAATGCGGTCAATCTGGTACTCACCTAAGTAACCGCTGCACACCGTTTTATTCACCGGGTACCGCCGTTGAGTAACGTAAGTGCTCTTTTTAAACCTCACTCATGAGATGCTGTCATAGCGTTAGGGATAATTCGCAGCTGGGTATTTATTCAAGTGATTACATATACACAGTAGAAATTGGTGCTAAAACAAATTGTCTTAGACGAGAACTTTTCCAGGTGTTCAGGATTATCCCTAATCCCAAGTTGAGTGGTTGGTTTGGGGGTAAAAAGGTTATATTGGTACCACCTAAAACTCCCATAGCATTTCCCAAGAGAAATCCAAAATTCTCTCCAATGATCCAAATCTCTCCAATGACTGTTCCGTGAATTTGAGATAATCAACAATTTAAATAGCATGTTAGCACGAAAATATGAGCAGTACTGTACGTGAGGGTTTTCTACTTTATATGTACCTATAAATAAAGAATATAAATAAAAAATAATAAAATTATAATAGAATAATTATCTATGATTAGCTATGTTAGCTTATGTACGTTTAATAGTTTCAATTCAGTGGTCAGTCCACGGAGTACAGAAAAATAGCGGAGAGGATGCAAGGCAACTAGGTCATGTCGCCTTCAACTAGGTCAACGACGTCACAGTGGGCGGGGTCTAAAACCGTAGTATCAAATGAACCGTCACTGCGATCGGTTCGCTCTTTTCTCACGTTTATATAGGTATTCAAATCTTTAATAATGAAGTGCGTTGTTGATGGGTGTAAAAATTGCTCAGGAGCAAAATTAAAACAAGATGGCATATCATTCCATATGTGTCGTTTAAATTTATATATATTAATATTTTTAAACACATTTTCTTTGTTTCATTAGAAAGAGACATCTGTCGTCGAAAAGTGCATTATACCTACAACTCCACAATATCGTCACTCTAATATTATATAATCATAATTATAAGAATTTTCGTCACAAATAAGTAAATTTAGCTTTTATAAAGGAAAATCCTTTATAAAATATAAATTATTTGAAAGATTTATTACTTAGTTACATGATATGTGAGAAAAAATATTAAAGAATTACATGTCATCTGTCGGTGAGTATTCGGAAATAATTGATAACAAAAAGGTAGCGTTATACCAGCGAATCCATTATCGAATATAAGTATTAACGTCATGTTATTTATTAAATTGTTTTTTTTTTCCATCGTGTTTTTGAATTATTTGTTATTATTTTAATTTCCCTGTTTATACAGAAATTATAACTGGGTGTATACGTTAGGACTGCGTGACGGAAATTGTGCAAATAGGGTTGGTTCATTTATCCCAAGCACCAAGTTACCCGTCAGCGGTCGTACCCGTCCCTGGTTTAAGAGGGTACCTGCAGGCAGACTGCACGTCAGAAGAAGTTCGCCTATTTGGCCTGGAATAAGGCCAGGAGGTGTCAGGACCTGAATGCAAAAGAAAATAAGCGAAAGTATAACGCCGCTTATAGATCTAATAGGAAAGTTATTGCCTATATTACTGGTGCATACGAATCCACCTGATCCTGATATACATTGCCATACGGCATTTTGTTTCCCAATCTCGGTTACTCTCGCAGCGGTTTACACTTGATTAAGATCTTTTACTCCAACGCTTCATTGGTCTTTTGAGCGTAGCGAAAAACATCCTACGATATTGTATCATTGCGTCTATGCCCAATACTGATTATCTATATACATTATAAACAATGTGAGATGGAGTAGACTATAATAGAGTGAACGGAGCATTGGGACAACTTCTCGGCAGTCATCACCTCAGCCAGAAGACAAGTGTCGCAATACACAACGCAGTGCTTGTCCCAACGTTATTGTATGGAAGCGAGATTTGGGTACGCAAAAAGGAGCATGAGAATAAAATCAATGCGGTCGAAATGCGATCTCTGCGGAGAATCTGTGCAGTGAAGCTGACTGACCGCATTCGTAACGACGACGTAAGAAAGCGAGTAGGTATGAAAGAGAGTATTAGTGTAAAGATGTGAAAGGGAATGCTCCGATGGTTCGGACATGTGGAAAAAATGCCGAATGAGCGACTGTTAAGAAGATATACAATGCGAAAGTGGCAGGATGTAGGTACAAGGGGAGACTGAGACTCGTTTACCTAGACCAAATCGGTCATCTATTGAAAAAAGATAGAAAAATTGAAGTCAGAAGTTTCCGAAACCGTCGAGTGTGTATGAAGAGAATTATGAATGTTGAGGAAGCGAGAGATGTATTGTATACAAGAGTAAGCGCAGTAAGTAAGTAAGTAAGTAACCACTACGAGCTAAGAATGCGAAATTCATAGAAGGACAGCTAATTGTCGCTACAACCAAAACATACCGAGGTGCTTCACGGTAGTCTCAAGGCAAGTCAGATGATCTGGCCAATAACAATCTCAGGCCCGATAACAAGTGAACACTCAAAATGCATTGTATGATAAATTGTTACTTCCCCAAGTCGCCTCGTATGGCACGCCGGGGACAATAGGGTGAAGATGATGGGACCACCATAAACCCAATAGGTACTTAGCCTCGCCGAGCGGTTTTTACACTCTTATCCACAATAACCTTACCTACCAACTTTTCATTCATTTCTACTTTCCATATCGGAAAAAATGAATGGTTCCTGGGGTATATTTTTATGGTCAATACTTATAATTTGATTATGAAGTACACCAGGGCAGAGTCGCGGGCAGAATGTAGTATCTAAATAATATTCCTACCAGTTACCAGAGTATGATTTAAAATTACCCCAAATGACTAGATGATTTTGCACGTACCTTACGTACATGAATACGTCGTCAGTACTATAATATTCCCTATATGAGTTGTTTGACGTTGACAATAGATAATATATCTTCTGTAAAGGACATTCTGTCTTTATTCTGGTTAGATCTTGGGAAGTTATAGCGGATACTATTCTGCTCTGCTGTAGCTAGTACATTACACTACACTGGCACAAAATAGGTACAGAACGCAAGCTACATAAAACGCGCGCTCGAGCAACGCACACAGACATTGCTCACGGACACGTCATGTTGGTATGGTTAGGCACAATTCGAGAGCGAGTGCCGTCCGCTTCAGTTTCGCGTTTTGTGATGTTTTTTATGCAAAGATGAAGCAAAAAAGGAGCAAAGCATTATTACTGTTCAGTTGACGTTTAAATTCTACTTTAAACAGTGAATTACCGTTTTTTAACCTGGAGCGTCCATCGCTGCAGCGGGACGATTCTCAATGCAAGTGTTTCCACTAGCTTATTGTAAAAAAAATGTACATAATAATCCGAATTTATTACGCTTTAAAATATAATATTAATCGTGCATTTCGCGATGCGTAGAAATCGTGGCAATATATTTTCTTTAACAAATTTGTAGGTAATAATTAGGGCTGCCAATTTTTTTGAAAATAAAATAACGTAACGTACATTTTATAAGTTGAAAAAAATAAAGTAGGTACCTATTTAAAAGAATTTTTTTGAATATACACAAAGTAAAAAATGTGAAATCGAAAATAACAGTCACGAGCAGGTCATTTACGATTTCACATTTTTCACTTTGTATTTAATGTATAGTGCTAACCATGTCAAATGCTAAATATATATATAAAAATATCTAAATATTATTTATTTATTATCTGAAAAACATACTTTTGTGTGCTTCTACTATAGCATGCGCTAACAGTTTTTTAATGTCCTTGAATTTATGGAAGTTATCTTTACGATCACAATTAAAACTTTTAATAACTGTAAAATTGAAATGTTGTTGTAATTTAAATCAAATATTTAAATTAAAACGAATTCTTCAAATGAAAACAAAGTAAATAAACAAGATTAATACTTATATTTAAATCGTGTATGCGTTCTGTTTCAGCTTAAGAGTACCGATAATAGTTCAGTAATTAATAAGTGTTTCGTTCTTCGCATCGCAGTAAAGATTGGAAATAGAGAAATTTTTACGTGCTTTATTTTTATGCAAAAGTATAAAGTATATTTACCAAAAATAAAGTAGAATACGTTATTAAAAAGTATAGTTGGCAACCCTATGTAGGTAGGTATAACATTGACATTAAAATATAATTATTTTAGTTATTAATGGTTTTATTTCCGTTCTTCCTGTTTTATTCTCAATCAATCAAACGACTAGATACGAGTGCCACTACGACGAGAGTTTTTTCGCATAAGCCAGAGTTGATAAGCCTAGCGCGAGCGTCGAGCGGGTAGGTAAGAAAAGTGAGGTATGACATGGTACATGAGCTTGCCTTCTGTACTTAGGTAACAATTTATTTTGTGACACTGGTCCTTCAAATCTACAATAAATTTTCAGTGAATCTAATTGAGAGCTATCAAATAAAAAAAGTTGCATCAAAATCCGTTCAGTAGTTTTTGCGTGATGCACTAACAAACAAACGGACAAACATAAACAGACAAAAAATCTAAAAAATATCGTTTTGTGTTTAGACACGCCTTTATATTCAGTAATTTTTTCTCAAATATCTTAAATGTACAGACACGAGTTGTGTCAGCTTTATAGTAGTATAGATTAATTAGGTAGAGAGTAGTCATGAATTACTAATACAATAAATAACATATATTATCATATAATAATAATAAATAACATTACAGTAGGTAGTCGATATATTACCATCATAAATGAGCTCATAAAGTCGATACTTGCGCCTCACTAAAGTGTGACGCGCTCTCCCCGCGGGCCCCGGTTTAGCCACGCCCAGCGCGCGCATTCTTAACAAGATCCGCACAAAATTTTGTGCGAAGAATTGAGTACCTCTGCTGGCGTCGTACTCGCTGTTTGTTTGGTTCAGTCAGTCTCAGTCACGCACGTTACGTCAACTCGAGAGGCGCTCAGTTGAGTAGTGATCTCGACCGCTGGCGAACCACGCGTTCGGACTCACAGAGCACACGTGCCACAGTTGGTGGCTCTCGCTCGCGTTCTCCTCTACTACTACTCTGTCTGGCATTTTCGTCATTCCGAGCGGAATCGTAATTCGCTTGGTGACGCTATCATCCCGCCGTCCGTCCATTGCCATAAGCGCCACTAGTGCTTGGTGTCGTGGGACCTGAAACATCATCATCTATCAATTTTATTATGTAATACGAAAATAAACAAAATCACCACGTGTGCGCGCGAGGACTATATATATAACGCTCAGGAGGACGTTCACCCATAAGTGAGCTAGTGTAATTTAATCATAAATCAGTATTCTCTAAATAATTGTAATCAGTGTCATAGTATCACAATTACCAAGTGAGATGGCGAATTCTTTGGAACAACAGTTTGTGGATCTTAATTTATCACAAGAGGATCATGATCAATACGAACAAGAAGATCATCAAGATCTAAGGTTTGTAGATATTACAATCTGATCGGTAGGGTTTCATTTATTAGGTAGGTGTCTTCTTACGTATAAGGATTTTATATTTGCTGTTCTACAAAGAATATTTGAGTTATCCATTGTTGATATAAAATTGCGCGAAATTCGTCAACACGGATCCAACCGCATAATTTTTAGTGTATTTTCATGATAATTTTAGTATTATTAGTATACCTAGTTTAAACTTAATAGTTTTATTGTAAACAGCCAATGTTTTCTGATTACGATGTTTCTTTCGGGTGTGTGTGTTACAACAAGATTTAGTAACTATAATTATGATTACCTACATAAATTTATTATAACCTCTTACATTTTGATATTATCAACAAATCCCCATGGAACTGGGCAATATTTCGCGCCTACTCGGACTAACTAAAAATATAGACGGAGCATTACGTACAATCCAGTGAAGTAAGATATAAAACCATGCCAATAGTTACACGCGCTCACGCACTTAAAATACAAACAAAACCATACCAAAACGAAGTCACTAACCACAAGTGTTACCAGAGTAAGATTTAAAATTGCCCCAAATGACTACGATTTCGTGTACATGAATGCGTCGTCAGCGCCATTTATTATTGCCTAAGTACCTAAGTAGGTATATGATTTGCTGTAAACTTAATTTATACTTTTACTTCCTGTAAGTTTTAAACATAAAACTTAAAAATTTACCCAAATAATCGATTATTTCTTTTCGGTTACAACACTTTTACGCTAAGATATTTCAAACAGTGGCTTCACTTTGTAGTTGACAATGCGGTGTCTATTTTTTAGTTTGAGATATTATATAACCTTATTTACAGAACTTAATGTTGTACTTACATAGGTACTTACCTACATATGTTTATTTTATACTGCCAAAGGCTTAGAATTAAAAATATGGTTCCATTGGGTATAAATAATATAATAAAAAAAGAAAAACATTAAACTTCGTCAACTGGTAAAGGTATATAAATAATAAAATGAAACTAAACAATAATTGAAAATTCGTTAGCACTTAACAAACTCACTTGTAACAACAAATACCTACCTATCCTAAATAACGTATTGTAAATTTGCATCAACAAACTGTTCTTTAATCATTGTCCCAATTAGTTTTTACAACATAAAATTAACAATATAATAACGAAATAAATGTAATATAAAAATAACTAGTCAATAACATTATTCTAAAAAGGCCTAGT
The DNA here is from genome assembly GCA_948253155.1 of Leucoma salicis. Classification (NCBI taxonomy): domain Eukaryota; kingdom Metazoa; phylum Arthropoda; class Insecta; order Lepidoptera; family Erebidae; genus Leucoma; species Leucoma salicis. The sequence goes on from OX411803.1 coordinate 17,853,487, forward strand.
GGTGTTCTTACATTTTAAGTGTGGCATATCTTCACTTTATGTAACCCCGCAACTTGTACGCATGGAATTTAGTTATTTTCAGGTGCTGAACCCTAATTATTTTTCCTAAACAAAAGTAGCTTAAGTTACTCCTGGGTGCCAGTGAAAGTTCCATCCAAATCAGTCCGGCCATTTCGGCGAATAGCCGAAAAAATAGACATTTATGAAAACAAATTTCCCTTATTTTTTTTTGTTAGCGCTAACGTAGATTTTTATATGCATAAAACGCTTTCATTTAGACGTTTACGGACACTTCAATTTTATTCATTTATATAGGTAGGTAGGTAAATTGTTGCACCTTGGTATGCCAAAGATTTTCTCAGCTGATCGTTGATGACATTAATTTATTTTCTTGGGCATTAGCATAATAATTAAGCATCTCAGTATAGTTTTTTATATGATCGAGATATCCAAGGGTTCGCACCAATGATTTTAAGGGGTATGGCTCATTGTAATAACTATTATAAAATTAAATAATTTAATTATAAACTTTATTTTTAAATAGTTTAACTTTAAAACGGACGTATGTCATTTTCTGTACCTATTTCACGAACTGCACTATAAAGTACCTTTAATAACAAAAAAAACTATGTCGATTTTTTTTTAATATTTTTATTTTCACAATGCGCAATGTTGCCAGAGTCATTATCATATTAATATGTAACATCGGCAATCATTGCTCAATCCATTATTAAGGTTTTACCGTTTTAATAATCTAAATAAAACGTAAAAAATATAACCGCCTGGGTAGGGTAGTTTAACCACCGAAGGAATGTAACATATATTATATATTAATATATTCCAATTATAATATATTCCAGTGGCCCCCCAATAAAGGCAGAGGACGGCATACGGCGGGTTTCTTTAGTGGGTGAAGGCCCCACACTACCCTGCACGTTGCCCCGAACGACGGGGTGTGCGGTTAGGTATAATTTATCCCGCCTAAAAAAAAAGGTAGGGGTAGTTTGGCCGGTTTTCGTACATTCATTTCGTGCGGAGTTGCCAGCTTAAGGGCTTAAAAATTATGTTCTGCTTGCCCAGCTCTAACAAACCAATTTTATATTGGAAGCTAATAACGTCTATTTTAGTTTTATATTAAGTAAGATATATAATTACAGTCAACATGTTTTTTATATAAAATGTTTTAGTGAAAAGTACCGATTTCCTTAGTTTTCGTCCACAAATCTTAGTTTTCGACCTTGTATAGGCTAGTTTTCGTCCACGGTGTTTAAAGAGGGATATAATGTACTTAGTCCATTGAAATGTTACATGAGCTACATTTCTTAGAGGACGCAATTTTATTTTTGAGACATGTGTAGGGGGTCAATAGTAGCTTTAACCCCAAGTTTGTGAGGTTGCCGCCCTTGTCCCTCGGCCGCCATCTTGGATACTTACTATAAAACTTACCAAATTATTGTTTCTTATAGTAATTTCTAAGAGAAAAAAAAATATAGAGAAAAATTTTCCTCAAAAGACGATCTATAAGATTGGTCTGAGGTAATTTTTTTGTAAAATGTATAAAAAAAGTAACAGCAAAAAAATTTTTATAAAAATTATCTCACATATGCTTATAACTTCTTTAATTTTAAATTATAAGGATAAAAATAATAATAATAAGATAAAAATTTATATGAACATATTTGTAGGCAAAGCGATTTGCTACAAATTATGTCTACGAATTTTTTGTAGGACGCATAGTTTCCGATATATCGCGAAAAAGGTGTTTTCCAAGATGGCGGCCGGGGGACAAGGGCGGCAACCCCACAAACTTGGGGCTAAACTTCTATTGACGCCCACATGTCCCAAAAATAAAATTGCGTCCTCTAAAAAATGCAACATTAGGTCAATTGTAACATTTCAATGGACTAACTTGCTAAATTAAAAGTGGTGTTTCAATCATATTTTTTAATCAACTTCAAATGCTTCCCAATGAGTTTTAATAGAATAGCATAAAAAAGTATTATAAATACGGAATACATTATTTGTGAATGAGGAAAAAGAGAACTTTAGTGTGAGCGGGAATCGAACCTGCGTCCCTTCCAATCTGGGGAAGTGCTCTAAGCCACAGCTACCGCACTGACCTTTCGGCCATACCCAATCACTTCATCACATTTGTCTCTACGACCAACGGTACGCAGACGCAGGTTCGATTCCCGCTCGCACTAAAGTTATCTTTTTCCTTATTCAAATAATTAGTAATAATACTTAACCATAATTAATAATACTTAACCAGTATTACTTCTCGTCTACTCACATTAAAATATATGGACGGAAACTTAGCAATTTTCAGCGCATTTTTTAGTTTTCGTTCACAATATGATTTATATTTTATGCTTGCAATACGGCTAAATTAGCGGACGACAACTAACTATCAGACTAAATAACCATCAAAGATCGTTCCATAAAGATTTCAACAGAATTTCTGCATTCCTTATTTTAAACGACTAATCAAACTACTTGTATTTTTGTGTTAGTTTTTAGTTAGCTTGCACCACTATAAAACTTTTGTGACGTTTTCGTAGCTTAAAAGTAAGCCGCCAGACTGAAGAAGTTTTTATTCGAGTTGTGACTTGTTAAAAACTATTCTAAGTTGGTAGACGTACAGATTTAATATTAAGGTACTTACCCAACCAGTCCAAATTTACGCGGTTTACTATTTTTATAATGCTAATCCACGTAAACATTTCGCGAGGCGCGAGCTAGTGGACGAAAACAAGACCTGGATGGGAAACCGGCTAAATGACCCTATGTGTTAATAACGTAAAATTCTCATCAAGAAAATAGAAAGACCTCGTAAGTATGTTCAGTTGCGAAGACCTCTGTCTACCGTTGGTGCTTATGCCACCCCAAACCGTCCACGAACCACCACCACCATAACTAACCTTTTGTTTAATGAAGCAATGTGTATGTATAGCATTTTCCTACTCTTTGTACTTACACCTTGTTCCTTCCGGTGGTGTTATAAAAGAAAAGAGAAGCTTGCTCCACTGTTATAAGTATGACGAATTTAAGGCGCGCTTTAGGCCCATTTGCTGACTTGAGCGGTAACAGTCTACGTTAGTACGTTCCTTCAACCTTCTTATCGTAGGACACTTACCACCTTTCTTTGTACAACATGGGAGCTGTTGCTGCTAAGCAAAGCTTTGTCTTTGCACGACAAGTGTTCTTTGCCTCTAAACACACTTTTGTCTCAAAAAATGAATGTTCATTTTAAAGGTAATACTAAGCGGACGTCATAAATACAAAGCATTTTGTAGAAAATAAACAATCTCCTATTTTTGTTAGTATGTATTTATTTTAATAGAAAGAAACAAAATCAATTACCCACCGATACTCAAAACAAAAAATCCATGCACGCGCCGAACGTCGGGTATCACGTGACTCTCCCGAACACTGCCGAAGGTGTTAGGAATTATGCCGGTCACTAACTGGACGCAATTTATTAAAAATGGGTCACAATAAGCGACATGTCACTACGAAGTCATTATATCCGACTTAGTTAAAGAATTTTATATGAAAACCAAACTGCTGTGTAATTACGTCATAATAAGCGGTTGGTCAATATAGGCGGAGTCATAATAAACGGATTCTACTGTAATTGAAACAATAAAATTTAAAAATCTAATTTTGACCATAGTCGAGTTGCTAACTTATGACGTTTCAAAATATTCGATATTTACATTAGAAATAGTTAGCGATCATGTAAATTGGTCTTAAATATAGTCAAGTTATGAAAAAATATATTAATAACATGTATATAACATGTATATCAGTAACCAACCACTAGATTTTAGTTTAATATAAGGCAAAAATTTACTTAATTACACTTAGATTATTAATCACTACAAAATTGAAGTAATCACGATTCTTATTTGAGTTAAAAAATTATACTAAGTAACAAAACTTACCTCCCTACGCTGCGCAGCTTGCTGTTATTTTACTATTATACTATACGTCCACACACCACTGAGTCGAAAAGTTAACAGAATACTTTTTTTTTGTTATGGTTTAAAAGAGGAGTATCAAATTTATTAAATTCTTAATACTTCTTGCTTATAATAAATACCTACTGTGGTTGCCTGCATAATACATATCATCATCGTTCGAAGACATTTTGTCAACAATACTGGTGGAAACAGCTAGTTGTCTACTAAAATGATTCTCAACTTGTTGATTTCTTTCAATTTGGTGGAGACACGATGGAAACAAAAATTTGGTGTGTTTTTGAAGGTTTCAAACAGTTAGAATGTTTGGAAACATGCATGGAACATGGCAGGACAGGATTGGCGTGTTTACACGAGTCCAAAAGAGTTGTACCCCAATTTTTTTCTTATTTTTGCCGATATTTCGATATCGATGTCAGGTGAAAGTCATATATATGATATAAATTGTAGAGCAACAATTTATTTGTGAAAATGTCGAAAAAGAAAAAGAAAGAATTTCTAGTGCGAGCGGTAATCGACTTCCAATCCGGTTAAGTGCTCTAACCGCTATATTACTAATATCTGTGTTCATCACACGAATAATTTTCCTGAGTGGGAATCGAACCCACGACCTCTCGTGCACAGAAGTCGGTTACACTACCAACTACGCCACGAGGCATAATTTGTTGTTTAAAGTAGCTGAGCATGTCAAGTGCTAAAGGTCGGGTCACATAGAGGCGGGAGCCGCGAGAAAGCGATCAATCGCTCAGCACCATGTGTCACAAGGCTACCGTCCGCAGCCCGCAGCGGGAACACAGCCGGTGTGTGACACCAAAAGCGATCAAATTGTTCACGATCTCACTTGGCTATCTTTTCCCAAAGAATATCCTTATGTGTTTTTATAATTCCTGTCTTGTATAATATAGACATGGGTGACGTCTAACTAATTCAATTAGTTTTTCTGTTGGATTCATATTGAAACTAAAACTATCTTACAATTAAGTTGTAAAAAAATACAATTAGTGAGATCGGACCGCGACCGCCCCGCGATCGCTTCTCTCTGTGTGACAGCTTGTAATGACCGTAGAATACAGCGTCCGCGCCGGCCGCCCGTCGCGTTCCACGGGGCGTCCTTCCCGCGAAGCGATCTCCTGTTTGTCGTACCGATCCTTTCGCGCGGATCAAAAAATGTTTAAATTATAGAAAATAAAAATCTCATCATCATACCCAGACTTACCCGTAGGACGATGCGGATTATTTACTACTATTTTCCTTATAAAAGTTCTGTTTTAAAAACAAAAATTTGTATCACTTAAAAGGCGCAGGTATAGTGAAAAATATGTTCATCAATAAAGGGGAGAGGTGTTTCTATTGCTTTATGCGACAGAATGTGATAAAGGCGACGGGGATATTCCTATATAAGGCTATAAGGAGACGTAACGTTTGCAGTTAGCTTTTTTTATCGCAATGGTAGGTACGGTACGTAAGTAATACGTAATATTTACAGGAGGCTTGCAAAAAGTTGTAACAAATAAAAAGGGGAATTTAACGTGACGTAATTTATGAATGGCTGCTTACGACAAATTATGGGCATGGTTTTCTACATGGCACTCACAACGCTTTGGTGAGGTTTTAAACTATCGCACCCCCTCCAATAAAATCACGTGTAAATTTTGGTAGGTACCAAGAATTTAAAGGAATTTTGATTTAGACCAAATATTATTAGGTATATTATTATTATTTGATTTGAACTAAATATGAACTTCGACCGAGCATTCGGTAAAAATGCAAAATTCAGCCGAATTGCGGTGTATTTTTCCGGACTTTCTCGGAAGTAACACGTCATAATTTGTAGCAAGTTTGTTTTGTAAGGATTATTAGAAAAATGTGTTTTTTTTTTGTGTGTGACGTTGGTTGTAAGCCTCAGATGGCTATGACAACCTTACCCGGACAATTGGTGAGCGCAGCTGATCTGAGCGTGCGTTATGTCGTCGTCGACTTCGTCGAGGCTATTTCGCGGTCTGCGTACGCGCGATATGTTAGAGGGTTTGTACCTAGCCGACTCAACCACTAGAGGGTTGGCGTGAGTAATGGCGGAGTCAAAGAAACTACGTGAACACTGTTTCATAAATTGCTTGATGGTAGGCAATTGCAAGTCTATGTGAAGGTCGACATTGCGTATGAACCACGGTGCACCCGTAGCTCTGCGCATGAATCTATTCTGTAATGTTTGTAATCTATGGATCCTGTGTGCCTTGGCGTGTGAAAATACTACACTGGCGTACGTCATGACAGGACGTATGCAGGCAGTGTAGAGTCTGACCTTATTCCTAAGCGAGAGTTTTGACCTAGCGTTTAACAGATAGTGCAAACGTCCCATGACAAAGGCTGCGCGCGAGCGTACCACCTGAATGTGACGGGCGAATGTGAGTCTGTTATCTAGAATTACACCTAAGTACTTGGCTCGCCTACTCCAAGTAATAGGTTTACCAAAGATGCTAATCTGGTTGATCTTCTCCGGGGGATACAGTCGGGGTAGTCCTATGAAACATGACCGCCTGGCTTTTCTCGGGGTTGATCTCTATTCTGCACTTGCTAAACCACGTACTGAGGGCAGTGGCCGCGGATTGGAGTTTCCTATGCACTGTGATAGGGCCCTGCATAATAAATAGCTGTATCGTCTGCAAAAAGTGCTGTCTGCACTTCCCGATGCTGAGGCATGTCGCTGGTGTACAGCGAGAAGAGGATCGGTGAGAGCACGGAGCCCTGTGGGACCCCGGCGAGTATGGGGTGGGGGAGGATAGTACCCCTTCCACTCTGTAGCGGAAACTGCGGTTAGATAGGAAGTCTCGTATGATGTATACGAGATACCGCGGTACTCCTAAGTGGAGTAGCTTGTATACTAGGCCATTGTGCCAGACTTTGTAGAATGCTTTCGCTACATCGAAGAAGAGTGCACCTGTGAAAAGATTGTTTTGTTGCATTTTTGAGTCGATATACTCAACGATGCGGTGGACTTGTTGCACTCTGGAGTCCTTGGCTCTAAAGCCGAATTGGTGGTGGGGGATGAGATTATTAGCATCGGCGTATGCTTTTAGCCTACACAAAACTAATCGCTCGTAAATCTTACCTAAACCTTTAAGCAGACTAATCGGTCTATAACTAGATGGTTCGGATCGCTTTTTGCCGGGTTTGTGGATTCCAATTACCACGGCCTCTTTCCACTGAGGGGGATAGATGTTATTGTTGAGCGCTGCGTTATATATACATGTCAGGACTAATAATGACTGGGGGAAGAGTTTAACCCTTTCAGGACCATAAGAATACGGGGGGGTATATAATCATAACAGCTATATAAAATAGTTAATTATACATATACTTACATACTGACTCATTAAAAAAAACAAAATATGCGTAGATTTTTTGGAAATTTTTGGGACAAACCTGTCCCTGTGGCCGATAGCCGTACTTTTTGCCTACACAACTTATGCTTTACGTTTTCGAGATTTTATCGGTACGGTCATTTTTTTATCAACTGGTGCCGTTTTCGGAAGATGTTTTCGGTTCGTTCGAACGGTTCCACATGACTTGGTATTCTGATCAATCAATTTATGCTGCAACATAGGTGAGTTGAAAAAATTATCAATATAAATTTCACATCCTAATCCGTCCAACTTTTTCGTAAGCTGAAGTACTACAGATTCACCTAACCCGTACTCAGTCCCAGAGGTTCGCTTGCCTGTATATAAGTCAAATTCAAACAGGTATCCTGTCGCTGCATCACATCTGCACCATAATTTGAAGCCCCACTTGACTGGCTTATTTTTTATGTATTGCTTCATTGCATTATGCCCTTTGAATTTTATCATATGTTCATCGATAGATTGTTTTTTTTGTATTATTGAGTGCATTTTGAAAAGATTTGTTTAGATGTTCGACAATTGGGCGAATTTTATATGCTGTCATAACCCTGGCTATTTGTGTCTCCCACTTCTTCGTTATTGCAGAAGTGTTAATTTCTGCGTATCTCTTCAAATCGGGTCCTTGGCATAATGTTCGATATGTAAGGTACTCCCATGTCTGGTTCTGTAGACCAGTAATCTCTCAATGATGGCAAAACGTGATAGCCCATAACTAAATTCATACCAAGGAATGCTCTCATTTCTTCTGTATCTATAGTAAATGCCCGGCCATTTTGATGAGCGTATCGTACTGACTCCTCTACAATATTTTGAACTAAGATATTGAACTTTGTAGTCGAACAAAATATGTCAAAGGGAGTCAATACATCAGCACTAACTTCTTGACAAATTTGCACCTTTCCGAAATCATATTCTATATCACGAAAAGTATTTGGAATATATGTTCTCTGGTTCCACTTGAAAACAGGTTCTTGATTATTCTGTGCTCCGGTGACGGGTAAAACAGCTGTAGACGTTGATGGTTCAGGTGGTGGACTTACTGATTCTTGAAGTTGAACTGGAGCATCTTCAATTTCAACGTAAAAAACCCCTCGATCAGCATCCTGCGTCAAAATTCTTTGATCTTCTTCGTCGAGTTGTAAATCTTCTTCATCGCGTCACTATTATCACCCATCAAAATCTGTAGAACTTCATCATCCCTGATTTCAAAAACTCCACGTCCTCTACGAAACATTATACTGCAACAATATCAACAAAAAATGAGGGTAATTGACAAAAATCATCTGTAGAATATGAACATAATTTCTCATAAATAGTATCTCTTGTCGACCACTGGGACACCGGTGGGACTTATATCGTTATATCATTGTAAACAACATAAATAATGATTTGATGTATTTATATAATATGAATTTACTTACCAGGCAATATTTATAGCACGATAAAAACCAATATAAACCACTTTGTCTTCCCAAAAAACTTTTGTAAAACAGACAGTTTGCTTGGCGCGTTTTCGCCAAGCAAACTGTCAGTTTCAAATGACCATAGACAATATACCGTTCTACCTACGTAGTGTTCCATTGAAAAAAAATAAAGATGCGTTCAAAAACTATAATTATAAAAATAAAATTTGTGCATAGACTTCTTAATTATCAATATTTTTCTAATTATTGGCTTGGGACGTCCTTGTCTTGTCCCCGTAGTCGTCAAAGGGTTAATGACCCTATTCGATATTCCGTCCGAACCAGGGGCTTTCTTTCTATGGAGGTTTTTAATTACAGACTCCAGTTCGGTGGTGGTAACTGGAGGTGGCTGTTCCACTAGGTCCCTACCTAAGGTGTCTACCTGTGGGGCCGAGGGTGGGGTGCCCTCGACTCCACTTCACTATCAATAAAGGCGTGGTGTGTAGCATCTACGTGTAATATGCTCGGCGTACATTCTCGCTCCAGACTTTTGGCTAGGCACTCGGACTTCTCGTCCTCGAAGGCGGGTGGAAGGTTAGGTCTGTAAAGCGGAGGCATGATAGACACACTGTCGTTTTTGAAAGTGCGGGACAGTTGCCAGAAGGCTTGATGGGTTGGTTCTAGGTCTCTCAGCTTGGTCTCCCACTCTGATTGACGTAGAGAATCAATTGATTTCTTAACAGCCCTTTGTAGTGAGCGCATTATGATGCGGTTATCCTCGCATGGATGACAGTCGTAGGCACGGATAGCGGCGTTCTTCTGCCTCAGCAAGTCACGGACGTCATCGGGTAGGCGCCATCGACGATTTCTCGTGTCTGGTACCTGCCGAGAACAATCGTTAATTAATTATTGTACGTGGCTTGTGAAACAGTCAACCGCAGCCACCGTGTCCTCTACAGTACTAATAATAGGGGGGGCTTGGTCTAGGTGTACAGACGACGAGGCTTCAATGTACTCCAGTGGGGGCGGAACTTTAAAAAACACGCTACGGAATCTTCGAACGTAATTTTCAACCACTTGAAAATGTCGGATTGATTTGAAACTGCTCACGCATCAAGGACCGATGTCAATGCAATAATTTGAGTTATCGAGTTTATCGGTTTTTAGGGTTCCGTAGCCAATAAAGAACTCATAGTTAGCCATAGTTCAGCCATGTCCGTCCGTCCGATGAAGCTTAGAGGCAAATTGTCACGACATAAGTAGGTTTTATTTCTTTTAATAACAGTACTTTTGATACTATTTTAAGACTAAAAAGAAGAAAATAATGTTTAGTTATTTCAGTTTAGTATTATGTGTCCTTCTTGAAAAATACTTGAATAAAAAACAAATACAGTAGAACCTCTTTAAGTCGAACCTCGATAAGTCGAAAGAAAACCTCCCAAACTCGAAAAAAATTTGTGTTCCCTTCCATTCAAGCCCCAAAACTTCCGTTGCTCGAAATCTCAACCCTCTATTAGTCGAAAATAATCAGTGTGTCCCTCCAAGCCATTTTGGCACAGATTTTCCCTCCATAACTCGAAAAATTAAATTGGATCTCTGTATCTCGAACATAGCAATGTTTTATTTTGCAACCTTTACAACTCTATTATTTGTTACTTATTATCTCTATAGTTCGAACAAAAATAAGTTACCGACTGTTAAGAATTTGTCGACAATGTAAGTACACTGTTGTTTCTTAGAAATCAATTTAAGAGTATACAATAAATAGATTTATAATAAACTAGCCTTTGCTCGCGGCTCTGCCGCAGTCAAATGCTAGTTTTTAGAATATATCTCAGGCTTCCCGATATAGTAGCGGGATAAAATGTATACCAGTTTTCAAGTCTAATCAAGAGCTATCAAATAGAAAAAGTTGCATCAAAATCCGTTCAGTAGATTTTGCGTTTGCGTTTAGATACGCCTATATAGCCTAGCCTATTACACTATTTTTTTCTCAAATATCTTAAATGTAATAGACACAGCTCAGTTACAGCTTTGTTCTGTTATAATAGTATAGATAAAAATATATGTGTCACCTCTGCTACTTGAATTTTTACTTATTTTTACCTCTCTTAACGCAAAATGTATAAGAATAAATCTCAAGCTGATTTTGATTCGACATAAAGAGGTTGAAAAAGTCGAAATCTTCAATAAGTCGAAAACTCTATAACTCGGAATTTTTTGGCGTATCCCTTCGAGTTTGACTCAGAGGTTCTACTGTACCAACTGGAAATGTAGTTTACGCCTGGCAGCCTGTAAGGGTGGCAACCTATTTTTTTTAATAACTCATTGAGTCCACCAGCGGATTCTTTAATCTTGTAGATGCTTCAGCTTCTGAGTAGTTGCATTCACCTAGTTGTCAATTTTAAAATTAGATTAAAATAAAGACTACTAGTTTTTTAGTTTTTTTCACTACCAGTACACAGGCAGTGAAATGCTGTTGCTGTTACGTTGCACCTGTCGGCAGGTGGTTCTGTTCTACCTTTAGACTGGCGCGTGCCTGTGCCGCGCTTCGGCTGATTATTGCTGTGTTGTTAATACATAATATACCTATACATGCTAAGTATTAAGTACCTATTTGCTAGGTTCAGTTTTTATGCGAGTTTATCGAAAACAAAACATTGTATTATAAGCCAGGGTCGATAACTTGAGACTAAAAAAAATTAGGATACGATGATATACCTGGAAAAGTAACATATTAAACAAAAAATAATTTACGGGCAATTTGAGGTCGGGAAGTGGGAGAGGGTTCTCACCCCTTTTATTTCAAAAGTGGAAATCTGTTTATCACGATTTTCGGCAAAACTAGTCTCCTATCGAAAAAAGTTACATTGGAAAATTGTAAGTAATAATAATACAGCTTTACTTATTTACACTATTCACATCATCTCAAAATTAATGCGGAAAATCCAAAAACCCTCGAAGTTTGGTAAAACTTGCAATTCAAAATATTTTCTTTTTCCCCTTATTTTGATTTAATATAGAAAAAGCACCCTAATAATTGAATAAAAAAATCTGTCAAAATATTTAATATATATATTAAAAAAAGTGGTTTTTGTTCGTTGAAATCTAATTTCTGATGATATATAAAATATACATTACTAAGATAAACTCACGCTCAGATAGCACACAGCACGCGCAGCTACTACAAGTACATAGCCACGGTTTCGTCCCCGCCGCCGACGGGGGCGAGTCTTGTCGCGGTCAAATTATAAACGTGGGAAATCCCACTTTGACAGCAACGGCCCGAGCCGAGGTTCGTACCCCACAGGCGGTGCCCTCGGGTGGCGTTGTTTAAATGTTGGGTTGAGAGCCCTCTGCGCTCACCAATTGTCCGGGTAAGGTTGTCATAGCCATCTAAGGCTAACAGTAACAACCAACGTCATAAGAAAAAACAGCAAATTTTCTCAGAAAATGCAATAAAACTAAAAAAACTCGATCTCAATCAATTTTTTTTTTAAATAATTATGTATAATTTTGATTTATGTATTTATTAAAATTTACACTTATTATTTTTTAATTATTTTCTTTAATTTTATTACTCTAAAAATTCCAAGTTTTTATACATTGATAAATAAAAAAACTATTCATATAGGTATTGTAAATATGTGTAGGTATTATAGTATTTGAAAAATAATATTGTTATAATAAAAAAGTAACCTATAACATTAATAACGTATTTAATAATAATACAAAGTAGCATGCCAATTTCTGGGGACTGGTTAAGCTTATTTTCCCGATGAGATTCAGGTAGTTACGGCGTAGAAATGTAACAAACAAGCATTTTCGATTCTTAACTCTAATAAAGCTGTAACAGCAATATGATTCTTATATAAGTAAGTATATAACTTTGATAGTACAGAGATAATGTCTTTATTAAGCTAATTGCGTGCCTCGGACACATAATTTTCTTTTTGAAATTTTGTCACTTGCTGTTGGTTTGTTTGCACATCACGCATAAGCTACAGAACTGATTTTGACGCGACTTCTTTAGTTCGATAGCTCTTGATTAGTGTTAATAGGTACCTGGTATACGTTTTATCCCGCTACCATTTCGAGAGCCTGAGATAAAACTTAAAATCCAGTGTTTGCCTGCGGTGCGGGAGCGGGGAGCAAAGCCCTAGTATCCTAACTATTGTAAAGCTGTAACAGAGCTGTGTGTACATTTAAGATACTTAATTAAGAAAAAATCACCAAGGCTAGATTTCTTGTGTGTGTCTGTTTGTTCGTCTGCTCATCCCGCAAAAGCTACAGAACGGATTTTATTGCAACTTTTTTTATTTGATAGCTCTTGATTAGACTTAAAAACTGGTATACATCTTATTCCACTACTATATCATGAACCTTAGATATAACCTAAAAACTACCCTATGGCTGCGGCAGAGCCGAATAAAGATTGATCATAACTTATGTAAGTAGACTAAGCAATTAGTCAATTCACCAATGTCCCACTTCGTTGTCCTTGATACGAAAGGAAAGAATGTAATACCCCCTAAGACAATGATTAGTAGATAAAATATGATTGACCAATTGACGGCTACTACAAAACTAAATAGGTAGTTATCTACTTATGATTCAAAATATTGTTTTTATATGATGTGGAGTAATTTAGGATTGTGAATGGATGGTTTTATCAGTACGCGACGGCGGGTGGGTGGAGGTCGATGGCGCATTGGCGCGCGTTTGCATTGCAAGTCCGTTGTGAACTCGCGTCGCGTCCGCTACACGAGCGGGGTACCTACTCGCCCTGTTCAGTTCAATCGGTTCTTTAGTATTACGACAGCACTCGCAGTTGTGCCACAGCTCATGCGAATGGGCTAGGTCCATCCTTCTTCCTTTTGCTTTTACCCCTTTTACTCATCAAATCATTGCAGTTACCCTGATCTTATTTATTTGCTAACGATATTATCTTGTGCATTATTGATCGTTTCGTGGTGAAATAGTTAGCGTCTGTGTAACTACATAATTCACCCGGATCGGGCGGCGTACTGTGCTGTTTAACAACCTAGTTATGGCCTATGGAATGGCGAAATACCGCAGGTATGTATGACAGTTACGGGAAGTTCCACGACTACGCCTGCCTATATAGGTACCTACTTAAAACGGATTGGCATTATGTATTAACGGTATAGATATTGCTAAGTATTAAGAGAACAACTTAAATTTTAGATTGATTTAAACGTAATGAATTACCATTGTTACTATGATGTGGACCTTTATAGTGCATCTATAGTTTAGATGAATTCATAAATTATGAACACGTGGTGCGTAAATTAAGATGGCGGCGATTGTCGCTGCTGCCGCGCTGCGTCGGCATTGCGATGCAGCTTAGTTATGATTTAATGAATCAACGTTAAAACGCGCCGGTTAGGTATGTTTTCACGAGTCGATTCATAAAATAGACCAACGAATTGGACATTAGGTATTTATACAACAAATTTTCGTTTCACAAAACTAATCGCCCAACATTTGTCTACAGTGATAGTAGGAGGGCGAACCCACTTGTTGAATACGAAATATGTAAACATTTTAGACAGCCTTTTATTTTTACATAATTTTATGTAGTGTTGTTATCAAATAAAAAAGTTAATTTATAAAAGACTTAAGAGACGTTATTAATAATGGGGCTATCTAACAATATTATTCTATGTATATGATTTTTTTTTGTCAGATTGATCAATGATTAAATACTGCATTATTTTAATAATTTTAGGAATTTTCGCAACGATAATACGTTAGCCTAGGTACTGTTACGTACGAGCGGAGGGTACCTACTCTTGCCTGTATGGTGCCTAGTCTACCTATGCGCGGATATATTGATTCACGAGAGTGGAATGACCTCAAAAAACTGAGTAATAATGTAGGTATGATATCAGTTGATTGTTGTTAAGGCTTATTTTACTACAGTAAAAGCTAGCGCTAACTCAAATTCAAAATACCTACGTTTTTAAGTGTTCGCTGTGATAATCTAAATTTTTATCGGGTGTGTCCTACATATATAATAAGTATACACGTACCGTGTTTTAGTATCCTGTACGAAAGCAATATCTGACATCAATGTACCTGTATAGGTAACTTAATCTTGTATTCGAATTTTTAAAACTCATTTGTTTAATATTTGAATGGTTGCTGTGGTGGACAGTTGAATATTGAGTAGTGCATAGGTAAGCCAGGGGTCATGCAACTAGTAAGTGCAGTGGTACAAACATGAATGAAAAAAAAATGTGAATGGCATGCGGGGTAGCGGGGAGCAGGCGAGCCAGAATTATGAATGTGTCGGACTGATGACTAGGGCGCGGATGATGTCATCTCCGGTGTTCCGCCATTTTGTAACCAACGATATTCTACTCAATGCATTTCATAACATGACACTTGTTTGAAAATTCATCTTTCTGTTTTCGTTAACTTTTGCGGTTATTGAATATTTTCGATGCTTATTTTTTTCCTGGCAAGAAGCTCAGTGTTCGACAATATTCAGTGTGATGATAAGTGAAAAGTAACCATAAGCCCATTTAGAGGCCCTAGACATGTCAAACAACCCGGGGCACGCGGGCTCCATGTGGACCCGCCTGGCGATTAAATGAATATGCGAACAAACCATTAGGTTCAAACTACGTTTATATTCATACGTACCTACCCACCCATCAGTGTTGCCAACCCCAACATAGAGCAAAACTGTAGATATGCTTCAAAAAAACTGTAGAAAACTGTAAATATCATATTAAAAAACAGTAAATCTACATCTTTATATTATATTTTGTATAATTTAATGATAGTAATAAGTAGTATACATTATAGGGAGGGCATTAAAAACGAGAAAAACGTAATTATCAAAATTTAATCAAATTAAATGTCATAATCAAAAGTTTCAAAGTTGCAATTTTTCCAGTGCCTACATGTTAGATAGTATCACTAGCTACTATTTCATTTTCAATTAATCAATTTAAAAAGTAAAAAAATCAAATCAAGTCTTCTTGATTTTCCGTTTCATCTCGACTTTTGTTGAAATCGTACATATTTTTTTGAAATGGTCATTTGTCACATTGAACTTGAAACAATTTTTAATTTCTGACTATGTGTGCTAGGTACCTTTTACTGTGGTCGTAGAAAGTTAGCTTAGTTTCGTTTTCATAACATTAATGCTCGAAAACAAGCGTTCTACCGTAGCGGTACTGTGTGTACGGACTAATAAAATAGATAACGATGACATCTTAATAAGCAACTGTTGCTATGTGACAGGTTGCATACAAATTCGAATATTACAAAAAAATGCCGTCCCGGATCGCGATCGCTTTCTCGCGGCTCCCTTCTCTGTGTGACGAGGCCTTAACTGGCATGTGTTTGTCATTCACTAAACTCCCAACAGTGTGGGAAAATTTAGATTCGTTTTCTGGCAGCACTGATGGCTAAAACAATGTATGATAACTTTATTTCGTTTTAAATGCCATTTTGGATTCCTGAACAAAATTAAGCAAAATTTCCTGGGGAAATTAGCAGCGCTTTGTCGTCCTTTTCGGTCTGCGACATAGACACTTTAACTGCACAAATCACCATTTTGGAAACTTTAGTTATACGTTGCGGATACGTTTGCGCTCACTAATGTTAAGTTGGCAACTGAAGTCATATGCCTGCAGGCATCTAATAAGTAGCCCCGCGTCAGCGCGCTATACTACGTATACGTGTATTACGTACTACGTATCTATATCTACTGTTTATTACATCAATGTACCTACCTACCTATTACTCTATTATAATATAGGCAGAACATGTACCTACTAATATTAATAGCCAATCTTCATTAGGTTTTTTTTTCTATTTTTTATCATTAGGTATAAGTATCGTTGTTCGTCAGATCCTTGCCCAACTTCCAACACTAGCCTCTTAATATTATGTTGCTTGAGACTTGGCTTGGCTATCAGCCCGTTGACAAAACTACTATCGGCACAATTATCGCTGAAAAAGAAATAATTAAATATTCTATTTCAATCTCATCTCAGTTCCCATCCCCCATAAAAGACCAAATATACTAGTATATTCCCCGCGGCTTCGCTCGCGTCGTAGTATTGTGGATGAAAAATAATTTCGGATAGAATTCCTATTATAAGGTATAACCTCCGCATTAGATGTTTCACATCAAAAATTGTGTTCCGGATAAGTAATCACCAACATATATAGATACATAGATAGATTTCTTGTTGTCAGCCATGCATATCCCAGCATGATTGGGGGCCGGCTCGATCGGGGAACTACCACCTTCTTAACGGTAGGAACTCACTTTAAAATTTTATATCAGCTGTCATTTTATTTATAACACGACAGTAGTAAATCAGACGCGCAACAAAAGCGATTTTATTTAAAAAATTATAATGATAACTTTTTAATTACTTACTTACTTATCATCACGCCATTTCCCTTGCGGGGTAGGCAGAGAGAACAGAGTGCCAAGAGGTTCTATTCTTGCAAACATCTCTCTTCCTCAACATTCATAACTCTCTTCATACACGCTCGCCGGTTTTGAAGACTCCTGACTCCACCTTCCTTCAATGCATGACCGATTTGGTCTAGGTAGGTGTCTCCCTCTGTACCTACATCCTTCCACTTTCGCATTGTATATCTTCTTAACCAGTCGCTCGTCCGGCATTCTTTCCACATGTCCGAACCATCGGAGCATTCCCTTTCGCATCTTTACACCAATACTCTCTTTCATACCTACTCGCTCTCTTACGTCATCGTTACGAATGGGAAAAAAAACTTTTTCGTTTGTTACATACAACTAACTTCCTTTAAATCCTTATACCTATTATAATTGCGAAAGTGAGTTTGTTACGCTTTGGCACTTAACTACTGAACCAACAATCATGATTTTTTGCATACATGTCAGAAAAGGACATAGCTTTATATGCCGAAAATATGATGGATGATAATAATATAATTAGTGTGCCGTAGTGTTGTTTATATTCTAGACTACGCGGACGGAGTTGCGGGCAGAATCTAGTGACTAATGCTTTAGAAATAAGAATAGTTTTTGAAATATTATAAATATAAATACTTACGTTAATGAAATGTTGCTATTACTTCATTATACTTACTTATCTCATATGAGCTTATTTTACTAACCCGACTTTAATAAAAGTTTTGTATCCGACACCTGTATTTATGTTTAAATGTCCGCGATTTTCTCAAAATCTACTGATCCGATTTGGATGATTTGATGGTTTTCGTTAATATAAGCTTATTTCAGGGAAAGTTTTAGTATGTATACGATTTGTTATGATCTGATGAAGATCTTGGCAGATAGACTCTTGAATAAATTACTAAAGCATGGTGACTAATTTTTCCACCATTCCATTACATAACATCACGCCAGTACAGTTTTAGGGGGTAAACAGATGTAAATAGCGCATCCTCATTTTTGAGTGACTCCGATTTTTTGTATGTAATTTAGATTATATTTTATATTTTGTGATAATAATATGACTAAAATTACAAAATTAAAGTTACTAAAATGAAAAAAAAAAAATAATATAAAAAAATAAAGAAATATAAAATACTGACAAACTTTATTCACAATTATGTTTTTAAGAAAAAAGAACCGCCTTCAAAAACACAAACTTGTTTAAAATAATAATTTATTAACTTAGTTAAGTAAAGTTAACAAATAATAATAATTTTACAGTAATAACACGTTGTCTTGATTTTCTATCAATAATTACTATCCAATTTTGTAATTACAAAGCCCAAATAATACTTTTTTCGAAGCCGGCACATTTCGTTTACCTAACATTTAACTAAAATTGGCTTGGATCAAAGTTTAATCACGTAATATTAATCACGCAATACCTATCTTGACACTATAGTATTTTAAAATCGAGGGAAAAATTGACGCAGAATGCTTTTTGCTTAAAAGCATTGACAATCCAAATAAGAATAGGTCTTCTTTGGTTAAAGATCCTTGAAGCATTTGATGTTTTGTTTTGTAGGGGAAGATAGCTGTACCAGCGGTGGATCGAGTAGATTCATCATTATTACGTAGGTAGTCGTGATATTTAGCTTCCTCCGTGAGTAGCGGTGGTTTCACGTGGTCACTGCCTTGTACAATAATTCTAATTGATACTATTATTACTTCACAAGATTTATTTAATTGAAATGAAATGTTACTTTATAATTATTGTAATGCAAAAAAGCACAACTGAATCGTGTAGATTTAATATTAGTTAACATTTATTAGTTAGGAATACATCCGCAATTTATTTTCTACAAGTCGTAATATCGCTTCTCGCAGCCGATCATCAAAGGTACTCATCAGCGGGTTACCCCTGCATATACGCTTCGACAACATCGAGCCGCTGCTCTCACAATATGGCAACGTACAACATTGCGACAAAGCAAATTCACGCGATGCCAACACCCAAGCGGTGTTCATCACTTTCGAGTCACCGGAGCAGGCGCAGCAGTGAGTATTAATGCCTGGTTGACGGTCTCTGGGATGTCTTGCAGTTTTTGCACTGTCTGCTTCGACTGGAGCTTTTCCGTAGTATAGTCGTTTGTGGTTGTGGTATGCATGAGGGTTTACACTTAATAACAGCTTTTCTTCGTCTTTGCTTTGATTTTCCAGGGCGCACCGAATTCAAGACATTTCGTTACCACTTTATTGCAAATTTCTTCGATTAGTGCAAACTGACGAATTAGATTTTGGGACATTTCAAGAAATCGGGTGTTGGTAGCATGTGTTGATGAATGATTTTTGAAGTTATAATACAAGCGCCTTCAAATGTAGCACGGCTGTCGTTCTATGCGCGTTTTTAATAATTCACTACAATTTGAAGGCGCCCTAAATGGTGGCTAGAGCTTGATGCACAACTTGTGATTGTTATGGTTCTACCGAAGCATGGGTTTCGTTTCGATGGGTAAGAGCAATAAAGTACATTTTGATTACAATTTGTTTCAGAGCCATCAATGGTTTGAATGGGTTTGAACTCGAAGGTAGTCGGATGAAAGTGGAGGCAGCAGAACAAAACGGTCGGGGTGGACGAAGAGGACGACCTGGCGGTGGTCGCGGCGGTGGTGGTGCCACTGGCGGTGGTTCACGACCTACAGACTTTCCATTGAGGCTATTAGTCCAAAGCGACATGGTTGGTGCTATCATAGGCCGCCAGGGGAGTACGATACGTCTCATCACACAACAAAGTCGTGCTCGTGTCGATGTTCACCGCAAAGACAATGTGGGGTCCCTTGAGAAAGCCATTACCATATATGGCAACCCTGAGAACTGCACAAATGCATGCAAGCGAATATTGGAAGTTATGCAGCAGGAGGCCAGTAACACTAACAAGGGGTAGGTAGGGGGTTTAATTTTATAAACGTAGCATTTTATTGGTTATCGTCAGTTATTTAATTTAGATTATGTTTCAGTGAAATATGTCTCAAAATCCTGGCTCACAACAATCTTATAGGCCGTATCATCGGCAAGGGAGGTAACACTATCAAGAGAATTATGCAGGAAACTGATACTAAAATTACTGTGTCGTCTATTAATGATATTAATAGCTTTAACTTGGAGCGGATCATTACTGTAAAGGGCACGATTGAAAATATGGCTAAAGCTGAGTCACAAATTTCTGCCAAACTACGCCAAAGCTATGAAAGCGATCTGCAGGTACTTGTGAATGATAAAATCTTATATATTATTGATACACGTTTATTACAACTCTACTACCATATTTTAATCTTGCAGATGCTGGCACCTCAAAGCATAATGTTCCCAGGTCTGCATCCTATGGCCATGATGTCGACTGGACGTGGTTTCTGCGGCGCTCCCCCACCGTTTCCTCCACCGATTTACGCGCCGCTCCCTGGCCAGGGCGGTGCACAGCAAGGAGCAGGCGACTCACAGGTAATAATACAAACAATGTAGTTTTTTTTATATTCATTACCGTATCAAAGCCATTAGTTTCGTGTAATAGTAATTTGTTATTTTAATTCAGTTGCTTCTTAGATTATGATGATTGTTTATATCTATTTGGATGTTTCGTTTTCGCACCTTACGTAGATAAGTTCAGATAGCCTTACTCTTAAGGAATTGTCACATTTTATGAACTATTATTGCGTTGTCCCAACAGACTAAAAATTTTATTGAAATACTTAAAAGTGCGCTATTTTCAATGGGTTATTTATAGTATTAGATATAACTTTTTTTCAACCTTAATACTAAATACTTTTGCAACCATATTTGTAGTATAATATGGTTGTTGATAAATGTAATTACATTAAAAATAACAAACGCTTTTTTTGGATTAACACCCCTTTCGTCACGCTGTCACTCTATGATCTCTCCCCCTATAAATAACGTGACGGAAGCAAGACACATACATACCTTGTACATGGGCCTGAGATTTTAAAATGAAGTCTGTGAACTGCAAATGTCACGTTACTTTTGGTCACCCTTTTCACATTTTCACAACCTCGTCTGCGTAGACCTTTCAATAAGGCAACTTTTCCTTGACAACCAATTATATTAGACTAGCAGACCCATATTATATTAGACTAACTAGACCCACGACTTAGTTTGCATTCAAAATTTTTGCTTTATACATTCCTTCCTGGTTTTGCAAAACCACTGAAATACTTGATTTTAAGCGAAAGTTACGATGAAATTAAGGTTCTTAAAACCTATGTCTTCCTTTACTTGGACTTAAGAAGGCTTAGTGCAGTGTAACCAAGAACTGCAGTCTGTACACATGGGATTTAGAAGTATAATAGTTATGTATGTATCTATAACTTGTTACATGGTCGATCAAATATTCTAACTAATACTACTAGTTTTCAATAAATAATAAATAAATAAAATCGGTCAAGCCATTTCTGAATAATAGAAAGAGAGTACTCAAATAAAGTTAATATATTATTTTTTATTTTCATGTGAAACCTACAATTTGGCTGTCAGCCCAGGCTAGTGGATATGCATACACTCACACTAACAATACTCAATTGATAATAAAGTGTAGTCTGATGACTTTGTTCGGGGCAACGAACAGGGTATTTTGAGGCTCCCGGGTGAAGGCCCCCCCCACTAGCCTGTTCGTAGAGATGTGGCACACGGCGGGTACTAAACAAACTCGCCGTCTGCAGTCTCTCCGCCTATAGTGGCAGACCACTGGAACTGTTTGATTTACTTCAGTGGTCCGCCGATGGCCATATCCATTCGGGTAGGTACCCGAATATTAGAGGGTTCTAATGGTCCGGTGTCCAGGGATCTTGGACTATAAGAATTATTTATATAGCCAATGACGTGTAACATGTTCTAAGTACCCTAGTTATTTTTTCAAAATAAATGTAGCCTAAGTTACTCCTTCTAGCAATACCTATTTACTCGTGAGAGTCCCGGCCAAATCGGTTCAACCGTTCCGGAGTGGTATTAATTCACATTTTCATGGGTTTTGTTTACACGTAACCCTAATTATTTTCCCAAAAATAGTCCTGTCTAAATAGCTCCTGCCGTTCCAGAATAATAATTATTGACATTTATGGCTATTTTTATCTATAAATCTGACAGTTCCACGGACCCTAAAAATTATATTTATAATTATATAATCATGCTTGCCAACCTTATATAGCTCACATTCATTTTGGCAAAATAACCATCTTCGCATATTCAAATAAATTTAATTTTGACCACGTCTCAAAATGATGTAGTGGGGCACGTTCGAACTAAAGAACTCCTTATCATTGATACGGACGGTCATTAGCCAAAAATCTCAAGTTCCTGTTATAGTAGCGGGATAAAATGCATACTAGTTCTTAAGTCTAAATCAAGAGCTATCAAATAAAAAAGTTGCATCAAATGAGTTTTTGACAGCCGATTTTCTTGTAGCTTGATATCAGGGGTACCTCCAATTAAAGGGTTATCCATTATTTACGACAGACCCTGTATATGTATAGAGTAGGGATGGGCCGAAACTAGTTTTACATTCGTTTTAACCGAATTTCAGTGGCTTATACCGAACAATCGGTACCAGAAAAAAGTTTCTATTAAAATTTTGAGAAATCAAATCTGTCATAGCTGTAAAATACTTTGGAAAATCCAAAAGTGCACGCCTCATAATCTTCATTTTTTTGCAATAAAATTGATTATTTGATAAGTAACAATGTATTGGTCTTACTGAGTAGTTTTCAATAAATCACATAGATAGCGCTAATTTCAAAACCTACTGTGGTTTTCATGCCTTATACGCCATCTAGCGCTAATTTTAAGAAGTACTTCTATATTGGTCTATAGAAATAGTTCCCACGAAATAAAGAGGCGCTGGTTTTAGTGTCGAATCGAGCGTAAATATTATTGTTTATTTAATAACAATTAAACCACATCGAATTAGACCGTGAAAAGTGATAGGGCTCTATTCGTAGTTATACTGAATTGTAAAAGAAAAAAAATACTCGATTAGTAAATTCTTTCGGTCGTTATCGTGTTAAAATACATTACCTACAACACACGGACGTCCACGGCAGAACTTTTTTAAACAGTTTTATAACTAGTTGAAATAACAAAAATGGCATCAAAAATATCATGTGTGTGTGACAAATAGTGTGACAAATAGTGTTTTTTCTTGATGTGTGTCTATATATTATTTTACAAGTGCAATATATGATTGTTTGAAAAATCAGTTGTTCTGCATGAAACGAGAGCAGAACCCACCTCAACGCTTCGCTTATGAGGCGTGCAATAAGTCACATATTACTCTGGAGTCATTTAATCACGGTCAGTTGTTCGTTAAACTTAAATTATTAGATATAGATAAATTAAAATGTATAAACAAATAAATTAGTTTTTTTTCGCAATTCAGGAGTCTATGAATCAATAAACACGATAATTATAAATACTAGTTAGTGACACCCTCACACTGACTGTTTTTTGACGTAATAATGTCTTATAAATCCATGAACGCCGGCTGCATGCACGAAAAAGTGTCATGTTACGAAAAATATATGGCGGCCTATGCATTGTTTGTTGCTCTCAGAAAACATAATATGGACGTTACCATGTAAAATTATTGTCAGTAAACCGACTACAGACAACCATATATTTTTTTATAGTTTTACCATGTTTTCTTGCATATAAAATACACACAACACGACATGCTACTCCCGAGAAACCACACACCGAAGTTAGGCCGATTTTTTTTATGATTACCGAATGTTCGGCCGAAGTTCGTATTCGTATTTAAAATCACATTGGGCCCATCTCTAGCTTTAGTATTTAAACAATAATACAGAAAACCATTCATTTAATTTGAGATCTAGATTGTGATAAGGGGAGATCAAAAAACAATTCTGTATAGATATGGACGATTTTTAATTTGAAGTTCGCTTTTGTTTTTGAAAATGCCGACTTCTAAAAACTATAAACAGAGCGAATGGACATGAATGGCGAAAAGAAAATTTAGTTAACTATTTTTCTCATCATAGACCTTCCTCGGATATCAATGAATTTTTACTATCTATATTTATTACCATACTTACTCTACTTATTGTTGCGTGCGAATTTGTCTGCGTGTACTTGAGTTTTCTAATAATAAAATTAGGTGGATCTCAAAGTTAGTGTAATTAATTAATTCTATAAAATTAGGCGGTCTTTACAAAGAAGTCTACCTAACCCGCACTGGACCAGCATGGTGGATTATGGTCTTAAACCCTCTCACTCAATAGGAGACTGATGCAACAAAAAAAAACTATATGATTGTCTGTAAAATCAGTTTACGGTCGATAATTTTACTTGATAACATCATATTGAAGAAGCGAGAGATGTATGCCAGAATAGAGCCTTTTGGCACTCTGTTTTCTCTGCCTACTCCGCAAGGGACTTGCGTGATAATAAGTAGTAGTAGTTAATTTAAAAATGATAATATGCACGAGAGATTACTCTATAGACTCCTTTGTCATTTGACCTCCCTTGTCATTTTTATCGATAACATTTTTACTATCTGGTAATAACACTTATTGCTCTGCAAAATCCGATGTATGCTCGTATCAGTCGCTCGACCGATGCCGTATATTATATCAGCGCGAGCAACACAGGTCGTTGGTAAACAAATCCGAAACAACATGACCATTATTTATGCCCGGTTTCTGAGGTTCCCAGTTAGCTTTTCGATAGCTATTGATTCAATAAAGTTGTCTGTAGTTTGTACTTAGGAAAGCTGTTACCGAGTTTCTGAATACGTAATTGACGTTTCAATAACTATGAAATAGATAAGCAGTTTCGCTATTTGCCAATAGATGGTGTTCGAAAAAAGTCCTACGTAAAATTAAATATATCATTAGTATTCATTGACAATAATGATTTTATTTGAAGCGTAATTATTTTCTAAGTTTAAATATTAATCTTAATATATTTATAATTAAAGATAATGTTAATTCGTTGTTTTAGGTATGTGGCTGTATGAACGATTACCGCCATTTAGTAAATATCAAACTTATGTCAGCAATTTATATTGACGGGCCTCGTGGCGTAGTCGGTACTGTAACCGACTTCTGTACACGAGGTCGTGGGTTCGATTCCCACTCAAGAAAATTATTTTTGTGATGAAAACAGATATTTGTACTACGTCGGAGCGTTTTCTATCTATTTTAGGTATGCATTTACAAAAAAAAGTAATATATGTATTATTATATCCGTAATATGGTACCCAAAGCTCAAGCGTTAAGCTTAGTTTGGGATCAGAGGACGTTGTGTGAAATTTCCGTGAATATTTATTTATTATATTATGACTAGCTGATAGAGACTCGTCTGTGGTGATTATTTTAACAGAAAACACAAATCACTAAAGACGTAGTAGGTACCTACTTATAAGCAGTTTATTGCTAATATATCTGGGCACAGATATATTAAAAATAAACTGCTATACTTCCAAATATACACGGATGAGCTGCTTGTATGCACAATTCTATTTGAATACATTGATTTCATCTTATACCTACCTACGTCTGGTCACTTCGTACTTGTTTTTTTGTTTACTTTTGACTAGCAAATTATTCGTAAAATAATACGCAATATCCTAAAACTATGGTATTTTGTTCAAGAGTGAGACTACAAATAGTTATAGAACCAATAAACGGCACATGTTTGTCAGTCAAGGTAATGCTAGTTGAAGCTAAGTTTATCTCAGGACGCGCTACTCAGAAACGCATTTTCATGAGTTATCGAACCGACAGAGCTATCGGACAGATAAACTACAGTTAAATGTACCTCAGAAACCGGCCATTAATGTATTTTTTACTAGCTTTATATTAGCTTCACCTGTATGTTTGTTTGTAACAGACTCCTTTTGCTCGATTTTGACCCACTTTAAACGGTCAGATTTTATTCAAACTTTAGATTTATCGAGGGCCGATGGCAAATTAACAATTCGATGAGATTATCTCATTATCCTAATTATTATTGTCAGGATTAATTATAACGGAATCTTCGAACGTGATTTTCAACTATATACTTCAAAAAAACGTCAGATTGATTTGAAATGTTGCACACTTATCAAGGACCGATGACAATGCAATAATTGAGTTATCGAGTTTATCCGTTTTTAGGTTCCGTAGCCAATAAAGAGCCCTTATAGTTTAGCCATGTCCGTCCGTCCGATGAAGTATAAAGGCAAATTATCACTGCATAAGTAGGTTTTATTTCTTTTAAATAACCGTACTTTTGATACTATTTTGAGACTAAAAAAAAGATAAAATAAATTATAGTTTAAAAAACTACAATAACACGCTTTGAATAGCTAGTTGAACTAAAAAGTAGTATATAATCATTGTAAAAAAAGCGTGAGGTGCTTAAAATCAAATGTTACAAATAGTTCACCTATATAATATACATAAATATATAAAAAGCACCCCACGCTTTTTTACAATCATTATTTATTGTAATAGTATTTACTACTTTTTAGTTCAGCTACCTATTCAAAGTGTGTTATTTTAGTTTTCTAACTATAATTTTAATTAAAAAAATTAGTAAATAGTAATCATGTGATTGACGGCAAATCTGTTTTTGTAGCAAAAAACCGAACAATTGCGCATTTTTGTAGTATGTCGACTCAATCCTGCAACTAGATTTAGTCTAGTGAGCATTTCGGGTGTAACTATGTAGTTTAATTGTACGCACAGGACTGCGTGGACTTTGGCATATGGGAACGGTTACGTACTATGTAAACTCCTCTCCTTGGGGCGAACATTCAGAAAATCCGAGCACGCTTTCGACCTCGCTGGTCCTCTTTGAACTTAACGATTAAATCCTGCCGTTAACCACATTTTAGCGACTAGAAAACGACGTAGTTTGCGAAATGATTACCAAATAAATCCTTCATTCGGTTTCCTCGTCACAGTTCCGTCTACTTAGCTGTAAAATCTGGCCCAACAAACTATCGTTATACATAATTATAGTAGATCTGTGCCCGAGAAGACAACAACAACCAACGAAGACAACCTAGAGCTTTTGGTGTCCTCTGAAGCACAGAAACACAATATGTCAAAGCTAGTTTCTTAGGTTAGGTATATCTGTTTTCATATATTACTATTTAAAAGATTGAAACTATACCAGTTCGCAAATCTAATCAAGGGCTTTCAACCGAAACAGAATTAGGTATTTTTTGAGTGATGTGCCAATATACAGAGGAAAATTGTCAATACATATTTTGTGTTCAAAGACGCCTAAATATCAAGCAATTTTTCTCAAATACCTTAATGTAACAGTCTCGGCTCTATTGCAGCTTTTATAATAGTATAGTATAGAATTTACTGTGCGGAAATTCCTTCCAGATTGTTGTTTACCAACCATTAGTGTACCCTATTTATTAATTTGTAGTAGATATCTAAGCTAAGCTATCGGCATATAATAACGATCTAAGCTTCGAAAATTATATTATGTTGGATACATAATATAGTTAGTGAACAAAACTTTAAGTGTCCTAAAGCCCAGTATACTGTTACTTTGTTTTATTTTAGGTGTAAGTTCGTTAGTCGCGTTAGAATTTTACCTCTAATGAATATTTTTCTTTTGATGCAGGAAACTACGTATCTGTACATCCCAAATAATGCTGTGGGTGCAATTATTGGCACCAAGGGCTTGCATATTCGCAACATAATTCGCTTCAGTAATGCATCTGTAAAGATCGCACCTTTGGAGCAAGACAAACAAGGCGACAACCAAAGCAATCCGCAACAAGAACGCAAAGTGACTATAGTCGGCAGCCCTGAGGCTCAGTGGAAGGTTAGACTAGATTATACTATTGCCTCTGTCAAGTGTTAATATAAATTCTTCCAGATTTGATAAATAATATTCCATCCATTTTAGGCTCAATATCTTATCTTTGAAAAAATGCGAGAAGAAGGTTTTATGTCTGGCTCAGACGATGTACGGCTCACAGTGGAGATTGTGGTGGCTTCGTCCCAAGTGGGACGCATTATCGGAAAGGGCGGCCAGAATGTACGGGAACTGCAACGCGTCACTGGTTCATTAATTAAGCTTCCTGAGCAGCCGCAGCAACCACAGGGAGGTCCACAACAAGACCACGATACTACCGTGCATATCGTCGGTCCGTTCTACAGTGTCCAGGTATGAGTTAAATCTACTTACGTACCAGAAATATTGTTTAAGTTTTTTGACTTGGATTATAAAACCAATAAACCATTATTCGTCATTATATTATAATTTCTAAATAAACATCCGCAAGTATCGTTACAATATGTTATTTATTAGATAATAAATACATGCGTTAAAAATGTATAATTTGTAAATAAAAACCTTAACAACTCATTATTTATAACAATAATGGCATCACTTAAATAACACGACGATGTATAAAACGAGACAATCATGTATTCTAACGACTCCACTTATCACTTGTTCGTGTCCTCATTGTGTAATGACCTAAATATAGAAATCTTGACCAAATTCTTTTCATTAAGAATGCATACCGTGCATATACTGAACTGGCTTTCATCTGAAATTAAATGCGCCATTACAGCTGACCTTTTTCAAATAGTTGCATACTCAAATTAATTAAATGAACGTAATCAATTTTGGTTGAAGAAAAATAATAAAAAGTGACAGATATAATATTATTTAGAGGGCGCTACAGCTGCTTACGCATATAGTGATAGATATATAGAGATAATATATAAACATAGTAGTATAAAGATTATATTTATCTTTATACTATATATTTATATCTCTAGAGTATAGAGTCTCCTAAGGGTCCTAAAAACCGAGTCCACGACGGATAAAAATATTATAATTTGTGAAATAAAACTAGGTACTGGGGTGATACCCGTGATAAAGAATGCTGTAAAGAGTGTAAAGTATTCGAAACGTTGGCATAATAGAAAATCAAGTAAATGCGATAGATTCCGTACGTAGGTACGTATTTTCGTTTTATGTGTAACGTTCGCGTTAATATTAGAATTATAAGGTTTTAAAATGAATAGGTAGTTATTATTAGCCTAATTTGGTAATTATTATTCTAATTAAATTTTACTTTTTTATTATCTCGTTCTAACTGATAAACTATGACCACGTATGTACAAAATAGTATAAATTTAAATAAATATTACTTGAAATCTAATTGCCGTATATGATTTTGGTCATTGTGTTTTATTTTGTATGATTATGTAGGTCATTACGCGAGGAGGAGCACTGATATAATTATAACGCTTATATTTATTAGAATTTGCTGTTGCGAAAATTTATTATGGAAGGTGGTGTATGCATTACGGATATTTTGATGGATTTGTGTGTATGTTATTTCATAGTTACAAAGTCCAATGTCTTCAAACTTTTTTATTTTTTGTACAAGAAGATGCATTAGTATGGTGATGTGTCAGTTTCAATAAGATAAGTACCTTACACGTTTTCTAATTGCTTGTGCTGTGCGAGATACCATAATCCTTCAACTTCTTACAATCTATAATTTCGATATTCGTTTGTTCATAAAATTAAAATACTTCTGACTGAACCTATCTACACAATTGTATTGTAAGAGATTGAATTGATTGGTCTTTAAATTGATTGATTGGTCTTTAAATGAATTTTCTTAGGTATTTTTACGTCTCACCGAGGCATAATGTGATATTTACGTTTTGTAGAAACCGACTGAAGCGGGCTGAAAAGTTCTCGACACAGAGCCTGAATAAAGATAGAAATCCGAATTGTCAGTGTGAAATTAAGAAATGACATCACACAAAAGGCAGTTAAATTAAGACATGTCTTAAGTCATAGGTGAGTTTATCGCTATTTTGTAATGAAATCATAACAACGCGAATGTTTATGGATAATAATTAAAGATTTTGACATTGAAACATCTTTAATTTAAGCGATTCCTTTATTTCTAATAATGTTGTTTATTCCTTGGACTTTGTAACTATGCATGTACCTATATGATAGCTGTAAGAGAAAGTACTTATATTTGAGATTTTTGTGAATGATGATGATGGTTGGAATTTAACGCATTTGAAAAAGTAATGTGAATGGTTACGTACCTATAATTCAAATCATTTTTGTATGAAATATAAAAACATATGGTAATTATGGAAATGTCTGAACTGTTCAAATAATATCATTGAAATTAATTTATTAATTTTAAAATGAATTTCAAATATATTGTTTAATACTAGCCTACGTAATTCATATTTTATACAATATACGGCCTTTGTGGAAAATAGACAAGACTGTCCGTCCGTAGCTATATATACGAGTAAGTAAATTCGTGCGGTCACTACATCCCATACGTGCACTTTTTGAGTGCTGTTGTATCGTTTCCTTGGGCGAATATAACACTAAATAAGAGATGATTAATGCATTTCGTCCATGACAGTATTCTATCCTCTAAAAGCGCTTCACAAAGACTACTTACTACATTTGTCAAGAAAATATTTTAATCGGAAGGAAACCCGGGCGTAGAAAAATTAATCGGATACCTAGCTGTGCGTTTTAAGAAAGATAGCATCATAATGCTTAGTACGTACAAGTGAAACTTGCAAAACGTGGAATACCGTCGCCGCGCCACCACTCGTGTGGTGGTTAGTCCACTCATGGAAATGCGATACAGGATAAGTCGCAATTCCAGCGTATCTTTTATCAGTGAATGGCTACAGTTTTTATTGTATAGGCGGGCAAAGATTTACCTAACCACACACTCCGTTGTTTGGGGCAACGAACAGGGTTGTGTGTGGGGGCTCTCACACACTAAATAAACTAGCCATGTGTCGTCCCTCCGCCTGTATTGGCGGACCACTATTTATGAAGACTACTTCAGTGGTCCTCCGACGGCCTACCCTTTTGGGTATCCTAGGTTTTTGAGCTATGCTTCCGGGCACTGGAGCGTCGTATCTTCGCAGGACGTATTGCGGGTGGCGGAAGTTCCTCGGTCTAGCCACACGCGGCCTTAGCTTGGGTGGCATCAGGGGCTGCATCTCCCTAGTTGCTGGGGTCAAAAAGGGTTCTTGCGATGCCACCACAGCGTGCACCTCCGTATCTCAAGTCCCACGGGGGTTCCGGCCAACGCGCAGTCCGCCTCAGCTGACACCGTGCGGTATCGCCACGACACATGGACGCTACGACTCTGTAATCTCCACAAGAGTGCCCTGTTATTCAGGGACTCCGCCCACATGAGTGCGCTTGTACAGCGCCATCGATCGGACCCCTCTCGTAAAGCCGTTGGCACACATTACTGGGACTGTCCATATTCGGCATGAGCCGTGGGAGGGTGGATGGCGCACCGGTAAGCCTTTCTATTTTTTTTGTAAAGGCGGGAAAAAATGTTTCTAACCGCACACCCTGTCGTTCGGGGTAAAGACCAGGGTAGTGTGGGGCCTGCACCCACTAAAGAAACCCGCCGTGTGCCGTCTCTCCACCTTTGTTGGCGGGCCACTGGAACTATGTTACATTCCTTCGGTGGATACCGGTAAGCCTACAGCTGACGGAAGTGCTCGCCAAGTGCCACCGTTCGTCCAGTATCAGGCCCAGATACTTGACCTGTACACCTCGTTATCTATACATAAGTACAAAGTTGCTACCCGCGCGTGTCTGTTTGTCCGCTATTTTAAACAGTGCAACAGATTTTGAGACTATTTATACGAGAAGGTAATATAATTATAAAACATAATTTTTTTTTTATAAGCAGATAAATTAAATTTGAGCCACAGGCAAAATTAAAAAATAAATAAGTTTCTAGTGCATTACTAGAGACCTGATAGTTCGAAACTAGAGTAAATCGCACCATTGCGAAGATAGGGCAGGTTACTACTTGTTGTAAATGGTTTATTGGTTTTAAAAGTGTTATATTCTTAACTTCGTACATATCGGGTCGCGGTTAAATGATAAATGTACTCTCATTTACCGTATTTTTGACACAATAGTTCAGTAGTACTATTATAAAAAGCATATTGTAGAGACGGAAACACTTTTTCCTTCCTCAATGACGTTACCTACACATTTCATTGACCTTGTAATTGTAAGCTAAATCAATTACCAACTTGATAGGATGCCCAGCGACAGTTGCTTAATAAATCTTCAGGGTATCAGTATGAATTATGACGACAAAGTAATATGTCGATATAATTTTCTAGTTGTGGTTAAAATATACATAATTTATTTGACCTTACTAACACCAGAAGCGAATTTTAACATTGAGCAGTTTGCTAAAGTACTGAACTGTAGTGATGTTATGCGATAGTACGTGTTGTGTGGATTATTAAAGTTTATTGTTGTTGGCAGTCGGCGCAGCGACGTATTCGAGCAATGGTTGCGCAAGCCTCTGCTCCTGGGCGTCGCCGAGCAGCGCAGCCGCCGCCTCCGCAACAATAAATTGTCGTCGCTACCCTTGAAAACCCCGCGCGCCCTCCCCCCACCCGTCTTATCTCAAGCCCTCGCTTTACCTCCGGCAACTTGGACTGGCAGGCACGATAGTTCACTTACACTACCACTATCCTACAATACTAAAACTGATCCACTTTGCACTAAGGGCGACGTTTCACACAGCCAGTATGCCAAGTTGTCATCTACATAATATATGTCCAAATGTTGTTGTTGTCGTAATTATATTATTGTAGTGAATTGTAATTAAATCTATTGTTTTATCCCAGGAATTATTGATGTTGATGATAAAATAATATTTGAATATACTTAAACACATATACATACATATAGTATTATTCTTATACACAATTTATGTGAAACGATTGTTAGATATATTGTTTTCACGCCATGTTGTCTATAATACCTTGTCGAGTTGTCAGATTGCAATAGTTCATTATGTTTATACATTTACAAATGTTAGTTCAGTGTCTATAGTAACAAACCATTTTATTATATTGAGCATATAATATTGTTTTTATTGTAATAGATGTTAAATGTTAGTAATGCATTGTACTGTAAAATGTAATAATTTGAAGGGGTGTGTGTGTGTGTGGGAAATATAAAACTTATCTAGGAAAGGAATTTACACGACGATGCTTTAACGAGGAGGCTCATTGGATAAAAAGCCTTGGAAGTATAATGTAAGAATATATCTTATAATGATACTAGGAGTTGTTGTATGCATAATGCTGAGATTGTGTAGTAGATTGGTTTCTATCGATCTGTGTGTGTTGGGTGAAAAGTAACGAATCCAAAGAATGAACGCCGGTCGCGTGTCGAATCGGCCCGACGTAGTGACAATCGTTGACTTGCTCGTATATCGCGGCTTGGTCAGCTGACGCGAAGCGCCAGGTGAGGCGCTCGCCCAGCTAGGCAACTATTTGTTGCACCAGTGCCGCGCCAATTGATGAGATTTAGAGACGATCGGATGAACTTCCTGATTATGGACAAAATATTTTTGATATAATAGTAATTGTTGGAGAGTAAGGAGTAAACTTATGAGTTTAATTTGTAAGTAACGTTTGTTGATCATTTTCTTTTGTAATTTTCTCTTTGTTAGCTTTAAAATGTTTTCTTGTATTGAAAGTGTAATACAAAAGTTTTACAATTGAACGATATCGCAGTGTTTGGTGAGGCAGTAGTGCATCTGCGATATTGTTCATCCTATCTCGTGATAGTTTTATTATGCAGATGTACGATTTGTGTTATCATTGTGCCAAGTGAGATAATTTTACATTGAGAGATTAAGATTAAGTGAATAATATCAAAATTAATAAAAAACTTAGATATTTATAGTATATATATAAATATATATATTATATATATGTATATATATATACATGTGTATAATTGTGATAATACCTATATGAAAGTTTTGGCAAAAATAATGTTTTACATATTTCTATTTCGTGATTCTTTAGGTTAGATGGAAATATATTGTAAGTTGTGGATTAAGTGCGTTCCACTAGGGCCGCGACACCACTAAAACAAACCAACTTGACGTTCCCAATACTAAAACACTTTAAACTCATCTTAATTTCTCCTTACGTTTATTCTGTCTCCCAAAAGCAATTAAATAATTTTCTATTCATACGTTTATTTTATATAAATGTAGTGTTTAGTGATTATTTAATGTTGTATGTACAAAGGAATATTCATAGCCGTTAAAATACGAACTGACGAAACTATTACGACAAAATCATGGTAAATATTTATGGGACCTAAACCTATAGTTTGTCGCGTCTTTAACATCTTGTTACGGCGAAACGCCTAATCTTGTAGATTACCCGGGCAGCTAGGGTCATCTTGTGAGGCGTTTCGCCGTAACACATCTTATATTTATGTATTTAACATAGAGGTAACTTTGGTCATTGGGTAATCCTGAATTATAGATTGAAAAAAAAAATGACTATTTTATAGAGACGTTACATGTTATTAAATTTCGCGGAGCAGTATACTTTCATAGTATAACGGCCTTGTATTAAATTAAACCAAACAAATTAAAACCCAGCTGTTTCAAGATCTGCTCATCTAAACTTATATCGCTATAAATCAAAAACTAGGATTAGCTTATAATCTATTGTTTATCTGGGGATATCGTGAATTTGAGAAAAGCTATAGCTTAAGAAAAAAAAACATGATATTTTAAAAAGTCCCCAATATAGTTCTGATCTGGCTATTTACTTTTTTATAAATTGTAATTTTTCCAAACGGTTTCGAACCTTCATTGCCCATGTTGGTTCTGCTTCCTCTTTTAAATAATAAAATCTCACGTTTATCATGTACATGACTCAATGTAGCATCAAGAGATTAGTAAGCTTTTATTAAGCCATGGGTATGGTAAGAGGCTGTTGATGAACTATGCCATGCTAAATTCAGTTTTTTTGATAACCTCGCCCAGCGTCACGTTGAGTTTCAATCTTACGACCCCTGTCAATATTACGTCACGCAAGTTAAGTCCCGGTCATTTCCCAGGGATAAATAGAAATTGTTTTTAGCTGCGAATGCAATGTTTGCTTGACAAACACTTCCCCCGCGTCCCATCTTATAACATTTTGTCGCACCAAGCTATACTTGCCCAAGTATGCGAGTATATAATAGCCGCTAACCGACAATTAAATACGGTTATTTCTAGGATATATTTGTCTAAATATAATTAACAGTATCATACGAGGCACCGACTCACCTTGGTATCTTAGAAACGAGATATTCCTATTATATAAAATCTACATACTGTTAATTCCTGTGGGTAAATATGAGCACAGGTCGGGAATGGTGAACTTACCTTATCCGGAAGGCCAATTTTAATTAGGTCATTAATCAGTGAGATTCCGCCATTTTTCATGTCGCCAAGTTGATTAATTGTGCGTAACATAATTTTCCAGCTTTTATTTACTGTATGTATTTATGTAATGGTATCTTTTATATAAATTCTTTTCATTTAAGTTTCACCTACTAGACATTAATTTCATCTCTTGAACTTATTTATTATCCAGAGAAGTAATTTATTGAGAGTACCAGAGTATTAGGATAAAAAAATAGTTTTCATTTATATTAGTTTAAACTATTTGAGATTATTCTTTTATACCGAATTCAAAGTTATAAATACTCAACTAGCCGGTAGTTGAGAAATTAATTACTGTTAAATACTCAACAAATCTTTCATGCCTTAAATGGCTCTCGTGCCAATGGTTCACCATTAACGACAGGTGTGGTAAAGAAATATGAGCTCCTTTACACGTTATGTACAAGTTCTGGGGTCCATAGATATTGCAATTGGTGTAGTTGTTTGGCATTTAACTTGTCTAAATATAGATTCTGCCTGAATTTAAAAAGTAAATTTAAAGAGTAAAAATTTAATGAGCAATTTCTACTTTTAAACGAAAAGTTAATTAACCAGTGTTATAGAATAAGCACATCGTTGCCACGGAATATACCCACGCGTACTTTATTACTCTCCACAATCATCTATACTCGAGTCAAATAGACAGATATAAAGCTTTAAAAGTATTTGAGTTGTGTATGTTTTACATAGGTTTCCGAGTTAAACATTATGGATGATATGAGAAATTAATGCCCACCATAGGCATAAGTATTTTATAACGTAATCATGAAAATGAAAATGATTAAAACATCTGCAAATGATTTTACATTCCATGTATAACAAGTAACACTTGTTGCTTAAAAAGCCGACTACTATCAGCTAAGAGTATATAAAGAGTAAATAATGTGAATTCATGTTATTACTATTATATGGTACGAGTGAAAAATATATATGTAGCTTATATTCACGATAATTCTCTTAAAAATAATTGCATGCATTTACGATGTTTGGATGTCTTTGATTAATTCAATGTTTGAAATCATATTTGTGTAACGTATCAACTTTTGAGTAGATTAATTTATATGTTGTTATTAAAACGTGTTGCACATCACACAGTCGGCCGACTATTGTCAGACACAGACAACAGCTAGATTCCGCTTGCGTCGGTGTAAAGTGGAATACATATTATTACGGTTACTTTCACTGCGGCAGAGAGCATAAATACCTATATAACCAATTTTATTCCTTCCAAAAGTAAGCAAGAGAGGGCACATTTATGATTTATAATGTTGCAGAAAATAGTTTTAGTTTATTATATCGTTGTGAAGTAGTTTAAGTTGATGAAAGCGCGAGTAGCACATGGCTACGAGACTGAACTACACCCCTTGCCATGGAGTTCTCGCGCCCATTACTTACATGTCATTGTCGCTAATAATTATTATTATCATTCTTGTTTGATGGTTCTACTGTTATTTACATTACATTATAATTATTTCTCGTGTGTAACAAATATTTTGTGTATTTACGTGTGAATGGGTTAATATAGATGTGCATGAATATTTTTTAATATTACCTATCTAGTACACATGTACGAAAATATCTGGCGAATATGATGATGAATTAATACTTCAAGTTTTTGTTTTACGACGCCTCGAGCACATATTGCTTTTTCTCATAACTTGTTAATTTTATTTAGTGGGGTAATGCAGCACTCATTCTGTTGTTCATATATGTTACACCCCTCCAGTGTAAGTGTATGTTAAATGAAGTTTTTACCGAGTCTTAGAATAATAAGATTGTGTCGTATTGATGTTTATCTTTACATAATTATGTAGTCGCCGGCACCGGTTTTGAGAGACCCCTCTGCCTACCCCTTCGGGGAATACAGGCGTGATGCTATGTTTGTTTGTTTATATTTTGAACATTAAAAAGATTTTGAGTGCAATGTCGGTATGGGGCGAAATGAAACGGGGGCGGGGCATGCTTTCCATCACACGATTGGAGGGCCCTGTCGCTAGCCGTGATTGGCTTTGTGTTCTAGATCAGTTGTGGTCGGATGACATGTTTCGCGTCCATGTTCTATTTACCTCTGCACAATGTTTACTTGGTTGCATTGTCCCACCCTTGTGACAGCTTTGTGTTCATTAAGGGCGTACAAACGCGATCTCATGAGGTGTCGGTACTCATAATGTTATTTTTGTTTAGATAATGGAGAAGCTGTTGTTGTTGCTTCTCAAATGAATGTATCAAGTCTATTATTCAATTAATTCATTCTTTTGATTTACACAGTTCATAAAAGGACATTGGAAAAAATAGTTCACCGCAAGTGCTTTAAATTTATTACATCTTCTTTTTAGAACCTTTTTATAATTGGAATAAGTTCAGAAACTGATAACTACCTCAATATTACTAAATGAATATGATAATTATCTTCGTGCATGTTTTGGGAACCGAATTAAAAAGAATACGAAAATTCACTATAGTTCTAAGATTGCTATTTTAAACATAGTTACAGAAAAATGTCAGAATTAGGTTTCTTAATGTAATAAAACTGGTGAAATAAAAATACTATTTTATTTTATTCATTTTATTTTTTTCAGATAGAATACTGGGGAAATTCATTATTAGACGTGTGTGTGAACTGAGGGACCACATTGGTATTTCGTAAAATAAAAATAGTATGATTTAGTAGAAGCCCTCAGTGGTCCCTCAGTCCTCACAGACCATCAGCCAGATCTCTGAAAGTATCTGAAAATTCAGCGTTTTGTGATTACAGACATTTAGTATAGAATATGTAAAGATATTTAACTGAATTACACACACACAAAGAATCAAAGATAAAAAATATATAGCGACTAAACTGTGGTGCCTCATTCGACAAAAGAAAGATAAATATTTTTGTGAATCCAATAAATAAAATCTTTCTTTTCATACATAGTTTTTTTTTTAGAAAGAAAATATCGACTCGATTCGAAGATAGGCAGCGAGTTTTAAAAGTGGTCCCTCAATCCTCACCTCCACCCAGCGGTGGATTTACACTAGGGGCAGTCGGGGCAAGTGCCCAGGACGCAAATTTTTTAGGGCGGCAAAACGTTGAAAGTGAAAAAAATTTTTGGTCTTATCAAGATTGCGCAATATAATTAATTAATTCTATTAATTAATATTTTTCTGTTTAATTGATAATTCAAGAAATTCAATTCAAAAATTATTTGTGACATATAATTTTGGCACTTTGGTAAAATTATAATTCACAAATAATGTGGTTATACTAGTTGATAGCGCGATTTTTTAAACATTTTAGATCTATTTTTTAAGCAATTTTATAAAGTATAAATTAATTGTGAATAAGGAAAAAGATTTTTAGTAGGAAGTGCTCTAAGCCACTAACTTTCCA
Organism: Leucoma salicis; assembly: GCA_948253155.1. NCBI lineage: Eukaryota > Metazoa > Arthropoda > Insecta > Lepidoptera > Erebidae > Leucoma > Leucoma salicis. The sequence goes on from OX411803.1 coordinate 17,892,430, forward strand.
TCCACATATGAGGCGGCCGCGGATGGTCATGAATGCCTCCGAATGATCAATCGGCGATCGGTCCAATCTTTTAAAGGTTTTTAAGCATCGGGCAACGTTTATGACACATCTACTATCATAAAATAGAAATATAACGGAAATCCGATCTTGTAATATGTTAGGTTAGAACTTAACCCACAAAATTAAATATTCTTATCGTAATAATTAAAAATCTAGGCCTTAGACAAAAATTTTTACACCCCGAGGCTCAGAAAACTACAGTTATTCAATACGCATATTTTTTGAACAAAGACGCAACAAGTTTTTGTCAACTAATTTAATGTATGGGAGTTCGCCATTGTCCATTAATTGGTTTTTTTTTTTGAAAAATTGATTGCATTTCATGCCTCATAACCTTACTCATAACCGAGATAACTTTATTTTTTAAACCTATGAAAATAGAGTAGTGTGACCATACATTTAAACAAAATGGACATTACTATTATACTTCATTCAATATAGCAATACATATACGAATCGAAAACAAGTTCAGTTAATTTAATGTTTTATCATCCATCCATCCATCAGCCTTTTAAAGTCCATTGCTGGACATAGGCCTCCCCAAGAATGGGGGATAGTGCCGTAATCGCCACGCTTGGCAGCCGGGTTGGCAATCGCAGTCGATGTTGTTTGATCGGACGTGTTTGTTGTGTGTTGTGTTACCATCTTACTTTAAATAAATTATTAAATTATAACTACTCGTCAAAATAATCACCACATCGGGTCTAGTTGAAAACCAGTGTCAGATGCAAGTCTGACATAAATAAACTGAACTACATTCCCATTTGGCGGTACTCTTTTTAAGATTATTGTTCTTTTAGTATGTTTTACATTCTGTTTTGCACGCCTCATAAGCGAAGCGTCGAGGTGAGTTCTACTCCCGTTTTGCACGGAACAACTGATTTTTCAAACTTAAAATGTCTCTATTTATCATACATTGCACTTGTAAATAATATCTACACACACACACATATAAAGAATAAACACTATTTTTAACACTCATGATATTTTTGATGCCATTTTTGTTATTTAAGCTAGTGAAAAAGCTGTTTGAAAAAATCTAGCTTGGACGTCCGTGAGTTGTAGGTAATGTATGTTAACACGATAACGACCAAAATACTTTACTAATCGAGTCTTTTTTTTTTTTCTTTCGTTTACGAATTATTATGATTAGGAATAGAGCCCTATAACTCTTCACGGTCTGATGCAATGTGGTTTAATTGATATTAAATAAACAAAAAAATACTGAATATTTACGCTCGACGCGACTCTAAAACCAGCGCCTTTCATGATAACTACCTTTTTACGTACGCATAGCCACCGGTGGTTTTACTATCGTCAACAGAACGCCGTTCGCCCGGCCGGTACATTGTTTTTTGTTAAAAGAAAGTTCTTACCTTTGCTTGACGAACTGATGATATTTGTCAAGTATAATAACTATTTTATCCATAACAATAATTAAAAACACTTAACACGTAAATAATAACACACCAACGTTATAAAACACGAAACAAACATATTTTACATTCCATTATTTTTACGATCTTGGCCTTAGCGTGCGCGCGGCCCGGAACTGAGAGGTAGACCAATATAGAAGTACTTCTTAAAATTAGCGCTAGATGGCGTATAAGACATGAAACCCACATTAGTACTTTTTGAAATTAGCGCTATCTATGTGATTTATTGAAAATTACTTAGTAAGACCACATTATTAGTTACTTATCAAATAATCAATTTTATTGTGAAAAATGAAGAATATGAGGCGTTGGATTTTCCTAAGTATTTTATTTTTTTATGACTAGTTATTGCACGCCTCATACGCGAAGCATTGAGGTGTGTATTGTTTTTGTTTCTTATATTAAAGTATAATAGTGCTGTCCATTTTGTTTAATTGTATAATGTTTAATTATACTACAAGTGGATGAATTTGTATATCTTGGGTGTGGATTTAGTCGAGATGGAAGGTACACCACTGATGTAGAGAGAAGAGTGAATGCGGGAAATAGAGCAATGCGAAAGTGGAAGGATGTAAGTACAGGGGGAGATCGAGACTCGCCTACCTAAACCAAATCGGTCATGTATTGCAGGAAGGTGGAGTCAGGAGTCTCCGAAACCGGCGAGCGTGTATAAAGAGAGTTATGAATGTTGAGGAAGCGAGAGATGTATGCAAGAATAGAGCCTCTTGGCACTCTGTTCTCTCTGCCAACCCCGCAATGGAAATGGCATGATGATAAGTAGTATATTTATCTTTCTTGTGTGGAATGAGGGACCGCAGTTTAATCGTTATGTATTTTTTATCTTTGATTCTTTGTGGTCTGTAATTCAGTAAATATCTTTACAAATTCTTTACTAAATGCCTGTAATCACAAAACCTTAATATTTTCAGATATTTTCCGAGATCTGGCTGATGGTCTGTGAGAACTGAGGGACCACACTTTAAGAGCTGTAGTTTTTAATATATTTTTTTACAAATTTCCAGATTTGTTCTACTATTGTTTAAATTCTTCTACTAAATCATACTAATTTTATTTTGCGAAATACCAGAGTGGCCCCTCAGTTCACACGCACGTATGCAGTAGCAGTCTGGTCTGGTTGGCCTCTTTTTCTGCATTTCGTATTATGCGAAGAACCTACTTGGGAAGTGTCCAGTAAGGCCCACTATGCATATTTAAACTTTACTAGTAAACGTTCACTGTTTCAGAACAAAAGATTAAAAATATGGGTCTAAATGAAATTCCTTCGTAAAAGGATTACCTACTTACAATTGGTTACACCCGAGTGAAAAAAAAAACACCTAGGGTCCCTGAAAACTAGCTGTTTGAACTAAATATGATACCTACTTCTATCAAGTAGACAAGTGAATTTTGCATTTTCATACAAAAACAAAGTCCAAATGTGGCACCATCCATCCATCCATCAGCCTTTCAACGTCCACTGCTGGACATAGGCCTCCCCAAGAGAACGCCACAACTGTCCCGTCTTGGGGGATAATGCCGTAATCGCCACGCTTGGCAGGCGGGTTGGCGATCGCAGTGGATGTTGTTAATGCTCGAGGGAGTGCTGCTGCCCACTCCCCCGATATTCCCTCAGTCAGCTCTTACGACTCCTATGGGTAGAGAGGGGTGGGACAATTCTAAAGCCGGCCCCGCGCGGTCAATGTGTTAAATGTGGCACACTATCCTCATAATAGGGGAGCCGACGATGCTAAATGGGGATTTACTCGAGCGTCATAGAGACTTTTTTTTTGTTAAGGCGGGAAAAAATGTTCCTAACCGCACACCCCGTCGTTCGGGGCAACAGGGTAGTGTGGGGCCTGCACCCACTAAAGAAACCCGCCGTGTGCCGCCTCTATTGGCGGGCCACTGGAACTGTGTTACATTACTTCGGTGGTAGCGTCATAGAGACCTACCTATTGGGTTGCAAAGCTTACATGATAAGAAGAGAAAAATGTTATATAATGTATCCTTTTCATCAGTGGGCGAAGCAGCTATAGATTTTCAAATATGTAAAAAAATACTGTTGCATGGACATACTCGAGAGTGTCAGATATTGATAGCATCAATGTCCTACGTGTTTTTAATAATGCACGTATGTTAATTTGATCGTTTGCATGATGCGGGTGGTCCGTACGTAAGGAACGAAAATGAAAAAAAATTAAAAAGTCGAGCGCGTCAGTTTTTCTATGGCGATTAAATGAGCCTAAAAAAAAGCTCTCATTCAATAATCTGACGATTTCGATATGACGCAAACTCGCAGCCATTAATATACTTAAAGTGCAAAAAACATTCGCCATTTTGAAATACTCAAGCGCGTCAGACAGAGAACACATTATATATGGTTCATCTGTATGTCCTAGACGTGCTGTTTCATAATCTGACGATTATCTAGAGGACATGATTTTTTTTTAATTATTGAACTTAATTAATTGAAAAGCTCAGGCAATAGCATGCAAATAAAAAAGTGTATGTTTTTTAAGTAGAATACTTGTATTTATAAGAAAACAATAAAAAAAAGCAAAAAAAATAAAGTTTTTTATAATTAATTGCTTAATTAATCATGATCTTCATCGGTAGAATTATCTTCCTCTTCTGGCTCGATTTCATCCTCAGATTGCGTATCTGTAACAAGAAATCATTAAAATACGAATAACGTGTTTTTTAATTATTGGAGAAAAGATATACCTGATTCTGGAGTATCCTCAAGAATATCAGGTGTTATGACTACATCTTCATACGCTTTCGGCAATTGATCATTTTGAACTTTCCGTCGACAACGAATTTTTGTTACTTCGGCTTGTGGAAATCGTCACATTATATCTATATTTTTCGTTACCCTTGAATTATTTCCTTTAAAATTAAAAAAAATTAGCCACGCTCGAGAATGGCAAGATATTGTTTTTTTTTGCAGCTTTGTAACCCTCCCACTCCCTTTCGTCACGCTCAAATCGTCAGATTTTGAAAATATATTCTTATTAGCTCGTAATTAACCCACCTTACCTTAATCTGACGCGCTTTAATGTTACTGATCATCGTTTTTTTTTTACTAATCTGATGGGCTGCTCTAGACGCACGTCACTATATAGAGGGCTTATATATAGTACAGGTACTCAGCAGGATGCAAGGTTAATCTGTTAATAATGTTAATCTAATCCCTTATGTTAATCTGCCGCGCTCGAGTAAATCCCAAAATCCCTTCTGGGCCTCTACTATAATTTATTTCACCATATTGTGCTTCAACCAGGCAGTTGATACATAGGTAGCTTACATTCCAATTCCTTTAAATGACAGCAGTAATTAATAACAAATAATTCGAAGCTTCATTAGTTATTTCGGGAAGATAAGAACAGAGCAGTGGAGTTGCAGTGGTCTTTTTTTCTACACGATGGCAAACACATTCTTCGCTGAATTGTGGCATTTAAGGATAAAAATGACATCCTATTGTCATTGCTTCGTTTCTTGTGAGATTTGGAGCGTGAACTAGTCCCATTATGTTTGCTTGTTAAAAATGAATAAATATTATGATTTGTATTTTAGCACTTGACATGCTCAGCCACTTTAAAGAACAAATTATTTGTGAAATGTGGAAAAAGAGAACTTTAATGCGAACGGGAATCGAACCTGCGTCCCTTCTAATCGCACTGACCCACGACCATAACGACGTGGGCCGTGAAGACATGTGATATGGAGATGGGTAATGAAACTCTTTCCACATTTCACAAATTATTTGTTTTTATATAAGTAATACTCATAGATATAGTAGCTATACGTTATACTATATCTATGGTAATAAAGTTCTCATCAGAAAAATCGAAACACCTTGCAAGTTAATGTTTTGTAAGGATTATCAGAAAAATGTGTATATTTATAGTCTGGTCAATATAGACATTTAAAATAACAAAAATTCCCGGGGAGCCAAATTTTGGTGGAGAGCTGGGGTTGGCCATTACAAATAAAGTTTTAAAAAACCCCATCGATCCTATGTGTGCTACAAAAGTTATTAGGGGTCAAAGGTTAAAATTTGAGGTTTTTGGATGTTTCTCAAAAACGGTAAGTTTTATCAAAAAATACCTCAAGCCAAAGTTGTAGATCTTAAAATTCTCTACAAAAATGGTCCTTATGATTTTTTCCTAAGAGTTGCCATTCCTGAGATATCGCGATTCTAAGAGACATTATACATGATATGCACACATTTCCACGCTACAAAAAATGGAAGAGAATGGCGACAATCACTGTGACACGGGAATTTTATATATTAGATTCTTAAAAACCCATGGTGGGATAGGTTTGCTCTGGCAGAAGTATAAATTTCATAAACATAAATTATATTTATGAAAATTGGTCTACTTTGCAGAGGTGTCCTGCCTTTTAAAAAAGAAAAGTGCTGAGGAACATTGAAGTGATAGGTAAGCTTTATAATTAGCCTAACTTGATACTACAAGAAATTTACCTTTTTTATTAGTTAGGTAACCGGGTCTTCCCGCATACAATAACGACGACACTAATGTTATGGGAATTAGTGATGCCCCATGACACTACTAAGGGCTATTGTGACATACCATTTGGTGGTGTCAAGAGGAAAGAAAACATGCATACGAGGCCCATCTGATGGTAAGCGGTTAGGTACCGTAGTCACTAGCAACACCAGAGGCATCATTAGCGTGTCGCCATGTTTAAGGAATGGGATAAGAGGTGGAGAGCAAAGATGACAAGGAGGGAGTTTGTGCTTCTTAATATCTTGGGTGACGCCTGCGCCATCTGTCGGATGTATTTGCATAAATTATTCCGGCTAGGTACCTAAGCATTCCAGTGGCCTGCCAATAAAGGCGGAGAGACGGCACACGGCGGGTTTCCGAACGACGGGGTGTCCAGTTCGGTACATTTTTTCACGCCTTAACAAAAAAAAAAGGTACCTAACCTATTACCTACCTAATTTTTTATTACATTTAAGATTGTTACGGGGGGAAATCCCTAACAATGAAATAAAAATAAAATTCAAAATTTACTATTTAATTCTAAAAAGAAAATATTACAAAATAATTAATTATTTAAAAATTTTACGATTAAAAAGACAGAGAAATGAGAACTTGGGGGGAGGTTCGCAACTCAGGGGATTGTCCCAAAGACCGTCAACTAGGGGTACTCAACTGCGGGCCGGCTGTACTTGGGCCGAAGGGCAGGCCCTCGTCCTTCAGCGCGCGCATATGTATGCCGGCAGGCGGTTGAAGCCGGAACCCGGACCCGTAGGGCAGCCGCAACCCGGAAGGTCGTAACCCGGATCTCGAGCGCAGCCAGGACCAGTAACTTGGAACTTGAAACTTGAACTTGAAACCCCAGGAGCTTTTATTCAGATCTTAATTTAAATTTGGGGGCGCGCTACCAGCAGTTCTTTGGGGTTTTCTAGTCACGCACTTATACGTTCAAATGCCCTAGCCAAAAAAAATAATATTTTATTTAATTACTATAGTAATTTACGCAGTGTTATCTGCCTTGACACACACGATAATTCAGTCCGAGAAAAATAAATCTACCCACTGTCCCCTTATATTTTTCTCTGATAATACCCCCTTCTATCTTGCTATTATTGCTATCTCATTTTAGCGCTGTTGCTCCGACTTACTCATTGGTGGATAGTTTTTTGTTCTAGAACTTTTCCTATCCATACCCTTGCGATTGGAGTTAGAACGTTCTCGAACCCTGGCGTACTCTGCTCGCATCCGGGATCGCATGCTGGCCATATATGGTAATAATATTTGATTCTGGCCTTTGTGGGAGTGGAATCATGCGACCCATTGGCGATAATCTAACCGCGCGTATTTTAAATTTGCGGATATGGTATCCGGTATCAATTGAATATGCAACTTTATAATTTATTTAGTAATTTGTTCGGTTACATCGTAACAAGATTCATACGAAATAATGACAGCCCTATATAGATGTTTTGATATTTTTATATATTTTTTAAGCATTTGACATGCTTAGAAATAGGTATGAGATAACCACAAAGTCCGAAAATGATGTGCGTGTGGGCTGAAGGACTACACTAGTATTTCGCAAAATAAAAATTTTATGATTTAGTAGACATTAAGTATGAATGTGTTGTCGAAATTAGCAGTCCTGAGCAGATTTCACGACGCCTGAATTGGCAAAGCATCTGGACGGTATCCAAAAGATGCAGGTTCAAATCCTGTTCGTGACTGTTTTATTTTTTCGATTTCACATTTTCACACTTTGTTTAATGTATATGGCTAAGCATGTCAAATGCTAAAAATATCTAAACAATCATTTTTGTCAAATATCTTAAATGTACAGCCTCAACTCTGTTACAGCTTTATAATAGTTAGGATACACACGATTTTCGACATTGCGACATCGGACTTGAGATTAAACTGATTACCGTACCCCTATCTCGACAGTCCTCGATCTTACCACGCCACGCCATCTTCATAAATTTTCATTAAAAATAAATATTCTTCCTTACGAAAAATTATTTCAAATAGGTAATACCTGAATAATTATTTTTCAGAACAGCATCACGCCTGTATTCCCCGATGGGGTAGGCAGAGGTGTATTACACACCCACGACTCGCCAGCTATGTTTAAGTCCCACGTAATTCGGGGCGAGCCTATTGACGTCTACCGGGCACATTTCCAAACTCCGGGCTGCTACTGAGAATTTTTCTTTTTAGGAAAAAGCTCAATAACATTGCCCGACCCGGGGATCGAACCCGAGACCTCATGATTAGCAGTCGCATACACTACCACTACACCACCGAGGCAGTTATTAGAATATAATGTTAATGTTGCTTATTACCAAGATAACATGTCAGATGTTACACATTACATGCGACTACTGCAAGGCTCGCTCGCTTCGATCATCATCGCATTTTTGATCGAAGCTCGCTCGTTTTTTTTTACTATATAGATATCTACTATTAAACTATGACACACGGGGGCTGCGCAGATTCCGTGTCTGAAGCTTTTTCTAGGGTCTCCCTAGTAAAACTACCGTCAACGTGATCTAGGTCTAGATACATCGGTTGTCTGCATGCTATGCTATGATATCGTAGTCTAGATACTCACTTGGGTGAGGCGACACAATGACCATTGTTTTTAATATAGGATAGATATTTTAGGAGAAGAACCTATCACACAACTATGGATTGTCAATCCCGGCTATCGTAACATATAGATAGAGTAGAATGTGACGATAGCAAAAAAATACACAACTTCGGCGAAAACTAATCAATAATAATAATAATAAAGCCTTTTTTATGCCAAAAATACAAACATAATATTTAAATATAACACTAGACCCCACACTAGGATGCCGTGTGTCGTGGGATCTAGTCTCTTAACAATCCAAGAGGCTTGGCAGTATTAGAGACATTTTAGAACGTTTGTGTGTATATAACTATGGTATTTTTTTATTGCGTGTAGTGGCAGACGAGCCACAGCCCATCTGATGGTAAATGGTAACCGTCGCTCATGGACTCAACTACAGCCTAAACTACAGCCAAAAGGCAAAAATGTGCTTCATGGCCGGTCACACGGGAGATGGTGGTACCAACCTGCTCGGGCCCGATACCAAGTGGGTACTCCCACTTGGTGCCCAGCCCTACCACCAGTCATGCAATAGATGATAATTGCTTACTTCCCTTGTCGCCTCATACGACACCCATGGGAAAGAATGGGGTGGTGACACTTGTATTCTTAGTCCTTCACCACACGGACAAATATATGCGTGTAATATTAAAAGTGTAAATGTGCCTTAAGTGCTATATGGGTATTTGCAGTAATTCTTGTAATTAAATCTTAGTAACCATGAAAAACTTTTGTTATTGCATTTTTTTTCGGTAGATTTGCTATTTTTACAGTTCTTTCTAGCTTATTGTACATACCTATAGGGTCCCTTAAATAGGAATGACTTAGATTTATAACATCTAATCGTGTCCCACTCCCACCGAGGTAGTCGATCAGTACGCAATGGTATATTACATGTAAAAAGGCTAATCCTGTGGAAACGCATAGCAACAGACGTGACATACAACTGCCTCACTCTAAGTACTTGCGACTCCTGGTACAGAAGGTCAGTTGAATATTTATACGGAAGTTGAAGGGCACATTTCAAGAGAACTCGCTGTGCTAGTTCGTAATGACTCGATATGCTTAGTCCACATCAGATGATTGTCAAGGTAGACTCCTAAATATTTGATAGTGTTTGTTTTTTAATCACTGGACAGTCACATATACTGGGATCAGAACAGGAGTGAAGTTTTACAATAAGTGGCACCTTGGGACTGGTTCGTTTAGTATATATAAGGTTTTTCAACAATAACTTTGTTTTTTAAATTAAAATAAAACAATAAATTTAGATGACTGTTACTTCTAAATGGCAAAGCCACACAATTTATTTTGAGGATAGAGGTAACAAAACGCATTATTTTCAGGAAACGGTATCTGAATCCTTGAGCTACCTTTTAAATATATTTTCATAGTGCTCCTACGCCGTACCGCTGGTTTTTTGTTTTCTAAGAGAAAAGAAAACATGTTATTATCTATTAAGACCTTTCCTAAGGATCGCGGAGAAGTGTTCGGTTGTAGTCGCTCTGATTTCATTGATTAATTCGGAAGCGACTTGTGAGAAGAGAACATCTTCACTCCAGGGTTTCTTAGTACCAGTCTTTTGATGAGTAAATGTTTGTGCTTTCTTTATTTTCTTATTTAAATGACGTTTAAAGGCTGTTGATGAACAAACAAGTAGTTTAATGATTGATATGTAAGAACTCGCTCTATAATGTTCTTAATTACTAAAAAATAAATAGGTGTATAAACACGCCAATTCATATGAAGACCAAGCTGCTTTAAAGTTTCTAGGTACAATTTTTAATGCTTGTGATGGCCAACGTTGCAGCTGATGGCGAGTGGCAACTGGCACCGCCGCTGGGTAATATCAAGGACAAAGCCAAACCGCTGACACAAGAAATCGAGAATCAAGAAACATCCAAATAGGTACTACACGTAGGAGACAAGTGGAGAGAGAGATCAAGCGCACTTATTGCTAGTTGCTGTTTGTTTTTTTCAGTTTGCTGTTGATATAAACAAAAGACAACGTAACTCTCTTCTTCGATAAAAATATAGGACTTCGAACTCTGTTGTAATTTGGGGTAAACTACCAGTCACTGAATCATTAAGCTCCTCTCATTTTTTAAAATGTTATGTATAGTTATTTCTGTCGCTGCGTTATATCGTATTGTTATTATCGCAATACGATACCAATACTACGATTACTATCTATATATAATTCCAGTGTCACGATGTTTGTCCGGGATGAACTCCGAAACTACTGAACCGATTTTTACATTTCTTATTTAAAAATATGTGTTTTGTTCCAACTTAAGAGAGGATACTTTATATTATCTATTATTATATAATTCCAGTGTCACGATGTTTGTCCGGGATGAACTCCGAAACTACTGAACCAATTTAAACTTTTTTTTAAATGTGTGTTTTGTTCCAACTTAAGAGATAGAATACTTTATATTACCTATTTATTATATATAATTCCAGTGTCACTATGTTTGTCCGGGATGAACTACGAAACTACTGAACCAATTTTAACTTTTTTATAGATGTGTGTTTTGTCCCAACTTAAGAGATAGAATATTTTATATTATCTATTATATATTATTCCAGTGTCACGATGTTTGTCCGGGATGAACTCCGAAACTACTGAACCAATTTTAACTTTTTTTTTAAATGTGTGTTTTGTTCCAACTTAAGAGATAGGATACTTTATATTATCTATTATATATTATTCCAGTGTCACGATGTTTGTCCGGGATAATCTCCGAAACTACTGAACCGATATTAACTTTTTTTCTTTTAAAATGTGTGTTTTGTTCTATCTTAGGAGATAAGATATTTTATATATCAATTTGTAATTGTAATATTTATTCATGAAAAAATATATGGCGGTACGAAGTTCGCCGGGTCAGCTAGTATAATATATATATATAATAGGATTCGTTAAACCTGCAAGCAAAATCTTATACACAATTCATTATCTTAATTTTACTACTCGTTAGTAATTATTATAAATGAGAAAGTTTGTAAATGTTTAGATGTTTATCCGTATACGTATTTGTCCATGTGGTGACGGCTAAGAATACAAGTGTCACCACCCCATTCTTTCCCACGGGTGTCGTACGAGCCGACTAAGGGAAGTAAGCAATTATCATCTATTGCATTACAGGTGGTAGAGCTGGGTGTACAAGTGGGAGTACTTACTTGCTATCGGGCCCGAGCGAGTTGGTACCACCATCTTCTGAGTGACAGGCCATAAAGCGCATTGGTGTGTTTTGGTTGTAGCAGGAGATAGCCGTTTATTATTCTTTCATTTCATATCTGTGAATTTGAAGTGGTGAGCAGCGGCTTGACAATAGATGCTCTCGGTATAGTCCAGTTCCATGCCACGCTGACTCAAAGCCTCGATACAAGGCCAACATTCATTCTCATTCTCTGTTACTTATGACATCACTGGTAACACACACTGGTCGGTTACATTAGGTTTGACAAACCTCAAATACTCGCAAAAAACATTGATATCACTCTAGAATGATACGTGAGGCTATTGAAAATAAGAAACATCGCAATTTCAATAGAGAAGACCCAGCCGGTCTTTCCATCAAGCTGGAATCCTGTGATAAGCCTCACCAAACATAATACAAGAAGGCACACATTGCTAGACACAGGTAGCGCTTATTGTGTAGAGAAAATCCACAGGAGTGATTAGTCAAAATTTTGCATTTTTAATATTTAAGTAATTTGAAAATAGCTTTCAGTAGTTTCGTAAAATAATAATAATAATTCACAACAGTTGTTGCCTTTTGAGTTTTCTGGCCAGATCTTTTTCAGTCAGGGCAATTACGAAGACAAAAAAATAATAATTTATTCATATTGATTATTAATTATTTGTTTATATTATTAAATATACTGATTTAACCAAAAACTAAAAAGCTACCATTGGATCGGAATGCGACCTGACAGAAAGATCCCGCCAGTAAAACCAAAGACATTGTGAATGAATGTGTTATTGAAATTCGCAGTCTCGAGCAATTGTCACGATGGCTGAATTGGTAAAGTATCTAGAACGGTATTCCAGGAGATGCAGGTTCAAAACCTGGTCGTGACTGTTATTGTCGAGTTCAGATTTTCACACTTTGTATTAATTTATCTAACTAAAACTAACTTATCATCACACCATTTCCCTTGCGGGGTAGGCAGAGAGAATAAAGTGCCTAGAAGCTCGATTCTTGCATACATCTCTTACTTCCTGAACATTAATTATTCCCCTCATACACGCTCGCCGGTTTCGGAAACTCCTGACTCTACCTCCGTTCAATGCATAACCGATTGGGTCTAGGGGTTGGTGAGTCGCGGTCTCTCCCTGTACCTACATCCTTCTACTTTCGCTTTGTATATCTTCTTAACCAGTCGCTTGTCCGGGCTTCTTTCCACATGTCCGAACCATCACAGCATTCTCTTTCGTATCTTTACACCAATACTCTCTTTCATACCTACTCGCTCTCTTATGTCGTCATTATGAAGGCCGACCGCATTCATAACGACGCCAGCGTCAGCCTCATTCCACGACCTCATTGAGGTTACTCTCATACTCCTTTTTGCATACCCAACTCTCGGTTCCATATAATAACGTTGGGACAAGTACTGTGTTGTGTATTGCGACCCGTGCCTTGGCTGAGGTGATGGCTGCCAAGAAGTTGTCCCAATGCTCCATTCACTCTGTTTCCCGCATTTACTCTTCTCTCTATATCACTGGTGTACCTTCCATCCCGACTGAATCCACATGCATGATATACAAATTCATTCACTTGTTCTAGCACACCGTTGTCTATTAACACTCTAACATCTGTTCTGGCTTCAGCTTTTTCAAAGACCATAATTTTGGTTTTGCTCACATTCACACGCAGGCCCCTTTTCTTACAATCTTCTGTCCTTACGTCGGTTTGCAGGTCAGTCGCAGACTGCGCTAATGGGACCGCATCGTCTGCATATAGCAAAGAGTTAACCACGTCGCCCATCCGAACTCCCATATATGAATATATATCATTCATCCTTTGGATACATTTATATATATTTTTTATATTTTTTTTTCGAAAGTTTACTCCAAATTGTCAAAATAAATAATAATAATAATGAAAAATATGTAATTATAAAACTATCTATAGTCTACTTATAATTATGGTTGCGCTATGTGTATGTATAAAGATGTAAGTTATAATAAATGCCGAAGTTAGTTCACATACTTTGTGTTGTCGATCCATCTATAAATGTGAATTACAACTTACCCTCCATTACGAGTAAATTATGTGGTAATGATTATAATGCAAGCTCTTTACTACTTACCTGAACTTTATTGGTTTGTGTAATTAACTAATATTGTAATTATTTTTAGTGCACATGTCTGTTAATTTAACATTTTTGGAAAGTACTAACGTCTAAAATACAGGCTCCGCCTAGTTTAGACGTTAGGTTTATTGGTTTATGTATATAAAAACTCAGTGTTTTGTTCAAAAGGTAAGTTGACAGTGTGTAACTAACCATAAGAATATGTATTTTTTTTTATAGTTTATAGTCTGCTTACAATAAAGACATTCTAAATATTAAAAAAAATATAAAATTATCCAGATTTATGCTCAACAGTCTGGCTGATAGAACGCAGCCCTGTTTAACGACGATATTTACATTAAACCAGGGCGACAGGGTGTTAATTTAATACCAATGTATTCTAGTAGTCAATGACTAGTAGTTTACCCTATCAGTTGCGATAATATGTATGATGAGATTCCCTTATGATACAAGACTTGTCTTTATAGTTAAAGGCTTATATCTACTTATTACCTTTTCGGGACCTTCGTTTTACTATTTTCAATGGTTGTAACGTGGATGGCATCGTTGTTTTCCTTTTAGCTGGTAATGAAGCCATCAGAGATTTGTGTTGTAGTGTATCTTTTTCAGTTTTTATAGTGTTTGACAATTTTTTAGTTATTACTGTCTTCGATTTTGACTGTGAAGTTGTTGTTGACATCGTCTTGTTCATCTGCAGTACATCGGGATCGAGTCCTGTCTCTTCTTTAGTTCCTTCTGGGGCTTTCAGAAGAAGATTAAGATATAAATTCTTATATCAAACTTTTAACTGTCTGAAAATACTGTGTAAGCTCGATCTCACTATGTAGATTATTGTTTAAAGATGTCATTTATTGGTATGTAACACTGAGCTATGAAACAGATAATATCCGTCGATCACTGGTGTAGTTGATCGAAGATATTATAATATCTCACATAATAAAAGTACTCTATGAATATGAATGTTTGATACTGCCATTTTACCCTCCATTTCATAATTTACGTTTTCGTTAAATAATTACAACTGTGTCGTATGTATCGAGTTACAAAAGAAATAATATGGTAAACGTATCAGTTTGCTAGAATTTCCATTAGAATTTGTTAAAATACTATGAATGGACAAAAATGAATTAATTGTTTATAATATTTTCCGTTACTTTAAATGCAAATTACATTTCATATCTAAGAATAAAACAATTTTGAAAACATTCATGCCATTTCCCCGTGGTGATCTCGAAAATATTTCTTTCATACTCTTCGACAGCCTCTTCTAGTGATTAAAATCGTCCGTAACTGGTTTTAAATTTTTGGGAACAAAAAAGTTAACAGCGTGTGCTAGGACTCCCGACTGTATGCAGGATGGCTATAAAGGTCCACGTTATTCACCTTCAAAAATTAATTTGACTGGCCGTGTGGAAACTGGCATTATCGTGGTGCAAGATGATGCTGAATTAATGGTTATTTTTATGGAGTTCGTCTATAACTTCAAACTGTATCAATCAATATCCACAGTACGACATTTTATAAAGCAACAGTAGCCTGGTGACCAGTTTTATTAAAAAAGAAGCAAGCAATCCGCTGGGTTGCTGCGTTGTTTTGGGACCGTCGCAATAAATCTATATTGTGGAACCTGTTACTATGTCCCACGCCAAATTTGACGCCGCTTCGTTGAATTTAGGAAACTTGGCATGCATCACGCGATCCGTTTTTTGAGCCTCAATCAAATTCTCCTCCGGGCCCACCGAGAGCACAGCATTTTCACACCCAAATGTTTGTATAGGATTGATTCTATTTGACTCATGCCTATTGTGTGATGGATTTTGTACATTTGCCGCCCCTACTGACCTTTGCAATTTGATACCCTTGTTCAAAATAATATTAATTACAATTACCTACATTACTTTTTGTCAATGATATTGCAACTTTATGATTAGTGCACTATAGACCTCATAATATAAGCTTTTTCTTTTTATTATTGTAATTGTGAACTAGGGGATCGAAGTGTCAGTCAGTGTCTTTATCATCAGTAAGATTAGCTCAAGGTAATGTGAAATTGGCCGTGTGGGGCCGGCTTTAGAATTGTTCCACCCCTCTCCACCCATGGGAGTCGTAGGAGCCGACTGAGGGAATATCGGGGGGAGTGGGCAGCAGCACTCCCTCGAGTATTAACAACATCCACTGAAATCGTCAACCCGCCTGCCAAGCGTGGCGATTACGGCACTATACCCCCAATTTGGGGAGGTCTGTGTCCAGCAGTGGACGTAGAAAGGCTGATGGATGGATGATGGATGGAATGTGAAAATGCAGATATTGTTTAACGTTTTCTAAGCTCATAGATGTTTAAAGTATGGTGCTGATCTTCAGTCAAGTTGTAAGGGATTCACGTAAATTAAATACCTTCGCTTTGTCCTCGCTCGTATCCGCGGCGGTATGATCCATAATAGGGTATACTGTGGCCAAATCTTCTGTAGTTATCTAAAACAATGCATACAAGTGTAGAATTTTTCTTTTAGAGGTAAAATTCTACTTTATATACCACCTAGTAAGCTTATTTAGTTTATACCCTCACTAGTATTATGAACGTGAAAGTGAGTTTGTTGGTTACTCCTTGACGTAGTAACAAATAAAACGTTCATCGTGAAATTTGCCATACATATAGTCTCGAGTACAGATAAGGACATAGGCTAGGTACTCTTTATATCGGGAAAAATGCAGGGTTTCTGTGGGACGGACTAATTATACATATATGTATTAACCTTTTGGCAGTATTGTAATTTAATAAATATCTATACACACAGACAAAAAGAGGCACGGATAGTACCTACTATGATTTATCAATAAAAGAATAACTGACTGATATACAAACGCACAGCCCAAACACCTGGGACATGAAAATTTAAAGTCGCTCTGTCGCATAACATACGTCCCACCCCGCCCCGATCCATGATGGTGGCGGTCGATGCAAGCGCGTTTCTTAACTCTTTAGGTACTGCCGAAAATATTGATATTACACGTTTTGCTAAAAAAATACAACGTAAATTCAATTTACTTACTTACTTATCATCACGCCATTTCCCTTGCGGGGTAGGCAGAGAGAACAGAGTGCCAAGAGGCTCTATTCTTGCATACATATCTTGCTTCCTCAACATTCATAACTCTCTTCATACACGCTCGCCGGTTTCGGAGACTCCTGACTCCACCTTCCTTCAATACATGACCAATTTGGTCTAGGTAGGTAAGTCTCGGTCTCCCCCTGTACCTACATCCTTCCACTTTCGCATTGTATATCTTCTTAGCCAGTCGCTCGTCCGGCATTCTTTCCACATGTCCGAACCATCGGAGCATTCCCTTTCGCATCTTTACACCAATACTCTCTTTCATACCTACACGCTCTCTTATGTCATTGTTACGAATGCGGTCAGTCAGCCTCACTCCACAGATTCTCCGCAGAGATCGCATTTCGACCGTATTGACTTCACTCTCATGCTCCTTTTTTACATCCCAACTCTCGCTTCCATATAATAACGTTGGGACAAGCACTGCGTTGTGTATTGCGACACGTGCCTTCTGCCTGAGCTGCCGAGAAGTTGTCCCAATACTCCGTTCACTCTATTTCCCGCATTCACTCTTCTTTCTACATCAGTGGTGTACCTTCCATCCCGACTGAATCCTCATCCAAGATATAAAAATTCATCCACTTGTTCTAGCACACCATTTCCTATTGCTACTCTAACTTCTGTTCTGGCTTCTTCTCTTTCAAAAACCATTACTTTGGTTTTGCTCACATTCATACGTAGGCCCCTTTTCTTACAATCTTCTGCCATTACGTCGACTAGGGTTTGCAGGTCAGTCGCAGACTGCGCTAATAGGACCGCATCGTCTGCATATAGCAGCGAGTTAACCACTGAGTCGCCCATCTGAACTCCCACATTCATTTCATTCAACCTTTGTAGACGTTTATCCAGATATATGATAAACAGTCTGGCTGATAGAACGCAACCCTGTTTAACGCCGATATTGACATCAAACCAGGGTGACATTCCATCATCCAGCCGCACACAAGCTCTGCAGTCCATGTAGTTGGACTGCACCGCTTGTAGCAGTCTACCGTTAATACCATACTCCGGCAAAATGTCCCAAAGTTCCTTTTGTACAACAGTGTCTAATGTCTAATCTTTTCTCCAAATCCACAAAACTGCAGAAAACCCTCTGGCCTACAGCCAGATGCTTCTCCACAATGTTGCGCAGAGAAAACACTTGATCCATGCATCCTCGTCCACACCTGAAACCTTGTGCCTCACACAAAAATTCATCAGACACCATCCTCATTCTCCTTTCAATAATCTTACCAAACACTTTGGCTGCCAAACTGGTCAAGCTTATGGCCCTGTAGTTTGCACAGTCATAACGTGAACCCTTGTTTTTAAACAAGGGCACGATGACTGCGCTTTTCCAGTCCTTGGGAACCATTCCTGAGCTCCAACATAAATTGAGAAGCATCAGGAAGGATACCCAGACACATGAGCCTCCAAGCGTGATCATCTCAGCAGACACCATATCAATACCCGCTGCCTTACCATTTTTCAAACTTCTAATCGCCCATTCAACTTCATCCATACTAATGTCATCAGAGGATGCCGGTACAGAATGCAGATCTGTTAGACCACATGTGGCACCAGCATCAACCTGAACATCCGCATACATATCTCCAAAATATTCACTCCATCGGCTTAACACATCTTGTGTTTGCGTAAGAATGTCTCCACCTTTAGACCTTATTTTATTCATTCTGAAAGCTGACCAACCACTCCGAGATTTCTTCACCTCCCTCCAGAAAAGTTTGGTGTTGCTCTCGAAGTTTTTGGTCAGCCTTTCTTCTGCAATCATATTTGCTCTATCACGCTTCTCTTTCACTAAGGCTTTGGTGTCATTCTTACGTTTCCGGTATATTTCTTTCTTCTGTTCTTTCATACTTGCACTCAGGTTCAAAGAAGATACATAGTCCAGCCACGCTTTCTTCTTTTGGTCTACGGAAGCTGCTACTTCCGTATCCCACCATGCATCACCTTTCACTTTCCTATGCTTCTTTGAGCATCCACATACTTCTTTCGCTGTATTTACCATACTATCTTTCAATACTCTCCAGCATTCTTCTATGTCAGATCCCGGCTGTCTTGCCATTGTCAGCCGTTCACGGACACCCTCTACATACTTTGCTCTCACAGTCTCTTCTTGCAACTTTTAAATCTTTATTCTTTCAAGCCCTCCGAAGTGGACACGCTCTCGCCAGTGTCTCCACTTTCTGAACAGACCACTAAATCTCGCAATAACGAGATAGTGGTCCGTGTCGACAGTGGGACCCCTGTAGGCTCTTGTATCCAGAATTTTACTTTGGAGGCGACTGTCTAACAGAATTAAATCTATCATATTTATCTGTTCATTCCTTCTCCATGTATACATATGGATGTTCTTATGTTGAAGAAATGTTTTTGACACAATAAGGTTTCTCTCCATACATACATCTGTAATGAGCCTACCTGCATCATTCACTCTCTTATCACCAAATGAACCAAGCACGTCCTCGAAGTCTGGACGCTTGGTCCCAACCCATCCATTCAAGTCTCCGCATACGATCACGCGTTCACTAGCTTCTGCCAAATCCAGAACTTCCCTAACATTATCCCAGAACTTCTCTAGATCCGATGCCACCGAAGAGCCTACGGGAGCATAAGCTGCGACCATGAAGACCCTGGTGACACCTAGTTTTATTCGGACCCATAGAAGTCTGGGATCAAACATTCCGTAATCTTTCACACACTCCCATGCTGGCCCGATCGCTCTGCGGTACACCAGACCACAGAGCTAACCCGCCACCATGAAGATCACAGGCGTCGCTACTCTTTCGCTTGGTCTCTATTACACAGAGCACATCAAGCTGTCTGTCCGACATGACGGTTACCAGCTCGTGTAACTTACCTTCCACACCACCTCTTACATTCCACGTGCCTACTCGACACTCTGCTCCCCTCGACTCGCCAAACTGGGCAAGGCGTGATGGGTGGCGGCCCCAATCGCCGCATCTGTTCGTACCGACGGGGGTGAGTCGGTACGCGTCACCTCTGGGGCACGCCCTAACCCGCACTGCGGTACACATTCGAGCTGGATTGCAGCCTGTGGATTACAGGCTGGCAGGGATCGCGACGAGCACACTCCGGACTATGATCACCCTACCCTGTTTACCTTATCATCATACTTGCTCTTGTAATCATCTTGAAATTACTTGCAATATTAAGTGTCTCGGCGTTATGATTGATAACACGCTAAGTTTTAATCAACATATAAGTTTATAGAATCCCAATCAAGGACCTATCAAGGACCCATCTTTTTTTACTTACATTATATATTTATTAACATATAACTAATCTTACTAATCTGCGCACATTTTCATTTTTTAAAAATGCGTTACGTAGCATAGAAATGTAATCAGAATAGTACATAATATTATTATATGGCTCCATGCCAATCAATATTAAGCTACGGTATCTATAATTGTAAGGGCTGGTACAAGCAAGTTTATATTGTTAAAGGTTTAAAGAGCTCAGCGTGCAGTATTAAAGGTAAGCCAGGGTTTACCATTTTTCTTTCCCACAAAAGATCTTTACCGCATTTGTGACGTCCCAACAGTGCGCGAACGTATAGTTTATAGTAATAGTTTATTTTCCAGATAATGTCTCACATAGGCAAATTTTAAATTACTCAGTGCACAGTTAGATTAAGATTATTTGTATAAAACATTCTATATGAGAGGACTAAGCATGTCAAATGCTTGAAAAATTAATAAATATAACAAAATATCCTACTACGTAAATCTTACTAATACTAGATGCGATGCGGTCCTATTAGCACAGTCAGCGACTGACCTGCAAACCCTAGTCTAAGTACTCTAGTAATGACAGAAGATTGTAAGAAAAGGAGCCTATCAGCCTACACGTGAACGTGAGTAAAACGAAAATAATGGTCTTTCAAAAAGGAGAAGCTGGGAGAGATGTAAGAGTTACAATAGACCATAGTGTGCTAGAACAAGTGGATGAATATGTAATCGTATATCTTGGGTGTGGATTGAATCGGGATGGAAGGTACACCACTGATATAGAGAGAAGAGTAAATGCGGGAAATAGAGTGGAGACGACTTTTCGGCAGCCACCATCTCAGCCAGAATGCAGGTGTCATAATACACAACGCATTGCTTTCCGATTATCCGTCCCAACATTATTATATGGAAGCGAGAGTTGGGTATGCAGAAAGGAGCATGCAAGTGAAATTAATGCGGTTGAAATGTGATCTCTGCGAAAAATCTGTGGAGTTAGGCTGATTGACCGCATTCGTAACGACGACGTAAGAGATCGAGCAGGTTTGAAAGAGAGTATTGGTGTAAAGATGCGAAAGATAATGCTCCGATGGTTCGGATATGTGGAAAGACTACCCATTGGTTAAGAAGATATACAATGGGAAAGTGGAAGAATGTAGGTACAGGAAGAGACCGAGATTCACCTTCCTAGACCAAATCAGTCTTGTATTGAAGGAAGGTGGAGTCAGGAGTCCGAAACCGGTGAGCGTTTATGAAGACAATTATGAATGTTGAGGAAGCGAGAGATGTATGCAAGAATAGTATTTTGGCACTCTGTTCTCTCTGCCTATCCCGCAAAGGAGCTGGTGTGATGATAAGCAAGTAAGTATTATAATGTAAATGCAAAAATTTGTGAAGGCGCTTAAAAGTTTATATTATATCAAGCCGAAATCATGAGACAATGGATTAAAATATATTATGGGATTTCTCTCGCACACCATAAGTTTACACCCCGAAAAAATAAACAGTTTCCATGTGATATTTTTTTTACTACCCACACCTCTTTCATTTCTCTATAAAGGCAATTTTGGAGTCCACGCAGGTTTAAGCTTACCTACCACCGAAGGAATGTAACATAGTTCCAGTGGCCCGCCAATAAATTCGGAGAGATGGCACACGGCGGGTTTCTTTAGTGGGTGAAGGCCCCACACTACCCAGTTCGTTGCCTCGAACGACGGGGTGTGTTAATTTTACATAAATACCTGTTCCACGTTCTTGGCGATATAATCCTTGATCCGGTATATTGTGACCAAATCTTCTGTAATTCTCTAAAACAAGACATTTTGTGTGGTGTGAGGGAATTTCCTCGTCGTTTTACTATAATTACTTTTTTATTTTTTACGAGTATTCGGGTTTAATTCTTGTGATTCGTTGAGGCATATTGTCAGTAACAGTAAGAAGGATTGTAAGCTGCCCAATGCCGCCTGGTATACGGCATTAGGGTGCGTTTCTATTAGAGCGGAGCTGGGCGGAGTGGAGCGGAGAAGAGCAGTGAAAAGTGGCAAGTGTTTCCATTGAAGCGAAGCGGGGCAAAGTGGGGCTGAGCAGACCAGAGCTGCACTAAACTAAAATGCAACGCACGAGTCAAATGCTTAAAATGCACCGTCCTGCTACCCTCCGCTCGGCACAACTTGAATCCGTTTTGTTCGCCTCGGGGCCATGTGTTCATATATTTTATTTGAAAGTCCGCACAGCTCCACTCCGCTCCGCTTACACTGTTTCCACTGATGCGGAGTGGAGATTTCGAGCACTGTGATTGACTAATTCATGGACCGCTCCGATCCACTCCGCCCAGTACCTCGTCAGTGGAAACGCACCCTTAGGCCTCCTAATGCGTTTTGCCCCGAATGTACCCACGAAATATCTAAAAGGGGGCCATAGTGACCGGCAAAGGATCAATAACCACTAGAGGCCAGTGTAGAGGCTCGATCTGATCTGTACCTTAATAATTATTTTAATATGGTGATATAATAATAGATTAATGATTGTTGTATGGCAATATGAAAGTTACTTTCTTCTTATTTATTACCGGTTAAAATAACTGTTACATGTTTAGAAAGCATCAGACTCACAAGTTCTTCGCATGATTACTTGGTTACTTACCATATCTAAGCGTTGGTATATCTGTAAATTCACACTATTTACACACGTTTAAGTTTACATAGCCGTTATATTGTTTGGTTATAAAAATACAAAGTCCACAACGCACGAACCAACACACAAGGATTTAAGTTATATCTCAGGTTCTCGATATAGTAGCGAGATAAAATGTCCAGCCAGTTAAGTCGAATCAAGAGCTATCAAATAAAAAAAAATCCGTTCAGTAGTTTTTGCGTGATGCTCGAACGAACAAACAGACAAAAAATCTAAAAGAAATCGTCTTGTGTTTAGACACGCCTATACCTATAGCATAATACAGTAATTTTTTTCTTGGTGTAGCGGTAGTGTACGCGACTGCTAATCATGAGGTCTCGGGTTCGATCCCCGGGTCGGGCAAATGTTATTGAGCTTTTTCCTAAAAAGAGAAAATCTCAGTAGCAGCCCGGAGTTTGGAAATGTGCCCGGTAGACGTCAATAGGCTCGCCCACTATTACGTGGGACTTAAACATAGCCGGCGAGTCGTGGGTGTGTAATACACCTCTGCCTACCCCTTCGGGGAATACAGGCGTGATGCTATGTGTTTTTCTCAAATATCTTAAATGTACAGACACAGCTCTGTTACAGTTTTATAATAAGAGGTGATCCATTTCGAAGTTCCCTACTTTTTTAAAGAAAAAAAACAGAAAATTCAAATTTAATGGAGAATGTTTATTATCATTTGAAAGAACATTCTTTGGCATTTATTTTTTGAAAATTATGTCTATCAAATGTTGGCCGTTGCTACGTCGCAGATGGTACACTACATACGGTGTGATATCACACGATCTTGGTGGCCAATCGACCGGCCCAAAACGAAATGAATGCTCACCGAAATGTTCTCTCAATAAATCCATTGATTGAGGCGATGTGTGGGAAGTGGCGCCGTCTTGCTGAAACCAAATGTCGCCGAGATCACGAGCTTCAATTTCAGGCATCAAAGAATTGGCCGTTTCAAAGTCATCGAAAATTGGACTCAACGGATGGACCATCTGCGACGTAGCAACGGCCAACATTTGATAGACATAATCTACAAAAAAAAAAATGCCAAAGAATGTTCTTTCAAATGATAATAAACATTCTCCATCAAATTTGAATTTTCTGTGTTTTTCTTTAAATAAGTAGGGAACCTCGAAATTGATCATCTCTTAGTTAGGATAGTAAAAAGCACTCCAAGCTTTTTTACAAATATTATTATTTTGTAGTTTTTAGGTCAACTATCTATTAAAGCGTTTTTTTTTATATTTTTTAACTATTGTTCTTCTTTTTAAGTCTCAAAACAGCATCAAAAGTACTTCTATTTAAAATACCCTATAGTGCATTTTTTCCTGTCTTAACAAAAAAGGTAGATACTGTTAAATTGTATGTTTGTAACGTCCCTCGCGATATAGGAAATATTCCCTATTATACAATTTTTTTTTGTTTAGGCGGGAAAATATGTACCTATCCGCACACCCCGTCGTTCGGGGCAACGAACAGGGTTTCTAAAATAGATTAGATACTTACCATAATAGTAATAATCAGGTACCATTCGTCGTCGGTGGAATCCTAAAAGAAATATGCTTCATAAAGGCGTCTATTGTATTCCTTGATGTTTCTATTACAATAAATACATAAATGTTATATTTATTATGTTTAAGAAATATGGTTCAAACAGAACATAGGTTGGTTTGCTGAATAATCTATAATGCATTATTCCTTTTTTATAAATAAATCAACTTTTTGACATAAGGTAATAAATAAGTATTTGTTTAAAGAACAAATTATTTGTGAAATGTGGAAAAAGAGAACTTTTGGTGCTAGCGGATACGAACCTGCGTCCCTTTCAATCCGGGGAAGTGCTCTAACCGCTAAGAATCGGCTCGGACTAAAAGTTCTGTTTTTCAATATTTCACAAATATTTTTTTCTTAACAGTAGCTTATCTGAGCATGTCAGGTACTAAAATACAGATCAAAAAGTATTTGTTTATTAAATTATTAGTTAGACTTAGTTATCTCATAAAAATAAATATCTACCTAGTTAGAAACTTATGTGAAATACCTTACATTAACTGAAATTCTAGTGTTTTGTTATAATTCGCTGTTAAAGATAGGTATTTGGGTAACTTAAAAATATATCTAATATTATTAATTACCTATTATATAATCCATTAATAAGAATAATAAATATTTAAATTAGTCGTTATAGTTACTTGAAATAAAAAGCGCGTGTTGGAGATTCGGCCTTTTTGAATACTGGTAAAGTAGGGGATGTATTTAGTCTGAGGGTAAAGTATTACATATAGACCCCGTTTAATCATTGACATAAGCGCGTCTAGGAAATACCTTGTTTATTGACTGGCCATCCTAAGATAAACTATCCTTTATCTGAGGGCCAATCGTAGGTACTTAGTCTGAGCCAATCATAGACAATCAATACCACACTTCATGGACCTCGGACTAAATACATCCATGGAAGCTGTTTTTCATTTACATTTTACGACAGTGTGCTTCACTGTTGTAAAGAATGCCCATTTGATTCGATATTTAAGTATGATAGCGATACATCAAAGATTATTCAAGTTGATGTTTCCAGGAATAATCATAATACACATAATATGGCAGTGTTTTGTTTCATTCATTTTAATTGCATAAGTAGGTAGGTACTCTCTATTAGGTTCTTCGTTTTACTCCCTAAAACTCTCTCTCTCCACTTTTTTACCCGCCATCGAATCATCAACAACGCCACTAAAAAACATGATGAAGGTTTCAATCCACTGTAGTTTTTGGGAGTAAATCGGTGATTACTAGACTTATTACCTAAAATGGAATGTAAGATCAAATATAACGATTTTATCTCACACATGAAAAAGAAATTGCAATGTTCATTAAAATACCGATGCGATTAAACCCATGGTATAAATTATCAGTACGATGTCATATGACTGTAATTGCAGAAAATATTTTACGAATTGCTGCGAATAGAAACTTATTGATCGTTGTTTGGAAGCGTTTAAATATTGTCAATTCATTGAATGTATTATGTAAACAGAACTAATATCTGTAAATCAAAATTTAACATTTACCTGGAGTCGCTATTTTGATTTCCATTAATAGATCACCTAAAGGATTCCGTCATTTGATTGACACATCATTGACTTCAAGAATACACAGCGTCATAGGCAAATGAGAGTACAGAATTTTATTATTACTTATTACGATTTATACATTATCTTACTGTAGGGGTATTTATAATAGTCTGGTGGTATGTTGCCGGGTGAAGTCGCTGGCGGCGAATAATGGTTCGCTGGCGATGCAAAAGCGGCAGCTCCATCCAAAGGCATTGAATCGATGTGGCTTTGTAGTAGCACTACCGATGACACCTTCGGCGTTGTTTCAGTCACTAATAAGTAGATTCATTCAACTATATAAGTGTACAGTGAGACTTATCGACTATTATCTTCTAAAGAATATACGGTAATATACCTAATAAATATACCTACTTAATGAAAACCTTGTCATTAGTACTTTATGTCAAGTGGCTATCATGAATTATAGATAGTCGTAAACAATATTGATTCATAAGAATTGCAAAATATGCGTGCGGTAAATTTCCACAATCCAAGCGAATCATCATAGAAACTCACTATGTTTGACTCCATCGAGCAGTGATCATTTTTAAAGCAATACACACATAGTTTCTAAAAATCAGAGAAGGCTCAGGGCCTGTAGAATGTATCTCACTAAATCGTATCGTCTCGTTTGTGATTGGTAGAGAAACCGACGCGTGATGTCGCAATAATCCCTTGGCCAATCACGGTGATTTCTTAACCAATCACAATGACACGAAGCGATGTCGATACCATTTAGTGAGATACATTCTGACCCCCCAGGCTGGCAATCGTACTTGATAGCGCTGTCGTTGTAGTCCTTGTTTTTACCACTAAGCTATCATTGCTCGAATAGTGAATTAACTAAAATTATTTTCTTTATAAATAAGTTGGCCAATCGTAGCTTCAGCCACCTTACTGAAATCTTCGGTCCATCCATTAAAGTCTAATATACGAGTATAAAGGTGTTATACTCACGAGTGTTCTTTGAATCCATAGGGTTTGTCGAGTTTGAAGATCTCTCTGGACATGTACTATTGTCTTCCTCATAAATGTTGCTTTCAAACTCACTATTATCTCTTAAGAGTTTCATACGATCTTAAAAAACACATATTTATTAATACTTTGATGGTTCTCTTCTCCACCATCTCAGAGTAAGTAAATATCTAAAAGAGTTTGTATTGAAAGTGTTTTATATAACTTGTATAAAAAAAAAAGATTAAAAGTAAAAAAATACAAACTACAATCTAAATTCACTTACGACAAAATCTATTTTATAATTTTGAAATCTAGTGAGGTAGTGTTTCCTTTACTAAAAATATATTTTAATGTGTTTCAGTGGGCAGGTATTTTAGTTGTACCTAGATATAATTATTATAGGTACCACTGAAGTAATGTCACACAGTTCCAGTGGTCCGCTATTACAGGCGGAGAGATGGCACACGGCGGGGTTATTTAGTGGGTGAGGGCCCCACACTACCAACATTTATTCCCGCCTTAACAAAAAATAAAGTAGGTACTATAGGTACCTATACCTATACATAATTATGTAGGTACTCAAGTTTCAAATATCGTGCTGTTTGTTATTGAGGCGTTCCGCTGTGCTTTCATAGTCCAAATTCAGTCCACAACACCACAATTAACCATAGTTAGGTACCTTCCATTTTTGGTATATCATAAACACAGCAATATCACTATACATTTCCTACCTATTTAATTTTAAGGAGATATCATGGGTCTGACGCCCACGAGGTCTCCCCTTTCAAAAACAAAATAAAGAATTATCTAAATCTGTACATAAACAAAGAGGTTATACGCGGAAATACTCGTACATGAAAATAATAATATGTAGAAACAAATTGAGTACCAAATCCTTTTTTTGAAGTCATAAAATTATAATGCTAGTAAGTATACAGAATATGGAACTAGTCTTTTAGCAGCATTAATTAGATGATCCAGATATTACTGGCAATTATAGGAGACATACCGCCGTGTGGGGCCGGCTTTAGAATTGTCTCACCCCTCTCCACCCATGGGAGTCGTAAGAGCCGACTGAGGAAATACCGGGGGAGTGGGCAGCAACATTCCCTCGAGTATTAACAACATCCACTGCGATCGCCAACCCGCCTGTCAAGCGTGGCGATTACGGCAATATCCCCTCTTGGGGAGGCCTATGTCCAGCAGTGGACGTCGAAAGGTTGATGGATGATAGGAAACATAATATACTTCTCGATGCCCAATCAATGACGAAAGCACCTACCAGATTTCAGCAATTTGACCAAGTATAATGCTTGTTTCAATGTATCAGCCTCGTCACTTTCACCACTTGACGTGATGGTTAAGTCTTGTGAACTATTTACATACAGGTCCACAGTTAGTGTGATTATCAAAATAATGTTGCCGTATGTAGGCATTTCTCGAATTTGTTCACCTTATGCAACAACAGAAGCTGTTTTATTACACAGTTAACGGGCTTATAAACCGTTGTAGTCATTTATGGTTCTGCATAACAGTGAACATAAGGTATAAAGAGAGTAAAAAGGGGTTCCGTAATCGTGACGAAGGCTCTATGATATAGAGAATTCGTCTTAAATGAAAATTTGATTATAACTTTAGTAATTTTCTTTTAAACTCC
This sequence comes from Leucoma salicis, assembly GCA_948253155.1. Classification (NCBI taxonomy): domain Eukaryota; kingdom Metazoa; phylum Arthropoda; class Insecta; order Lepidoptera; family Erebidae; genus Leucoma; species Leucoma salicis. Next base: position 17,921,161 of record OX411803.1, read on the forward strand.
AATATATTCCCTAGTCTTAAATTTCATTGTTATTGAAAAATGCAATCTATACTATTATAAAACTGTAACAGAGCTGTTTCTGTACATTTAAGATATTTAAGAAAAAATGTCTGTATTCGGCTATATAGGCGAGTCTAAACACAAAACATTTTTTTTTTAGATTTTTGTCTGTTTATTCGTACGCGCATCACGCAAAAACTACTAAAGGATTTTGATGCAACTTTTTTTATTTAGTAGCTGTTGATTAGACCGAAAAGCTGGTATACATTTTATCCCACTACTGTATCAGGAACCTGAGATATAACCTAAAAACCAGCTTTTAGCTGTGGCGGAGCCGCTGGCAAAGGCTAGTTTGTAATAATTTTGTAGTTGGGTGCACAAATTAAAAAAATTCGTAACAGAGTTGAAGTTTTAGAGGCGTTTATGCTGCTTTTTACCTAAGTATAATTTTTTTTTCGCCATAGATAAGTGTTACCTATTATTAAGTTTACTTAAGTACCTACATGTCACTAAGACACCTTTTTTTTTGTTTTGTTTAGGCGGGAAAAAATGTACCTAAACGCACACCCCGTCGTTCGGGGCAACGAACAGGGTAGTGTGGGGCCCTCACCCACTAAAGAAACCCGCCGAGTGCCGTCTCTCCGCCTTTATTGGCGGGCCACTGGAACTATGTTACATTCCTTCGGTAGTTCACTAAGGTACCCTAAAAATATGAAATTTATTTCGCTACAACATAGTAAAATTACAATAATATTATTTATATATGAATTTATTTAGATTGCTTTAGGTATTTTAGAAACGATTGTGACTGTTCCTAAATTTCTCCTGGTTCATCCTCCCAGAAGTGCCCGATGTTGTTGAAAGGAGACTGCAACTCTGCCACATCTATCGACTTTACAGCGTTATCATTACTCTGTAACAGTTAAGCACATTCTTAGTTCTCAAATAATTCATTTGCTTAAGTAAAATACAATGTAACTCAAACAAAAAGAATTGTGTTTTCATTAAATACAATGTTTGAAAGTTAACTGAAAATATTTTTAGTAGCTTGAATTTCTTTGATAGAAAATTCTAGTTTCATCAAAAATTATCAGATAGAATAATGTTTTAAATACTTTCTACTCATAATACTATAAATTAGAAAGTGACGCTGAACTGATTATCATGTAGGAACATCAATATAGTCTGGCGCCCGGAATAGGACATAAGCGACTTTCTATCCCGAAAAAAATGGATGGGTCCTATGAAGTAATTATTTTTGAATAGAAAAACAAACATAGCATCACGCCTGTATTCCCAAAGGGGGTAGTCAGAGGTGTATTACACACCCACGACTCGCCAGCATGTTTAAGTCCCACGTATTAGGGGGCGAGCCTATTGACGTCTACCGGGCACATTTCCAAACTCCGGGCTGCTACTGAGAATTTTTCTTTTTAGGAAAAAGCTCAATAACATTGCCCGACCCGGGGATCGATCCCGAGACCTCATGATTAGCAGTCACATACACTACCGCTACACCACAGAGGCAGTTAATAGATTATTACATGATTAATGTGCCGTCGAGTGATTATATATGTCCACGAGGACCATAGAGGGTAATCTAGTAAGTACTTAATAAAAAGTACAGCCAAGAGTACAAACGTACCTCTTTCTAATTGAATACTTACTTTCACAAAGTACCTTTGCACTAATCCATGTTTCCTAAGTGCTACTAATGTCACAGGCTTTGGTCTCCGTTCAAATGGTCCAAAGCTGTCCTGTCAAAGTAATTCTGCATTTTAGTGAAACTAAAAACGGTCAAGTGGTAATATTATGTTGATTTAATGTAGATAACGAGTAACCACCGAGTGGTAAATTCATGTGATGTTTTAGTTATACACAGATTGTTACGTAAGTAGACGTAGGTAGTACTTATTATATCTAACATACAATAAAAATAATAAATTGACTTACGAAGTAGGTTCCTTTTGTCGATAAAGTTATTACAATACACCTATTAACCCTATATTTTAGGGGCAATAGTACATCCCTTTTTTGTGTGCAATAAATAAGGGGAGGGCTATAAAAGCACTATTAAATACCTAAAGTAACTAAAGCAGGGAAAGATATTTACAAAACGATCCCCAATCACATCTATATGTATATTAAAGAAACTGTTACTATCATATCATATATACATTAGCGATATATGTCTCTTATGTAATAGAGATAAGTACCTACTTATTGCAAAACGTATTGTTTTTTTTATAATCCACGCATAGGTGTATTATGATAATTTCGGAAGAAGTAAATACGCGAATATTGGATTCACTGCTAGGTGCCACACTTTTTTTTTTTTTGTTAAGGCGGGAAAAAATGTTCCTAACCGCACACCCCGTCGTTCGGGGCAACGAACAGGGTAGTGTGGGGCCCTCACCCACTAAAGAAACCCGCCGTGTGCCGTCTCTCCGCCTTTGTTGGCAGGCCACTGGAACTATGTTACATTCCTTCGGTGGTGCTAGGTGCCACCCTAAAAGTAATTCCCTATTTGAATATTCATTCGATAAGCGCATTGGTATGATGTATGGATTTGGAGTAAAACTTTTTGCTTATGTATTCTGATTTGCAAATGCCATAGGTACATAAATTAAAATATTTGTACAGGATCGCAGTGTTATCTATAGTGTCAAATTATGTATCTAAACCATATCGGGAACCATTCATACTTACAAAATATCATCAAAATTGGTCCAGCCATTTTCGAGTTTTTGCGAAAAGGTACTGTTTGTCCGCGATGAACTCCCGATAAAACTATTTATCAAATATTAATATGTTTTTCAAAATGTGTTATTTTTTGCAACTTAAGATAGTTTTTATCCTGATTATTTAGTTTTATCTAATGCAAAATTAACGATTTTTATCCGGAGAGAGAGATTTCGGAGAGAGAACATCCCTTTAATTTTTATTTTTTATTTTTTAATAAAAGTATCCGTTATATTGCCTGATAGATTCAACAACTTAATTTTTTGCTTATTCTAACTAAATAACCTTTATGTACGTTACTATAGTGATAAGATACATAAGTGATATACTGTTATTTAGTCCATAAATAGCTAAAGCCTGCCCTCGTCTCCTGACCTTTAAGCAATACGTTCAACTCATTAGATAGATTTGAGAAGTGCCTATCTCTTGTTTATTACATCGATATAATAAACTACAACAAAGTACGCAACATACGTCTACACAAACATATTTTGTGGATCCGAGTTTGAGAAAACCACGATCTCCTGATTTAACTTTTTTCCATAAGAGCATGGGTCTCCTCTCAGAGTGAAGGGATTCAGACCGTCGTTCACCATCGTCGTCTGGCCCAGTGCGGGTTGGCAGACTTACAAGCCGGCGCTCGAGAAAATCTTTCAGGCATTCAGGTTTGATCGATTTTTATCTTCACCGAGCAGTAAAAGTTTGTCGACAAATAAACACATATTATCGAATAATATTGAAAGTAAAACACTGAAGTTGAATGTGAAAAGCATATTGTAAGCAAAGTTCAATGTTACCTAGCTTCCCTCCAAGACAATCAGTTTTGGTGGGCAAAACACCTTCCAACGGTGTTCTTAGAGCAAAATTTTGTCCGTGTGGTGACGGACTAAGAATACAAGTGTCACCACCCCATTCTTTCCCATGGGTGTCGTATGAGGTGACTAAGGGAAGTAAGCAATTATCATCCATTGCACAACTGGTGGTAGGGCTGGGTAGCAAGTGGGAGTACTCACTTGGTATCGGGCCCGAGCGGGTTGGTACCACTATCTCCCGTGTGACCGGCCATGAAGCACATTGTTGCATTTTGGCTGTAGCAGGAGATAGCCATTTATTCTTTCATTTCATATCGGTGAAATGAAATGGTGAGCAGCGGCTTGAGAATACTCTCGGTATAGTTGAGTCCATGAGCGACGTTTACCATTTACCATCAGATGGGCCGAGGCTCGTCTGCCACTACATGCAATAAAAAAAACAACAAAAAAAATAAAGGATTTCATGAATTAAACTCGAAGACCTAGAGAAAGAAATCTATGAATACATAAGCACATATAGGTGTATATACGAATATAACTCGAGAAAGGTTTAGGCCTTCAGCGCTCTCACTCATCATAGGCAAAACAACAAAAGGAGTACTTCACCTGTCGAGCCGCCCCATACGTGCTGGGACAAGGCTCACCCACCACCAGAATCACTAAGTACTACTCACCTACTCTCGGCACGGGAGGTCAGTATATAAAGCGCTCCGCCATCTGTGGCATAATTACATAATATATTTTATGATGTACGCTCTCTTTTGGTTAGCCTTTTACCTAAATTACCCGGTTACGTCTTTTGTTATTTTCTTGCCTCTGTGGTGCAGCGGTAGTGTAAGCGACTGCTGATCATGAGGGCTCGGGTTCAGTCCCCGGGTCAGGCAGTGTTATTGAGTTTTTTCGTAAAAAGAAAACCTCAGTAGCAGCCCGGAGTTTGGAATTGTGCTCGGTAGACGGCAATAGGCTCAACCCCTATTATGTGGCACTCAAACATAGTCTGGCAAACCGTGTATGTGTAATACACCTCTGCCTACCCCTTCGGGGAATACAGGCGTGATGCTATGTTATTTTCATATTGCTTAGTATGATGGCAGATTAGCCACTACTCACCTGGTGGTAAATTGTAACCACGGCTCGTGGACTCAGCACTACTAAGAGTACTGCCTATTCGCTACGCTACTCACTATTTCATTTCGCAGATGGTAAATAATTATCAGACTGCTATTATGCTACAACCAAAGTACACCGAAGTGTCCCATGGTCGGTCACACGGAAGACAACGGTACCGATCAGCTTGAGCTCGACAAGTGAATACTAACATTTGGTATCACCAGTAATAACTTAACTTATCATCATGCCATTTCCCTTGCGGGGTAGGCAGAGAGAACAGAGTGCCAAGAGGCTCTATTCTTGCATACATCTCTCGCTTCCTCAATATTCATAATTCCCTTCATACACGCTCGTCAATTTCGGAGACTCCTGACTCCACCTTGCTTCAATACATGACCGATTTGGTCTAGTCTAGGTAGGTGAGTCTCGGTTTCCCCCTGAACCTACATCCCTCCACTTTCGCATTGTATATCTTCTTAACCAGTCGCTCGTCCGGCATTCTTTCCACATGTCCGAACAATCGGAGCATTTCCTTTCGCATCTTTACACCAATGCTCTCTTTCATACCTACTCGCTCTCTTACGTCGTCGTTACGAATGCGGTCAGTTAGCCTCACTCCGCAGATTCTTCGCAGAGATGCCATTTTCGCTTTGATTTTACTCTCATACTCCTTTTTGCATACCCAACTCTCGCTTCCATATACGTTGGGACAAGCACTGCCTTGTGTATTGCGACCCGTGCCTTCTGGCTGAGGTGGTGGCTGCCGAGAAGTTGTCCCAATGCTCCGCTCACTCCATTTCCCGCATTTACTCTTCTCTATATATCAGTGGTGTATCTTCCATCCCGACTGAATCCACATCCAAGATATACAAATTGATCCACTTGTTCTAGCACACTATTGCCAATTGATACTCTGACATCTGTTCTGGCTTCACTCTTTCAAAGACTATCATTTTGGTTTTGCTCACATTCACACGTAGGCCCCTTTTCTTACAATCTTCTGTCATTACGTCGACTAGGGTTTGCAGGTCAGTCGCATACTGCGCTAATAGGACCGCATCGTCTGCATATAGCAGTGAGTCAACCACTAAGTCGCCCGTTTGAACTCCCACATTCATTTCATTCATCCTTTGGAGACATTTATCCAGATATATGATAAACAGTCTAGCTGATAGAACTTAGCCAGCAGCTTATCACCAGTAATAATAAGGTGATAACCGCTTACTTCCTTAGTCACCTAGTTCGCTAATTCTCGTACCCAGTCGAATATACTCAATAATAATGTACTCAATAGTAATGCTATATGATATTACTCTTAAATAACAATTTTTTTTTATTTTTTATTTTTATTGCATGTAGTGGCAGACGAGCCACGGCACATCTGATGGTAAATGGTAACCGTTGCTCATGGACTCAACTATACCGAGAGTATTGTCAAGCCGCTGCGCACCATTTCATTTCTCAGATATGAAATGAAATAATAAACGGCTATATTCTGCTACAGCCAAAACACAGTGATGAAACAACGTGCTTCATGACCGGTCACACAGAAGACGGTGGTACCGACCCGTTCGGGCCCGATAACAAGTAAGTACTCTCACTTAGTACACACCCCTACCACCAGTAATGCAATGGGTGATAATTGCTTACTTCCCTTAGTCGCCTTGTACAACACCCGTGGGAAAGGGTAGGGTAGTGACACGTGTATTCTTAGTCCATCACCACACGGACAAAGTTGTTCGGTAACGCGTAGGTATTTTTAAAACTGTGAGTTCAAATTTAAGTTTGTACCTATCATCTACTTTCAAATGTGATCTTAAAGTGTACACTATACTTTTATAGGTACTTACCTTATCAAAATATGGATCAAAACCATAAGAGAGGGCTTTAGCAAGCTTCGTCAAGCGTGATGGTGCCGTCAAAACTCGATAACCATAGCGTTCATTTTGTCTTGACCGTAAATTAGTGTTCTGAAAAGTTTGAATAACTAACAATAATTTGTCTTATATTATAACTCTCTTCGGCAAGCCGTGAGACAACATCTAAACAAACTATAAAAACGGTACTTTTACATGTCACTTTAATATTTGAAAATTAATGTAAATAAGTGTGGAATTAGGTAATGATGACACTATAAATGGTGGGTACCTCTTTAATGGTATCTACTATTCATGCAGAACTACGTATTTTTTAATTTAAATGTCATGCCTGCCTATAATGTATTGCGCGCCGCATAAGCGAAGCGTTGAGGTGTGTTCTACTCCCGGTTGACACGGCACAGCTGATTTTTCAAACTTAAAATGTCTCTGTTTATCATATAGGTATTGCACTTGTAAAATAATATCTACACACACATATAAAGAACAAACACTATTTTTAACACTCATGATATTTTTGATGCTATTTTTGTTATTTAAACTAGTTAAAAACTGTTTGAAAAAAAACTGGCTTGGACGTCCGTGAGTTGTAGGTAATGTATGTTAACACGATAACGACCAAAATACTTAATTAATCGAGTCATTTTTTTTTTTCGTTTACGAATTATTATGACTAGGAATAGAGCCCTATTACTTTTCACGTTCTGATTCGATGTGGTTTAATTGATATTAAATAAACAAAAAAATACTGAATATTTACGGCATTTACGCTCGACGCGACACTAAAACCAGCGCCTTTCATGAGAACTATATTGCTTTTTTTGTAAGGAAACTAGCGATTTCTTTTTGTTTTCTTAAATTGTTTTAAAGTTTAATAAATTATTCAATTTTACATGTTTATATATATTATATGCACTTATGCAGGTATATATGTAAACTCATGGATTGTTGTTCTTACTAATTGCCAGATGGCGCCTTGCAATATAGAAGTACTTCTTAAAATTAGCGCTAGATGGCGTATAAGACATGAAACCCACATTAGTACTTTTTGAAATTAGTGCTATCAATGTGATTTATTGAAAACTACTTAGTAAAACCAATACATTATTAGTTACTTATCAAATAATCAATTTTATTGTGAAAAATGAAGATTATGTGGCGTGCAGTTATGGATTTTCCAAAGTATTTATTCATTTCTATAACATTAGAAATTGTATAGTTGACACGCAAGTAAATCTAAATAAGACACGATTCTTAAAGTAGGAATGTGTTTTAATGCTACCAAATTATAGAGTACCTACCTACAGCGAATGCAAACATTTTACATTGAATAGTGAGATTTCATCTTCGAACGGGTTATAGCGCCATTTGTACTATTGATAAACTTGCTGATACGACTGTTGCATGTTATTTCCTTTTACTTTTGTTAAGGTTTTCATTTTGTTACATGTGTCAGTATGACCTCGGAACATGTGCTGTGCCCACTGCGTCCTGTCCTGTCATCGAGTCAATAGAACGAGACCTCCTATCAGGGCTGATGGACGGTCTATTCCCTAGGCGCAGGCAGAAATCTACTGGGTCTGTGCCACACGGGCGAGGAAATTTCCGCGAGTAGCCTGGATAGAGCTCGCGGGGCAGGCTAAAGTGCGATGATCCGGCAGTGGAAAGTCTGAGAAGAGCTGGAGTCCCCCGGAGGATGCATTTAACTGCCAGTTGCTTCCCACCGCCACCGCTGGTTAAATCGGAGTCAGTGAAACCATAAGTGAACGCAGGACGAGACAGGAGGACACTACACATACAACTTTTGCAAAAAATAGCTACCTATGATATACCCCAGTGTCAGTAAGTGTAAAAGCTGGTATAAAGATGACGTATATTATTTATTATGATGTCGATATGTGTAAGTTATCGTGTGTCATCTTTACGATACATAACACATGTTTGCATATTTAAAAAAAACAGTCATAGCGTCTGAATTTGTATATCTTGGATGTGTATTCAGTCGGGATGGAAGATACACCACTGATGTAGAAAGAAGAGTGAATGCGGGAAATAGAGTGTACGGAGCATTGGGACAACTTCTCGGCAGCCACCACCTCAGCCGGAAGGCACGTGTCGCAATACACAACGCAGTGCTTGTCCCAACGTTATTATATGGAAGCGAGAGTTGGGTATGTAAAAAGGAGCATGAGAGCAAAATCAATGCGGTCGAAATGCGATCTCTGCGGAGAATCTGTGGAGTGAGGCTGACTGACCGCATTCGTAACAATGACGTAAAAGAGCGTGTAGGTATGAAAGAGAGTATTGGTGTAAAGATGCGAAAGGGAATGCTCCGATGGTTCGGACATGTGGAAAGAATGCCGGACGTGCGACTGGCTAACAAGATATACAATGCGAAAGTGGAAGGATGTAGGGGGAGACCGAGACTTACCTACCTAGACCAAATTGGTCATGTATTGAAGGAAGGTGGAGTCAGGACTCTCCGAAACCGGCGAGCGTGTATGAAGAGAGTTATAAATGTTGAGGAAGCGAGAGATGTATGCAAGAATAGAGCCTCTTGGCACTCTGTTCTCTCTGCCTACTCCGCAAGGGAAATGGCGTGATGATTAGTTAGTTTGTTATATATGAAATGAAAGCTATTTTATCTAAATATAGAATACAATTTTATTTACTTTATTCGAAATGCCCTCCTCCATTTTGAATACATGCCTTTAATCGACGCAACCAGTAATCATGTAATCAATCGCAGCACGTACCACATTCATATTTATTTCTGCCGCTGCTTTAACCAGAGATACTCGGGGCGACTCCAAATTCTGATGAGGTGTAGCACAGACTGTCTCCTCCAAATGTTGCCATATCTTGTAGTCCAGTGGGTTTAATCTGGACTAGAAGAGGGCCAGTCTTCATGCCTGATAAAGTCCAAGGACGGTCAACCAGTTTTGCGTGCTTCATGCCCTATGAGAGTGCAGAGTCCTGTTGGAATATCCTATGTCTGTTTTTAAACATTGTTTGAGAAAGAGGATCCATACTATGACTATTAGGACGGTATTTTGGTACGCCACAGCACTGGTTTTTACATCGTTTTCACAGAAAAACACGTCAGTTAAGCCTGAATATGACACTCCAAGCCAAACCATAACTGACGAAGGATAATGTCCTCGTTGAACCCTCAGAATACGCGCGCGTGCTTCTTCACTGCTGTGGGCATACACCTTATCATTTTGTTTATTATAACTTTCTTTGATGGTAAATATTTTTTCATCCGAAAACTAAATTTCGCGGTATTTTTTTCCGCGTACCGCCGTATCAAAGCGCGGGATCTTTCCAGCCTAATTAATATTCAAAAAATGACTGGTCTTTTTACGATAAGCTCGTAGTCCTAAGTCTTCATTTAACACTCTTTTGACCGTGGTTCTGCTTAGCCCCATCTGAAGAGCAAAGATTTTTTGTTTACGAACAGGATTTCGTTGGATTCGCGCCTTCACTGCTTTAATGATCGCTGGTGTCCTAACTGTGCCGGTCCTATTAAGTCTTCGATTTTCGAAGCTTGAATCTTAAGTGTATTGTTTGATAGTGCGTTAAACAAACCGTAGTGTTATTTTATTTTTTTGCAGAATATTGAAAATCTCTGTCGGCGTGTAACCACAACGGTGCAACGCGATAACCGCGACTCTAGACTCTATCTTCTTTCTTCAACTACATATTTGAACATGAATGAAAATGAACTTCTTTTTTATTTTCGGTAGCGTGAACGATCTATTTTTTTTTTAATTAGTCGAAGTACCTATGTGTATACTGCCAGTATATGCTGCTGGCCAGTATTTGAGAATTTTAAATTATAATGTTTTGACAGAACTTATCATTATCTTCTTGTTTAAAAATGGCTCTTGTTGTGGCAGTGTGAGCATAGAACTTATGACCCGACTAGGTATATGAAGCTAGTACATTTACCAAGGACTGGTGGCATATGAAACATTTTTTAAGTTTTCACTTTATCCTTAACGTCACGTGACCATGTCGATGACGACTTACATGAATTTACTCCCTATCCAAACCTTCCTATAGAAGTTTTCACTTCAAAAGACCCTTATTAGAGTACTGTAATAAATGGAGTATAGGAATACATACACACATTTTTATACAACAGTTTTCAAAAAATGATCATGTAAGTAGATAAGGACTCTAAATAAAGTCAAAAGATTAGTGAAGGCACTAGAGGAAAGAGTAAATATTTGTACTCACGTTGGAGATGAGTTGCTCCGTTGTTGAGGATGAGTTGAGCACAGTATTCAATGTTGGGTTCGTTTGAATTTGTTTTGGTAAGTCGCTAGCTGCGTGATACAATTATTGGTAAGATAGGCCTACAGCTTTTTTAGTTATTTTAATAGGTAGGTACGAAAAGGGTTGCTGGAGGATGCGGCTGGAGACGCCCCGGACCGATCTCTGGACCGTAGGAGCGCTCCAGCCTGTGCTGGAGGGGTGGGCAGGACGACAGCACGGAGTCCTTACCTTCCGACTGGTCGGAAGTCGGAAGGTTGTTTCGGCAGATATCTGCACATAGTCGCATGTAGGGAAGCGACTCCAGGCTGTCACCATTGCAGCTGCGACGAGGACACGGCGCAGCACACGCTCGAGTCGTGCCCGGCTCGGGCCGGGCAGCGCCGTGAACTCGTCATGGCAATAGGGGGAGACCTCTCGCTGCCGTGCGTCGTCAGAGAGATGCTCGGCAGCGACAGGAATTGGGCCGCGGTCGCTGCCTTCTGCGAGGAGGTTATCTCGCGGAAGGAAGCGGCGGGGAGGGCCAGGGAGGAGGATTCTTCTGCTGACCCAAACCGCCAGCAGTGACTGGGGCGCCGCAGACGCGAGTACTTGCGCCTCATGCCGCCCTAGCTGAGGCTGCGGTTGGATGGACCGGGGAACGTCAGCCACCCGCAAGGCCTCCCGCGAAGGCGCGGCGCTCCGTGTGCGGATGCGTCGCTCAGTAGAGGGTACCCGAAAGGGTAAGCCGCCGGCGGGCCACTGAAGTAATCCAACACAGTACCAGCGGTCCGTCAACACAAGCGGAGAGACGGCACACGGCGGGTTTCTTTAGTGGGTGAGGGCCCCACACTACCCTGTTAGTTGCCCCGAACGACGGGGTGTGCGGTTAGGTACATTATTTCCCGCTTAAACAAAAAAAAACCTATCGTCTGTAAGTAAAGTGGCGTTTCATAACTTATTGAGTGTTTCTGTATATTACCTTTTTAGATTTTCACTATCATTATCATGCTTACATACGTATATAAGTAATTCAAATACATATATTTAATCACATTTTCCTTAAATAAGTAAATACTTATATTCAAACGTGTCACTCACATTCGAAGCATGCTGGTCTATTCGTAATTGGGAAATGTATCAGTCGTATACTTCATAAATAGAATATAAGTCAATGCCTAATACAATTGCCGTGGATTAACCTAATAAAAAAATGTTGTTGTGGTGTTGGAAGTAATTCTTTATCGGGTTGAAAATATTCTAAACCAAAATTTATCTGTGTACTAAATTTCACAAAATCTGTTCGATTGTTAGTTCTAACGAAACATGGTATGCCTATGGTTAGTTCTATATGCCAAATATAGCTAATTATGGTCACTAATATTTAATTAGGATAAAAAATATATGACCTATATTTTATCTAGTGTATCTACATAGCTACCAAGTTTCATCGAAATCCGCTCTGTGGTATAGGCGTAATTAACGGAACTAAACAAATAAATATCTTTAATAACAATATACTCAGTACTTAGGTACTCACATTGGCACATGATGTGATTGAATAAAATAGGTAGTACAACTAATGTGATGTAAATGTACATCTTAGCACTAAAGACAATTACATAAGTGTCGCCAAGAGAGGCTCTGCTACGAATGACGATGATGACCCATTGTCTTACAAAGGCCTGCTGTGTGCAATTCAATGGAAATTATGTTTACAGGCACACTTCATCGTTAGTTCTTGTTAATGTTCTGTTTTCGAATCGTTCTATGGCTCGTTAATAGTCCTACTGAGAACACACAGTGATCTAAGTCTGCGATTAGTATTTTTTTTTATTTGACACACGGACCAGCGCCATTTTGAGTGCATGATTTGATATTTAGATATTTTTATATATATTTTTGCATTTGACATGCTTAGCACTATACATTAAACACAAAGTGAAAAATGTGAAATCGAAAATAACAGTCCTCCAATCCTGCTCCTGACTGTTATTTTCGATTTCACATTTTTCACTTTGTGTTTAATGCATGATTTGACTTCTACTCACATTTTGTATATACTCGTATATACAAAACGTAAAATGTTTGATAAAATAATGAAAGGAAGTAAAGTGCTTATAAAGGTTTGTGGTTGATAATCGAACGGTTGATGTCGGTTGATTATTGAAGAGGAAAATATTATAAAATGGCATCCTTTCAAATTTATTTTTCTTTTACTTTCAATATTTTTTGACGTTGAGGACGGTTGCAAACATTTTGTAATAAATAGTTAATAGCAGACCTGACTTCTGCCCGAACATTGGCGTTTCGCTTGAATTAAGTTATTAATTTCAGCTACTAAAAAATATTATATCACTAAAAAATAGTGTGTAAAATTTTGATGTGTTTTTACAATAGAATAAATGGAATCCTGAGACCCTATTGCGGCGCCATCTACCGCTTCTAATTGTGAATCTAAACCATCCTTGAATCCACGAACATACAGGAAAAAATGTATCTAAATCACGCGCTCCTCCGCAACCTGAAGCTAGTTTTTGTGGTTATACCTCTGGTTCCCGATCTAGTAGCGGGTTAAAATGTATGCCAGTTGTTAAGTCTAATCGAGAGCTATCAAATAAAAAAGTTTCATCAAAATCCGTTCAGTAGTTTTTGCGTGATGCACGAACAAACAAATAGACAGACAAAAATTAGACGTCGCGGGACATCTACCAGATGTGAAAACATCAAAATTATGTTGTAGAAATGATGAGTAGAAATAAAATGATAATAACTGTTTCGGTGTATTAATCTTCGTAATAAAATGCGGTTGAAGTTGAAGAAAGACCCTTATAATATAATTTTAACTATCACGTTCAGGCGTTTTCGTAATTTTTGCACGAATCTAATTAAGAAATTAAAAAGGCAGTATCAGAGAGACCAGATAACTAGCTCAATGACAAGCTCAAAACATCTTTGGCAGAAAATTAATAAAATTACCCAATTTAAAGCCACGAAGTCTTCTAATGCACACCTATTAAATATAGCACCACATCCCATTGAATCACTAAATCGTATAAATAATTTTTTTGTTAAGATAGGTAAAACCTTAGCTGACGATATAATAAACAAATTTGATCATTCTAACACAACAATTAGCTCTATTGATAATACCATTAAATCACATGTCCAGTCTACGTCATTCGTTTTGCTTGCAACTGACCCTCAAGAGGTAGAGGGCATACTAATGGGTCTTCGCTCTGATAGCTCATTTGGCTGGGATGGTATACTTACCAAATTTTTAAAGAAAGCTGGAGAGTTTATTGTCCCCTTAATAAGTAAATTAGCTAATTTATGCTTTGAAACTGGTCAATTTCCTACTGCTTTCAAGCGTTCTATAATTACTCCTGTACATAAGTGTGGAAACATAAACGATATGAATAATTATCGTCCTATATCTGTGTTACCATCTATTTCAAAAGTCATTGAAAAATTGTTAAACAATAGACTTAATAATTACCTTAATAAATATAATAGATATAATTTAGGGCTCAATATGGGTTTAGGAAGGGACTTTCTACTCAAGACGCTATATTGGCACTTACAAATGAAATTACCATTAATGTAGATAATAGAAGGAAATGCCTGGCTGTGTTCTTAGATATCAAAAAAGCTTTTGACACCGTTTCCATTCCCATCCTTTTACAAAGACTCGACAACATTGGTATAAGGGGAACCGCTCTTCCCCTTTTTAAAAGTTATCTGATGAATAGAAAACAGCAGGTTAAAATCAATAACATGAATAGTGACGAGGAAAATGTAGTATACGGTGTTCCACAAGGAAGTGTGCTTGGTCCGACACTGTTCCTGGTTTATATAAATGAATTATGTAATATTGGAAGTCGTGGCGGGCGTATTTTTTCTTATGCTGATGATACAGCATTGGTTTACTCAGGGGTTTCTTGGAGAGAAGTGCAGAGCGTTGCTGAAGGCAGATTGTCGAAAATATCTGGCTGGCTTAGTGAAAATCTTTTAACTCTCAATATTCAAAAAACGAACTTCATCTGCTTTACTCCAAATCAAAGGACGCAGCCTGGCCCCGAATTTAAAATCATTATTCCTGAGTGTACCAAAATATCTAATACTTACTGCCGCTGTCAAAGTATTAAACAAGTAACATTTACGAAATACTTAGGTGTAACTGTTGATCAAAGACTGTCGTGGCATTTTCACATGGAAGTTATCACAGGTAGGGTGAGAAAATTAATATGGATTTTTAAAGCATTGCGTCATGTAATGCAAGTAGAGACTCTTAACAGAATCTATACTGCTTTGGCACAGTCGGTAATAACGTATTGCATATCAGTGTGAGGAGGCGACACCAAAAATAAATTTTTGAATTTGGAACGAGCTCAGAGATCACTTATCAAGGTTATGTACTTTAAACCTTATAGGTATTCTACAGAAAATCTATATAGGGAAAGTAATCTGTTAGGAGTAAGGAAATTATATATCTTAAATGTAACTCTAAACTTGCATAAAACGTTAACATACAATCCAACAGTACTCGGTAAAAGACGTAAATTTAAGGTAGCCTATTCTGCGAGAGTTCGTACAGTTTTTGCTAGGCGTCAATATGCTACACAATCGGCATATATCTATAACAAACTAAACAGGCAACTAAATATCTATCCTATGTTACTCTACAACTGTAGAATTACATTGATGGAATGGCTTAAAACACCAACGTACGATGAGACTGTTAAGAAACAGGCACATGCATCATGTACGAACATGCGAACACACACACACACACGAACGCACTCGCACACAAACACATACCCATATGCACACAAAACCACGCACACACACACACACACACACATACAACCCCACAAATTAACTCAAATAAGGCAGCAAGAATATTATGGTCTTGTCATTGTTAGTTATTTGAATAAGGGAAGAAGCGAGATAGCTCCAATACAAGTATATTGATAACTTACTGGGGCTTATCTCAATTTTGTATTGCATGACAATTTATGAGATACAATAAAAACATTTTTATTTTTTTATTTATTTATAATATGTGCTTGTATACAATTATGACATGTTTAAAATAACGGAAATGAACATAAATCATCATCATCAGACCCTGGATACTATCTAGAAACAAAGTACTCACCAAGACAAATCATACGAGCCCAAACTCGATGGGGTTATATCGATTTCTAACGGAGTCCTACGGCCACCTTCCAGCTTCATCGTCAGACCTTGGATATCATCTAGGACTGGAGCACTAGTCAAGACAATTCAAACGAAAAAAATTTTTAATTCAAATTTTTAATTACAGAGTTCTCATGGCCGTCTTCCAGCTCCATCATCAGACCCTGGATACCATCTAAAGACAAAGTACTCATCAAGATGAATCAAACGAGCCCAAACTCGATGGGGTTGCGTCATTTCATTAGAGAGTTACTGTGGCCACCTTAAGCTTCAACATTAGATCCTGGATACCATCTAGAGACAAAGTACTCGTCAAAACGAATCAAATGAGTCCAAACTCGATAGGGTTGCGCCGTTTCATTATAGAGTTCCTATGTACAGCTTCCAGCTCCATCATCAAATCAGCTCCATGTATTCATAATATTGCATCGTCACGTGATATACATATGCGTGTAAAAATTTCAGCGCAATCGGAAACCGGGAAGTGTGTCAAAATTAAAATGCAAGATTTGAACGGGACAAGTAAAATAAAAGCGTCGCCACGCTAACAGCCGATTTTACACTACCTCCGCATTAGATGTTTCACATCAAAAATCTAAAAAAAATCGTTTTGTGTTTAGACACGCCTATATAGCCTAGTACAGTCATTTTTTCTCAAATATCTTAAATGTACAGACACAGCTCTGTTACAGCTTTATAATAGTGATAGCCTAACGGTAAAACCACGGACTGCAAAGACAGTGGTATCGAGTTCAATCCTGAGTCTAAGGTTGAGACCTCGCTGTACACACCTCTGACTTTTTGAGATTTTCCAATATTATGTGTGTATTTGTTTACAAATTATCACAGCTCGGTGAAGGAAAACATCGTGACGAAACCTGCGTGCCTGAGAGATTTTCTCGGTGGCATGTGAAGTCTGCCAACCCGCATTGGGCCAGCGTGGTCGACTCCCTCTCACCATGAGAGGAGACCCGGCAGATAGCTAATGTTACAAAAAATAACTTAAGCTACTTTCATTTTGGAAAATAAATTAGATTTCCGCGAAAAATCTAAACGCCACGCGGAAAGAGTCGCAGATAACAGCTACTCAATTAATTCATTATCGTCATTAGCCTCTCCTGGTGCATAACTGCACGTAGGCCTCTCCCAATTTCTTCCAAGTCACTCTGTCTGCTGCTTGATTTATCCAGTTACGGCGTGCATGTCATCAGATGTCGTCTACCCATCGCTTATGTGGGCAACCACGTTGTCTGTGGTGTTCGTCCGGGGCCTCCACTCTAGGACTTTCCAGGCCCATCTATCTGTACTCATCCGAGCAATATGACCTGCCCATGTCCACTTTTGCCGCGTGATGGTTTCCACATCTCTCACGTGTGTTTTCCGGCTAATCCACACATTTCTTTTTCAGTCGCGCAAGGAGACTCCGAGCATGGCTTTCTCCATGGGGCCTTCTGGCCAACAATGAATTGATTTATTTTTCTCAGAAACAAACATTAAGTATATATTATGTTAGTTATACATATGTATTACAGATAGGTACAGGTGTACCAGTGTGTATTTGTAGGTAGGTACAAATCCCGGCGGACCACCGAAGGAATGTAACATAGTTCCAGTGGCCCGCCAATAAAGGCGGAGAGACGGTACACGGCGAATTTCTTTAGTGTGTGACGGCCCCACACTACCCTGTTCGTTGCCCCGAATGACAGGGTGTACGGTTTGGAACTTTTTTTCCCGCCTAAACAAAAAAAAACGGTAGGTACAAATCCAAATGAATTATTGATTAGTATAGGTATATTAAGGTCATAAGAGCCGACTGAGGGAATACCAGGGGAGTGGGCAGCAGCACTCCGAGTATTAACAACATCCACTGCGATCACCAACCCGCCTGCCAAGCGTGGCGATTACGGCACTATTCCCCATTCTTGGGGAGGCCTATGTCCAGCAATGGACGTTAAAAGGCTGATGGATGGATGATAGCTATATTTATATTGAATTCTTAACTGTACTCATAA
This sequence comes from Leucoma salicis, assembly GCA_948253155.1. Lineage (NCBI taxonomy): Eukaryota > Metazoa > Arthropoda > Insecta > Lepidoptera > Erebidae > Leucoma > Leucoma salicis. The sequence goes on from OX411803.1 coordinate 17,939,176, forward strand.
AATTAAAATGTACCTTTCTCGAATGATATATCAACACACAACCTAAACCACTGGTCTAAATAGTTTGGCAGATGTGTTCTTTGCTTACCTTTGAATGTAACGCAGTTCAGGCGGAGAGACGGCACACGGCGGCGGGTTTATTTAGAGGGCCCCACGCTACCCTGTCCGTTGCCCCGAATGACGGGGTTAGCGGTTAGGTACATTTTTTCTCGCTTTAACAAAAAAAGGTGTGTGCTTTGCTTAGTGTAGATATCCATTTAAGAAGAGTCGAGTGAAATAGAGGGTTGAGTTTTCTATGACTCTTTTTAGCTCTTCAAGCACGCATTAACTGCGCGGCGAAGGAGCATTTACCTATTAGTAAGTAGGTAGGATTTGTTGGTGTATCAGTAATACCTATGTACAGGCCTTTTTGTCGCTTGTTTTTTGGGGGCACGCTTCGAAAGTTGTTAGTGCTCAATTTTTTGCCCATCCCTTGCTACTGTGTTTTGAGGAATTAAAGTTAATATTTTTTTAATTGTTTAAAACTATAATATCTTTGGAAATAAAACGTGATAAGTCACGTTTTATTTAGGTGAGTAACAATATAAAAAATCAATTTAATTTGTCAATATGCTTAGCCTTAGTAGGTACTTAAATTGTAAAAGTCTCCAAATTTTAACCATATTTTTATTATAAATCTGTTTGCGCTTACGAACTTAACTGTTTTAGTCCGTGGCAAAGTGATAATTTTTAAGTAATCATGAATTCACATACTTCAAAGGGTGAAAGATATTTAGTGGTGGATCGTTGAACTTGATAACTAATAGCGATGAAACTGTTTTCACCAAACGAGAAGGTCTTTGTAGAGTCATTGTCAAGCTCATCTGCGAAAATCCTCTCTCGAATTCGCTCGTTGAAACTGCTATGGTATGGATAGTATTGATGAGCGGAGATAAATTTTTTAGGACCTTTTTGTCTACTAAATAATCGCGAAATGCCCGGATAACCTCGTACCTCAAAGCTCGGTGCTCTGCCCAACGCTGTTCATCCTGCATATCAATGACTTGCTCTCGATAGAGAGTATGCAATGCTATGCGGATAACAGTACGGGTGATGCGCGATATACCGGCCATGAGAAAGTCCCTCGGAACATGCTGGAGGAGAGACGGATCAATTCAATCCTACGAAGACACAGATTTGCGCGTTCACTGCAAAGAAGGACGCATTTACCGTGACGCCCCAGTTCCAAGAGGTAACTCTCCCAGTCTCCAACAGCATTGGGATTCTCAGCATCGATATATCCAGCAAAGTTTAGTTCGGGAGTCATTTGGAGGCAAAGCTAAATTGGCGAGCAAGAAACTGGGCGTCCTGAACAGAGCCAAGCGGTACTTTACACCGAGGCAGCGACTTGTGCTGTACAAAGCACAAGTACGCCCTCACGTGGAGTATTGCTAACATCTCTGAGCAGGGGCACCAAAATACCAGCTCGACCCACTTGACTCCCTGCAAAGGCGTGCTATTTGAATTGTCGATGATCTCAATCTTACGGATGAGCTGGAGTCGTCGGGGCAGACTTTGGGGCTCTCTGTGTGCTCTATCGACTCTTCAACGGGGAGTGCTCTGAGGAACTGTTTGAGGTGGTACTAACAACGCCGTTTTACCACCGGACCACGAGACGCGGTACTAGGTTCATCCATACCACCTGGAGACGATCTCGTCCAAGACGGTTCGATTTCAACGTTCCTTTCTACCATACGTGTAAGGTTCCCCAGCGTTACCCTCTTTAAACGAGATTGGAAAAGAGCACTTTTCTCACGGTAGTAGCCATTTTTCGGGTTTTTTTCTTCTTCATTTTTTTGTTCAGCGTTCTTTCGGTATTTTCGAAAGTTCCTTTGGACCACACATACTGACCAATCATTTTCTTAATATTATTCATAATTGTATATACTTGGGTTATTTTTTTTTTCTGAAACTGATGGAGAAGGCGGTAATGATGACGATCAAGCCACGGACTGGAGTAGTAGTGACGAAGATAATAAAAATATCGACCACAATGATGAAAATTATAGAAATGACTGAATATTTTTTTACATGTAATATTTAAGTTTTTTTGTAGTTTATAATAGATACAGCTAAAAATAAGGCTATGAACATAATAAAACTATTTTCATTGGATTTCTTAAACGATCGCAATAGACTAAACGCCTCTCTCACGCTCATCCGCTTGAACAGTTGTTGCCTCGCGCTCGCACCTACAGCAGAGTTTCAATGTGTCTGGCAAGATGTAAAAACCATTAAAACTGTTCGGCTACTGAGGTAACACTATTTTATAGGTCCCCAAGTAACATAATATAAAATCCATCTTTTTATACTATCCATCCATCCATCCACCAGCCTTTTAATGTCCACTGCTGGACATAGGCCTCCCCAAGAATGGGGGATAGTGCCGTAATCACCACGCTTGGCAGGAGGCGGGTTGGCGATCGCAGTGGATGTTGTCAATACTCGAAGGAGTGCTGCTGCCCACTCCTCCGGTATTCCCTCAGTCGGCTCTTACGACTCCCATGGGTGGAGAGGGGTGGGACAATTCTTAAGCCGGCTCCACACGGCAAAGCCGGCCCCACACGGCAAATTATACTATAACGAAAGTACAATTATAATTTATCGAAGTTTAGGGGTGTCTGGCAGGGGGTTGCAATTGTGCTAAGTGTCCGGCGATGGATGACGTAATTTCTAATGTTATTCCGAAGAAAATATAAAAAAATTGAGCTCTCTTTATACTTACTTTAACGAATTTCTACCTGCCCAAATAACCACTATCCAAACTCCATACTTGCTGATCGTTCTTACCTATGTTGAGGACAAGCACAGAGGAACTTTCAGCTTTTATAAAATAACGAAGGTCTGGCCTTCGTGGGCTCTAACTCTATATTTTTTATGTATTTTTTAATGACAAACCATAACAAATTAAAATTCAAAATATTGTCCAAAAAATAAAAAGTAATCTTTTGGGGTGGACCCCCATTATCACATGAGAGTATGAAAAATAATTTACATCCTATTCTCAGACTTACTGAATATACATACAAAATTTCATAAGAATCGGTCAAGCCATTTCGGAGGAGAATGGCGACAAACACTGTGACACGAGAATTTAAATATTAGATGATTATAATTTTTCACAGGACATTGTCTAAGTTGTGTCTAACGCCATTAATCAAGAATTAGATTGACATAGCTTTGCCAATTTCCTTTAGATAATTTTATTCAATTCGAATAGACCATCAAAGGAAGGAGTATAATAATATAATATACCTAATTATACCTACTATAAGGTACTTAAAAAACATTCTTTCAAATGTCTGTCGGAAAACTATTGTCAACTTTTGTTACTGACATTGTCAAATCCTTTTTGTGCCATTTCATCAAGGAACATAAACTCTACCCGAGCATTTCATTTATGACGATACTGAAAGCCATTAAAGAAGAAGACGATACTGAAAGCTCAATATCTTTATCATTATTATCTCTTCGTTATAGATGAATCTGGAAGTTAATGTATCATAAAGAAGAAAAAGTTGATGTATAAGATATTTAACTTGGTGATAATTTTGTGTATAACAAATGTTATTTGTAAGAAGAAAGAAGATAAACTTTTACTAAGTCCAGTAGAAATCATCGATCTCGTAAGAAAAGAACAACACAAAAACAGAAGGCCACTGGCCCAAAAGAAATTCCTAACAACTGATGCGCTTTATGACCAACAAAGCGAAAAACTGCAAACAGAAGCTGAACTAAACCTGATCGCACAACCAGGTATGAAGTTTTACGATTCTATATTTCAGCGTCCTCTCAGGTCTGATTTTTCCAAACCGGTCGGTTTTCTCGTCCCTAATTCACCTGCTCAATTACCAGTTTTCTACAGTCTACCTATCAAGAATTACGCAAAACCACATGGATCTACTGGACGTTATTTCAGAAGCAGAGGGCGTCAATAATTTAAGGCCGGCGCTCACATGACACACACAGGATTTTTGTCAGAGAAAATGAATTTGAATCTTATTATAATACTATTGGTTTTTTTCGTTGATATCGTTACAAACAGACCGAGCATACCACAGCATGAAGCGGGACGCCGCGGTATACCGCGGGATGCCACGGCATGCCGAATCGTCCCTCGGCGTCCCGATGATACTTGCCATCCCGCGCCATCCCGTCAAGTGAGCGCCGGCCTTTACATCTCAAAATGTAAATTACCCAAATTTAAATCGATGACCCAAACGAACTATATTATAGACATCTTTATGACAATGTATCGCTCTAATTTCGCTATTACCCCACTTAAATATATAATGTGCGGTCGTTGGATTTTTTCCAGCTTACCTATAATATCGCGTTAGTTACTTTTGGTAGAAATGCTTACTAAGATTACCCTATCACGCATAACTATTGCTATTTGGTGTAAACAGCAACGTATTGTGTCTATTGCAGAGTCCGACGAAGAAGAGAAGACATTGAAGAATCGTAAGGTGTGGAGTCGTTGGAGCAAATGGGGCGAGTGTTCAGTGACTTGCGGCGGCGGTACGATAGAGCGTCACCGCGTATGCGTGGCGGGTCGGTGTGCACCCGGGGAAAGAGAGGAGCAGCATCGACCATGTTACCGAACGCCTTGCCTCCTTTCCGCTATTAATGGCACTAACGACATACACGATATGGAATAAATGATTTGCAACTACGACTTTATCTTTACTCGGTAGTAATACTATCTTCCCTTGCTAGTATTTTTTATTTTGTAAATCATAGTTGCGAACGTCAGGTCGTTTACACGCATTGTGACTAGTTGACTTGTTTCTTAAAGAAAAAGCTATAAGAGGACTCCTCGTCGAGGAGTAACCTCAACCTTCGTGCCTCTATCAAACTGGTAATCACAAAAAAAAGGAGAGTCCTCCTTTTAGTCTTTTGTTTTCCGTGTTCACTACCATACATAAGTCTAGAGACCAGCACGCCCTAGGCACAGCCAGTCGTGCCTTTATTGACACTTTCTGGCTGTTCATAAAGCCATGCAGTGCCCCATTCCCTTTATTTCCAGCTGTCACTCTCGAATTTCGCAATTAGCCATGCTATTTTCCCTTTCAAAAACCATTATTTTTTTACTTGCTCATATTCACTGACATCCCTTTTACTTTCAAAGCTTCATGCATTATGTTAACCATCGCCTGTAACTCCTCCTCTGATGGTGCCTTGATCATCAGCGTATAGGAACATTTCAAGATTAAATAATTCATTCTCAATCCATACGAGCTCTCTTTCAAATCTTTCAACAATTGTCTATGTATAAGTTAAACAGCGATGGTGAGGCTATACATACGTTGCCATGTGGGGCCGGCACCAAGGACAGCTCCACCCCGTCTCTTCCTATGGGAGTCGTAAAAGCCGACTAAGGGATTACCGGGGGACCGGGCAGCAGCGTTCCCCTGTGTACTAAAAACATCCACTGCGATCGCCAACCCGCCTGCCAAGCGTGGCGATTATGGTAAAACCCCCATTTTGGGGAGGCCTATGTCCAGCAGTGGGTGATGGGAGGCTGATGGATGGATGGATGGAGGCTACACATCCCTTTCTAACACCTTTTCCGATATTAAACCAGTCTGTGCAATCTCCATTAATCCGGATACAAGCACTGGAATCCTTGTACAGTGATTTCAGTGCTCAAATCAAGCCCACCCCATAGATACGTAGACAATGACGACCATAATTTCTTTCTTATCACTCTGTCATAGGCATTTTCCAAATCTACGAAAGCACAATAGACTTTCTGGCTTTTAGCCAAGAATGTTTCTGCTATTGTTCTTAAGGAACCTGTGCCCCTAGCCAAGTTGCATTCTACGATCGCTAACGCTATGGAAAACCATTAAAATGTATGGAAATTTGACATCTATAACGTTAAGTCAGCGTTAGCGATCATAGAATGCAACTTGGCTAGGCCCACTGATCCACGCATAGAGTATGCATCTCTTTATAATAGGTACTTATCTATACTAATAAATGAAGAGCCGGTTTTTATGTTCGGTTATACTGCGAAAACTACTGAACCGATCGGAATAATACTTTACCATAAGGTGCAGCGTGTTTCGGAGAAGGTTTTAGTACAGTAAAACTCGCTTAAGATGATTTTGAAGGGACCCAGCGAAAAACGCATCTTAGGCGAGAAAGCGTATTATGTGGGATTGGGAAAATAAAAGATATCGTTTACAAATTTCTTGTACTTATGTATTGAATTATAGGCATATGTATGTATTTATAAATTTGATAGTGTTATATTTTGTGTATGAACAACATTTATTACGTTACATCATAGTTTTATAATGACATTACTTAATCACTTATTTGAGGTTGACAAATAGATTTGGATGCATTAGTAATGATGAAAGAGAGTATCGGTGTAAAGATGCGAAAGGGAATGCTCCGATGGTTCGGACAAGTGGAAAAAATGCCGGACGAGCGACTGGCTAAGAAGATATACAATGCGAAAGTGGAAGGATGTAGGTACAGGGGGAGACCGAGACTTACCTACCTAGACCAAATTGGTCATGTATTGAAGGAAGGTGGAGTCAGGAGTCTCCGAAACCGGCGAGCGTGTATGAAGAGAGTTATGAATGTTGAGGAAGCAAGAGATGTATGCAAGAATAGAGCCTTTTGGCACTCTGTACTCTCTGCCTACCCCGCAAGGGAAATGGCGTGATGATAAGTTGTAGTAATGACAAGGCCTTCAATATAATTTAACTTTTGCAGTGCCCACGTCTTCACTTTCCCCTAAAGAAGAAATTAAATCGTTTAGGTACTGCTGATAATGTCTGGGCTGACAAAATCGGAGTTGACTCTCCTTTATCTTCATCGTCACCACTTAGGACCTCTTTATGATTTTTATTCACATCTTCAAAAGAATATACAGGAAAACCCTACAGCATCGCGGGTTCTCTGTCACAGATAGCTTATTAAACGGGATGACGAATCGTATTAAGCGTGATAAAAGTATATGTTTGGGTGATCATAGTCCGGAGCGAGCTCGTTGCGATCCCTGCCAGCCTGTAATCCACAGGCTGCAATCCAGCTCGAATGCATACAGCAGTGCGGGTTAGGGCGTGTCCCAGAGGCAACGCGTACCGACCCGCCCCCGTTCGTACGAACAACGGCAGATGCGGCGATGGGGGCCGCCACCCATCACGCCTTGCCCAGTTTGGCGAGTCGAGGGGAGCAGAGTGTCGAGTAGGCACGTGGGATGTAAGAGGTGGTGTGGAAGGTAAGTTACACGAGCTGGTAACCGTCATGTCGGACAGACAGCTTGATGTGCTCTGTGTAATAGAGACCAAGCGAAAGGGTAGCGACGCCTGTGATCTTCCTGGTGGCGGGTTAGCTCTGTGGTCTGGTGTACCGCAGTGCGATCGGGCCAGCATGGGAGTGGGGGTGTTGCTGTCCGCTCGTTTGGCTTCAGGTGTGAAAGACTACGAAATGTTTGATCCCAGACTTCTATGGGTCCGAATAAAACTAGGTGTCACCAGGGTCTTCATGGTTGCAACTTATGCTCCCGTAGGCTCTTCGGTGGCATCGGATTTAGAGAAGTTCTGGGATAATGTTAGGGAAGTTCTGGATTTGGCAGAAGCTAGTGAACGCGTGACCGTATGCGAAGCCTTGAATGGATGGGTTGGGACCAAGCGTCTAGACTTCGAGGACGTGCTTGGTTCATTTGGTGATAAGAGAGTGAATGATACAGGTAGGCTCATTGCGGATGTATGTATGGAGAGAAACCTTATTGTGTCAAACACATTTTTTCAACATAAGGACATCCATATGTATACATGGAGAAGGAATGAACAGAGAAGTATGATAGATTTAATTCTGGTAGACAGTCGCCTCCGAAGTAAAATTCTGGATACAAGAGCCTACAGGTGTCCCACTGTCGCACGGACCACTATCTCGTTATTGCGAGATTTAGTGGTCTGTTCAGAAAGTAGAGACACTGGCAAGAGCGTGTCCACTTCGGAGGGCTTGAAAGAATAAAGATTGAAAAGTTGCAAGAAGAGAGTGTAAGAGCAAAGTATGTAGAGGGTCTCCGTGAACGGCTGACAATGGCAAATCAGCCGGGATCTGACATAGAAGAATGCTGGAGAGTATTGAAAGATAGTATGGTAGATACAGCGAAAGAAGTATGTGGATGCTCAAAGAAGCATAGGGAAGTGAAAGGTGATGCATGTTGGGATACGGAAGTAGCAGCTTCCGTAGACCAAAAGAAGAAAGCGTGGCTGGACTATGTATCTTCTTTGAACCTGAGTGCAAGTATGAAAGAACAGAAGAAAGAAATATACCGGAAACGTAAGAATGACATCAAAGCCTTAGTGAAAGAGAAGCGTGATACAGCAAATATGATTGCAGAAGAAAGGCTGACCAAAAACTTCGAGAGCAACACCAAACTTTTCTGGAGGGAAGTGAAGAAATCTCGGAGTGGTTGGTCAGATTTCAGAATGAATAAAATAAGGTCTAAAGGTGGAGACATTCTTACGCAAACACAAGATGTGTTAAGCCGATGGAGTGAATATTTTGGAGATATGTATGCGGATGTTCAGGGTGATGCTGGAGCCACATGTGATCTAACAGATCAGCATTCGGTACCGGCATCCTCTGATGACATTAGTATGGATGAAGTTGAATGGGCGATTAGAAATTTGAAAAATGGTAAGGCAGCGGGTATTGATATGGTGTCTGCTGAGATGATCAAGCTTGGAGGCTCATGTGTCTGGGAATCCTTCCTGATGCTTCTCAATTTATGTTGGAGCTCAGGAATGGTTCCCAAGGACTGGAGAAACGCAGTCATCGTGCCCTTGTTTAAAAACAAGGGTTCACGTTATGACTGTGCAAACTACAGAGCCATAAGCTTGACCAGTTTGGCAGCCAAAGTGCATGATAAGATTGTTGAAAGGAGAATGAGGATGGTGTCTGATGAATTTTTGTGTGAGGCACAAGGAGGTTTCAGGTGTGGACGAGGATGCATGGATTCTGCGCAACGTTGTGGAGAAGTATCTGGCTGTAGGCCAGAGGGTTTTCTGCAGTTTTGTGGATTTTGAGAAAGCATTTGACACTGTTGTACGAAAGGAACTTTGGGACATTTTGCCGGAGTATGGTATTAGCGGTAGACTGCTACAAGCGGTGCAGTCCAACTACATGGACTGCAGAGCTTGTGTGCGGCTGGATAATGGAATGTCACCCTGGTTTGAGGTCAATATCGGCGTTAAACAGGGCTGCGTTCTATCAGCCAGACTGTTTATCATATATCTGGATAAATGTCTACAAAGGTTGAATGAAATGAATGTGGGAGTTCAGATGGGCGACTGAGTGGTTAACTCGCTGCTATATGCAGACGATGCGGTCCTATTAGCGCAGTCTGCGACTGACCTGCAAACCCTAGTCGACGTAATGGCAGAAGATTGTAAGAAAAGGGGCCTGCGTGTGAATGTAAGCAAAACCAAATTTTATCGTTTCATTGCGTCACCACCTATCCCTACTTAACATAAAAAAAGAATATGATTTAACAACCCTTTTACAGTTTACAGTTCTACTGTCATGGCTCTCCTCCAGTGCTGGTTAAATATTTTTTAGGGTACGTAAGTGCAGTAATGTCCCAGTATAGGCCTAGAGAATACGGCGGGTTTATTTAGTTGGTGACCCGAAAGATGGGGCGTGCGGTTAGGTAGGTAAATTGTTTCCGCCTTAAAAAAGGGTAAAAATCAAATAAAAAAGCAAGAGATTTATATTTTTATTTATTTAAGATACTCTCATTTGGTTACACCGTATAGGATCTTTAGAACATATTATTTCTTGAAAACACTTATATCAATGTGATTTTAAAGTATTTAGACGGCGCATTACAAAACCTAAAATAACTGGGGTTCAAACAGGGTTCTAAAATACTAATAGGTTATACAAGGATATGGTACATCTAATATTTAAAGATTTATAATATGTTTTGACTAGGTAAATTATTGCGTGAAATAATAGCACTTTTACAATATAGACGAAATATAACATAGCTTCTGTGAACACATAATAAAGCTTATTTTCTCATAAAACATTACGTTACAACGTAACATGAATCTCTTAAATGTCTAGTGTTGTTAATTATTGTGTATTTGAATATATTATACAATTATAAGATAACACACATACGTTATCGCTTTTTATCAGACAAGCACTACCGCTATCAATCATTGTGTAATAAATACAGTACCTAGTTTCTATACGCCTCTCGTTTGCATTACTTTGATAAGCGCACCTTACCTATTTGCATAAATACAGTTTCAGATGCCAAGCAGTGGGTTTTTAATGGAGTTATATTGTAATATTAGCTATGCCATAGCCATTCACAGGCCTTTTAAATAAAAAAACTGATTTGAGAAAAATAATTTCAGTTTTGGTAGCCTAGTTCCTAGGCAGGCTATTTAAAATCACGCAGGAAATGAACAAACATAAAAATGCATAGTCTAAGAAAACTATGAATAACCGCGGTGAACGCGATGCGATCATTATGGAGTGGAGCCGAACCACGCATATATTATATATTTTTGTAAACAGCGGGGCATAGCTAGTAGCTATATACAATTAATTGAATGGCTAAAAACTGCATTGATATATCTGTAAAATGTTTAGGCATTGAATCGATCTACTCTTATTGTTACATTATTTATATGTTGTGATGGTATTGCACCACGTTGACAGTAAAAGAGCGATGTTAACTATTGACAAGTCATACAATAAACGTAAGTAACACTTTTTAAAACATTACCTCTAAAATGGAAATTATATGTACCTATATGATTATAGATTTAAAAATTAACTAAACCAGAGACGAAGACAAAACAGAACTAATTCAGGTATTGGTTATCACCACAAAGTAATTGATATTGAATAAATCACAGCTAGATATTAATATCAAAAGTTACAATTCAAAAAAACTAAAATGCACTCATAATGGCAGCAATAACTATACTTGGAATGTAGAACTAAATTATAAAAAATCCATCATTAGTTCTGATGTGAGTAAAGTATTAGGAATATCCAGATATCTAAATAAATTTCCATATCATTTAATTATTTTAAATTTTAATTTTAAATTAGAAGCACCGAAATAAACTAATGTCCACATGTTTGGATTTATATCTACTATAATAATAATTATCAAATTATTTACATAGGGCACTTTGCCATTGTGTATATTCAGACTTTTGGATACATGCTCTTCTATGGGATTATAATCTATATATTTAAACTACAATAAATTACTTATTAACAATTACAATTTCGCTAAATTTGCCAAGTACATACTTTTATATTGAGATTTACGATCGATTGTACAACAACTATTATAACAAGTAAATATAGTTAAAAATTTTAAAATGGTTTCTATAACCTCTCGTTTATAGTTTATGTGTAATCTTCTATTGCCAGGGTTAATTACCTACACCAAGTTTGTCACAATTGTAGTAAAGGACAATCAGCTATACACTTACTGGAAAATCTATGAGAAGACGAGAGTCCCTAAGCAACAATTACGATTTACAATGGAAATGTCAAATCGCTAGCCTAACATGTATACTTGCCGATTCCACTTTTTAACAAAAGAGAATATTTAATTGAAGCTGAATCTCCAGGCAATTATCTACCCTGTTTTTTGGGTAATAATACATAAAATGGATATCAGTCAACTGCTTTATATCCAACGTCCAATTAATATAGGTACAGATAAACTGCCAATTTCCTTCTATTATACCGTAAATATTCCGTAAAACCACGTAAACATGAACCTTTTAATAGTACATTGTTACCCTAGGGATGAAAGCAACTTATTTTATTAAATAAGTCTTTATCCCGCAGTAAACACTGTGCTTTTCATTACGAATACGAGGAAACTAAAAATAAAAATCATGAATTAGCTAAAGAAAAAATGGGAGACTAAAAAAATGAATTTGGAATCATCGTTTTCCCGCCGATTTTGTTTTTTTTTCTGTGGCCTGTCAGCTATTCAGCCATTATTTTTCATTTTAATCATTGAAAAAATATAAATCTTCTTATTTTAAAGATATAGTTGCAACTATATTAAAATAAAGTCATAGAAAAAACAAATTCTTTAATAAATAGGTACTGTAACAAAAGTTTACCCGACCCTCGAAAGATGGCGTTATGCACCTCGGCTGAATCGCGGTATGGTTTCGCTACATGCAGTACCTTATAAGTTCGAGAATAACTTTGTTTCAAATTTACATCGCGCTGTAATTGACTGGCTGTACAGAAAATTGAACTGTTTTTTTTTTTACAATTACTCAGCTGTCAGTTGAAAGTAATTCTCCCTAGGGCTGAAAAGTATTACTTTCAACCCGCTCCTCAGGCAACTTCAGGCCTACTTTCACAGTATGAGTAAATCAAATTATATTGTGTGCTGATTAGGTAACAATTCAAATAACGTTTTGTTTAGGAACAGCGTGTGTCACTCCGCGTCGCTGTCGATAGTCTAGGACACCTTGGCCTATCATGCAGCAAAAGTACAGGCAGAATCCCACGTCATGCCAATATTAATGATATAATTCATCGTGCTCTTATTACCGCCGGTGTACCAGCCGCCAAATCGTTTGGTACGCGACGATGGGAAGAGACCAGACGGTATGACTGATGTCTTGGAAAATGATAAGGCCCTTGCTATATTACATCTGCCAAGCACCTCTGGCTATCCTGAGGGCCTAGCCAAGTTGTATTCTATGATCGCTAACGCTATAGAAAACTATTAAAATGTATGGATATTTAACATCTTTAACGTTAAGTCACGTGACTTAGCGTTATTTTCCCATACATTTAAATAGTTTTCTATAGCGTTACCGATCATAGAATGCAACTTGGCTAGGATCACTGGTGCTACTGCTGCATCTACGAATCGCGGATCCTCAAACAGCGGAAATATAATAACCTTAAAGATTATATTTATGAACTTCTTGGGGTCGAAACGCGCCTGTGGCCTTAATAATCGCAATCCTCATAAAGACATCGCGAGATGGCTAATTGATGCTTCACGTAATCAGAAATCTAGCCTTTACTTAGCACAATGGATTAGCATTGCCATGCGACGAAATGCTGCCAGCATGTTGCCAATAGTCAGTTATGAATCCATAATTTTCAACTTATTTTTTTATCTTTGTAAGGCTGTGTATAAAACAGTAATTAAAATATTGAATTATATGCCTCAACTCCTGATATATCGAATGACCTATTCATGTAGGCACAGTCTCTAAGTATTACATCATAACGTGACGTGTTTGCCCGTTTTTAATGCAAATAACACTGTTTACAATATTCCAAACGGACACAGCAGTTTAATTTACTAAGCTGACAAATTCTAAATATAACATAAAACTGAGCGTCCAATGGTCCGCACCGGCCGCAATGCACACACGACACGCAATGATTTGAACGGCGGAACGGATTTTTTACGGATAGTGGACGCAGTGCTATACAAATTCATACAAAGCAAACAAAAATCTGTGGACGCTTAGCTTTAATAGACGTCAAATAAAATTAACTAGATTCCGTTAATATAAATACGTCACTCTACGGATACATACACACTAATGATCTTTATGCAAAATATCTATCCCAGAGGAAGTCTCCATTTTTCCGGGATAAAAACTAGCCCATGCTATTAATTTCATGATGACCGGTTGAGTAGGTAGTAGGACATGAAAGCGTGACAAAAAACAAACGCACTTTCTTTTACATTTATAATATTAGTAAGGATACTAGCTACTAACCACGTCCTTGTGGAATTTAACTTTAAATATAAGTTTTAGTTTTGCGCGAAACCCTGGTTTTTATTTCTAAAATAAGTTAAAAGTTACCTGTTATAACATTAGCTATCCAGTTAAAGTCCGAGGTAATACTGTACAGGCGTACCGGAGATTAGCCGGGACAACCAAACATATTTTTAAATTGCTTTCCCCGTGTTAACATTACCTTAACTAAAAAGCTGTTATTTTGATATTATAAATAGATAGATACTTACATTTTATTTACTAATATAGATCACAAACTAATGCTTGCCTATATTTCTGGTGTAGTAAGCGGTGATGGGATGATTTAGGGCGGATTCGACCAAACAAGAATACATTTTATTCCTAGAATAAATCGCTACTTACTCGAGAATAAATCTATTTTACATTTTACCAACAACAATTCGAAGAATAGCGAGCCTATTTTGGAATAGTCACTATACCACAGATAAGCATCGAATAAGGAGTTAATCCAAGAATAAAAAAAATGGTCATCTTTTTTGTGCTGTCATTTATCGAAACGAATCGGTTTCGAGCGCGTGACAGCTACTTTCTCACGCTACGACAAATAAGAGTTGAGATGAGTTAAGCTATACACTGTCTCGTTTGTAGAACAATTTCTTTTTGCTGGGTATTACATTCACTTCGCTATTCGCGAATAGCTATTTCAAGTATAAGCGATACGTCAGATGGCGTGGAAAAACGACTGTTGATTATCTAAGATAATAAAATCGTGGAATAGATTATTCTCGGTATAGTTATTCTTGCATATATTCAAGTTTAGTCGAATCCACTCTTAATAAAACTGTACTGCCACGTGAACAGCTATCAAACTACCCGACTAATGTGGCCAACGAAAATACAAATATAAAACACCACCAATAAAACATTTTTACTAAACTCTGAACATTTAAACTAATTTGTAACTACATTGGCAATATTATTGTCTGCCTTTGTACAGTGGTTCTACCACGCAACACACGAGCTATATGCTATTTTGTAAAAGTCTGGCTTTTACAAAATAGCATGTAGCTCTGTTGGGAACAAAGCATTCGATACTAACAAAGTGCTACGGGCGGTTCGCCACGAACTAAGTTCAAAAGACGGCAACCCTTATATACGTTTAATATCATATTTAGAACAATGAAAGAGGCAAATATATATTTATGTTGTCACAATATGATATGATAACTATACGACAGTGCGTTGTTGACATTGCTTCTTTATTCGCATATTTTACATTAGCGACAAGAAAGTTAAAATTACGCTTTATTTGGTCTATTAATTAGGTTTGATCTTAATTTACAAAAATGCCAGGGCAAGGCAAGGCTTGTTTCGCAAATAACGTCACGATACTAGTGATCCCACAGGAATTAAGCGAAGGGCGATCCTGATGAGCGCACTTAAGGTAGCAAACAGATTTATCAATATCTTAAGAACTCAATTCTGTGCCTTGAAGACACACCTATTGCAGATTTTAGACAACTATATCACACCTAAAATATGTGGGTTTAGTGAGAGATTCCGCAGTACAACGGGAGGATGAAATTTACTCTCACTGGGCGCGTATTAACGCAATATTAATTCTCAAAAGTCTAGGAAGCATTTTAAGAGCGTTTCGTTAAAAGAATGCTGCCGATTGCGGAGCAAGAGAAGTTATTCGCTCAGGATCCAAACTTCGTTAACAATTTGCCAATGCAGACGTTGGACCTGGGGGGAAACTGTGCGTTGTACGACGGCAAAAGAAACATGAGTAGCACTTAAAATGTCACACGAAGATAAAGGAATCAACAATAGATGCAGACTACTGTCAAGGTTAGTGAGACTCAAATTAGGAATGTTTGGAACCGTTACTGACTATGTAACAGAGCTAAAGAGAGTTCCGAATCAACTATAAGACCTTAGTAAGGAGATTGATGACGAGCTGCTAGCATTCACATAACGTTGACTAATAGTAAAATACATCGTGGAAGCTACAAACTCCAATAAACTTTTAAGTTACAGCTAATGTTTCATTAAAACTAATATATTTAAATAACCATAAGCTTTTTCTCTTAACGAGTATAATATATGCGAGTGAAGTTGACTCGTGAGTGCCATTTATATCTAGATAATCACATTTCATTGTTTTTTATTATCAACGAACTACGACCAAACGAACTAAAGCTAATTTTTGCTAGTCGCTATAGCAAATAAATTCAAAGCCGCGATGTCGCTATATGGTTTACAAGCACAGCCTCAGTAACGCATTCTTATTAACAACCTACTTATAATACTCGTCATTGTAAATGATAAGATAGCTCTCAAATGAAAAAGCAATTGAAATTTTATTTAAAGTTAAATTGTAATTTATCTATACTGCTATTTATACTGACTAACCTAAGATTGTATAGTAAAATATTTAGAATAACACGCATCTTGTCCTAATATTTACCTATTAAATAACTTAATGTTGCCAGTAACAGATATAATTTAACTTAACAATACAAAAAGCGCTAAAGATACATGATTAAAATAAATTTCAAGTTAATATTTATTTTTGAGCCCTCGACATGCTGGCGATGTATTACCACAATTGTGAAATAGAAAATAATCACGGGTTCAATGTGACTCCACAATTCTAAGGTAGTAATGACATTCACGATGGCTTCAGTTAAAAAAACGTTTGGTACGAAGTTTCAAAAGATTGTGGGTTCGGCATCAGCCTCGCTGATCTTCTAATCTATTTATTTTGCAATTTGGTAGTTTGAAATGCGTGTTCTAGCAGTAAACATTGTATAGGCACCTGGCGCCTCAATTTACAATCTCTACCATGTAATTTGACTAGATAATTTACGCATGAGATCAATGTCTTAGATAATAACTACTTTATTGACCATGATCACCTCCAGCCCTGGCTATATACCCTGGCTAGAATATGAGTGTAGGTAATTAAGACGAAACAGGACTTACTTCTATTAAATATGGAGTAACATTTTAAAATAACCTACTTTTCGTAAAATGTTTATGTAGATTGAAGAGACAACAACATTAAAGAAATACCTAAGTCTTTTTGAATTTGAACAAAATTTAGATAAATTTTTAGAGAAAATGAGCTATATAGCAACATAATATCATCGATAAAAAAGAAAAGAGTTTGCACTGAACTTGACATGAAATAAGCACTTTTGAAGCCTCCTATGTGCCTACAGATAAAATTAATTAATTAAGGAATTTGTAAAATTAATACGTTAATAGTGTTGTCGCATTTATATATGTGAAAACGTGTTTAGATTGAAGTAACCATTTCTCCGAGAAATTTTATTACCGAAGGAAATTTAATAGAAATTATATATTAAGGCCCATATAATTTTATATACATCATTTATTTTATTGCCATACACGTAGACGTTTGAACATATAATAATATTAATAAATTTCCAGTAACTTTTTAATTATAGTTTAGTCAAATGTATTGGTGCACGAATCCAACAATAAACTGATGCAATAAATGTCTTATAGACTAGTATCGAATACAAGCGGATAATCTAATTAGTTGTAATATCTTACTGGACCCATGAAGCTGGCACCCAAAGCGGCTCGGACTGAACCTTCCAAGCGGACTTCATCAGCTGAGTGAGGGCATTGGGAAGATTCTCGTTCACAATCTCTTCGTCAAACATATAATTGTACAGGAAGTTTATACGGTTGGAAGAACGCATTATATCTGAGAATTCTTCTTCCTGAAAAATGAAAAAAAAAATACTCAACACCTATAATTATAGCCTCTTTTTCGTAAAACTCCAAAATCAACACTACTTTTTAGTAAAGGTATTATTATATAAGATTATATCGGAGCATATGGAATTTTGTAGTCTGACTCGAACTATCAGCAAGGTAAAGCAACTTTCGCCGGACCAGCATCAAATAACTAAACTTCCTCCGTATTTCAGAAGGCACTTAAAGCTGTCCTGTCTGTCAAGTAGGCAGTGCATTCTGCTGCTTCTCTGATGCCTTTGATCTACTTAGTTCTGAGGTTTCCAGTTGACTTAGGAATTGGGTCGCAAAGGTTTTTTAAATACAAGTGAACAGCTGAAACCGATCAGATCGGCCGACCTCAACGTCGTTTAGAATAAGGCTAGGAAGGTAATGATATTTCAGGTAAACTAGCAAAAAGCGGAGCTTTATGAGGTCTCGCGAAGTTTTCTACTTAATTTACAATTTTCGACAGATGGCGTTAGGAATACAATAAAATTCTAATTAATAAAAATTGTTATATATTTTTTGTGTATAAAATACTGTGTTTTATGATAGATAACACATCTAGAAATAAATTGAAATTGCTATGTCAAAGCCCAAATCTGAAAGTGTGATAGTTTCTCAGTAAAGTGTACCACAATATGCATAGATTGTGGAATAGTACGTAGTAGTATAAAATAGCAATATATAATTGTGGCTTACTGAGAATGCTCTGGTGTATTCTTTGTCAAACGTGGATCGTGCGTTTGCTGCCGTCCTGGTTTCTATTAAGCGTTCAAGCGTCGGTGGTTTTATAAATATGATATAGGGTCTCAAGCGAGGAGTGCGAAGCATCTTCAACGCTTGCCAATGGGGGCTGATCACACACACGCGCCCTAGAACAACACAACCACAAATATTTATATTAACAGCTATGACCTAGCATTTTCTTTCTTATGGAAATTGAAACTTTTATTATTATTATTACTTTGCAGAAAGCTTTAGTTTTTTTTTGTCTAAAGTGTAAACAGTTGTATTATTTCCATTTTGGTACAAAGCGTACGCATTTAAGTTAATCAGTTGGATTTATTCTTATGGCTCATAAATGTTTCAGGTTTTTATTTATAAGATTAGGTCACGCTAAATTCTGTGTGATACAATGTCTCAAATTGTTCTGACCTATAAATATACTTACAATAAGTATAAGTAATTATAATCACGTCATTTCCCTTGTGGGGTAGGCAGAGAGAACAGAGTGCCAAGAGGCTATATTCTTGCATACATCTCTCGCTTCCTCAACATTCATAACTCTCTTCATACACGCTCGCCGGTTTCGGAGGCTCCTGACTCCACCTTCCTTCAATACATGACCGATTTGGTCTAGGTAGGTGAGTCTCGGTCTCCCCCTGTACCTACATCCTTCCACTTTCGCAAAGTATATCTTCTTAACCAGTCGCTCGTACGACATTCTTTCCACATGTCCGAACCATCGGAGCATTCCCTTTCGCATCTTTACACCAATACTATCTTTCATACCTACTCGCTCTCTAAATAATATGGAACGTAATATATTTAGTACCCGTTCCTTAAATTGCATAATATAATGAAGAACTGCGTATCACGATTCCTTATACCCAATCCTACTCCCTTACTAATAAACATTGTTTAAGCTTCGAATAGTAATTCAGTGTTTTGTTCCGTTCCAACGTCAAACTGTCATATTAGTGACAAGACAAAATACTTAAATAACTATTCAGAGGTTATAGGTACAACCATAGATATAGTAACGTATAGATCACCAAAGCGTGTGAGCGAGAAGAAAATCTTATATGGCAACATAGCAAGATGGAAGAGGAAAGCAAATCAAATGTCATTGCAAAACACATTTGAATGACAGGTAGTCTACAGTCTTCTAGCTTGAAATTAGATTCGCGGTTTTTTTATTTATTTGTGTTATAAATCTTGTTTATTATATGATTATAACTATTAAATACAATGGATGTTTGTTCCGTGAGTGCCTGTGATGTAAATCATGCAAACAATCCTGATAATTGCATGTTTCACAGGTAAGTTCTCAGGATGTTATCACAACTTAAATGCTTTTATTTTAGGCCATAATTACTGATATTTTCCGTTTCAGTTACAGATTAATTTCAATTTCATTGTTACTGTTTATATTTTAAGTACATAGAAATATGTCGCATTGTTACATATTTGCAAGATTTTAGTAGAAAAGTTTTTAGGTACATATACATTAGGGCTTGACTTTATCGACGATGTCGATATTTATCCTAAATGTTTGGAACATTTTCTCCTGACACATTAATGGAAAAAATGCAATAAAAGTTCTATAGCAGATATTGTCAGCCAAGTCGATTTAGTTAATTTAAAAATTATAAGTAGGTTTATGTTGCTAAAAGCTGAGTGTATAATACCGTTACAAAATGGATAATATCGTTGACGGATGTTGCTGGTGAAAAAAATAAAAACGAATTCATTATGTTTGTTTTAATTTATTATGTCTGTTTTGTTTCATTAGTTGAAGATGATTATTTGAATGAGCGAGTTCGTTAAAGAACTGATTTGTTTTATCATTTTATCGATAGACTAACTCTTAAAACTTACATCACTATCCAACGCACACATTGACAAATCAAAATTGGTTAAGCGTTATCGAGCTGTCAGGTGATCTATACGTTATACTTATATCTATGGGTACAACGTTTATTAATAAGGGAGCTAATATTTTGTACGTATTTATAAAAACAGCGCCTCAGCGGGCATGAACTCGCCCACACAAAGGTCAGATGCATTATAATTATGATCGATATTCTTATGAGTATTTCGGATTGCCATTTCTTCAAACTGTGAAAATTATTTCTCACTCTAGAGGACAGACTCATACTTTTCAACATTCTCTCCGTTGTCCGAACAAATTGTGTCTCCTAACAATATTTTAAGCTATAATTAAAATAATAATAAAAAAAATGTACAGTATTGGCATATCTAAGCAAAAAATAAAAACAAATTTTTTAGAATTTTTGTATTTTTCTTTGTTCTTACATCAAAAACTATTATGCGGATCTTGATGAATCTTTTTTGTTTAATAGTTCTGAATTAGACTTCAAAATTAAATGTTTCACCCGCTACTATATCTAGTACCTGAGATATAACTTTTTTTTGATAAGGCGGGAAAAATGTTCCAAACCGCACACCCCTTCGTTCGGGGCAACGAACAGGGTAGTGTGGGGCCTGCACCCGCTAAAGAAACCCGCCGTGTGCCGTCTCTCCGCCTTTATTGACGGGCCACTGGAACTATGGTACATCCCTTCGGTGGTACCTGAGATATAACCTAAAAGCTAGCTTTTTGCTGCAGCTAGACTAGGTAGGCACACCACTGAAGGAATGTAATACGGTTCCGGTGGCCCGCTAATACAGGCGGAGAGACGGCACACGGCGGGTTTATTTAGTGGGTGAGGGCGCCACGCTAACCTGTTCGTTGCCTCGAACGACGGGGTGTGCGGTAGATACATTTAGTCCAGCCTTAACAAAAAAAAAGGCTAGGTAGGCAGGCTGGTGTCTCTATCCATCCATCAGCCTTTCGAAGTCCACTGCTGGATGGGGGTTCGGTTCGCTCATATGGGGGATAGTGCCGTAATCGCCACGCTTGGCAGGCAGGTTGGCGTCGCAGTGGATGTTGTTAATACTAGAGGGAGTGCTGCTGCCCACTCCCTCGATATTCCCTCAGTCGGCTCTTACGACTCCCATGGGTGGAGAGGGGTGGGACAATTCTAAAGCCGGCCCCACACGGCGCAACACACGGCTGGTGTCTAATAAAATAGAAATGTTCAGCCTTTATTTCAGTAGGAAAGTCTGTAAATTCACTAACCTGAGTTTATAATAGTTTCAACACTTTCTGCGGTGGTGCCATACAAGTTACCCTTATATTCCCCATGCTCAATAAATTTTCCTTCAGCTATGTCTTGCTCCATTTTCTCGCGGCTGACGAACATGTAGTCCACACCATTCTGTTCACTTTGTTTTTGAGGTCGTGATGTAACTGGAAGATATAGAGGTTGTTGGAGCAGAATGATCTTATATGAGTAAGTATTATAATATGTATAAACATTATGCATAAGCATTTATGCATTATCCCTAATGTCTTTCCTTTAGATAGTTCGTATATCGACACTTACATAGCTATTATTAACCTCGATTATATCGATACTATTAGGTATTTACATCCATCCATCCATCCATCAGCCTTTTAACGGCCACTGCTGGACATAGGCCTCCCCAAATGGGGGATAGTGCCGTAATCACCACGCTTGGCAGGCGGGTTGGCGATCGCAGTGGATGTTGTTAATACTCGAAGGAGTGCTCATGCCCACTCCCCCGGTATTCCCTCAGTCGGCTCTTACGACTCCCATGGGTGGAGGGGTGGGACAATTCTAAAGCCGGCCCCACACGGCAAATAGGTATTTACATATATAAGGGTAATAGAGCTAACATTTTCATAAACCCCAAATGTTATTTATGTTGATATGTCATATTTCGTTGTTTCTGTCAGTACCTACCTTACGAGTACATACCTACCGGGTGAAAATGACATCATACCGATAACTCCGAGCGAAGATGCCACCAAATAACTGTAATCATATGCCCCATATAATTATTTTCGACAATGATGGGACAAATTAAGCATTTTTTTTTCACCGCCTTCGAATCCATAACAACACGACTAAAAACATGACAAAGGTTTCAATCCTTTGTAGTTTTTGGAACAAATCGGTGATTAGTGGGTTATTACTTAAAATTATTGTTTATAAAAATGAAAAATTGATTGCAACCGATTCAAATTTCCAACACCCGGGTGTTCAGAATCGAGTACTGAGCCCGTGGTATCAATTATCGGTACGATGTTATTTACACCTTGTACTACCTATGTTATTTGAATAAGCGAAGTGGGGTTTCAAATAAAAAAAAAAGATATAATTTTTATTAAATTCGATATAAGCGGAACTGCCATATTTATTGGAAGGCTTGGATAGTCAATGTCGCCAGGTATACCCATTTTTAAAGCCAGATAGTATCTAAGAATATTGATATGAAATACCTAAATAAAAGAAAACCCACATGAGCTCCTATTATAATACTTAGTATTAGTCGAAGATTATTTTATGAAATCATAATTATGAAGTTTTGTTTTTAAATTAAAAATATAATAACATTTATTATCTATTCCTAAAAATATTTTAGGATATATATTGTTATTTTACTAGTAACCCTTATTGATTTGAATTTAATTGACAATTTGTCATGATTTGACATTTGTATTGCCGATAACGTGTTATGGTGTTATGTACGTTTATTGCTTCATTTGTGGAAAAGCAGTGGTTTTTCTATTATTGTTCAGTTTTTACTTTAGCATTGAGTTCAGCAAATTCTCAGAGTAATTAAAAAAAAGAGCGTGACGTCGTGTGAGATAGACTTTTTAGTGGTACTAAGACCAGGACTCTTAGAATGTAATCTAGATCCAGAGTAGTTAGCCGTAGCATTATATCCTATCTATATTTCTTACATAGGTACTCTAAAATACTATTATTGATACTACATTTTATACTATAATAGAATAAAATATATGGATTTCAACGCATAATATATAACCTATAGGTACCTATACTAAAAATTAAAAGTCAGATTTCTCTAAGCTCCCATTTGATATCTCAATGATATTTTTATTTAAAGACCCTGAGTAGATTTACAATGTTCTACAGTAAATTTGGTTAAGACGCAGCAATAGCCCAACTCTCATAGAAAAATCGGCATTCTCTTTTACTTTATTTCCTAACAATATCGACATTTGAATACTTTACAGATTAAGATAACGGCTGGGGATCTACTATTTAGATATACTATTGTGCCAGTTGTCACAGATTCACATATCAACAATTGTGAAAATTGAAGATAACATTCACCACTATTAAAAATAAACAAATAGGTACCTACATAGAAATTGGTGATATCATTAATTAAATTAATGTAAAAGTGTAGCAAAACCGTGAGACACAACGGCGGCCTAATACGAGCCCCGATGCAAAATAGTTCGTCTAGTATGAAATTTTCTGTGAGATTTTTTCCAACTTCATTATTTTTGTATATCTATATAAAATATTAGGCTGTTCTACTATCACATGTCGCGTTACTTATGCCATTTTTTAATTATGAATCAATAAACTATTTGAGCTTTTTAAAT
Source organism: Leucoma salicis (assembly GCA_948253155.1). Classification (NCBI taxonomy): domain Eukaryota; kingdom Metazoa; phylum Arthropoda; class Insecta; order Lepidoptera; family Erebidae; genus Leucoma; species Leucoma salicis. The sequence continues at coordinate 17,962,990 of OX411803.1, forward strand.
TTATACATATCCTGTTTTAAATTCGTCTAATTGTTAATCGATATTTAGTTCGTCTAATTGTTAATCGATGCAAAAGAGTTCGTCTATCGGTGAGTTAAATAAGATTATTCCTGCTTTGTACAATTATGTTGCATAATTTAAATTTATAAAAGTAATTCTGTATCATTAGTCAAGTGAGACAGTATAAATTCTGAAAATTTCAGTTTTTTTCATTAGTTTTCAAATAACAATGGGTCGTGGCAAACCCGTGTGTGAAGAGCTTCGAAAGCGAATAGTTTGTGGGGTCGATGCTGGCAAATCAAGTTACCAAATATCTAAAGACTTGATATTTCCCAGGTCTACAGTCCAATCTATCATTCAGCACTATAAAAAGAATAGAACGACTTCTTGTTTGAAGAAAACTGGTCGACCACGCATCACAAGTGCAGTAGAAAACAGAATCCTGAAGAAAATTATCAAAAATAATCGTCGTGCTCGAGCTGAAGAACTCACGGTGCAATGGAAGGACATGATTCACAAAGACGTCTCAGTTGATACTTGCAAGAGTCCTAAAAAGTATGGGTTACGGATTTTACACCGCTAAGGAGAAACCACTGTTGACTGCTGTACAAAAGAAAAAGAGGTTGAAGTTTGCTCGTGATCATTTAAATTGGACTTCCGGTCAGTGTGGTAGTATCATTTGGAGTGACGAGTCCAAATTTGAAATGACAGTCGGCGATGAAAGGAAAAAAGTGATTCGGAACAAAAATGAGGCATTTCATACTGATTGTCTCAAACGCAAAGTTAGCTGTCATTGAGCGCAAAGGCGACACACCTAAGTGGTAGACGAACTATTTTGCGTGAGTGACAAGGGAAGACGAATACTATTGCGTTGTTTTTTAGAATATTTTTTTAAATTTTTTGTGTTATGTAGTCATGAAAGAATTTCAGTTATGTTAAAATAAACTTTATAATGTTCCTCAAATTGTGGTTTACTTTTTATTAAACGTTCTTAATTATTTTGCCAATATTAACTTTCTATATTTTACGCTTTGCACTACTTTCCATACTAGACGAACTATTTTGCGTCGGGGCTCGTATTCCAAATACCTACGAAATTATCAAGATATTTCGTGTATACCTACTCGTCTCCTGTTTCCGGCATCACCTTGTAAAGCCAGTACTCTTTGCAGACGAAACTGTTATGAGTCTTACATCTCCAAACAGCGGCTTCTGATTTAAGATCAATTAACCAGACTAGTTTTACGTATCTATAGGTATTTCTCTCAAAATCTCACAAATAAGGATACTTAAAATGTATTCCTTGGAGTACCTATGCAAACCAAGCAGGTGGCTAGCGCAAATGTTACGAGATGGGTTCCTTTGCGCTCGTCACATTCTCACTAAGTTAGGCTGTATACTATCTAATGCTAAATGCTATCTGATGCTAAATACTTCGGTTACAACAAAACATAAAGGTGCGTTCAAAAAAATATTGTTATTTTTCCACACAAAAAATGAACTTAAATTATAGCTAACGATGTCAAAGCCGCTGCCTACCTGGATGGTAAGCTCTCCTACATTTAGCAATACCAGAAGTACACGAAAATAACAATGGTTACAGTGGCTAGTGGTTATAGTTTTTAGTGTGCTTACATGGTATTGGTGTGACGTATTTCTCAGGATCGGTTGCGATAAGTCGTCTACGTAACTCATTCCGGCCCACTCCCGGCGCACCCACCAACACTATGGGTCTTATAAGCCCCGGTCGAGGATACAATCGTGCTACCTCTTCGTATGTCGGTATCATTTCACGATCAAAATCATCATTTTCTGTTATATCATAGATAACTTTTTTCACTTTGGGCGTCGACTTGCAGGGTAGAAGAGCCGTAGCTGTCGGTGTCGGTGAACATGGTGTTTTTGGAGCGCACTCCGAGTTGGCAGATGAAGAACTACACAGGGCGGACTTCCCTGCGCCAAAAACATTCAATATTATGATGTAAACGAGATCAAATAATAAAATATATAAAAAAAAAACGTGGAGTCCCTCCGCGCGGAAGAAGTGAAACTTCGTAATGTGGAAATGAAAATAGAAAGGCGCGCATGCGTTCGAGTGCCACGCATTCACTCTCGCTCTGTCTCTTTCTATTCCCCCTCCCCAGGAGCGTTGAACGTTTAACGCAAGTGTTTTCATACCTCCTCCATGGTAGCGTTAAACGTTTAATGCAACCTTGTTGGATGTCGCATTAGAAATTTCACTTAAAAACAGGAATTTCAATTTAATTTACCTTTTTATCTAACATAATATGTTTATAACATAATATGGATTGTAAAGTACTATGTATTTTAACAAGCCGTTCGCACAGTTTGTTGACAAAGCACTAATTACCTTATTTAGCAATTTACTTGTAATTACTACTAACCATCAACAGTCTGCGGATCCGTTTGTCTTTCATGTATGATACGACCCTCTTGTAATGCTCTCGATGGTATCAATCCAGCCCTCATTACCCTATCACCTTCTTTTCTGGCCTGCCACCTGAATATTACATAATATCACGTTTTAATGCGTTTTTTTAATTACTTTATGGTGACAGATGTTCCACGGCCTACCTGATGGTAAGTATTAAACTTCACTCATGGATTCAATTACCTATACCAAGAGTGCTGACAAGCCGCTGCTAATCAACGAAGGCGACACAAGACGGAGTATATGCCGAGTAGTGTTCAAACTCTAACACAAACTTTGCTAATAGGGGTTAAAGTATGAAATTGCCGTTTTATTGTAATAGGTACTTCGAATTGACATAGAACCTTCATGTTTTGAGATTTTTGAGTGAAACTTTTTTCAAATGGTACCTATGATGTTCTTCTTTTAAAAAATGTGCAACATCCGATTATCGACTTTCAGTTATTTTTTTTTTATTCAGCTTAGACAAGAAAGATGGACACTTCGAATATTCGAGTCATTTTTGAATACGAGTTTCAACGCAATATCAATGTTGCGTTTGGAGAGGACTATGAACGCACCGTGCGATTTTGGTTTAAACGTTTTCGTGATGGAATTTTCGATTAGAAAAACGAACCACGTGGAAGACACACATGTGAATAACAATGAATTGAAAGAGATGGTGGAAGCCGATCCGAGCCATTTGCGTCAAATCAATAAAATAAAAAAATATGAAAAATGGGTGTCTCATGATTTGACTGGTCTGCAGAAAGAAACGCGTGTTGAAACTTGTGTTGCCTTGTTGAATCAATACAGAAATGAAGGAATATTGGATCTAATTGTGACATGTGATGACAAGTGGATACTTTACGATGACCGTTAGCGAAAAAATGCAATGGCTGACAGGTCAAACGCCGCAACAGTGTCCTAAAGCAAAGCTTACCAATAAAAAGGTAATGGTAAGTGTTTGGTGGTCTCAGCATGGTGTTATTCACTATAGATTTCTCCGAACTGGTCAAGCAATAACGGCAGATGTCTACTGTGCCGAACTCCGAACATATGATAGCAAAACTTGCAGCGAAACAGTCCCGACTCATAAATCGATCTTCACCATTATTGATCCATGATAACGCGAGACCTCATACAGCAAGACAACCCGTTTTAACTCTACAGGAACTGCAATTAGAAACCATTCGTCACCCTCCGTATTCGCCAGACCTTGCTCCAACGGACTACCATTTTTTTCGTGATTTGGACAATTTTCTAGGTGATAAAAAGTTTTCTTCCCACGAGGCAGTACAAAATGCTTTCACACAGTTTGTAGAATCTAGATCACCAGAGTTATATCGCAAAGGCTTATGACCTTCCTATAAGATGGCAGCAATGTATAGATAATAATGGTAGATATTTTGATTAAATAAATATGTCAAATTTAAAAAAAAACGAATTTCAATTTTTCAGTAGAAAATCGGCAATTTCATACTTTAATCCCTAATATTAACTTTTAGTAATCCTGGGTAATTAGGGACAAGCAGAGACTATTACTGTCGAGAATTTATTTATGGTAACACCCAATAAACTTTCTTTATCAGCAGTGATAACCTATTGTATATAACCAGTGGTTAACCCAAAGACTGCAAAGACAATTGTATGAAGTTCGATCCCCAGTAAAGCTCACGGCGCACACCTATTAATTTTCTAGATCTTTCCAGAATATGTGTGTATTAGTTTACAAATTATTGCTGTTCGGTGAAGGACATCGTGAGAAAACCTGTATACCTGTGAGATTTCCTCAACGGCTTGTGAAGAATGCCAATCCTCACTAGGCCAGCGTGGTATACTACGGCAATAATCCCTCTCACTTTGAGATGTAAAGTAATCCATCCATCCATCAGCCTTTTAACGTCCACTGCTGGACATAGGCCTCCCCAAGAATGGGGGATAGTGCCGTAATCGCCACGCTTGGCAGGCGGGTTGGCGATCGCAGTGGATGTTAATACTCGAAGGAGTGCTGCTGCCCACTCCCCCGGTATTCCCTTAGTCGGCTCTTACGACTCCCATGGATGGAGAGGGGTGGGACAAGTCTAAAGCCAGCCCCACACGGCACACGGTAAAGTAATAGGTAAGGGGGAAAAAAAACATTAGCTCCCATTGCACCAATTAGAATCCGAGACGCCTTCTACACTAAAAATACATATGTAACTTCTAACCTTTTAAAATGTTGTTTTGACGTGATAACGTATTATGAAACTCACGAAAAAGTGTCAAATGTAGCGCGACCGATGCATTGTTTGTGAAACTCTCAGAAAACATATATGACGTTATCACGTAAAATTATCGTCCGTAAACCGACTTTACAGACAACCATATATTTTTATAACGACTCACCAATATGCATCATCCTGTGACACTATGTGAAGAACATCGCCTTTTTTAAAATCAAGTCCAGCTTCTTTACACGGTATGTAAGGGTCCTCTGAAGATTTGTAATTGAAAAGGGCTCTAACTCTCACTTTACTTTCCCGTGAACCACCTTTGCCGTACGACGGTACTAATTTAAAAGTTATAGTACCTTCTGAACTTTGCTAAAATACAAAGTAAGATCATAAGATGATAACCAAACATCTATACACGATTGAATTTGACGATTAATAACAAACTCGTACCAATATAGCGAGCACGTCAGCGGGTGTCTTATTTTCCACGCTAATACTATTGACCTCAATAACTTCATCTCCGGCGTGGATAAGCCCGGATCTGTCAGCGGCTCCACCGTGCATAACGCGGGCGATTACTATCTTCCCGGTCTCCTCGTCCGTTTTTATCGTTGCACCCTATTTTGTAATATCGATCATTGAATGTGTCTATTGTCACAACTACATAAAAGATAACAAAGAATTCTTGTTTTTATTTTTGTGCTATGCGGGTGGCTAACAAGCATACGGCCCACCTGATGGTAAGTTACCGTAACCTATAGGCCGTAGGAAAGGGATAGGAGGTGGATATGAAGGATATTATGGAAAGGATAAAGATAAGAGTTTGGCCCCTCAGGCCTCGCACTTACCATGTGAAACACACCAGTAGAGTTTTTACCGTTGTTTTTAGCCGCTCTTCTAAGATATATAAGCAAGACTCCATTCATATCAGATATCATAAAACATGTATTATTGGACATTAGGTTTTTGTGATAGTGGGTAGTAGGTATACAGACCAAAATAAAATACAAACAAGGCACTATGCTAACAATAGTTGGGGACATCAACTGACGACGAAACAATAAGCAATATGTATTGTGAGTATAAATAAAATATTTGAGTATGGGTGTAGAATTTGAGGACACAATACAATTTGAATCAGCATCTAGAGATAGCAGCTAATCATTCTCGGACTTGAAGACTCAATGGCAGTGAAGAATAATATAGACATAACATCGACAGGACAAATTAAAAATAGGTGAATGCGTATACATAACACTATGTGGAAAGGTTGAACAGAACTTAAGCACTGAAATAATAGCATAACAATTATTGAACATGTTATATACTTACCACTATAGGCTCTGCACTCTGTGCTCCACCCTTTTAATAAAACAAAATTCAATGTACCCTTAATGGTGATTTTACACTTCTCTCACTATCAGAACAAAGCTTCAACAACTGCAGAAATTATTTGCAGAAAAATCATTTATAACAATTTAATTTTATAATAAAGATTACTGTACCAGCAAACACTTTCACCTATATGATATCCATGAATTTAATTTCCACTACTTAAATTAATTATTATGGTTAACGCTATGAGCGTTGACTACACAACATTTAGCTGCTATTTCTAAATGAACTTTTCTGATTTCATTTTATCTTTACAAAGATAATAAGATTTTTTATATAGCTCACCAAAGGTTCATCACTTTTAACTAGCTGTACAATTTTCACAGTCTCTTCTTCATCATCTAACTCAGGTGGGATATCCGGTAGGTGTGGATAGTAGTCTTTTTGAGCGACAGCATCGTGTGTGCAGAGTATTGCCTGAACAATATATAAACTGCTAGAGATAAGTTCAACTACTAAAGATAAATGAAATATTGAAAATAAAGAAAAATAATTCAAAACCAAACTAATACTGGTGGTAGGTTTGTGGTGTGGTGTTTAATGGTTCTTGTTTTAGACACTATTTAGGTTGCCAGCCATTAAGCATTTCAATGTGTCGATGGTAGGGAAGACAGTTAAAGTTGTCACCACTTAAATCCCGAGTGTAATGGTGTATGTTCTGAGTACACAGCCACATGGCTGTAAATTAAAATACAATTGTATCCACTATCTTATTTTGTACCATTTACATTCAAATTAAACTCACTTGAAAATGTGGTTTCTGCAATAGAACAAGTAGCTCTTCATAGTCCTTTGGGGGTGATGCCACTTCACCAAGCAGTTCAAATACTTCTAAAGTTACTTGCATTGCATTTGATAGAAGAGGATAGAATTTGTCATCTTTGCCTTTAGCAACAATTTTGTTATGTACTTGAACTAGAGCATGGAGCTGTTTTGATTGTAGTAATTCACTCAGGAAAGCAACATCTTCACCTCCTGGTTGCACCTCTTTTAGAGATGTCAGGAGCCGAGTGAGAGCTTAAAACATTATTATTTATATGAATATTCAAAGGCATACAAAGCGAAAGCTGAGAAACTAGATCAAACTAAATTTAAGTGAGATCACCTCTTGCTTGTTTTAGATTGGCAATATTGGTTTATTAACTTAAAATAGGTCAAACTAATAGAAATTATATCCAATGTAAACATAGTATCACGCCTGTATTCCCCGGAGGGGTAAGCAGAGGTGTGGGTGTGTAACCCATGTTTAGGTCCCACATAATAGACGGCGAGCCTATTGCCGTCTACCAGGCAATTTCCAAACTCCGGGCTGCTACTGAGGATTTTTCTTTTTACGAAAAAGCTCAATAATATTGCCCAACCCAGGGTTTGAACCCTAGTCCTCATGACCAGCAGTCGCACACACTACCGCTGCACCACCGAGGCAGTTACCTATATGTATGTACCATTATATTGCACCAATTATACCCAAGCTTCTAATCAGAAATAATTCAATCACAAATTGAGGCATTATCCTAACTAGAGACCACCATTCCATTAAAGTTTAGAAGTTTTATATCTATATGAAAATATATCTTTTACCTCTCATCTATACATATAATAAAAATGTAACGGATCGCTGTCCGCTGTCTGTACACGGGAGATATAATTATGAAAAAAATATTATTGGGGACCTTTATCAATGCAATAGCACCCCATACAATGATTATTAGAATTTTTGTCTGTGCGTTTGTGCATGCTAATATCAGAAATGGCTTATCCGAATTAGATGTAGTTTTTACTGTTCTACAGCTTCACTTAACATTTAGTGTTTGTTTCATGTCAATCGGTTCATAAACAAAAAAGTTATGGCGATTTAAAGAGCACGTCAAATCACGTTATATTGTGTATAGAGAAGCATTATTGTAAAGCATTAGGCGGACGAAGTTGCGGTGTGCTAGTGCTAAATAAAAACATATTTACAAGATTTATAAATTCAACATCAAGAAGAAAAGAGTTGAGAAATTTCTATGCTTGCATCCATGCATTGACATGCCCCTTGTAAGATAATTGATTTCTGGAATGGATGACTTCTAGTAAGCCCTTGAGAGCCATTAGACAAGAAGAAGATAGTAAACCCTAGTGTATATAATGAGGATTGTGTTATAGGGCCTGGTAGTAATAATAATCTGGTAATTTGACAGGCCTCGCAGCATTGTTGGTGGTGTAACCGACTTCTGTGCATGAGGTGGTGTACTGTACCTGGGTGTTTTCTATCTATTATATGTAAAAAAGTAATATATGTATTATATCTGTAATCTTGTACCCATTGCACAAGCGTTAAGTTTAGTTTGGGACCAGAGGATGTTGTGTGAAATGTCTGTGAATATATTAATGTAGATGGGGTACTGCCTTCCCAAGAAAAAAATTGCAGTATTAGCAAAATTTAATAAAATACATTCCTCTTCTTTTGTATATCAAGACACCAACCCTATTGTAAAAACAACAGATTTATAATGCAATTTTTTAACAAAAAAAAGTTATGATAATTTTTTGAATTAAAATATCTAATATCTACATTTTTTTAACTTAAAGGTTTGATGGTAACGGTTTTTATTTATTCTACTTACCTGGATCCCATTGCTCTGATGAAGGGTCCATATTTAAATACATTTATTAGGAGTGAAGAAATATACACCTATAAGGAAAAGAATAAATTCATCTAATTGAAGTTTTTTTTACATTATGACCGCTTACACTCAACAATTGATAGGTACACTACGACACCAATTACCGTAAAATAAAACATATATTACTAGGTCGTCTAGAAAATACACTGTTTAAAAGTAAATAAAACCGCGCCCCAACTGACCATGCCTATTGCCGATGTCAAATACTAATGATGTTTTATCGATTTCAAATCAATTTCATCACGCTACAGTACTCTTTTCTAGTCTCAATGTATCGATAGCTATATTAGAGTTCACAATATTTCAACAACACTTGGTGGGCGAATACTAAAACTAATTTTCTATAACTCAAAATAACTCGGCATATTACTCGGTTTACCAACACTAGAGAGCTAAAACTCAACGCCAAGATTAATTGAAACAAAGTAAATTTTATTATAATAACTGTAAATTTTTCGTATAGCTATCCACAACATAAACCTGAAACTGAATATTATTTATTAAAAGGATGTATAATTATATATATGATGGTAAAAGGCTTATCGTAGGCATCTACATCTGAGAGTTCTGAGACTATCTGTCTCTGTCTGACATTGTAAATTGTATTCAGATTATTTCTAGTTCTACATTGATTGATGATGTCTACTATCTACGTAGGTGTCGCTACACTCGCACTGCCATGTCAAATGAAAATCAATATGAAAATAAATACCACAGACCAATAATACTTATGCCTCCTCTTCACAATCGGTGATGATCGTTAGTCGTTATCGTCTGTCATCGGCAATGTAGTCGACACGATCATCGTACAAGCATCCGCAGCCACACGATCGTCCGTGATCATTTATTGAACGGCAAGTCTTCAAGATGGACGTGGAATCGTGGAGTTTATAGCTGCAGCTTTGGCTGCAGCTATCATTAATTTAATGCCAGTATACCATAATTTTCTCAATGTAGTTGAACGAAAAGTTGCGTAAAATGGAAGAAGAGTAGATAGTGGTGTTTGAGCTACCTTATTTTTTATCTTAGTGATATTTATGTTTGGGATTCCATATTTCTGGGTGTTTCAGATAAAGTTCTATCAACTAGAATGTTTCTCCATTTGACCACCCAGTAACCATTATAAATCTCAATATATGATTCATCACTCATAAACATCAAGTTTTACTCTGCTGCTACTTAGTTACTTGCTGACCTCCTCAAATTGTTCTATGCTGAAAAAAGCGCAAGCGGTAACAGAAGTCAAAAAGCGAAACATTATCTATTGTTTTGAATGTGCATCAGTACTCCTTTTTAATGATTGAAAGTAGTACTTTGTGCCACTGCCAACACCTATGAAACCAGCACCGAATCTGAAAGCGCTACAGTATATTGCTAAAATATTGCTACATAAAAGTTTGTTTGTCTCTCGGACCAATAATGGTCCGAGGTTTGTATTTCCTTACTCTGAGGTTTGATTTCGGTTTAATGGCGCTAGTGTAGTATTAAATCTTAGACAAAGCATAATATAGACTCGCTACTATTATGACACTAAGGATGAAGAAAAGGATGCACATATTAAGTTTTAGCAAGAGTGAGAGAGACACATGTATAAGTATTTTATCCTTTTCGCGTGTGCGTTATTTTTATTTGGACCTAATCAACTGGGTCCCAACAATAAGGTGGCCAACCGTCCCCATCATCGGTATTGTATTGTTGTATTGTAAAAGCGGGCTATTTTTTCTGCAACTCGACGTAGTAAGTGCGCCTATTTTGCGTGACGGGTTGCTGGCACTACTCTTGCCAACCCAGCATCACCAGAAAGCCTAGCAGACCCTTGACGTTGCCGACGACATCTGGGAGCGACCTCGGAGAGCCAAGGTATAGTGCCCGGTATTCTCCCAACTCCGGACATTCAAGGATGACGTGGGCGGCCGTTTCGTCTGCCTCCATGCAAGCTCTGCAAAGAGGGCTGTCTGTAGAACCAAGAGTAAATAAGTGTTTATTCCATAAAGCATGTCCAGTGGGAGCCGGAGCTGAGGCCTCTTCAAATGCCGTAGCTTGAGTGACAATCCGGGATAGATTGTCGGAAGGGCCTCTCTGGCTTGCCTGCATGTACCTAAGTTAGACCAGTATTCTTGGTGTTCTACCTTGGTGTTTTGTCGTAGTGTGTTTTGGAGCCAAGCGAACGGCAGGGGTAGAATGGGCTCTGGTCCTTCCACTATCATTTCCGAACTCCCCCTTGCCAATTCATCGGCAGCGTCATTACCGCGTGAGTTGCTGTGTCCTTTGATTCACTGTAAGGTTATATCGTTGTCGATACCTACCTGACAGGGCTCGATGACACTCGTATATGAGACCCGAGGCCCATCATCGGCATGTAAGCTTGTTTTTGTATTTACGTAAATAAGAACCTTCATTAATATATGCTAATGTTACACGTTCTAGTACATTTTATGCAAAACATAACCATAACTGCAATTTCTTTTGTCCTGTCATTCTTGTATCCGGCTAAAACAGGTAGTGCATTGTTAGTCAACAAAGTTATAATCATAGTTAACTATTAAAATTGATCTGGTTATCATATGTCAATCAATTGCTATCTCTACACTGTATACGCTGATAGGTTGTCTTTAATATTCTGTGTCTAAGTATTACACATGAAGGTATAGATAAAAACCTTCATGGTATTACATCCTCTCGTCGGTCTATCCTCCCACTCCCCTCCGGCTTATACTCTTTCCTGTATATGTGCTAGTTTTATTTAATTCTGTACTACAGAATCTGTAGAGACCTAGAGACTAGAGACGTAGAGACCTCTCTGAGTAAATTTATTCTGTGGCATAGACGAATTTAATACTATATATCAAGGTAGGTAGCTAGAACATAGAAACTGCTGCTATCGTGTGAAAAATAATCGATTGACCTTAAATGAAACGCCGATTGTTTACACAATTTATAGTTTTTCTGGCGGAGTTATGGTAAAGTAAATCTTCACTACGTGTCTACAAGTGATGCCCTCGAAGAATTAAAGCAGAATCTTATTGGTATGTTATATTTATCCTTTTTTTTAAATATTTATGTAAATGCGTTTCTCATTTTCACTACAATGAAACCTGAAATAACGTCATCTTTAAAATTATTATGTGCTGGAAGTAACTTTGATACCCGTGTATTTTATTAGGTCATCATAAGTAAGCATAACATTAAAACATTTACAAACAGTTAATGCAAAATATTTAAGTATAACTACATTATTTACATAAATTATAACTGTAGTAGATATTATATCTACCCCATTACTTTGAAATCAGCCTCATAATCAATGTAACACGCAATGTTATGTCTTCTCAGATACAAATAATAATAATATACTTGGTAGGAAGTGCTCATCCCTCTGATAATCTAGACTAAACTATTGTGGGTAGTTATGCTTAGCGGCACATCTGTTTTTAGGCAGTCATACTTAATTACCATATCTTTATATATAAGGATTTCATGTTGCATTGTTAGTTCACAATGAACGCCTAAACTTATGAAACAATATTAGCTTAATTTTACATGTGTGCAATCTTGATATAACTTGAGAGATATATATTTGACATGCTTAGCCACACTGTTATTGTTGATAGGATAGTTTTTATATATTTTTTTTATTAAGCACTAGATGGCCCAGTGAACTTGGTATCACCTACAATTTATTTTATCAGCGATTATCAATCCTAATCATCCATCTGCAACGTCTAAGATTTGTATTTTTAAGATTATTAAATGAATCTTGCTTGTAGAGCAAATAAATTGGAAAGAATGACAGCAGCTGGCATTTTGTCATCTGTTATCCAAATACCCATACAAAGTTACCAATACCAATTATTTTTATTTTTCTATTCACTTTTAAACCGCACCTGGATGTGAGTGACCGAAACAAAATAAAAATTATTCAAATCAGTCAATGCAGTTTCAGTTTCAGCGAGACTAACAAACAGCATTTGATAGGTATTTGTAAAAAAAACTGAGTTCCCAAATTCTTCATTAAGTATACATAAATACTTTATGAGAAAGAAATTAAGAACTATGGACAGCGTTACCCACAACGACATTTAAAACAGAGCATATATAGCCTATAATCTTTCTTTTGACGTAATGTGTGTCCTTACCAATTTTAATGAAATATGTTCAGGAAATTGTGTATGAAATAGTAACAAACCGACAGGCACACAGAGTTAACTTTTGACAGCAATTTTGCCTGAGTAGAATTACTTGTTATAGCTCCCATCAATTTCTATAATATAAAACTGATATTTTACTGGTATTTGTAAGGAGGTGTGAATAATATCAACATATCAAAAGAACTTTTGAAAGTCTCCATAGCTCATATCTAGAGACTCATCAATCTTTTTCATCATTCCTCATTGAAAATATTTTCTTTGAATTTTGGGATAATTCTATGACAGTAAGTAGCACTGGGATCTTGGACTATAAGATTTATCTGCACGCACTTAAACTTTGTCTGGGAGATCAATGTGCATACATCCAAAGTACTACATACTAAAATTGCACTCTATCGGATATACTTTGTTACTCTGAATGGCCGTTTATATGTTACCTTTTCACTTGTAAACTGCTGAGCAGATATCAATTACAATTTTTTGACAACCATTCTGAGGAAGAATGTAGTAATCTGACTTAAAAAAAACTCCATGAGCTCAATTGAGCTATGAAATTGTATGCAACCTTAAGTAGGTTGTAAGTTTGTTAGGGCATAGGAACATTTAGAGACCAGGTGTCGGCAAACTTGAAGCATATACAGTACTTTTGACTATATGCAACTTTATCAATAATTAGTCAGGCAAACCATAGCCATAGACAAGCATATAGTTGTATATACTCTATAGCATGAGTTTCTCATTGTAAATAACAAACATTTTAGTGATAGTATTAGTGATTTGAATTTTATACTAAAACCAGCTGCAACCTGCAACTTCATCCATGAGGAATTTGGTTTTTTTTTGTGCAGAGCCTTAATCAAAGTCCAGCCATTTCGAAAATTATCCGGAACAAACACATAGATAGACAGTCAAAGACTTTAAAAATTGGTATATTGTTATAGGTAACATAATATAGTCTTCATATATTATGCATTTAGTAAAAAGCTGTTATTTAGACATTAGAAGAAGACACTTCAATTTTATTTATTTGTATAGACAAGAGACTTTCTTTTAAACTGTAATAATCGCTAGTGTCCTAATAATGTTCACTAGTGCCTAGTATCCCTGTTACCTTTTAATAATTTTGTAACTTCAGTAGAATTTAAAATAGGAAACATAATATGAGCCGTTAACTGATGTCCTAACCACAACAGACGTGACCAGCATTCTAATTTGCAATATTGCGTCTTCATTATCAGTTTTATAATAATGGGAATTACTAAATTGGAATTATTATAAAAAATAGCATCATGCCTGTATTTCCCGTAGGAGTAGGTAGAGGTGTATTACACACCCACGGCCAGCTATGTTTAAGCCCCACGTAATAGGGGGCGAGTCTATTGCCGTCTACGAGTCACATTTCCAAACTCCGGGCTGCTACTGAGAATTTTTATTTTTACGTTAAAGCTCAATAATACTGCCCGAACCGGGGATTGAACCCGAGACCTCATGATCAGCAGTCGTTTACACTACCGCTGCACCACTGAGGCATTTAGTATTAAAGAATTATTTTGTTTATGTTTTCTTCTGACATGTTAACTGTTACGACATAGTAGCATTTAGTTAATTTGTTTACAAAAAAATTAACCCATTCCGTGTCTGCTTATAGACGCAATAGAAATTTAATTGTTATGTATCTTATATGACTCATAGGACATAGTTAATTTTTAAACAAAAATCAAATATGAAAACTAAAGAAATAGCTTGATGACTTATTAGACATATGCTAGTAGATATGGTATTATCTCGGCTACAACCTTGATTTGCTAAAGTCCACGAGCAGTAGTTACCAGTTAACATAAGGGGCACCGATGATTCATCTGCCACCATCCTAATATACTTTTACTTATTCACGGAGAAATAACTGAACTACTTTGCTATCCTTTTTCACACACATAGTTTACTACCTGGGTACATAATACAGATGTTAAAACAGGTTTTTTTTTTTTATCTTGGACTGAGGACTTTTTATCTCATAAAAATATTAGTTTCAAGTGCTAGCTACTTTTTTTTACAGTGATAACGAATGTACCATAGTGACTTGCTGCAGCTAGTTGGCAATAAAACAGAAAATAAATAGGCAAATACATAATATCTAATTATGTGTGACCCTGTAAGCCTGCTGGTAAAACCAAGGACTGCAAAGACAGTGGTATCAAGTTTTATCCGAGATCCGGATCTTGCAGTCGGGTCATCCCTTGACTCATGAACGGGTGCTACGTATGTTGGCTTGTCGGTCTCGCTATGGTAGGCGCGTATGGTGTTGTTGCAGGGATCAGTGCATATCTTTTCTAGTTTTTAGTAAATTATTTTCTCTAATCATTTGAGTACTGCGTACTCATGACTTGTAGATACGCCCTCTACACATACAACAACGAAAGAATGAGGATTAAAATTCCGTTTCTACATTAAAATAAGCACAGATTCAATTTTACAAGAAGAGACGTCTTATTAGTTTGTATTGTGTATCTGCATCATGGAATCATAGATCGTGAATGGATGAACTGACTTTGATTAAGATTTTTTCGTTGGAAAGGTTTCTCTAACAAGTTCTCGATCGGGGAAGTACCACCCTCTCATAGAAAATCAGATCTCTCGTGAAAACAACGGTACTTTCTCCTGCCGTTGTATTTTATATGGTTAGTGAGAGCGCCGGATTCTTCCTATCCTCTCCTTTTAGCCTTTCTTTTCAATCCTTAGTATCTTTCCTATCCTCTCCTTATTATGGTTCCTCTCCAGCCTACCCCTTTTCTTGAAGATAGCGACGCGCGAGTGATGCCTCTGGTATTGCTAGCCTCTATAGTCTACGGTAACCGCTGGGGTCATAGTCTACAGGTTACTTTAAATTAAAACATTATTTATAATATTGAAGTTTTAAAACTTAATACAAAAGTAAGGAAGTATTGAGGTAATTCTGATAAAGCCGATCTGTCATGAGGACTAGTAACAGTTTTGTTTGGTTGAGGTCACTAGCGGCAATAGCTTGCAGGCTTATTATGCGAGCTAGGCCATGTAAGCTTGGCCTTTTGTAAAAAATATTTCATTGACAAAACCTGACTACTGTAAAAGTTATGTATGAAAATACAACTATTATATGCTACTAGTGCATTACCCGCGGCTTGGCTCGCATCATAGCGATGTCTTATGATGTGTTTTTGTGTATGGGATGGTAGCTGAAAAATACATTTTGGATAGTGTTAGTCTTTCTTAGCAATCGCCTACAGTATTAAAGAAACCCATACATCAATTTTCATGGTCCCTAGGAGGTCCTAGGAGTTTGGGCTGCGATTTATCAGTAAGATATTCCTTTAGCATTCGCCCGCGGCTCCGCCGCAGCCAATTACTAGTTTTAGGTTATATATCTCAGGTTCCCGGTACAGTAGCTGGATAAAATGTTTACCAGTTTTTAAGTCTAATCAAGAGCTATCAAACAAAAAAGTGTCATCTAAATTCGTTCAGTAGTGATTGTTCAATTCTAAAAAAATGTTTTGTGTTCAGAGACGCCTTAGTAGCCTTTTACATTGACTTTCCTTTTATTTCCTCAAATACCCTAAATGTGCAGACTCCGTTACAGCTTTATAATTGTAAAATATAAAATAACAGATTTGGACGAGGTGATTTCGTGTTTCGTCCTGGCATGTTTGCGTGAAGTGCGTAGCGTGTCTACCAGTAATATAATTTTAAAAAGCATAAAATTAAACTTAGAATAATATATTTAAAGAAGACACACACAGGGTTGTGCATATTGTGGACAGGGGTTGTCACAAAAAACAAATCTTTAAAAAAAGGAAACAATACTTAATATCTAAATATTTTTCCATTCGTTTTAATATACCTGAGTAGAATATTTTTTAATCCAAGCTTCAGTGCGTCTCGGGGATTATTTTTTTAAATATGATAAAAATATAATCATATTTAAAAAAATAACAAGTTTTGGTTTCATCCAAAATGCCTTTAAGTTACCGAGTTAAGAAAATATTAGATCTTTGTAGTTATTTTGAAATTAGTAAGAAAGTATTATCGTTGTAGTTAATTAATTTATTCCCAAATATTCGCATAATAGACACAACCGCCAACGACGTGTCTTCCCGTTCGGGTGGCCTAACTTCACAGACCATAGTACTTCCTAACTTGGCAAGGCTCCGCCCCGCGCGCCCACTACCGCGCACTTGGTTAGGGAGCTGAGTGCCATTTTGGTATATGATTTGTTCGTCTTTCATATTAATAAGGATGAAAGATTATGCCAATACAAACTGATTTGGTCCTGTAAATGAAAGTCGTATGTCCCTGCGTTTTCAAGTTACAACGCTTCAAAAATGTAAAAAAAAAGTGATACTTAATCATTTGTTCGTGTCTGCCTCTTGGACTGATGGTCAAAATCATCCTTAAAACTATAAACATCCAAGAGGCAGATGTGCAGGGCTCTGTTTTATCAAGGGACGTAAGTGCAAAAATGTAAAAAAAAAAGCTGTACTAAATCATTTGTTCGTCGTTCTCGTTGCGTCCATTCGATTCATTAGGACTCCCAGAATAGAATAAAAAAGTTAGCAGACGTCTAGGTCGCTGATTTTTTTATGTACGATTTTTTAAAGTTTTTTTCAGGAATTAAGCTAAAGCGGGTATCACGGTTTATTATTGATATTACTAAGAGTTCTTACTTGTGCCGTGTGGGGCTGGCTTTAGAATTATCCCACCCCTCTCCACCCATGGGAGTCATAAGAGCCGACTGAGGGAATACCGGAGGAGTGGGCAGCAGCATTCCCTCGAGTATTAACAACATCCACTGCGATCGCCAACCCGCCTGCCTTTGTGATGCGATGACAGACGTCAGGTGGTAGGTGACGGCTGACAGATAGCAGTTAGTCAATTTAAAAGAGGACAGACGTCCTACGAGGGATTCGATTGGCGAGAGCGTGAACACAGTCGGTCGTGGTCGCCATACAACTAACCTGCACTCTATGTGATTATTTTGAGAGTTACATCCTAAAATATTGTGAGCATCACTTGTTATTTTGTTACTAAAACTAAACTATCCATGAAGATTAGTGTATTGAACAATAACGTCGTGTGAGTTCAAGACTACCCTCATGTCTGACCACCATTCTGATGAACCTGGAAATGAAGATAAGCCCCTGCCTTCGTTAAATATTTAGATATACATATATTGTACACCATAGTACATTATATATATAAGAGAGGATCGCCACATAAATAAGTGTACGAGAGAGCAAGACAGTAGGTACTATTCGGTGGAAAAAACAATTGCGGCGTTTATTTTTTTTATTACGTAGTTATTGTAATTTTTTAATCATTTACCATAAAAAAATATATTAAACCATGGTGAAAAAAAACTTTTTAACTATTCAACGGGAATATATTTCTTTTTTAACTCTTCAACGGGGATATCAAATTTGTTGCTTATCCGCAACCAAGCGTCGTGTAATAGTTGCTTATCCTTGTGCCTGGCATTCTTAGGATTCCATAATAGTGATTGCCTTTGGTAGGCTTCTAAAAAGCGTTAGACCATATCGTTGTCGCACGCAGAAAGCACGTCTTTACGCGAACGCAGTTGGCGGGCAACTAAGCAAACGAGTGTGTACAGGCGCGCTCTCGTATTCATCGCGAGACTAACCGATACCCTTTGACTCGTGCACAAAAAACCGACACGCTTCCGAGACATAGCGAGAGCCGCGAGACGAGACGAGGCTACCATGTACACACCAGCGATGTAACGAATGTTAGTTTATAAGCATTCGCGAATGCGAATGCGGATGCGCATGTTTCCCTCCAACATTCGCGAATGCGAATTCCAACATTCGCGAATGCGACTTCCAACATTCGCGAATGCGAATGTTGATTTTCAAATAAGCGCGCGCAAAATATCATACGGGTTTCAAATCTAGTGTCACTGTCCCACCCATGTTTAAACCGAATATAGCCGAGGTCCATTTTGACAAGTAGATTTAATGAAGTTAGTCGGATTGAGTTCATTCAAAAATATTCGTTGTTCTCCGCCCACACAGGTCCGTGTACAACGCCATCGACCGGACATTGATCGACGCATTATTAGGTCCGCCTATATTGGGCATGAGCCGTGCAAGCCTCGGGGACAGCACGGAAGTGCTCGCGAAAGCGCCACCGCCCGTCCAGCACCAGGCCCAGATACTTGATCTGGGCCGTCACCTCAATTTGGACCCCGTCCACAATGATCGAGGCGCCAGCAGATGGCCGACGTCGGGGCCCATCGAAAAGTAGGGCCTCCGACTTATCCAGGGCCACCCTAATCCCGAGCGCCCCGATTCTCCTGACCACCTCCGAGGTCCCTAAGGTGGCCAGGAACACCGCTTTCTCGAAGTTCCGCCCCGGTCCACGACCAGCGTGTTATCCGCATAGAAGATGACCGCCAGCCCGGGTGGGAGCCGACAGCGTAGCACCTAGTCGTAACCGATGTCCCACAAGAGTGGCCCTTGAACCGAAACCTGTGGGACACCGCAAGACATGGATCTCCTCACAACGTCTCCTATGCGGCTCTCTTAGAGAACGCTGCGGCCCTTAAGATAGTCTGCCACTAGCCGCCTCAAATATGCAGGCACCCCGTGATACCGGAGCACCTCCCTGATGCAGCTGAATAGAAGACTATTGAATGCGTTGGCGATGTCAAGCGACACCGCCAACAGCACTCCACCGCCAGCGACGACCACCGCGGCCGCGGCCCTCAGGCGCATGATCGCGCCGACCGTCGAACAACCAGCTCGAAAACCGAACTGGGCGTCTGACAAGTCCGGTCCGACGTCGCGCAGGTGCTTGACGATGAGGGCCGCCTCGTCTAGCAGCACGATGGGCCTGAAGGCCCCGACCAAATCCAGCATTCACCCCGGCTTCGGCAGGACTACCAGCCTCCCCTCTTTTCAGCAGTCAGGGAACCGTCCGGACGCTAGGCACGCGTCGAACAGTCCCCTGAGTCGGGGCTCCAGATGGTCCAGAGCCAGGGCCAGCACCTGGGCGGCTATCCCGACTGAGCCGGGGGCGGTGTACTTGGAACGAAACCGCGAAACAGCCACACCAATTTCCGACGCGGTGACTGGCGGTACACTGAGGTCGGCCTCCCGGTCGCTACCTGGCGGTGCCATGACCGAAGGCGTGTGCTCCGCCTTCGTCGTGGGAATAGGCCCTCGGCCACCTTGATGAGGAGGCTGGGCTGAAGGGTCTTTGTGTGACCTGAGTGCGGAGCTAATACAAAACTAAGCCTAATGGTTCGTTTTTATCGTATTCTTACGAGTATTCAAGAACTGCGTCAACTTCGGAGCGCTGTAAAACCCAGATAAATGAATGAAATTAAACAAATTTATAGTGGAAATTATTCGTTGAAAAACCCTCTATAATATTGCTCAAATGTGATTTTATTGTAAAAGGACCAGGAAAAAAGTTAATAACAGCCAAAAGAAAAGTTGTTCAAAATTTTTCTGTTATTTTTGTTTATAACTTTTTGTTTTCGATTTTAGGATAAAAAGTAATAAAGTAAAGAAGTAGACAATTTAATTTGCTACAAATAATGTTTTACAGAATTTTCTGTATGTTTGCTAGTTTACGAGATACAGCTCGAAAACCCTTTGCACCCCTTTTGCCAAGATGGCAGCCGGCGGACAAGGGTGGCGACCCCACAAACTTGAACTTACGTTTAACTAACACCCCCTACACATCAAAAAAATAAAATTGCGTACTCTAAAAAACGCAACCCTAAATGTAACTTTTCAATGGACTAAATATATTCGCAGAACATTCGCATCGTTTCATGCGAATACGAATGCGAATGCGAATTGTTGAAAACAGGCGAATATTCGCGAATGCGAATGCGAATATTCGTTACATCACTAGTACACACTCGCCCTCGGCTTGTCTCGGGGTGTCTCGACGAGTGTGTACACCTGACTTTAAAACTTACATCACTATCCAACGCACACATTGACAAATCAAAATTGGTAACGCGTTATCGAGCTGTCAGGTGATCTATACGTTATTATATCTATGGTCTAAACTATTTAATTGTTAACCAGGGGGGTTAGGCGGAATCTCATATCTCAAATGTCGATCGTATCGTGATCACTGTGATTGGTTGAGAAACCGACGCGTGATGTCACAATAACCCGTTGGCCAATCACAGTGATCTCTCAACCAATCACAGTGATCACGATACGATCGACATGTGAGACATGAAATTCTGTTTCAACCCTCCTGGGGAGTTAGGCAGAATGTCATATTTCACGTGTCGACCGTATCGAGATCACTGTGATTGGTTGAGAAACCGACGCGTGATGTCACAATAATCCGTTGGCCAATCACGGTGATCTCTCAACCAATCACAGTGATCACGATACGATCGACATGTGAGATATGACATTCCGCTTAACCCCCCTGGCCAGTTGAAGTGTATGATCGTGTCCATTAAGATTTTGCATATCTTATATTGTAAGGTCAACTTAAATCACAATAGCGAAAAAAGTAACCTTACTTTAATTATTATTTAGTCACCTGGCACCATTGTACCTACGAGGCAGCAACGCAAACATTGCGGTTTGACTTTAATAGCAGGAGCACACTATTGACGCCCAACGCGATACCACGAAACGCGACGTTACTCGAGTCGAATCAAGTTAAGAAAGAATCACACCAAACACGCAATATTACCGGATGCTCCCGACACTCGATACACACCGTGGACATGCAATGGCAACACTAGAAATTTTTGGTCAGTTATTATAGTTAACAAAACTGAAATCTTTATGAACATGCGTTGCGTTTTGTCTGGTCGCGTGGAATGTTAGTAGTTTTACATTTCGGCCTGTATATTGTACACCTACCTAATATAGGTAGTACCTATATACCTAGGTGTAAGTTTTTCAGGGCAGTGACACAATGATGAGAGACGAGATAATATAATAATATTATCTCGATGCACACGAACATGGTAATATTGTTCGTATGCTCTGTATTAAAATAAATGTATCAGTCATTGATAAAGAATCTGTATTATTAAAGTTATTATGTAGATGTGTACACATAACATATTTACATAGTACACCAACAGCATGAGCTTGAACCAGGATGACGTCATATCCCCATGTCTGAATGGTCTATAAAATGTATGTGGAAATATATTCGTGATATGAAAAAGCGATCTAGGTCATTGTGGAACCCAAATTATATGCAGATATCAAGCTGTTTAAATGAAAGCTCGTGGCGTAGTCGGTAGTGTAACCGACTTCCGTGCACGAGGTCGTGGGTTCGTTCCCACTCAGGACAAATAATTGTGTGATGAACACAGATATTTGTACTGCGTCTGGGTGTTTTCTATCTATTATATGTATGTATTTACAAAAAAAAAGTAATATTATGTATTATATCCGTAATCTGGTACCCATAGCACAAGCGTTAAGCTTAGTTTGGGACCAGAGGACGTTGTGTGAAAATGTCCGTGAATATTTATAACAATTATTTCACAATAATGCCTAACGTAGTTAATGGTATTTTATTACTAGCAACCTGCCCTAGCTTTGCACGGGTGTTTTAAGAACATTACCACTAAAAAAAAAAAATTTACTCAGATCTATCTATACTATTATAAAGCTGTAACAGAGCTGTGTCTGTACATTTAAGATATTTTGAGAAAAAATGACTGTAATAGGCTATATATGCGTGTCTAAACACAAAATATTTTTTATTAGAATTTTTGACTGTCTGTTTATCTGTTTGCCTGTTTGTGTGTTCGCGCATCACACAAACTACTGAACGGATTTTGATGCAACTTTTTTTTTTAAAGGCCTTGATTAGACTTAAAAAAACTGGTATACATTTTATCCCGCTACTATATCGGGAACCTGAGATATAACCGAAAAACTAGAATTTTTTTAGAATTTATTTAAAAGAACTACTGGATGGATTTTGATGCAACTTTTTTATTTGAAAGGCCTTGATTTGACTTAAAAACTGGTAGACATTTTATCCCGCTACTATATCGGGAACCTGAGATATAACCGAAAAACTAGCTTTTGGCTGCGGCGAAGCCGCTGGCAAAGTCTAGTACCTATATATTTGTTTTTGAACTCCTGTTATTTTCGATTTCATATTTTTCACTTTGTGTTTAATGTATAGTAGTGCTAAGCAAGTCAAATGCTAAAAATATATATAAAAATATCTAAATATTTAAAGGGTTTGCGTCATTATTAGGTAAAATCTTAATTGTAAAATTAAGTTTACCTGGTCGGTATAATGTATGAAAATACTTCCGACAGATGGCGCAGGCGTCACCCAAAGACGTTGGGTATGATGTGTTATCGAAATTAGCAGTCAGGAGTAATTGTCAGGATGGCTGAATTGGTAAAGCATCTGGACGGTATCCAGAAGATGCAGGTTCAAATCCTGCTCCTGACTGTTATTTTCGATTTCATATTTTTCACTTTGTGTTTAATGTATAGTGCTAAGCATGTCAAATGCTAAAAATATATATAAAAATATCTAAATATCCTCCTAAACCGTTAAACCGATCTTAACGAATTTTTTTGTGTAACAACCGGGATGGCTTAGATTCACATTAGGACCTGGTAGGTGGCGCCACGATAGGTTTTCAGGACCTACCAACAACATAATTTCCCACACCAACAACCTCATTTTTTTATGAAAATAATCCTTAGTAGCTAAAATAAATACTCCATACAAACGAAACGTCAATTTTCGGACAGGACAACGTCTATTGGGTCCGCTAGTCTACTATATTTTTTTGTGACCAATTACAAAACTTGAAAAAAGTCACATACATCATGTCTTAGGAAGTGTCATCCTGGGTCTGGGGATCAAAATAGGCGTATCAACTAAAAGGAAATTATATGTACCTAATTATCTTTTTCTATGCAGGCGTAGGAGATGCTTCATGCCGGACGCTCGCTTCAAGAATAAGCCGGGGGCGGCGGAAGAGTTACCGACTTTTAACGAGGAGTCACAGCTTGAGCTACATCTGCAGAGGCAGCTCGAAGATGATGTTGCCAGGTAATATTTATAAAATATTATGAAATCTTTCTCTCTTTTATTAGCAATTCCAATATTAATCCATTGGATTCTAGGCTACACAGAGTTCTATTATTTATTACACAGCCTTATATAGGTAATGGTACACATACAATATAGTCACGTCATGCTTACTTATTCAAGATAATTATCGGATTATCGGATTACGATAATTATCATGCCAGCTATATGTTGTTATGGTGTCAACAGCTGAACATAGGCCTATTCCATAACATTTACATAATACTGCTTGTATTTATGTAAGTTCTGTACATTTTAGCCGAAGAACTAAAGGCGTTCGAAGTTTGTGAGGCAGTTTCAAAATAATGCAAACATTATTGTTTTATTTAATAATTCAATGTAATTTGTTGGTTTAGAAAAATAAAGATTTCTTTTAAAATGCGATTGGAAATCCTACTCATCATCTTTAGAGGGTATATTTATAAATTTTTGTTCTATGTTTCATTTTCTGATCCTTAAACAAGTTTTAATAAACAAATTCAAATAGCAACTAGTAAATTCGTTCCGTATATTAAAATTCCACAACACTCAGTGGAAAATTAATGCGAAAGTGGAAGGATGTAGGTACAGGGGCAGACCAAGACATAATTACCTGGACCAAATCGGTCATGTATTGAAGGAAGGTCTCCGAAACCGGCGAGCATGTATGAAGAGAATGATGAATGTTGAGGAAGCGAGAGATGTATGCAAGAATAGAGCCTCTTGGCACTCTGTTCTCTCTGCCTACCCCGTTAGGGAAATGGTGTGATAAATAAATAAATATTCACGGACATTTTTTCACAACGTTCTCTAGTCCCTTTTTATTTTTTTTTATTTTAGGTGGGCAAAAATGTCCTACCGCACACCCCGCTGCCCGGGGAGACAACGGGGTGAATGGGGCTCTCACCCACTAAAAACCCACCGTGCGCCTCCACCCGCCCTTGCTACGGCGGATCACGGGTACCGCGTCGTTACGACCGCGATCCGCAGGCGGCAGCCCCTTCGGGCACCCTCTCTTGAGCGACGCCTCGCGCACTTGGGCTTCGCACCTTCGCGGTAGGCTTCCACGGACGGCAGGGTACTCCCCGACCCCACCGTCCGCAGCCTCGGCTAGGGCGGCATCAGGCGCAGATAAGCGCGCGCACGCCGCCCCTCGCGCCGGCGGCGAATCGGGTCCGCAAAGAAGGATTCCTCACGGGCCCTCTCCGCCACCTCCTTCCGCGAGATGACAGCCTCGCAGAAGGCGGCGACCGCGGTCCAGGCCCTGTCACAGCCAACCATCGCTCGCGCAACGGCCGGCAGCGACAGGTCCACGCCTATGACTGCAACGAGTTCCCGGTGCTGCACATCCCAGGCCGGGCACGACTCGAGCGTGTGCTGCGCCGAGTCCTCGTCGCAGCCGCAGTGGTGACAGCCTGGGGTCGTCTCCCTCCTTGCGATCGTGTGCAGGTATTTGCCGAAGCAACCATGCCCCGACAAAACCTGCACCAACCGGAAGGTGAGGACCCCGTGCTGCCGCCCTGCCCATTCTTCCAAGATCGGCCGGAGGGCCCCCACGGTCCAGAGACCGGCTCGGGGCGTCTCCAGCCGAGACATCCACTTTAAGACGGTGGCGCGGCGGGCATCTTCCCGCCACGATGACATTGCGCTCGGCGAGGGGCGGCTGCTCCCCGCCCGCGCCGTCGACGCCCGCCGATAGACGTCGGCGAGCACCTCCTCCTCCAGATCCCACGGGGGGGTTCCGGCCAACGCGCAGGCTGCATCGGTCGAGACCGTGCGGTACCCGCGTATTGCCCTGACCACTACGACCCTCTGTGGACGCCACAGAAGGGCCCTATTGCGAGCGGCCAGGGACTCCGCCCACACGGGCGCGCCGTACAGCGCCATCGACCGTACTACCCCCGCGTAGAGTCGTCGACACGCAAGACTCGGTCCGCCCAAATTCGGCATAAGTCGCCCGAGGGCGGACGCCGTGTTGACGAGCCTTGGCGCAAGACGGCGGAAGTGCTCGACAAAGTGCCACCGTCCATCCAATACCAGGCCCAGATATTTGATGTGGGCCTGGATTGGGAAGCCCACACCGTTGACCGTTATCGAGGCGCTGGCGGGCGGGCCCCGTCGGCGCCCATGGAAGAGTAGGGCCTCCGACTTTTCAAGGGCCACCCTAAGCCCCAGCGCCTCGATCCACCTGACCACCTCCGCGGTACCTGAGGTGGCCAGCGTTGCCGCCTCCTCGAGGGTCCTGCCCCGGGCTGTGACGAGCGTATCGTCTGCGTAGCAAATTACGCCCAGCCCGGGGGGGAGCCGGCCACGGAGGACCCAGTCGTAGCCGATGTCCCACAGGAGCGGCCCAAGAACCGAACCCTGCGGGACGCCGCACGACATAGCCCTCCTTACAACGTCCCCTTCCCGGTCCACGAAGAGGACGCTGCGGCCGTCCAGGTAGTCTGCCACCAGCTGCCTTAGGTAGAGGGGCACTCCATGGTACCGGAGTGCCTCCTTGATGCAGCCGAATGGCAGACTATTCAAGGCATTGGCGACGTCGAGCGACACCGCCAACAGCACTTCCCTCGAGGTGACGGCCTCCGCAGCCGCGGCGTTCAGGCGCAGAATGGCGTCGACCGTAGACTGACCCGCCCGAAATCCAAACTGGGCGTCGGACAGGTCGGGGCCGACCGCTCCTAGGTGCCGGACGATGCGGGCAGCGACTACCTGCTCGAGGAGTTTGCCCGCCTCGTCCAGCAACACGATGGGCCTGAAGGCCGAGACCGTATTCGGAGGCCGTCCCGGCTTCGGCAGGAGCACGAGCTTCCCCTCCTTCCAGCAGTCAGGGACACCAGGCAAGCGCCGAACAGCTCCCCGAAACGGGGCTCAAGGTGGTCGAGGACCAGGGCCAGCACTCGGGCGGGAACCCCGTCCGGCCCGGGGGCGGCGCCTCTCCGCATGCGCGCAATCGCCGCCCCCATTTCCGTCGTCGTCACGGGCGGTACCTCCCCGTCTTCGGCCTCCCGGTCACCATCTGGCGGAGCCATGACCGGGGGCGTGTGCACCGCCCGTGAGGGGAAAAGTCCCTCGACCACCTCAGAGTGGAAGCCCGGCTGGAGGGTCTCCGTAAGGGGGGGGGGCCCTGGGCGCGGAGCTTGTTAAGCGCCGCGTGGTACGGGCGTCCCCAGGGGTCACGCTCGAGACCCTCCAGCATCTCCTGCCTTTTCGCGTCTTTGGCGCGACAGATGGCCTGCTTTAACGCGGCGCGCGCACTGCTATACGCCGCATACAGCTGGTCCTCCCGCTCTTCGTCGCGGATTCGGCGACGTCGGCTGCGGGTGTAGGACCTCCGGGCACGAATACAGGCCGCACGGAGGTCCGCACGTTCTCTAGTCCCAAACTAAGCTTAACGCTTGTGCTATGGGTACCAGATTACGGATATAATACATAATATATACTACTTTTTTTTTGTAAATACATACATATAATATATAGAAAACACCCAGACGCAGTACAAATATCTGTGTTCATCACACAAATAATTGTCCTGAGTGGGAATCGAACCCACGACCTCGTGCACGGGAGTAGGTTACACTACCGACTACGCCACGAGGCCCGTCAAATCATTGGAGCCTAAAGCGTACTGGAGCTAGGAACTTTGGAAAGTGGTAGCTAAACGGCGTTTAGCTTTGTTATAAGACGGTCCCCGACGTCTCAAAATTTAGTAATTTGCCAGGATAAGGTGCGCAACGCCTAAAAACTAATAAGACATCCATCGATTTGACGATGAGGTGCATCCTCAAAAAGGTGGCGTAAAATGCAAAAGGTTTACAAATCATCATTTTTCGTCTAATCACTGATGATTAACTACTTAATGACTTCACTTCACATATTGAGAGCCAAACTATTCAGAAAGTAACAATTCAAACAGCAACTAAAAACTTAGTTCCGTAAATTAAAATCACAATTTGAAATACATCAATTCCGAAACTAGTGTCCGTCATGAATTCTTGTTATCAGATCAATCAAAGGATAGTCCCTCTGCTTGCTTACACCTATAATCAATTAATATCACTAACAATGCACAGCAGCCTTTATCTTGACTTCGTTGGAGACCTGGGTAAATACATTTGCATGATTGTAATTTGAATCAATAGCATTGATAAATAATCTAAAGAATAACTACAGTAGACCTTCAGTACATGCATTTCTATAAAAAAAATTTACCGACAACCTGAAAACAGACGAGGTGCAACTTTTTATGAGTGTAATGTATAATCAATAGTAGAATGTAATGTACAATCAATATAATTTCAAAAAAAAACTCACTTTACCGATTCTAAAAGCTCTTTGCAACATTTAGTACGTTGTACCTCTCACCTGAGAAGGATACCGATTCCATCCATCCATCCATCAGCCTTTCGACGCCCACTGCTGCACATAGGCCTCCGTAAATTGGGGGTATAGTGCCGTTATCGTCACGCTTGGCAGGTGGGTTGGCGATCGCAGTGAATGTTGTTAATACTCGAGGGAGTGCTGCTGTCCACTCCCCCCGGTATCCCCTCAGTCGGCTCTTACGACCGATTGCCTATGAAATATTAGTGTCATAATATGAAGGTCTCTGACTGCAGTGAATTACTTCTCACATCCAGTTGAAAGAAAACGAAGTCTTAGATTCATTCAACAAGTGATCGGAGGTGGTGGTCGGTTGCGTCTCTGATGCCTGAGTCCAAATAGTCCCGTTAGGTAGGCAGTTGTGCCGAGAAAGAGGTCATACGACAAATCCAGCTCGGCTGGGCGGCGTTCGGTAAGCTAAGGAAGATATTCTTGTCCAATATACCGCAGTGTAAAACGAAGGCCTATAACCAGTGTGAGTTACTAGTGATGACATATGGAATAGACCATGGTCTCTAAATGTGGGCCTTGTACGAAGGCTCAAAGTCGTGACATACGGAGCAGAGACGTATTCTCTGCGAGCCAGAGCAGGCTATGCTCGGTATTTCTATACGTGATCGAATCCATAATAGGGAGATCTGTAGGAGAACGGGAGTGACCGACATAGCCCACCTGGTTGGCATGTCGTTGGATGCTGGCAGTTCAGACCCGCTAGTTATGGCGCTATCTTGGGGACGCTTAAAAAAAATGTTTTGTGTTCAGTTCAGAGACACCTAAATAGCCTATACCTTAATTTTTTCTCAGATATCTTACATGACAGACAGCTCTGTGTTACTACAGCTTTATAATAGTAATAAAACGTATGCCAGTTTCTAAGTCTAATCAAGAGCTATTAAACAAAAAAGTTTCATTAAAACTCGTTCAATAGTTTTTGCGTGATGCCCGAACAAACAAAAAGACAGACAAGAGAAAATTCTAATTAATATATTTTGTGTTCAGAGACGCCTAAGTAGCCTTACACATTGATTTCCTCTTAAATATCTTAAATGTACAGACATGCTCTGTTACAGCTTTATAATACTATAGACTAGATTTATAGATAGAGTACATATAATTTAAAGAGGCACATATACACCATAGAAACAAGTAGAAATTTCAGTAGGATGTAACGGCACATCAGTCACCTACCTACGCTACGACAGGCGTGTTTTCCGCCCAACACACGCTTGCTGATTGCCCTGAATGGGACTCCGATCGGCATCCCCCCGGTGGTCTTCGTAGGGTCATATTAGTGGGAGAGTTGAGCCGGAATTCGTGGAGGAGGCGTCATCGGGATGGCGGCAGTGGCCGCTAACTGAATAGTGGATCGTGAGCAGCTAAAGAGAGCTAACGGTCTTACCGCGAGCGGCTCCGGGAGGATGGTGGACTCTTTTGACGCATATCCGCTGTACCTTGCTGGCATGACACTTTTTGGCGGAAAAGGAAGGGCATTTCACTAGCATACCAGTAGAGACTGACGCGTCAGAGACACCGGAACCGCTGAACCTGCGTTCCTGGTGTTCCTTACAAGGCGTCGTGAGGCAGGTCATTGTGGTGGTTTTAGCTGTTAGTCACTCTCTGCGAATGACGCAGAGTCTGACATAACCTCCCTTGAATGCCATAAGAGGTATCACTTTTTTATATGGAGCAATGCATTACGTATTGCTCCATATAAAAAAGGTACACTATAGAAACTATTGACATTTTAGTGAACTACAAAAATAGCGATGACTATTTTTGGCCACATAATTATGTTAATAATCTTTTGGGTTAATTAAATTTAGTTCATTTATATTTTTGTATTTTATGTTCAGCTTGTAGACGGTGTGAGTTACAGGGACCATCCTTAATTATAATGTGCAATCGATTTCTTGTTTCAGAATATTTGATGAGTCTATTTACTCTGATCTCGAAGTGGTGTGTGGCAAATTAAAAATACTAACTCATTCTTGTATATTAAAAGCACGTACCCATAAATTTTATCACAAGCTGCATACAATTTTGCATGTGAATATTGAACGCAGTTCTTTTGATGAAATATATTCTTTCATAAGGTACAGTGTGTGTATATATTAGTCGTCGTTTAAATGGAATTTGTGCTTCATCTTTATATATGTTTTAAGCACTCGTTATATTGAGCTATCTACTATATAATGTTTCGTATCAGGTAATTATCACCACGGGTGGGGTACCTACCCTATCTTTAGAAAATTCATTCCAAATGATCTTCTTTGAACCTGGAGCCACTACTAGTGACCAATTCACTTCTCCATCGGATGTATTTGCACATAATTTAGCCAGTAAGATAGGGAAGCAGAAATTAATCGGTGAAAAAGCCACTTACGATGGCTCAAATTAAAGAACAGTGCAAAAGGATATTGGTTCGACATCTACCCGTGATGATCTTTTCCTTTTATCACAATTTTATCTAATGGAATTTTCTGTTCTAAGAGCATTTAATATTCTTATTTTTTTTGTTGCTAGCACCAGAGTTTCTCAAACATATACGAGTATTTCCACCTACTTAGTTGCGGATTTCGCATGTTGCTTCAAGAGCCCTATAATAAATTCAGAAAACACACATATAATTTCAGTAATGGAAAGTATAAATATGTTTGTTAAAGTACGAGTACATACTGAAAATCTTTTTTGTCTCTCTTACGCTTACATATATATTATCTAAACGTATGAGTGGGGCGATACCCTCGAGAAGAGCTGACGTATATAATACAATGAAACAATTCAGTATAGTTGTTGGTAGAATAAATTAAATTATTTCCTTTTATTGACCATATTATAAGATTATTGAAATAATATTTTTTTTTAATATCTAGAAGATTAATGGCATCCGCACAGTGCTCTATCTGCTATACGACGTAAATACCGTAGGCCTAATATTAAACGGAAACTTAAATTGACTGGTAAACGAGAAAAGAAGGCTCCCTTAACCAAATTATATCTTGCATGTGAGATCTTACGAAATCTACAAGTAGTAAATAGAAATATTTGTATAGAAACTATGACATTTTTTATCTTCGACTTTTCGGAATGACTTAGTAAATAAGGATTTACCCAATGTAAATGTAGTTGTTGGAGATTTTAAATGCTAGCTATGATTCCATACGCTATCAGTTACAACACATCTAGGAGCACTCAAACGTATTGTACTCGTATCGCAGAACTTGAAAGTTTACGATTACGTGTACGTTATGATTAAGCTACGACCCGTGTGCGAAGGTCTTTAGCCTTTTTTGGCCAAATGTACGAGGAGGGATCAAAAAGTAGTGAGAACGACATACTCCTTGGTAAGAAAAAAAATAAATACTGGCAGAGGCATAGCTCAGATACATATTTGTAATATTAAAAAAGAAAAAAATATTCGATTCTCTTTTGCTTTTTTCTGAATGTAGTCATTTGTTTGCTTCGTGTCGGAACGTGTTCTCGAAAATGGAGAAAAACTAAGTGCGAGCCGTTAATAAATACCTCTGTTTAAAAAAGTTAACGACGCAAGAGATTCATTGCGATTTGGAGGCAACATTAGGAGAGTCTGCTCCGCCGTATTCCACTGTTGCAAGGGGGGCTTCTCAATTTCGAGTAGGGAGAACGAGCACGAAAGATGAACATCGTTGCGGCCGTCCATCGACGTCAGTCACCCAAGAAAATGTTGCGAAAGTCAAGAAAATTGTACTGAGCGATCGAAGAGTTACCATCCGATACTTAATTCAAGAAACGGGCATTTCATATGGAAGTTTTCAATCCATATTGAAACAATCTTTGAATATGAGGAAAGTCTCCGCAAGATGGGTGCCGAGAATGTTAACCGACAGTCAGAAACAAAATCGACTTGACATTTTGAAGATACTGTTGGACAAGTTTCAAGAAGATTCTTAAAACTTTTTGTCTCGTTTCGTAACAATGGACGAAACATGGGTTCATCATTTTGATACCGAGACAAAACCGCAATCTTCGCAATGAAAACGGCCATCATGACCGACCCCGAAGAAGTTTCGCGCCGTGGCATCGGCTGGCAAGGTTATGGCCTCATATCTCTATTTTGGGACTCAGAAGGGATATTGTTGATTGATTACCTGGAGCGTGGAACCACTATTACAGGCCAATATTATGCAGCTTTAGTTCCCAAGTTGAGGAATGCCATCAAAGAGAAAAGCAGAGGGAAACTTCGAAGTGGCGTGCTGTTTCATCACGACAACGCACTCGCGCACAGGTCAGCAGTTGCGATGGCTGCCATTCAGCAAGCTGGGTTCGAATTGGTTGACCACCATTATTTACCAGATCTGGCGCCTAGCGATTTTTATCTGTTCCCCAAATTGAAAGAATACTTAAGGGGAAACAGGTACGAAGACGATAACGAGGTGATGGATGCCGTGGAGAGCTTTTTGCAGGACCAAGACAAAACTTTTTTTTGAAAGGGATTGAAGCCTTAGAAAAGCGCTGGACTCGGTGTGCAGAGAGACTCGGAGACTGTAGAAAAATAAATTATTAAGTTTTCACCTGTCATTATATTCTATCTCATTCTCACTACTTTTTGATCCCTCCTCGTACTCGTATGTGACATAATTAATTATGCATCGATATAACAATGGCAATTGTGTAATGGTAAAACCAATTTAGAAGACTGAGGTTTCGGTTTCTTCTCACACCATCATAGTTGGAAGCCCACGTAATGAGCCTTACCCGTTGTCCTAGGTGAGTGACGCGACGCGATGCGATGTATTGCGGCTATTACTTAATCGCGTTTCGTCGCACTGATATTAGGCGACAACGTAGGCCATAAGTACATACAACCTCTATTTGATTTTGTATCGCGTCGCAGCGTAATATCGCGTTTGTCGTTCACCTAGGACAACGGTTCACTGAAGTTTAGATTGGGGCCTAGCACTATACGCTTATATGAGACAGTTTATTTTCATGCTATACGAAGTTATTCTATAATATTTAGTTGAGTTACTTTAGTGGCTTCAAAGTTTGTACGATTTGATTTCTTGCTTTCGGTAGTGATATATATTAAATTATTTTATATAACAGAGTCGTGAATGCGAATGTATAAGTAAATGTATCTTTGTTTTATTGCAGTGATGTATATACAGAGTGCAACATTCAACATGAGGAAAAAGAAATAATTGCGTATCTCGATACTAAATTAAACATCGTCGAATCTGCCCTAGCTGAGCCTGCTCCCATTAAGGATAAGAAGGATTTCGATGAAACCGAAATATTTTTAACACCTGTAAGCCCTTACGTACAAAACGATACCAGGAAACTAATCATATCTAGTCCCAGCACTGATTTGACAAAGGAATATTATGCATTGGTTCCCATTGATGGCCATCTAGAAAAGGAGCTTCATGAACAGGACGCACTCTCAAATGCATTTCATTCTATCATAAAAACTCAAACAAAAGACACAAGCCAGACAAATATCGCCGTTTGCAATAAACCCACATCATTATCACTCACTTCTAGTCACACATCCAAAACAGTCAAACATTCCAGTAGTTGTGATATTTTGAGTAGGACTTGCAATTTTCCAGAAACCGAAAAGAATATAGACATAGTCGCAAATAAAGACTCTAAAACTAATCAGGCATATATATTAAGTGATAAAATTGAAAATAAAACTATTTTTAAGAACTCGAATACCAGTGATTTTGTCCTTGAACGATATTTAGATGTTACAAATTCTCCAGATAGTTTAATTACTGATGAACCTAGTTCTTCCTCTGATTATCTGTCTGCTGCATACACTTGCTCTCCAGGTGTTAGTTCGTCTGGTGGCTTAGCTCAAATAAATGCTAAAAACAATCTATCTAAGATGGAAAACATTTACAATTTATCAGACTCTGGTCTGGATGACACAGCAATGTTGAGTAGTGTTAGCCAAAAAGACGTCACATTGACAAATGTGTCTTTATCAGAAAATACTTTACATGATTTAATAGCAGATGATGCAAGTATTTCTATGGTTTCAATACCTAGTTCTTTAGTGGAAAAGTCGAATATTTCTAAATGTATGCACGGTGCTACTGTATGTGAAAATAATTGTAACGATCAAAATGCAAGCGATACTGAAGTTTGTAGCAAATCGCTTCTAGAGGAACAACAGCCACAAAATGAAGAAATAGTAATACTTGATTCTTCTTCCGTATCTTCAGAAACTGGTTCTTGGGAATCTGTTTATCCATCTAAGTCTGTTGAGAAGCAAATTTGTGATTTTTTTTTAAAATACGAGCGCCGAGATTATTTTTACCGGCATAAAAAAAATATATCACCAGATTCCGATACATCGCCTGGCGTATATAAAATATCACAACCAAAATCAACTGCATGCTTCATAGATGCTTCTAGTTTAGTAGATGAAGATGATACAACAAGCATTAAAAAAATTACTGAAACCTCAAATCAGAAATCTGATATTTTCTCTGCACCTAGCCAGCCTGTGCCATGTTCTATTGTAAAAGCAGATATAAGCCCCGTTGATTGGTCCGAAAGTAACGATAACGAAGATTCTTTAGAAAAACCAGAAAAGAGAGACCTAGATTCAATACAAAAAGATATGTCGCCTACAATTTTTGAAATGACCCCAATCACAGAAGATTCTTTATGCACTAACACTTTTGAAAACATTGAACAATACGAAAAGGTAACGCAAATAAACGAAAGTTCTAATTACGTTTCAAATAAAGAGATATCCCTTCTAGCTAATACTGTATTTATGTCTACTACGCCAAATAACTCCATAATGTCTTTAAAAACATATAAACAATACGACTCTGAAGACAATGAAAGCGTGTCAACTATTGTAGGATGTGAAAGTTTGGGAAAAACTGAAAGAAAAGGAAGCCAGTCACCTCCTATAATATCAGGCGGTGTGTCGGTTAAAGATCATTTGCCTCATGTAGGGAGCAGTCATGAAAGTAGCCCATTACAAAAATTTAGATTGGACAATGCCCCTATAGTTACTGGGGCTTACTTGCCGCAGACTGCTGATAATAACATACAAGGCAGAGTTAGGACAAGTTCTGCATCTGCATGGGTAGTCGATATGTCTGCTGATACTAAAACAGATGATAGCGTTAATACTCCAAAAAGCTCTGAAGAAAGTGCAAATGAAAAGAGGAATATTTTTTCCATGTATATAGATTTAGGAGAAAAGCCAACTATAAAAGATATGCCAGTGAGACTATCTTCTATGACTCCGAAAAAAAGTGCTCAGCATGTTGAAAATAAGCCAATACCTAAAAATAACACTCACACGGCAAATATTACGGACAACAAAGATACTAAAGATTTCAAGGATCCTAAAATTACTAAAAACAAATTAAATGAAAGTGTGACTATTTTTGAAAAGTATGAATCCCTGTGTAATGACCCTAATATAAGCATATCAGAAATAATTTCTATCCCAGAAAAAGATGAGGTGACTCCGGAGGTGATACATAATCTTGAAACAGTTCCAGAAATTAAAAATATGCAGGAACTTGAAAAAGAAAGTGAATCTTTGTCACAAAATGAAATGAAAATGAAAACCGAAATCTCACTTAAAACACAAAAGCAATCTACAGTAGACCAGGCAAAAGATCTTTTTGTGAAATTATCAGATTTAGATAAACCTGTGCAAAAATCCGATATGTCCTTGATTGGCGAGAGTAAAGAAATAGACGCGAGAATGACAAGATCTATTCCAGATAATAATTGGGGTGACCAATCATTTTCAGCTAATTCTAGATCCATTGAAGTTATTAGCTCCTTTCATTCAGAGAATGCCTTGAGTTTAAATCGCTTGTTTCCGCATTTGAAGAATGAATTTAGCAAAAGCATGCCAGGGTCATTGTCGAGCAGAACGCGATCTCCTTTAAGGTTAGGTACATCGAGCACTCTTGGAGATACTGAAGAACAAGGTTCAGATATGTCTGAAATGAGTAGTATGCAGAGCAGTAATTGCCGATCTGGATTTGGTAAGGCTTTAATATTATTTTTGTTTTAACTTTATATACTTCTGACAATTTATGCTTTTACAGGACAAAGCACAACGGATAGTCAAACATCAAGTTTAATCGATAATTGCACTTCCCGCCTCGGCCAAGACTTGTTAAGAATGTTTCTGGAGGAAATTGCCCCTGATGTGATAGTTGAAGTATCAGGGAAGCGATTTAAGGCCCACAAATGCATTTTGTCTTCTAGGTACGATATATTTAATTCTAACTTATTCATATTCCTTTATACACAGATGAGACACAGAAACTAGACTGTGTTTTGTTAGTTTTTATTTATTAACTATAAAGAAAATACATGCACATGGTTTATATAATACTAGCCTTTGGATGCGGCGGAGCTGCAGGCAAAAAGGGCGGGGTAAAAGCTAGTTTTTAGGTTATATCTCAGGTTCCCGCTATAGTAGCGGGATAAAATGTATACCAGTTTTTAAGTCTAATCAAGAGCTACCAAATAAAAAAAGTTGCATCAAAATCCGTTCAATAGTTTTTGCGTGATGCGCAAGCGGACAATCACACATTAAATCTAAAAAAAAATATTTTGTGTTCAGACACGCCTATATAGCCTAATACAGTATTTTTTCCCAAATATCTTAAATGTACAGACACAGCTCTGTTACAGCTTTATAATAGTATAGATTATAGTATCTAAATTGTATTGCACGCCTCATAAGCGAAGCGTTGAGGTGGGTTCTACTCCCGCTTTACACGGAACAACTGATTTTTCAAACTTAAAATGTCTTTATTTATCATATATTGCACTTGTAAAATAATATCTACACACACATATAAAGAACAAACACTAATTTTAACACTCATGATATTTTTGATGCCATTTTTGTTATTTAAACAAGTTAAAAAACTGTTTGAAAAAAAATCTGGCTTGGACGTCCGTGAGTTGTAGGTAATGTATGTTAACACGATAACGACCAAAATACTTTACTAATCGAGTCTTTTTTTTTTCGTTTACGTATTATTATGATTAGGAATAGAGCCCTATTACTTTTCACGGTCTGATTCGACGTGGTTTAATTGTTATTAACTAAACAAAAAAATACTGAATATTTATTGCTTGACGAACTGATGATATTTGTCAAGTATAATAATTATTTTTCATTACTCATACTCTGAAAGTAGGCCTGAAGTTGCCTGAGGAGCGGGTTGAAAGTAATACTTTTCAGCCCTAGGGAGAATTACTTTCAACTGACAGCTGAGTAATTGTAAAAAAAAAACAGTTCAATTTTCTGTACAGCCCGTCAATTACAGCGCGATGTAAATTTGATACAAAGTTATTCTCGAACTTATAAGGTACTGCATGTAGCGAAACCATACCGCGATTCAGCCGAGGTGCATAACGCCATCTATCGAGGGTTGGGTAAACTTTTGTTACAGTACCTATTTATTAAAGAATTTGTTTTTTCTATGACTTTATTTTAATATAGTTGCAACTATATCTTTAAAATAAGAAGATTTATATTTTTTTAATGATTAAAATGAAAAATAATGATGAATGCTATTCAGCTGACAGGCCACAGAAAAAAAAACAAAATCGGCGGGAAAACGGCGAAACCAAATTCAATTTTTTAGTCTCCCATTTTTTCTTTAGCTAATTCAGGATTTTTATTTTTAGTTTCCTCTTATTTGTAATGAAAAGCACAGTGTTTACCTCGGGTTAAAGACTTATTTGGCCGTGTGGAGCCGGCTTTAGAATTGTCCCACCCCTCTCTACCCACGGGAGTCGTAAGAGCCGACTGAGGGAATACCGGGGGAGTGGGCAGCAGCACTCCCTCGAGTATTACCAACATCCACTGCGATCGCACACCCGCCTGCCAGGCGTGGTGATTACGGCATTATCCCCCATGACGGGACTGCTCGTTGTGGAGTTCTCTTGAGGAGGCCTATGTCCAGCAGTGGACGTTGAAAGGCTGATGGATGGATGGATGGAAAGACTTATTTAGTCCCTCGAACTATTGGAGCCCTCGCTACGCTCGGGCGCCAAACCCCGTCTCGGGCCTTAGATAAGCTGCTTTCATCCCTCGGGTAACAATGTACTATTATCCATAACAATAATTAAAAACACTAAACACACGTAAATAATAACACACCAACGTTATAAAACACTAAAAAAACATATTTTACGTTCCACAATTTTTACGACACCGGGCGCAAGCGATTTTACAACTTGTTTTTACAAGTATACAGTTTATATTGGCTTGAGTAATTTTAACTATAACCTAGAATACAGACTAATAAAATTTAAAAAGACATTGACCTCTAAGAACATTTTAAGCGGGAATGTTTTTAGCGGTGCGGGCCCTTTTTCTTTTGCGTGGCCTTGGCGTGCGCGCGGCCCGGAACTGAGAGGTAGACCAATATAGAAGTACTTCTTAAAATTAGCGCTATCTATGTGATTTATTGAAAACTACTTAGCAAGACCAATACATTATTAGTTACTTATTAAATAATCAATTTTATTGTGAAAAATGAAGATTATGAGGCGTGCAGTTTTGGATTTTCCAAAGTATATTGAAATACTCGGGCTAAGATTTCTTCCCGGAGCCGTCATACTTTTTTCGCCTCATAATCAGAGAAGCATGTTATTTATAATGATCATCAGTTAAATATACTAATAACCTGTCCTTACCACAGAACACCATCATTTTAGTCTAAAAACGTCCTGTGATGTCTTTCCTGGGTACCATTGCATTTACACTTGCTTTGTACCCTAGTTTCTTCTATCGTTAGTTTCTTCATGTGAGAACTAAGTTTTCTCACCTAACATCGCTCTCTTCACCATTACTTACTTTCCTGTCTTTCAAAAGAACCTACTTTTTTATCACCCAATATTGGGGCTGTAGGGGACGGTTCTCCTTTCATAGTTCAAGGGATTTTGGTCGTAGTCCACTACGCTGGCCCAGTGCGGGTTGGCAGACTTCACAAGCATCAAGAAAATCTCTGAGGCATGCAGGTTTCCTCACGATGTTTTCCTTCCCCGAGCTGTGATACTTTATAAACAATTACGCACATATTCTCGAAAAATCTCACAGAGCCTGATGTTTGTGTGATGACCTTGGACTGATACATTTTGTAGAGTCACACCTCCCCAAACCTAGTTTACTGTAATTGTGTGACTTTTTTTTTACAATGTATTTTTACATTCTGGTCGACACGTATCCAAATTCGTATTCGCATATTTTAATTTTAATTGTGTGTATGAGCCGGTGGAACTTGATTTCTTGTTTTTAATATACGGAATACGTTTCCAGGTGTCAATACTTCGCTGGGATACTGAGTGGTGGTTGGGTAGAAAGTTTAGGCAACGTTATCGTACTACCGCCGTGAGTATATTCTATAAAATAACTGATGGAACTGATGTTTTTCCATATCTGAAGTATCTTTTTTTTTAGATTTTCCTACAATGTGGTGTATTTTGCACTATGTCATATATATTCTGGCTTGGCCACTATACCGGATTCTGTAAGCATAGTAGAATTAGCTACCATCGCTGACATGTTGGGCTTGGAAGGTTTAAAAGAGGCAATCATGTTTACACTCAAAGCTAAATATTGTCATCATTTCCATAAGGTATATTGCGTATAATAATATCTCTTGCAAAGGTAATATCTACCTTATGTCTTACAATATTTAGTGTTATTTAATATTTCAGCCATGTGCAGTGTGTGTAGTTGGAGTGTTAGAATGTTTTCCATTGTCATCTGTATATGGTTTGGACGATTTATACCATAAATGTCTTAAGTGGATCACGAAACACTTTTCTAAAGTGTGGCCCACTAAGGCGTTTGCAACGCTGCCCACTGACCTTTTGGACAAATGTTACCACCATCACATAATTAATCTCTCTGTAGATAATTTTGTTGAAACTGTGTTCGGTTGTGGTATTACAGGTAAGATGATTTCACTAAAGACTTTTTGACAGTAATTTTGAACGGACAAATTGATTTCTAATATTGTTTTTTTATAATACAGCATCATCCCTGCATAATAGTAGATGGGCTGAGAGCGTGGCGCGGATGTGTCGAAGGCTTATGAACTCAGCCGCACACTTTGCTGCGCCGAGACTAGTTGACATACTGCATGCAATAATGAGAGATTCCTCAGATGCACCTAACGCTGCTAAACAGGCTCTGGACGGTTGTCTCTCAGCGGCTATTGAATGGGCACCGCCCGAGGAAGCCTGTCGCGCATATAGATTTCTATCAGCGTATGTAAGAGAAATGCGTAATCAACAATACTCTAAGCCGGATTTGGTTAGTAATGGCACGGGCAGTCATAATAATTTTGGAGATAGTTACTTACTTAATGCACTGGCTGCTAGCTGGCGGCTGCAGTGCGAATCCGCCCTGGTGCGAGCCTCGCCTCGCGTCGTGTCAACTCAAGCTTTCAAGGACCTACCGAATGATCTACGCAAAAGACTACGAGAACATGGTTGTATCAAGTACGGGGCACATGCTATGCCCTTGACAGATTCAGCAGCGTCTGTCATAGAAAAGAAGTCTCTTAAAAATGTCGCATATATAAAAAGCAGCAAAGTTTCTAGTCCGAAAACTACCCGCAGTGTTGATATTGCACAAGTGCGCGCTTCCTTTGTGCCGTATTCAGCTAAACCGATTATCCCAATTTGTTCCACGGATACTTTAAAAAGTAACAATGATCTTCGAGATTTCAAAAAACCTATTACAAGTACACATCCACCTAAAGTTAGGACAACTAAAGCGCAGGAGGAAAGGGCTAAGTTCAATAAGACTAAAAATACGAAATCCCAAGATAGGCTTAACAGTAAGGGAACTTCAACTCGCGCTCCATCCTTCGAGAACACGAAGCCGAGATATTTGGAGCCTAAGAAATCCAAAGATAAGAAAACAGCTATAAATAAACATCTACCGAAAATTGATTCGTCAAGCGAGTCTTCCCGTAATTCAAGTCCGAGCCAAATACGTAATTTACATTTGGCGCCTCAGAAGGGCCGACGTAGAGACCGACTTGGCTCAGGACACAGGGAGGTGCACACGATGTCTCAGGATAGTCTGGCAACAAGTTCACGACCACGCACCGCCGAGCAATCCACGGACTCGCTCAGCGAATCGCAGACCAGCAACAAATTTGCCACATACACAAAAACTAGACACCCAAAGGGTTCTGTGGAATGTAAGATTTTAATTTGTTAAATACGTTCAGTTATTTTGCGCTAATTGAACTAAAATACACCATGATTGATGATAGATTAAGTATTAACCTTCCTACTAGCCTTCTACTGATCAAGCTTTATTCAGTAGAGGAGATCGATATCTATCTGTTAGAATTTTGTAAACGTACATTCTGAGGCCATAGTGCAACTCTGGTTCTCATCTCAGCATGCCAGACAGCTTTAGGGTGACATTTTAACTATTGTTTACATGAGCAGTTATATTAGACTAGCATGTACATAATTACATTTATATATTTAACATTTCAGCCATCAGAACACTACAACGCCACGACAACGTTCTATCGACCACAGACAAAACTAAAATGAAAACTAAGATACCAATATATTTGAACCAAACATCTAAACCAAAGGAGACGGGTGAAACGAGGAATTCGAGGGATTCGCAGAAACGGTGTATGATGACCAGCAAAATTGAGGCATTGAATAGGCCAGTTGAGAGAAAGGTACCGGGCTCTCTAATGATGGCCACGAAATCAAGCTCTGCGAAAATTGTCCCCAAAGTTGAAAAAGAGACGTCAAGCCACAAAGAACGGATTAAGAGTCAGAGGAGCACTCACGTGAGCAGGCACAGTAGACATGAAGACAAAGTA
This sequence comes from Leucoma salicis, assembly GCA_948253155.1. Classification (NCBI taxonomy): domain Eukaryota; kingdom Metazoa; phylum Arthropoda; class Insecta; order Lepidoptera; family Erebidae; genus Leucoma; species Leucoma salicis. The sequence goes on from OX411803.1 coordinate 18,005,194, forward strand.
CCTAAGCTCAAGGAAATACCCGTGATGGAGCGGTCTGGAACATTTCTCAAAGATGCACCCACGTTTGGCGAAAAAACTGCCAATATAGATATAGATAAATAAAATACTCTATTCACATTAGAAATTAGCGGATTGCCTATATAGGCATATATACCTGATTATTCATGAATGAAGCATTTATTAGCAGTCTATGTGTGTTATAATTAGAATTTTTAATGCATATATAAATTGAATTCTAGATATTATTTCTAGCCTTACGTGACATTTGCTGTTGAAGTTTAGAGATTTATCCAGAGTATAATGCCTGCAGGCATTACATAAAGCTGGACTTTGTGTTATATGTCTAAGTTTGGTAAGTTGTTATTTGTGATATTTTCATAGTCGAATTATTTAAAAAATCTAACTCTCTTCTAAGGCCGATAGTTGTCCCCTTAGTTGCGTTGTGGAGGTCAGATATACCGTCGCTCTGGGTACTGGTGGATCAGCTAAAAGCGAACAGATTGGAAGCCGACCCTAAAAGAAACATATGGTTGTCCGTAAAGTCGGTTTACGGACGATAATTTTACGTGATAACTTCAAATATTTTTTGAGAGTTTTACAAACAATCGGTCGTGACACTTTTTCGTGCGTGCAGCCAGTGATGAACGCTATCGATTTATAAGACGTTATCACTTCAAAAAGCTTGGGTGAAGGGGGGAAGGGGAGGGAAGAGAAGTGTTATGTCATAGGAATTTCTTTCAACCTATTTCACGGTCATTCAAATTACTTGTTTATTTTCAGATTGTAATAAAAGTTACTTTCAAGTGGTATCAATATTCATATTAAACTATATTTATTCATGGAACTACTATAGAAAAGTTTAAAGGACAGCAACTGTGAAACCATACTTGCTGGAGTAAATCTATATATTTTGGTTGGTATGTACAGTTATAATATAAACAATTTATCAGTTTAGTGACTGACTAAGAATACAAGTGCCACCACCCCATTCTTTCCCGCGGGTGTCGTACGACGCGACATCCAAATAACGTCATAATAATCAATTGCATTATTGGTGTTAGATGAACCCACGATTGGCGACCTGATACCAAGTGAGAGTGCTCGGTTGTTTTGGGTCCGAGTGGGTCGGTAACGCCATTTACCGTCCGACCAATCGTGAGGTACCCGTGCGTTTGTAGCGAGAGGTAGCCGCCCATTAGTTCTTACCATAAGCTCGTGTTGGGTTTTGGTATGCTTGGGACAGGCTGTGTAAGGCGTTGCTTCGCTGTTCAGGGAGACCCGTTGGGAATGGTTTCGCCGCCTACCTGCCGGTCAGTAAGAGACCCAAATCCGGCATCCCGACAGGCTGTCGCATCAACCGGCGAAAATCCCGTTGTTTAGCCGTCGTACCGAAGTGGACTCGATGGTTGCTCGCCCTTCGGTGCGCATCACATCCACATATGAACTTTGCAACATCTGGGGACTCAACAGTAATCTAGATCAAAACAAAACAAAAAAAAAAATAAACAAACAAACATACATAGCATCACGCCTGTATTCCCCGAAGGGGTAGGCAGAGGTGTATTACACACCCACGACTCGCCAGCTATGTTTAAGTCCCACGTAATAGGGGGCGAGCCTATTGACGTCTACCGGGCACAAACTAAAGAAGAGAACCGAAAGATCAGTGCTGCTTCCAGGTCCAACAAGGCTGTTGATATGCGAGCGGAAGTTATTTTATTGGGAGAAACGCCTTCTGCGCACTAGCCAAGGCCAACGCAACTTCTGCCAGTCCAATGTTCCACCACTGTGAAAACTGGATGAGAAATTGTTTCATAACGCCAAGGAGAGGGCTGATCTTTTAGGCAAACTCTTCCTCCGACTTGATTTTGTACGGCGGGACAGTTCAACCCAACATCCCGCGGTGTTAATGGTCAAGTTGGAAGGCACTGAACGTCCATAAGTCGGGCGGGCCTGATGGCATCCCTATGGTGGTTCTTCGAACGTACTTCTCTCTTATAGCACCAGTAGGGTTCCTACTTTGTGGAAAACTGCCCATGTACATCAAGACTCCCAAAAAGGATGACCGATCGGTACCCGTCGAATTTATAGGCTAATCACATCCTTACTCTCCAAGGTATAGGAACGAGATATAAACCACTAGCTATTGCAGTACCTCGAGGATCACTAGCTGATCAGCGATCGCCAGTAAGGCTTTTGTCACCGTCGGTCCGCTGGCGATCGTCTCATATACCTTACTCGCCGTTGGGCAGAAGCCTTGGGGGACAAGGGTGAGCTTTAGTGCCGCCGGCGGACCACCGAAGGAACGTAACATGGTTCCAGTGGCCCGCCAATAAAGGCGGCGAGACGGCACACGGCGGGTTTCTTTAGTGGGTGCAGGCCCCACACTACCCTGGTCGTTGCCCCGAACGATAGGGTGTGCGGTTAGGAACATTGTTTATCGCCATAACAAAAAAAAAGGTTTGAGCTTTAGTGACCACTGAAGTAATCCAATAAGGTACCAGTGGTACGTCAACACAGGTGGAGAGGAGAGACGACACACGACGGGTTTATTTAGTGGGTGAGGGCCACACTACCAGGGTGCGCGGTTAGGTACATATTTTCCGACTACACAAAAATAAATAAATGGGTGAGCTTTGTTGTTCAGCCTTGAGCCAAGGCATTCGACAGGGTCTGGTATAGGTCCTTCTATCAAAGCAACCCCTTACATACGAGTATGCACGGAGTCATGTCTCTACTGAATCCAATTCAGATAATATTGTCCTATACAAGTAAATGTATTGATTTTATTCTTTCACTTTTTTAATTCTATCTACCCATTTAATTGATATCACTGGCTGAAATCAGAGAAGGAAAACAGTGAAAAAATAATGTCGAAGGATAATGATAGCGATTTTACTTTGCAGGTTGCCTCGTTTCCAACTGCAAGTACGGACAGCTCTGTTAATTGTTAGTAGGTATAGTAGTATTGAATAGATATTCATGATTAATGTCACGTAAAACTATTTTCTGTAAATAGCAGCTCGTAGAAAAGTTAACACTCTTTACTATAATATAAATCTTAAGAGGGCTTTGTAGGAGCTCAAACAAATCTTAAATTTCTCTTCAACAATTTCTTGGTACCGATTTATGAGATCGATGTATTATTATAAGTACCTAGAACTTTCGCACTGCTTTGCTAACTTGACATATAGATGCTAAATGTCTAGCTGGTCCTAGTACCACGTTTAGCATTGGAATAGATTGGTTTAATTAATAATGTTGGTGTTGTGTTGCCATTTTATCTATGTGTGACATACAAATTTTTCAGAATAATTACTGTAGTAATAATAGATATTTCCTCGAATACGAGATTTTAGTCACCTTTCAAGATTTTATTATTCTATAGTTGTTGTAAATAACTTATTCTATTACAAAATTTAACATGTACTTAATGCAGGGTTTCCCCTAATCTTGGAGTTACATAAAATGTTAAATTTTCTTCTACATATTATGCTGTTCTCGTTGTTACAACTTAGGTTCAAACATATGCTTACTCGTACAGTACTTTTTACTTCTGTCACGAACCATAATTTGGGAAACTCAAACTTAATTGTATGTTATTATTTTTTGCAGTCTTGTACAGTATTACGTTATTTTTTTAAGATTATACCTATATTACCCTCCGAATGTGAAAAAGGAAATTAAAATGAATTGCTTATTTTATACGTACAACAATAAATATCATCAAATATGTTAATGCAATGGGATTGAGTTTATATTTAATTAATAAGAGAAGATAGGTTAATATCTTTTCTAAGATACATATACTTTGTTATTAGGTTTAAGGTAAACGTGTAATATGTATTAAAAAGGTAGATTATTGTAGTGATTATAAAGTACTCTTTCCTAGTTATGGTAAACGACTATGCAATATTTTAAAAGTTGTACTTGATTGTTTGTAAAATAAATATTTTATTAAGGGTTCCGGTTTTCCGGTTGGTTGGTGGTCTGACTTATTTATCTCAGTTTTATTATTATTTAAATTCAATTATTTTGACATATTTTTATTTTTGGTAATTATATTTAATATTTTATTTTTAATGCATTTTTAATATCATACTCGATTCGATATTTGTTTTATGAGAACTGTGTAGATAAATACACTGTAGCCATTTGAAGATGGTATTATGCTGCATGTCAAATATTTGAATAAAATGTTAAATTATTTTTTGGATTATGGTTTCATGATGTTTGGACAAAACTTTTATTTCTTGTTCGAATCAGATATGACCACCATAAGGGGATGACCGGGCAAAGTGGACACTTAACATTTGATGGGCTATATGACGATAACCAATAGGCATAGAAATAAAACAAATGTTCCCATCCATCCATCCATCCAATCAGCATTTCGACGTCCACTGCTGGACATAGGCCTCTCCAAGAGAACGCCACAACGAGCGGAAGCAAATGTTCAATGTGAATCAAATTTTATTAAAGTTTTTAATATAAACCAACAAATTCTACATTCCCATTTTCAATAAATTCTTTTTGTGTCGGTTCCAATGGTTCTACATCGTCATCGCTTGAACAATCAGTTGAAGAGTTTTCCATAACTGCAATTTGCTGTGACCTTGGAGCCCTGATGTAGGATTTTCGATACCAATCGTAGTAATTTCAACATCTTGACTGGTTGAGTCTGTAACAGTCTCCTGTTGGTCAACGGTATTACCACAGAATAGATACTAGTCCTACGGACAGAAACATCACTTCCATTAAAACTTGTCCAAAATCTCTCTAAAATAGCCTACTAAATCTTAGTAATAATACCAATTGTTCGTAGCAAGAAGAAATGTACCTTATGAACACAGAAATACAGTTGAGATTGTTTTGCCCGCTGCATGATCCTCGGACAACCGCGTCATTCAATGAATGCGTTGGGGTTGCATTTATGATGATTTTACTTACTTACTTATCATCACGCTATCTCCCTTGCGGGGTAGGCAGAGAGAAAAGAGTGACAAAAGGCTCAATTCTTGCATACATCTCTCGCTTCCTCAACGTTCATAATTCTCTTCATACACTCTCCGGTTTCCGCTCGCCGGTTTCAGAGACTCCTGACTCCACCGACTGCATCAAAGCTGTCGTTTATAAAACTTAAAAAAATATTTTTCTAGTAGATTCTATTTAATTACTTTTTATATAATTTTAAATGTTATTTTCAAGTCGGGTTTTTTTTTTGATCATATACGTTTAGTTTTAGCTCTGAATTTTCGGTTATTAAGTTTTATTGTCGAAATACCCTAAATCGCGTAAATAATTTTATTTTAATCAATACTACAAGCGCGAGCGGCAGTCTTCTGTCGGTTGTACCGTGGTCGGTACGCGAAGCGGTAGCCATTTAACTGGGGGCCTTGAGCGAGTGATGTACGCCTGGTATTACGGTCTGTCATTGTAGTTGAGGATGGTGCATAATCTGCTTTTCCCCATAAATCTTTGTTGGTCAGATACCAGTTGATTGAAAGCCTTTGATAGCATTGTTAGGAGTAGCAGATTTCAGATAAACTGGACTGAAGAGTTTGGCTACATCGTATTGATTGATTATCCTACCTGGATGAGCCTTTTGGAATCTATTGATTTCTTGCTCGAAGAATGTTTTAAGTGAATCATAAATAGCTACGTCCAGAGGTTGAAGTTTGTTTGATGTGTGCGGTGGTAAAGATAAAATGATGGCATTATTTTCAGATGCGTACCTCCTGTAAAGCTGGATAATATTTATGAACGATCCAGAAGCGTTGCAGCAACACACGATTGTCGTAGTTTGTCCACATTCGGTACTGTAAACGACTCCCAACTTGCTTCTTGCCTTTAATTGAAAGAACCTTGTGTGGTTTATTGGAGAGGTGGGTATGCCAGTTTCATCTACATTGTAAATTCTAGTACCATCAATTTGGTACTTCTCAATTTGTTCATTTAACAGTTTTTACTTGGGGACGGTTGAGAGTGTAATTTGTAGATTTATTCTCATAAATCCTGACAGCCAATCATCACCAGCTTTTTCATTCTCGTTCCAACTAGGTGGATAAGTGACATTATTGTGTTAGTAAAGTATTACTTACCTCGAAAAATCGTTAGAAAAAAAGTTCACTGTTTGTTTTTTCTCAAATGCGACGCGACTTTCCGCTAGCTCTATTTTCCCGCGAATGAGGGCGGGCGGGTGTGTCATGGCGCGGGGTGTGCGTGTTCCGACACGTTCTTGATGAGAAATACAGCGTATTCACTTTGCCTGGCCTATTCGCTTTGCCCAGACTTCCCCTAGTTGATGTGTAATTTCCGCGAGTTATTTTGCCTATATTTTAGGCATAACCTTTTAATTTATTAGAACGTAGACGATTATAAATGGGCATTTATTATTTTTATCCAATACGGTTGCGCGTTACTTGCAATGGTAAGTGGCATTCGCTGTACACATACTTGACAGATGGTATTACTAAGCTACCATCTATCAAGATAATGTAAACTGATACAATTAAATAAGCAATCTTACAATCGGCACACGGTCATTACCATTGTCTTGATATTGTAGTGCAATTCCACACGCAACATAATAAATATAATATTCTAAAATATAGTACTTACCTATTTTTTTACATAGGTAAGTACTATATTTTAGAATATTATATTATTATTTTAGAATGTTAGTAGTATAGGTACTTACCTATATTTTTTACGTCACTATTAATAGAACCATTACAGAAGTTAAGCTACACAATTTATATAAATACATATAATTTAAGGCCTTGGTAGTAGCTTCATCACTAAAAGTGTAAATACAAACCGTTCGCCTAGGGTAACATAAAATGATCTCAACGATGCACAGTATTTAATATTTGGATGCGCATCACCATCAGCTGTATTAAGTGTAAGGCATTTGTACTATCTTTGTATTTATATTAATAGAATAGTTATGGATACTTTATTGGAATTTGTTATGTTAGTGATTTTAATATGTAACTATAGGACAGTATGCTATAACTACAAGAATTCTGTAACCTCAATGACCAGTGTAATCGTGAAAATAAATTATTATTGTGAGTTGATGCAAAACATTTTTCCTTGTTTACAAGTACAAAATGGGTAAACTTTACTTGGGTTACTATTGATATGTTAGTTCGTAAGTAGTTTTGTTTCGTCATTACGATTGTTTGTCATGCTTTTTATAAATTGCAAAAATAGCATTAACTACTTAGAGTTAATTAATTCGAGATTAAACGAAAGGCTCATTTGACGAAAACATATTGAATAAATAAAATATGATATCTATCCATCATTCACTTGTAGCACCCAGTTGTACAGGAGTCGGATTCCTAGTCAAGCAAATTCTGCAGGAAAACAATTTTTATACAAGGACAAACAGTTTAAAGGCATAATGATATTCTAAGATGTTTTCTATACCGTTTTTGTGTATACGAATCATTAATAAAGATAAAGCTTTCTGCAGATTAATTATTTCTCACGACATCTTGAAATTATCATAACTTCTGTAGATTTCGCATAAATTGTTAACAAATAAAAATATATTTCTCTAGATGGATTTGTGAAACTAGTTAGTAGTGCATTGGACTTACAGAAATAACGTTCAGAAAGTTACAACAGCAACAGTATTAGTCGTCCGAATGTATGTACATTGTATATCTACACATTGCTGCAGAGATAGGTAATACTTAAAGCGACGTGCTCATTGAAACACATATTATAATAGAAAATTTATGAAATAAAGATGTTCAATGCATAACTGGTTTTTATTAAATTTATTTAAACCGAGAGGTAGGTAGTCCCGCCCGTCGCTCGATTAGCTTTCTGTAATCTTCTGTAGGACACAGATTTCTTTAAGATAACGCCACAATATGTCTCTTGAGCCCTTAATAATCCCCGAAGTGGTTACCAGTGCGTCGACATTTCGCCCGCTAGTTGCCATTTCAGCGGCATATTTTATATTAGGATTTTCTGACAAGAAATTCGCAAGAACGACCCGTAGTTTTGAAGTTAGCTGTGTTTCACCCCCGTGCCTCTGAAAACGTACGAACCGTTGGTCCGGCGTCTGACCTCTGTCGTGTCGGAATGCCGTACCAGCGGACTACGAGAGCGACCACAGTTTTGTTTTTATTTGGTCGCGACTCCGCCGCAGACAACAAGTTAAAACTGAGGTTCACGACTTAGTAGCGAGATAAACCGATTTTTAAATCTACAAGAGCTATCTAACAAGTTTCATTAAAATCCGTATAGTATATGAGATTTGGGAACAAACAGCCAATATTAAAAAAAATATATTGTTTCGTGTTCAGTGACGCCTAAATAGCGTACTCTGTTACAGCTTTATGCATGCGAGTTTTTTTCTCCTTTAATACTCCTAAATGATTGAATGGATTTGGATAAAATTTGGTAGGTAGATAAAAGTAATAACGTACTGTTCATTCCGAAAAAATAAGTTTCCAAGGGAAAATATTGCATATAAACCTACACCTAACCATAAAGCAGGATCGGAACCTGCGTTTCCTGCAGGTTTAGACGGAATCTCATCTCACAATCGACATCGTATCGATTCGCTTGCATTAAATCCATTGGCAAATCACGGTGATCTCTCAACCAATCACAGTGATCACGATACGATCGACATGTGAGATATGAGATTCCGTCTAACCATTCCAGACGCTCTGCCATCTGAGCTATCGTGACTTTATATCGGGACTACCGATTAGTATGACATATTCCTATGTCCAGCAGTGGACTTTAAAAGGCTGATGGATAGATGATTCCATACAAATGGCCAATCATGTCAAGTGCGTTAAAAGTATATAAAAGTAACAAAATTCGCATAACGTGATGTATTGAATTTTAAAGTCCACTCCGACGAAACTGCGGGCAGTAGCTAGCTACGTATAAAGTAGTTTAATACGAAGTTTTAAGCTGAGCATGCTAATACCGGTAATTAATTTATGATAAAACTGAATGAGCCGAGCAGACAGACGAATAGCAAATAAATACTCTCGGGTCATAAATTAAGTCTTTTATTTCAGAAAACGATTGGCATAATAGTCAATATATAATACGGATACAATACCATACGGAAATTTAAATGTAGTAATTAAAAATAAATCTACGCCATCAATGCCCATTAAGTGGCTTTATACCAATACATTATTTAACATAATCATTATTTACGTGACAAGTTCAGCACTCTTACGAATATTCCAACATGCTACAAGACCTACTAAAACGTTGGTATCTAGCGAAACCCATTAATCATTTACTGCACAAAGCGACGATAGGCCGCTTATAAAATTTCGACGCTGTAAATACCAGCAACTATATTATTATACGAGACATGCTGTACGTGACTGATTAGTTGCCTAATGGAATGAGCTCATTTAGCACGGAATATTTGGGTGGAACTCAATTTTCTCCTGTAGATAGTTCTTTTACTAACGAATGCTCCTGTTTAATCCATTAGTGAAAATGCAATAGTAATTTTTATATAGCCATTCTATACCATTTCAATTTCATTTCTTCTGGTATTTGAACTTGAAAGATAAAGGAATATATCAATAATGCACTCAGATCCAACAGGTGCCACCTTATTATTTATTAAGAAACAAACTGCATGGCATTATATAATGTAAGTGTGCACTTTGAACATACTCTATATCAGCTAGCTTGAGTCAATTACCACTTTCAGGTATCGTGTGGTAAAGTTACCGACGAAACATTTCTGACTATTCTTAAAAGTCAATTTTGATCTTTATGTATGTTTAGCAGAATATTATTGCTAATAAACCGGGACTGATAAATAATTAAACGCTTACGTCGTGGTAACATTATGTCAATCGTCATTGATTATTCTATTCTACTATCGATCGATAAAAGCGGCTTATAACTCGCAAAAAGTACCTCATTTTTACAAGATACTGATGGAACAATTTCCAGTTTTTGTAAGTTATTGCCGCTGTAAGTACTGCACTGTCCGTAAGGTTAGACCTAGGGGCCTGACATTCGTCAAACACAAAAATCAAATAAATCTTGAGTAGCAGCACGATCTTGATAGCAGCTAGACCAAACACGAGGGGCCACTGAAGTAATCCAACACAGTACCAGTGGTCCGTCAACAAAGGCGGAGAGACGGCACACGGCGGGTTTCTTTAGTGGGTGCGGGGCGGGCCCCACACTACCCTGTTCGTTGACCCGAACGACGGGGTGTGCGGTTAAAAACAAAAGGCCAAACACGAGAACTCATGCTTAATAAATGTATAATCACAGTTCCCTACTATAAGTTGTAAAACCTAAAAATTCCGCGAACATTAAAACATCTGGCTGTAATGATTATTAATTAAAAAAAACATACATAAAGATCAGCACAAACACTGAGTGTTTAGGTAACTTTAGCACCTGATAGCTAGAAATAGAACCGAAGCTAGCAGATTTGCCTAAGTTCAAAGGGGACACTAAGCGTACTCAGTGCCATATTGTTTCTTAGAAAACAGGTATGATCACGTCATGGACCTGGAACCACAATGTATGCATTAATAAACCCATTTCGTGTTAGGGAACTTTGACGCGGCTCTAAAGGCCCATCGAGTTTTATTTCGTAACAGTTTAAAAATTTTAACAAAAAAATAATAACTTTTCTTGGAGCCGGATTGTATCTATGCCATCTAAATTAATATCGAAGAGTAAATATATCTACCCCTAAAAACATTTCATCAAAATTTATCGATATAGTAATGAGAAATCGCTTATAAAAGCTGATTGAAATATGACCATATAAGGTTGAAATTATTAATTATGTATACACGATATAATTATCTTATCATAATTATTCCAACAGCAGAGATTGTATAACACCAAAAAAGTTTTGCAATCATTAGTTGCTCTGAATTTTATAATATTTATAAGGTTTCGATTTTAATATTTCATAATGACTTAGATACGGTGACGAACAATTCATCGTTTCTTTTTAATAATAACTTTATCACACATACAGTGCAAAATAAACATGGTAATCTTCAGGTTCATTACATGAAATAATAGTGATAAATGTCTATTCATTGCGTTTTAGATTTGATCGTATTTCAATTATGTATAGATAAATGCAATAACTATTCGTAATTCGTGAAATATTTGAATAACCACCACGATCAACACGTTCAGTATAATTCTAAATATACCGACACAAAACTACGATTAAAATATGCTATGAAAACAACATTTTGACATTTATTTTACTTTTATCGAATAATGGCGGTGGAGGTAAACTGCACTTCTACATTTATGTATTTACTCATAAGATCCTCACTTCACACCTGGTATACAAGTATAATAGTAACAGAGCTTAAAAACAAAATAAATCACTGTACACGAAGATTTAAGTTATACAACAAATTGCTACAATTTGTTTAAATAAAGCTCAGCTAGTGTTTGCCGCATCTTGCACTAAGTATTTTACGGCTGTCTTCATAGTTCGTCACTCTCCTTGTGCACATAGAAAAGTTAATTTCAAAATAATAATAGTGAAAGTTTGAACTCATTTAACATTTATTTAGGCTGACATAATATTTATTTATAAAACGAGAACAAACTGGCTCTCCAAACATAACTAACGAACAGAAACATGAATGTTATAGATATATGTAACAACCAAGAATGAATCGTTGACAATAAAAGTGAGCGATGTATTTATTACTTCTAAGACTGCACTGTAGTATGCCATGTATCACGCCATAACAGAACAACGTGACCGGTTACTTATTAAAGCAGCGTCATGGAATGGGATAGTTTAGGATATGCACAAGAGTTCTCGTTGGCATTATAATCTCCTACTTTACACGTTGAATGCGGCAAAGCCAAACATACAACAACACAAGCTGAGTCACTTCCATATATTATATTGTAGTATTAAGTTTATTACAATGCCAAACAAAATTAGTGTATAATTAATACTGCGTTAAAGGCACGCGAGTCATGTGTGTCAGTTCGTGCACGGGTAGCAATGTTGAATACATAGATCTTACAAGTTTTCTCTGTGGCCGTTTTGAATAAACCCACATTCTGCATGTGATAAACTACATTGGCGCCGCATTCAACGTGTTATAAGACAATAAATACTAACTTTAGTTTATTAAAAGTCACAAGTTGTCTATAATAGTTATTGCTGAACTTTATATGAACTAATAATGTTACGATGCTGTTAGTCTATACATATCCGCAACTGTATACGAACATATAACTAGACATCTTACTTTGATGGCTTATGCACTAGCACGACCTCCGCTGTTACTGCTACCGGGTTCTGTTACCGAAATACACGTGAGCAAAGTGAGTAGTGTCCAGTTGATGCACATGAGTTACAATCATTGGTGGCTGAAGGTTCTAACAGTAGATTAGTAATATGATAGCATTCAAAATTGTTTACAATCTCAAACGTTAACACTAACTGGAATTATCCATTACTTTTCAGCAAGTTAACAAAAACAATTGAGTATTTCACTAAATTGAAGAACAATTGCTCTGCGTTACGACAGTACAGTCCTGGAGGGTTAGGCAGAATGTCATATGTCACGTGTCGACCGTATCGAGATCACCGTGATTGGCCAACGGATTGTGACATCACGCGTCGGTTTCTCAACCAATCACAGTGATCTCGATACGGTCGACACCACGACATTCTGCCTAACCCCCCTGGGGGGGTTAGGCAGAATGTCATATTTCACGTGTCGATCGTATCGTCTCGCTTGTACGATCACCGTGATTGGCTAACGGATTATTGTGACATCACGCGTTGGTTTCTCAACCAATCACAGTGATCTCGATACGGTCGACACGTGAAATATGACATTCTGCCTCAGGGGGCTGCTTGACTATTATGTGAAATGTATGGTTTTCAACTAGACAGTGATTTAGTTCACCAATGCTTTAATTTACTCTCTCCAATTTAGTCTAACACTCTAAAATTACACGAGGCACCAACTACAGTTCCAATAATACTTTATAAATATATGAATAATGTAAAAAAACTCCCTATATCTTACCTATGTACTTAAGGCCATGATGGGTGTTTTAAGACAGTGGACTGCACTTTACTATTTACTTCGACATTGTCTCGTAAAATGTATAATTTCAGCACGGGAGCATTTGTGTTCAAGCAGAAGATAACCCACAATGTTTCTACTGTCCTTTCGCTGTCAATTGTACCCATCACCACCTTATGCAAGCTGTATATTTTGCTTATTAATCAGAATGGGTACAACACTAATTATATACCAAGTCAATAAGTAGCGATGTATGCTGTCGGCATTTTGTAATACCAATTTCTCAATAAAATATTGGTACTTTGCCAAAGCTATTACTCTGAATTGTTTTCGATGTTCACGACATCAAAAATATATATAACCACTGTAACTTTCCGTTTCTAAATCAAAACCCAAAACCAAAACATAAAAACATTACATAATGTGTAATATAAGTATTCTTTAATTACATATTACGTAATTGTATGTGTTGATATCAAATCAATACTATCTTAACAAAAATAACATAGAATCTTAAAAAATCATCAGCGTCTTCGTAAATGGATGTATTGCTACAATGACAAAACAAAATAAGCTTTAAAATAATATTAAAAATTGTGTAAGAGAATTAATGGAAATGTAACAGATATATTTAAAAAATATAACACAGATTGTTATCTAGCTATTGTTAGTCAATTAAGCGAATGGAGATTAGGGCGGAACAAATATGATGAGTCAGTGTCTGTTGTATTACTGTGTAACAAAATAGCTTAGTTACCTAAACCCTATTTTATTTCCAGAGGAAATAATCTGATAACAAGTCCTTGCACAAATGTAATTTGATTTGCAGATAAATGACACACTTTTATTATTGATAACCTAATAAAATTTCTAGGAAAACAAATAGACAGGTTGACAGCAGCGGATTTTATCATGTCAATTTTTAATAATTTTATTTAAATAAGTTGAAAATGTTTTATTTAAAATTTCTAAATAATATCGTCCTTGGTGGCTTCGGTCAAATCACAAAACTGTCTGATGTGGAGCACAAGTGCGGCATGACAGGAGCTTGAAGTTTACAGATGAAAGAAAATAACTAAGCTGCCTTGTGCGAGAAGGATGCGTCGGGAGCGGTGTAACAGCTGTATCTGTGAGGCGATGTGAAGGTCACCGCTTGGGATGACGAGGGCATTCACATGAGGAACTTGCCGATGATAATACCAAGGAGCGCCATTGCTACGGCTGTAACGAGCCAAGGCATGAGCGCGACCTGTGCGTTCTTCTCGGGGCCGTACGAGTGTGCACGCACTACACGACCGTCACCAGCCCCACCCTGACGCAGGCGCAGCAACTCCTCCTGAAGCAAACCACATGTTTATTTATTGATATTATTACATTTTATAACTATTTCAAAATAGTTGATTGTTGTGTAATCTATATTAAAATTGCTTGTCCTAACTAAAAACCAACGCACAGCCAGAACTACTAAGACTAAAGAGCTGAGATTTCGAATGTAGGTTTATTTTAGAACGCAAGCGTACGCTAAAAATTTTTTTTTAAAAATTTTTGCAATTTTAAGGTGGAGAAATTATACTAGAAAGTCTTTAGTTTCTTTTAGACAGTGAACATTTGAAATACAGTTTTTTGCATTTAACATAGATACTGTGGAGGAAATGGGGCTAAAATGTTTAATAGGGTCCTATCGGTTTCATTATAGGTAGAAACTAGAATTACACATAATTAATGACATACTTCAGGATTTATGATTTTTTACATTTTAATTGAAGGATTTTACGCAATTTCGCATCTGTACTATTATAAAGCTACAGCAGAGCTATGTCTATACATTAAAAATATACTTTATTAGAGCTTTTCTCTGATTATGTATGTATGCTACTTTTTTAAATGATACCGCTTGATTAGACTTAAAAACTGGTATACGTTATTCCACAACTATATCGGGAACCTGAGATATAAACCAAAAACTAGCTAAAGATTTTATAATATTCTGTTAGTAGATAAGATTTAACTTTAACTTTATTTATTTATTTAAACGCATTTACAATATCTTAAAGGCTAACCCAAGACGATATTATGAACTAAAAAAATATTTTTATATTTATATTTTTTTAAATTTTACGAATTATATGATACAATGCACCTTTGTGCAAGTTGCAATTGAATATATCAACTTCTAATGCTATCAAATTTATAAGTTTTATAGGGCGAGAGACGGGAGCTAACTTGAGTAAGTCGGTCCTCGTCATGGGTACACAGAACGCTGGCGGCGCCAGCCCACGTATCCGATAAGATAGTTAAGTTTGTAATAATATTATGTAAATCTACTAGTATATCTATCAATGTTTTTTTATTACCTACCGAGAGAGCAACGGAGTCTAAATATTCAAGAAATTTGTCGAATACAACCTTCAATAGGCTCTTGCGTTAAATACATTCTCATTGGTTTAATGCATGTAAATGCATTCCGATAGATGGCGTTGGTCGTAAAGACAAATGTGATAAGCAGATTGGGATGATCGAAAGATCTGTACGATAGCTCAGTGGCTTAGAGCACTTCCCCGGATTGGAAAAGACGCGGGTTCGATTCCCGCTCGTACAAAAAATCTCTTTTTCCTTATTCACAAATAATTTGTACTTTAAAAAGTGGCGGAGCACGTCAAATGCTAAAAAAATATAGATCAAAAATGTACATTCTCATATTAATGAAAGGCCTTCTATCACGCACTCATAGATTCATATGGACATCCAATAATGATCAAGGGATTTATTCTCCTGCCTTAACTCTCTAAAACGTACGAAGACTGGGTGACATGTACTTCAAGGATATACCTGTACTTTAAGGTTATACCAACCATGAGAAAACCCAGCTTTTTCAACTGAATAAATGTCACATCAGAATCAATGGTAGTTATAGCTTGCTGGTTTCTCGTGCCTAGGAAACCACATCACCAAACCAATTGACGCAAGTTGTCACATTCATATATCTCGGGCATCGGATTTTTGGACCTCAGGGGTCAGACTACAGTCGCTCCATATAAAAATCGATATTCTGTGGAATCTGCTTAGACTACAATACCAGAAAATATAATTGGGAATAATAAAATAATACCGCATCTATGTGAAGGCGCCAAACTTCTTTGCTACTGTTTGGCATTGTGCCTTCGATTTAACGAACCGTCCGAGGTTAATTTCCAACAATTCAAGGAGGTTGGCATAAAAATAAGAAGCCACATTGAGGACATCTTATAGCTGCGGGAAGACCTGTTTCCTTATAGCTGTGGGAAGACCTGTTTCCTTATAGCTGTGGGAAGACCTGTTCCCTTATAGCTGTGGGAAGACGTGTTTCCTTTGCTGCATTGAATCTCACAAGGTTGGCTTCACTCGAAGCTTGAAGTGTAAAGCCAACCAACTATTCACGTATATTACACTGGATTTGTCACTGGAAATCTGCAGGTGGTAACAAAATCTCTGTAAAGGTTGCCTTTATGACACAGGTCTACGATTAAGTTGTTTTAAATGTCATAACAAATTTGTAACTAACTAACTAACTTATCATCACGCCATTTCCCTTGCGGGGTAGGCAGAGAGAACAGAGTGCCAAGAGGCTCTATTCTTGCATACATCTCTTGCTTCCTCAACATTCATAACTCTCTTCATACACGCTCGCCGGTTTCGGAGACTCCTGACTCCCACCTTCCTTCAATACATGACCAATTTGGTCTAGGTAGGTAAGTCTCGGTCTCCCCCTGTACCTACATCCTTCCACTTTCGCATTGTATATCTTCTTAGCCAGTCGCTCGTCCGGCATTCTTTCCACATGTCCGAACCATCGGAGCATTCCCTTTCGCATCTTTACACCAATACTCTCTTTCATACCTACTCGCTCTCTTACGTCATTGTTACGAATGCGGTCAGCCAGCCTCACTCCACAGATTCTCCGCAGAGATCGCATTTCGACCGCATTCATTTAACTCTCATGCTCCTTTTTACATACCTAACTCTCGCTTCCATATAATAACGTTGGGACAAGCACTGCGTTGTGTATTGCAACACGTGCCTTCTGGCTTAGGTGGTGGCTGCCGAGAAGTTGTCCCAATGCTCCGTTCACTCTATTTCCCGCATTCACTCTTCTTTCTACATCAGTGGTGTACCTTCCATCCCCGACTGAATCCACATCCAAGATATACAAATTCATCCACTTGTTCTAGCACACCATTTCCTATTGCTACTCTAAAATCTATTCTAGCTTCTTCTCTTTCAAAAACCATTACTTTGGTTTTGCTCACATTCACACGTAGGCCCCTTTTCATACAATCTTCTGCCATTACGTCGACTAGGGTTTACAGGTCAGTCGCAGACTGCGCTAATAGGACCGCATCGTCTGCATATAGCAGAGAGTTAACCACTGAGTCGCCCATCTGAACTCCCACATTCATTTCATTCAACCTTTGTAGACATTTATCCAGATATATGATAAACAGTCTGGCTGATAGAACGCAGCCCTGTTTAACGCCGATATTGACATCAAACCAGGGTGACATTCCATCATCCAGCCGCACACAAATTTGTAGATATTGCCCAATTATATTGCAAATATAATATTTGTTCCAATGTATCACATTTTTTCTATTTGTATATAAACACAAAGAACTTACTTATCATCACGCCATCTCCCTTGCGGGGAAAGCAGAGAGATTCTTGCATACATCTTTCGCTTCCTCAACATTCATAATTGTCTTCATATACGCTCGCCGGTTTCGGAGACTCCTCAGTCCACCTTCCTTCAATACATGTTACAATATACCTACATCCTTCCACTTTCGCAGTGTATATCTGCTTAAGCATTCGCTCGTCCGGCATTCTTTCCACATGTCCGAACCATCCGGAGCATTTCCTTTCGCATCATTACCCCTCTTTCATACCTACTTGCTCTCTTACGTCGTCGTTACGAATGGGGTCAGTTAGCCTTACTCCACAGATTCTCCGCAGAGATTTCGACCGCAAAAGTTCCTCTGCATAAACACAGGTGTTTTGGGACTGATTACCTGCTTCAATGTTGGTCAAGCATTTATAAACCACAGCTTTTACAAAACCAGAACTTTAAATTTAGCCAGAACCATCTAGAGCTGTTCTTTGGAAAAATTCGCAGAAACTAACTACCTAGCAAACCTTTGATCAAAAATGCAATAGATTTCGCGTCGACCCGAAAAATACGTCTCGGTAAATAAGAGCGCACTTGAGAAGTGAGCTCTTATTTTGTTTAGTTCAAAAATTACTTTATTTTTTGCTATTTAAACTTGACTTCACATTAAATGTTATTTGTCTTTTCACTTTTAAGTGGCAGTAATAAATTCGTAAAACGATTTCGTTCGCGCTAATCCCGTTTCCGCCTATTAATAACATCAAAAACTGTCTATGTAAACGCGTACGAATGCTAAGTTTAAGTCCGGTCACCTGTACTTTGGTGAGACAACGAAAACTGGAAAATTCATCAACTACTCCGGGTGTTCGGCGCTGCACGATATGTTTGTGAGGGAATCCGAGGAAAATCTACGTGTGAATGTTATAGTTCGACTATGTGGTTCACAAAATAATACGAGTAGTGTATCGACCATTTGTCAGGCACGAGATACGGTGCGTGGCACGCATAGTAAATTGATATTTACATCATGCTCCACCTCTCCCTTAAAGACTCTCCATAATCTGAACATAACCTAACACTCGACTATATCAAAATAACGTACCACTGAAGCGTCCGTACACATAGATTGTGATATACAATGACGACTCTAGACAGACGTTTCCTAAATAAATCCTCTATGTAGTCATCCAGGGCATAGGACGAAAATGGACAAAATGCGCTCATACTTGGCCCTAAAGGTGGTTTCAAGGTTTCAAGAAATACATAGCATGTTATAAAGTTACGTGTAGTTAGTTATCGCTACAATTCGCTAATTCGGAACATTTAAATTAGATATTTTGTTAAATATTTAAAACGTGGTGTTTTTAATGTAAAAACATATGCTTTAAATATATAAGTGTAAACAAATAGAGGTCATAAGCGCAGCCACAACAAGGGGTCAATATGTTTTCGCCTAATAATCGCTCAGTCTAATAACAAGTACTTCTTATATAATTAACAGTCGAATACTAAAACGCTACTCAAATCCGCTGTTTTAATTCAGGTTTAAATTGGAAATTAAAAGAGAATGAGAATTTTAATTAAAACTAGTTGTTAATAAGTATAAAATTTGAGTAGTGCTTTAGAAATCAACCATTATATAACGCTCAAAGTAATAAATATTAGCTTTCAATGCTTTCTAAGCAGTGATAGTTTAGCATAGACTGAGGAAAATTTGGAGGTATTGAGTTCAATCCTCAGTCTGGAACATTAAAATGTGATACAATCATATCAATATCGGTTTGTTGCATTGTGGTTGGTTGAGAGATGTGACACTTGATGTCATATTTCCTCAGCCAATCAGAGTAAACGCTCAATCAATCACAATGCAACGATGCAATATCGATACGATTTTGTGTCTTATTTTCTAACCCCTGAAGTAAAAATTTCACCAGACAAGCACCTCCAACTTTTCAATATTTTTTCACGAATACTGCACGAAACCAGGTAATGGGGAAGTTATGTAACACAAAAATACCTATTTTATTTCTTCTACATTAACTTTGAAACACGATATAGCGAATAGCGATGTCCATATATGATCGAATCTAAATTTATGGTACTAATATATTTTATTCGCAAATACTGAGATCCATTGCTCATGGACTAGACTATACTAAGATTACTGTTAAGCGACTGCTTACCATCAGAACGCACGGCTATCTCCCGCTAAACACAACGAGGTGCTTCATCGTGACGGTGACGGTAGTACGCTCGGTTCCGATACCAAGTGAATAATTACTTTCATACAGTATTTCAGATCGGCAGAGTTCTTGTAAATGAAAATAAAAGCATTCCTTATTGTTTTATTCTATAAGGCAGGATTTCAATGGTTAATTCCATAGTTTGTTGCCCTAGATATCTCGTTATAGCCCTATGAAGATGTTGTTGCTTTTTTAATGTACACCTTTCGTAGAACATGGTTGCTACATTTGCTGAGGCGTATATTCCATCGCAATCTACTAAGAGCATCACATATAGTTTTGCATTGTGCTAAGTTGCAAAAATATTTTATCGCATGTATTTATTGCTACCAAGGCTGAAGTATGAAATATTATGATTTAACCTACTGAACTCCAAACTTGTGATGGACTGTAACTGACCAATGTCTTCGTCTTCTAGAAAGGGTTTGTATTTTTAAACAATCTTAATTTTATATTTTTCTCTCAAACCGACATTCTCGGGGCATACTTACAACAATACTATTTATACATAGCATACTGCTATCCGTTTATATTCTGTTATATAATAATTAAAAAAAAATATATTTTAGCTATAAATTGAATGTTACCTTAACCCTGGCTTTCTATGAAGTTATATTATGTAGATGTACAACTGCAGTCATAATATATTATGCCTTGTCTATTTATTTATCTATATAAATAAAATGATAAAGTTCTGTAGTTTGGCGCGCATCACAGATATACTACTGAATACTTACTTACCTACTTATCATCACGACATCTCCCTTACGGGATAGGCAGAGAGAACTACTGAATAGCAATAAATCCCAAAACATAGAACCTATACAAGCTCACAGGTGTCAATCAAAGTTGAAAGTGTCTTTGGGATTTGGTAACAATAATAATTTTACGCTCAGTCTACATAATAATTACAATTGTACTATTGTGTATGTGACAGAGTCCTTTGGTACACGATTTTATACTTTATTATTGACAAGGACATAAAATTGACGACTTATAATTAATTTTGTATATATAACATTAAATAGTCATAAAAAATATATATAAACAAACTTCAATACTGACAAAACAAAAGTAAATAAAAAAAAAACTCACTTTTAACTGCAGATTTTCGTGTCTTAATTTGCTTTCCTCTTCTCTCAAATGCTTTACTTCTAAAGTAGCTTTATGCAAATCAGTTTCTGCATTGTCAGATTTAGGAAAAGTCAATGTCTGAAATAAATATAATAAAAAAAATATTAAATATGACAATAGATAAAACGCTAAATGGATATTATTGGTAAGTACTAAGAAAAAATGCAAATAAAAAAATAAAACATGCAATTCAGTACTAGGATTGCTAAATATTATAATTAATATGTGTATAATGAGGATAATGGTAAATCAGGATTGTTGTTTAACATCTACAGGTTTCGCGAAGCCAATCAACCCATCAGCTTCAATTTTATACGGCTGTAACTCTTAATAAGCGCTTAAGCTTGAAGAAAGAAATAGAATAGCAAGGTGCCTTTTTGTTATGAATTGCTTTAAGCCACAATGGCTCATAAATTAGTTCTATAGTAAAACTTAATCCCAAGACTCCCTCAACTTCTAAAAAAATATAACAATGTGCAGATACCGTTTTCGCGCCTGTAGTTAAATCATCATCCCTCCATTTTGCTTCATTCTGGATAAGACCTTCTACGGCATCCTGTAAGATAATTTAAATAACATGCCAAGCTTGGAGCGTTCTTTCTTGTATGCGATAATAATAATACCAAACTTACTACAACATTTAATGACGTATTATAAATTTTTACACTCGTCATAACATTTAATGACGTATTATAAATTTTTACACTCGTCATTGATCGATATTAGTGGGTTTTGGCATGGCAAAAGGGCAAATAAATTGAAAAAAAGCAAAAATAATCTAGACATCTAGTAAAGTTGACCCTAAGCACGCAGTTCTATAACGCTGCGCATGTCGAAACAAAACTGTGATAGTAATTTGTCGTTAGTCCTTACCTTCGTGGACGATATTACTTCATCGGCTATTACAGCTCGTTTCTTATTCACTTCATTCTGAGCAACATTATCACCAGCATCCTGTAAATATTTGTCACATAATAAGTTCACTTGTAGTGTAAACGTTTTCCCACCGTTAGAAAACCATCACTTACATTGAGGTTAGTGCCACGGGGAGATTCAAATACGCACTTAAGCTTGTAATCCATTAGTTGATCTGGGCTGATCTCCTTCCACTGAAATAATATATTCAGTCTTTAATTTAATGATTATCCGCAACATATTTTTATCAGTAATAATTTCATTATCAATTTTTTTTCTTACTTTAAATGAAAATAATAATCTGAATTGAATAAAATTGAAGTGCATCGAAATCTTCAGATATCCTCAAGACCTCACTCGCTACAAGTACAAATTATTTGTGAATGTGGAAAAAGAGAACTTTAGTGCGAGCGGGACTCGAACCTGCGTCACTTCCAATCCGGGGAAGTGCTCTAAGTCACTAAGCTATCGCAGTGGCTAACCCAATCTCCACATCACATTTGTCTTTAAGACCCACGCCACCTATCGGATGCATTTACATGTATTAATCTAATATAATAAGTTTAATTTTGCAATTAAAATTCATACTACTTAATGGCGCGATTTTTTAAACATTTTGATCTGAACTTGACATGCTCAACTACTTTTTTTTATTTTTATTATAAATCTGTAACAGAGCTGTGTCTATACATTTCAAGATATTTGAGAAAAAAAATACTGTATTAGGCTATATAGGCGTGTCTGAACACAAAACAATTTTTTTTATTTAGATTTTTGTCTGTTTAGACTTAAAATCTGGTATACATTTTATCCCGCCGCTATATCGGGAACCTGAGATAAAAAAATAGCTTTAGGCTGCGGCGGAGCCGCGGGTAATGGCTAGTTTACAATAAAGCAAAAAAAAAAATACATACCACTTGGTCTATATTAGTTTTTCCCTCAGGAGCGATGACACTCTGTACCATAAACTTATGTTTATGTTTCTCATTTGGATCAACATATACCGGTTGAGGAGTGACTGAAACATTTAATTAAATACACATATAAAATATATTTTGCACAAACCGGATCTTCACCTTCAAATAAAAATTCATTGTATCTTAGAACTATACACACACCAATATTTTTGACCACTCCGATCACTGTCGTAAGCTAGGTACTACGCATGGAAGTTTGGCTTCCACCCTGACCGAGGTACCTGTGAAGCTATTTTTGCGGTCCAACAAGTTCAAGAGAAGTGCAGAGAGCAGGGTTGTCATATGTATCTGTGCTTTGTCGACTTAGAAAAGGCTTTTGACAGTGTGCCTCATGAAGCCCTTTGGATAGTTCTCGGAAAGATTGGCTGCACAGAGAAGTTTGTGAGACTTCTTCTTCTTTCCCGTTACCTGTAGGGTGAAGCAAGGATGAAGCAAGGGCCAGGGAGGCTGATCCTTCCGCAGACCCGAACCGCCGCCAGCGACTGGGGCGGCGCAGGCGTGAGTATTTGCGCCTAATGCCGCCCTAGCTGAGGCTGCGGGTGGTTGGACCGGGGAACGTCCGCCACCCGCAAGGCCTCCCGCGAAGGTGCGATGCTCCGTGTGTGGGTGCGTCGCTCAGTAGAGGGTACCCGAAAGGGTAAGCCGCCGGCGGACCACCGAAGGAATGTAACATAGTTCCAGTGGCCCGCCAATAAAGGCGGAGAGACGGCACACGGCGGGTTTCTTTAGTGGGTGAGGGCCCCACACTACCCTGTTCGTTGCCCCGAACGACGGGGTGTGCGGTTAGGTACATTTTTTCCCGCCTAAACAAAAAAAAAAAAGGGTGAAGCAAGGATGCGTCCTAGCACCCACATTATTCTCGTTGTACTTTGCGGTTGCAGTCCGGTACGTCTTACAGACTACTTCTGAAAGGAGTTCGCATAAGACTAATGTCCGAATTTGACAAGTCTTACCGTAAATTCGGCGTGAAGATCAGTGTCAAGAAGACGGAGGTAATGTCTATGGACATCGACAGTCACGAGGAACTGACCATTAAACTCCGTGAGGACGAGTTGAAGCAAGTCGATAAGTTTCGCTATCTGGGGAGCACGTTAACATTAAGTGCTGCGACCTTGACGCTGAAATCAACAGCAGGATCGGCGCTGCAGCTGCAGCGTTCGGTAAACTGGACAACAAGGTCTTCGGTTCGCATGCTCTGAAACTGTCTACTAAGGTCTCGGTATACATGGCGACCATCCTTCCGAATATATTATATTCCGCTGAAACCTGGACCGTGTACCACCGGCACATCCACATGCTGAATCGTTTCCACCTCAGACCTACCTACGGAAAATACTGAAAATTCGATGGTATGATCGCGTGCGGAACACTGAAGTGCTGCGCAGAGCCAATGTAGGTGGCATTGAGTCATATTTAATGCGGCGACAACTTCGGTGGTGCGGACACGTGTCACGAATGTCAGATCAGCGAGTGGCGAAGCGCGTCTTTTACTCGGAACTTGAGGAGGGCAAGCGTAAGCACGGCAGACAACTCCTCAGATATAAAAGCGTGCTAAAACGGCATATGAAAAAAATGCGCCATAGAGCCATTTAAGTGGGAGGAGCAGGCCACAAATAGGCTTGAATGGAGGACTTCCACGAACAAGAAAGTCCATGTTTTTGAGGAGCAACGGCGCATTGACCTTGATGCCAAGCGCGATGAGTTAAAAGCCCCACGACCTGCGGCTATCAATTATAAATATGTGGATGGTGTGCTCACATGCCCGCTACGTGCGAGAATCTTCTCGAAGAAGATTGGCTACATAAGCCACATGCGAGCGCACGAACGACAAATTTCACAGCGGAGTTGAAGCTGTCGCCATGACCGAAATCGGTCGGATCATCATCATCACTACGCATGATAATTTTATTACTTCGGCTGTGTAAGCACGCGCGGTTAAGTGAATGTAGAGACCCTTTGCCTCGCAGATAACTTCCGCGTACAGTGCATTTTAACTTCAGAGTGGTCAAAAACATTGTCATCTTGTTTCTTGTGCTCAAAAATGTTGCAATCACTTACTGGCTATGTCCACTTTGGAATTTGGCTCAAGTACCCCGGAGTTGGGACGTACACAATACTTCTTTGGTGCAGTTGTTTTTATCTTGAAAAGTACTGTATCGCTTGTGGGATTTGTCAATCTCATGTAAGTAGTACATCCCTGCTCGAACAATCCTGAATAATCAACTAAAATAATCAATAATAATGACTATGTCCATTAGCACAAGAATTAATACAAATTTTTAAACTTGTGGTTTACATATATACACTAGGCGCTACCAGCGACTTCATCCGCGTGTAATTTAGATATTATATTATATTTATTTGTGTGCGGTACCCCCATTATTATTCCTAAATAAAAGTAGCCCAAGATACTCCTAATTATATATCCTAGATATCTACTAGTGGAATTCCTTCCAAATCAGTATATTTCGGAAATTAGTGAAATAAATGTTATGTCTCACAGGAATACCTCATAATTATACTCTATTCAGAAAGAAAGACACAAGGTAAACAAACCGTAACATAAAAAGGGTACTTTTATATGTCATCTTTATAGTTGAAAATTTTAAATTAATATATATTTGAAAGTTTATTAGGGGATCATAGTCCGGAGCGTGCTCGTCGCGATCCCTGCCAGCTTGTAATCCACAGGCTGCAATCCGGCTCGAATGCGTATCGCAGTGCGGGTTAGGGCGTGCCCTCGAGGCGACGCGTACCGACCCGCCCTCGTCGGTACGAACAACGGCAGATGCGTCGATGGGGGCCGCCACCCATCACGCCTTGCCCAGTTTGGCGAGTCGAGGGGAGCAGTGTCGGGTAGGCACGTGGAATGTAAGAGGTGGTGTGGAAGATAAGTTACACGAGCTGGTAACCGTCATGTCGGACAGACAGCTTGATTTGCTCTGTGTAACAGAGACCAAGCGAAAGGGTAGCGACGCCTGTGATCTTCCTGGTGGCGGGTTAGCTCTGTGGTCTGGTGTACCGCAGAGCGATCGGGCCAGCATGGAAGGGGGTGTTGCTGTCCGCTCGCTTGGCCTCAGGTGTGAAAGACTATGGAATGTTTGATCCCAGACTTCTATGGGTCCGAATAAAAATAGGTGTCACCAGTGTCTTCATTGTCGCAGCTTATGCTCCCGTAGGCTCTTCGGTGGCATCGGATCTAGAGAAGTTCTGTGATAATGTTAGGGAAGTTCTGGATTTGGCAGAAGCTAGTGAACGCGTGATCGTATGCGGAGACTTGAATGGATGGGTTGGGACCAAGCGTCCAGACTTCGAGGACGTGCTTGGTTCATTTGGTGATAAGAGAGTGAATGATGCAGGTAGGCTCATTGCGGATGTATGTATGGAGAGAAACCTTATTGTGTCAAACACATTTTTTCAACATAAGGACATCCATATGTATACATGGAGAAGGAATGAACAGAGAAGTATGATAGATTTAATTCTGGTAGACAGTCGCCTCCGAAGTAAAATTCTGGATACAAGAGCCTACAGGGGTCCCACTGTCGACACGGACCACTATCTCGTTATTGCGAGATTTAGTCGTCTGTTCAGAAAGTGGAGACACTGGCGAGAGCGTGTCCACTTCGGAGGGCTTGAAAGAATAAAGATTGAAAAGTTGCAAGAAGAGAGTGTAAGAGCAAAGTATGCAGAGGGTGTCCGTTAACGGCTAACAATGGCAAGTCAGCCGGGATCTGACATAGAAGAATGCTGGAGAGTATTGAAAGATAGTATGGTAGATACAGCGAAAGAAGTATGTGGATGCTCAAAGAAGCATAGGAAAGTGAAAGGTGATGCATGGTGGGATACGGAAGTAACAGCTTCCGTAGACCAAAAGAAAAAAGCGTGGCTGGACTATGTATCTTCTTTGAACTTGAGTGCAAGTATGAAAGAATAGAAGAAAGAAATATACTGGAAACGTAAGAATGACACCAAAGACTTAGTGAAAGAAAAGCGTGATAGAGCAAATATGATTGCAGAAGAAAGGCTGACCAAAAACTTCGAGAGCAACACCAAACTTTTCTGGAGGGAGGTGAAGAAATCTCGGAGTGGTTGGTCAGCTTTCAGAATTAATAAAATAAGGTCTAAAGGTGGAGACATTCTTACGCAAACACAAGATGTGTTAAGCCGATGGAGTGAATATTTTAGAGATATGTATGCGGATGTTCAGGGTGATGCTGGTGCCACATGTGATCTAACAGATCAGCATTCGGTACCGGCACCCTCTGATGACATTAGTATGGATGAAGTTGAATGGGCGATTAGAAGTTTGAAAAATGGTAAGGCAGCGGGTATTGATATGGAGTCTGCTGAGATGATCAAGCTTGAAGGCTCATGTGTCTGGAAATCCTTCCTGATGCTTCTCAATCTATGTTGGAGCTCAGTAATGGTTCCCAAGGACTGGAGAAGCGCAGTCATCGTGCCCTTGTTTAAAAACAAGGGTTCACGTTATGACTGTGCGAACTACACAGCCATAAGCTTGACCAGTTTGGCAGCCAAAGTGTATGGTAAGATTGTTGAAAGGAGAATGAGGATGGTGTCTAATGATTTTTTGTGTGAGGCACAAGGAGGTTTCAGGTGTGGACGAGGATGCATGGATCAAGTGTTTTCTCTGCGCAACATTGTGGAGAAGCATCTGGCTGTAGGCCAGAGGGTTTTCTGCAGTTTTGTGGATTTGGAGAAAGCATTTGACACTGTTGTACGAAAGGAACTTTGGGACATTTTGCCGGAGTATGGTATTAGCGGTAGACTGCTACAAGCGGTGCAGTCCAACTACATGGACTGCAGAGCTTGTGTGCGGCTGGATGATGGAATGTCACCCTGGTTTGACGTCAATATCGGCGTTAAACAGGGCTGCGTTCTATCAGCCAGACTGTTTATCATATATCTGGATAAATGTCTACAAAGGTTGAATGAAATGAATGTGGGAGTTCAGATTGGCGACTCAGTGGTTAACTCGCTGCTATATGCAGACGATGCGGTCCTATTAGCGCAGTCTGCGACTGACCTGCAAACCCTAGTCGACGTAATGGCAGAAGATTGTAAGAAAAGGGGCCTACGTGTGAATGTGAGCAAAACTAAAGTAATGGTTTTTGAAAGAGAAGAAGCCAGAACAGATGTTAGAGTAGCAATAGGAAATGGTGTGCTAGAACAAGTGGATGAATTTGTATATCTTGCATGTGGATTCAGTCGGGATGGAAGGTACACCACTGATGTAGAAAGAAGAGTGAATGCAAGAAATAGAGTGAACGGAGCATTGGGACAACTTTTTGAAATAAAACTACGTTTACGGAATCTATCGCGTTTACTTGATTTTACTCCTATCCCGACGTTTCGAATACTTTACAGCATTCATGATCACGGGTGGACTTAGATGATAGACGTCCAAGGTTGATATGTTATTTCAACGGTTTCATCTACCCACAGTATATGATTTTACAAAATTTTTGGTTTATTTATTTTAACCCACCTAATATTCGTTTAGAAACACAGTGAAAATATCTACTTCAAATGTTTATGCTTACAATGTATGAGACTTTAAATTAGTATATTAAAATGAGTATAATACTCCTCTTTAAATTGTAAAATTTTTGTTTTTATTTAGTGCTCAAAAATTCTACCACAAACTACCAATTACTACCAGTAAGAAGACAATCTTGGTTATTAGTTTATATTATTAAATATATTGATTTTGCCAAAAGCTAAGACTAAGAAGCTACCACCGGATCGGAACGCGGCCTGACTGAGAAAGATCCGGCCAGAAAACTCAGTAGGCAACAACTGTTATGGATTATTAAATTTTGTACGGAATTACTGAGATCTAATAAGGTTTAAATTTTAAATTTTTTATAAAATGCAAAAACTAATCACTACTGTGGGTTTTATCTACACAA
The DNA here is from genome assembly GCA_948253155.1 of Leucoma salicis. NCBI lineage: Eukaryota > Metazoa > Arthropoda > Insecta > Lepidoptera > Erebidae > Leucoma > Leucoma salicis. The sequence goes on from OX411803.1 coordinate 18,034,102, forward strand.
TAAGTGTATTATAACAACATAGCATCACGCCTGTAAATTCCCCGAAGTGGTAGGCAGAGGTGTATTACACACCCACGACTCGCCAGCTATGTTTAAGCCCCACGTAATAGGGGGCGAGCCTATTGACGTCTACCGGGCACATTTCCAAACTCCGGGCTGCTACTGAGAAGTTTTCTTTTTTTTTTTACGAAAATCTCAATAACTCTGCCCGAACCAGGGATCGAACCCGAGACCTCATGATCAGCAGTCTCTTACACTACCGCTGCACCACAGAGGCAGTATCAAATTATAGAGACAGATTAGTAAACATTTTATATTGAACAGTGATGTTTCATCTCCTCCACCAATTATACTATTGATAGACTTGCAAATAAGTGTGCTTGGTGCGAAAATTTCATGTTATTTCCTTGTCACTTTAGCATATATCCTAATTTTATTATGAGGTTAGTTAGTTCTTAATTGATTGTTTGGAATTGATAACAAATTAATTTTATGGTGATATCCACCATAATAGATCTATAGAGTAACAGGAATAAAGTAATAGATTAGACATTGGAGATTAGGAATATTCATATTGTTTATGAATAATATGTTTTCAGAGAATAGGCAACAGAGATATATTAGATTAAAGTAATTAATGATTTAATGTATAATTTTTATTTGCTGTGTTAAATTTTTAAAGACGACGAAAACTAGGATGGTGATATAGACACTCATTGACTTGCGCTCATATATTATTTAAAATCTATTATCATTAACAAAGTTATTGTTAATGATAATAGATTTTTAAAGTGGTTTAAGGTTAGTTTAAGGTTAGTATAGTATAAAAAATGCATTTTTTTAAACACAGGGCTGGGACAAGTAGATCTTGTTTTTAATATATATAATAATTAATTAAGCCAGATACAATTATTAAATAAAAGATTTAAAAGTGTGGCTTTGCTAAGAAATATAATATTCATAATACAGTCAAAACCGTTTATGGCCACATCGTTCAGAACATCATACCGGTTATGTTGACCCAGAACAAAGATCCCGGTTGAATGCTATATGACCATCCATCCATCAGCCTTTCTACGTCCACTGCTGGACACAGGCCTCCCCAAATTGGGGGTATAGTGCCGTAATCGCCCCTCTTGGCAGGCGGGTTGGCGATTGCAGTGGATGTTGTTAATACTTGAGGGAGTGCTGCTGCCCACTCCCCCCGATATTCCCTCAGTCGGCTCCTACGACTCCCATGGGTGGACAATTCTAAAGCCGGCCCCACACGGCCAGGCTATATGACCGCCTCATCAAAAACATTGCTTTTTACGACATACCTCATTAAACGTCAAAATTTAATTAATATTTTTGGAGAATAAGATCTGTTAGAATGACCAGCTAAACTGTATTGTAAACAATTTGAATAGGTATCCACACCTGGCACAGTATAATGGTCAATGGCTATTAAAATCGCAAAAGTAAACAAATAAGTGTCAAGTGATAAGGTCTTTTGTAATTCTTAGAAACAAAACACCTGCATGCAGTAGTCAAAGCCCTTCTTCCTATCTCTGTAGTTAGTTTGTTAACTTTGTTACTTATCTGTACACAAGATGCACCAAAACATATTGTGGAGTTATTTGTGAAGCTTTTAACATGGCGCAAATAAAAAGGAAATAAATTAATATCAAAGAAAAGTCGGGTATTATATCAAAGCTAGAGAGCGGACTTCCAAACAAAGACTTAGCAAAGGAGTATGGTGTATAATATTCGACAATTTCAACCATTTGTTAAAAAAAAAATAGGGCTTTGTATCTCAAAAACATCACCGGTTGTTACGACTATCAGACATTATTTTTTTACAACTAAATATGAGTCCCTTTGATATTGTTACACGGAGTACAGAAAAATAGCGGAGATGCAGCAAGGCAACTAGGTCATGTCGCCTTCAACTAGGTCAACGACATCACAGTGGGCGGGGCCTAAAACCGTAGTATCAAATGAACCGTCACTGCGATCGGTTCGATCTTTTCTCACGTTTATATAGGTATTACATTTTTTTAACAATGAAGTGCGTTGTTGAAGGGTGTAAAAATTGCTCAGTCATGTGCCTACTAATAAGTTTCTACATTTAATGGGTGTTAAACCATCACCTCACTGTGATATTTGTTCCACTAAAGTTGACGATTTATATCACCTTTTAATCAAATGCAGTTTACTTTCCAGTATTAGACAATCGCTGTAACAACGTCATATTGGTTCAAATATTTACTACAGTGGGATGATAAATATAATTTTGAGCCAACCTGTTTCAGATAAATCTATAGCTATTTATAAATATGTTAAGCAGGCATTTCTATCCCGAAATGTTACTGCTAATTCATTGTGATTGTTAAAAAAATAGGCATTTATAATTGTAGAGCAACCTTACGAGGCCTGCATAGTGCCTTGTGGCACTAAAGCCTTGACAAACAAATGATTAAAAAAAAAAAAGTGCTCAGGTGTATAATTAAAACAAGATGGCATATCATTTCATGTGTAAGTCGTTTAAATTTATATATATTTATATTTAAAAACAAATTTTCTTTGTTTCATTGCAAAGAGACATCTGTCGTCGAAAAGTGCATTATATCGTTAATTTATATTATATCTTTTTTTCATTGTGTTATTGATTTATTTGTTATTATTTTAAATTCCCTGTTTATACAGAAATTATAACCGCATGTATACGTTAGAACTGCGTTACTGAAATTGGGCTAATAGGGCTGGTTCATTTATTCCAAGCACCAAGTTACCCGTCAGCGGTCGTACCCGTCCCTGGTTTAACAGTACCTGCAGGGAGGCTGCACGTCAGAAGCAGTTCGCCTATTTGGCCTGGAATAAGGTCAGGATGTATCAGGACCTGAACGCGAAAGAAGATAAGCGAAAGTATAACGCCGCTTATAGATCTAATAGGAAAGTTATCGCCTATATTACAGGTGCATACAAATCCACCTGATCCTGATATACATTGGCAGTTACTCTCGCAGCCGTTTATACTTGATTAAGATCTCTCACTCCAACGCTTCATTGGTCTTTCGAGCGTAGCGAAAAAAATCCTACGATATTGTATCATTGCGTCTATGCCCAATACTGATTACCTATATACATTATAAGCAATGTGAGATAGAGTAAAGTATAATAGAGTGAATGGAACATTGGGACAACTTCTCGGCAGTCATCACCTCAGCCAGAAGGCACGTGTCGCAATACACAACGCAGTGCTTGTCCCAACGTTATTGTATGGAAGCAAGAGTTGGGTATGCAAAAAGGAGCATGAGAATAAAATCAATGCGGTCGAATTGCGATCTCTGCGGAGAATCTGTGGAGTGAAGCTGACTGACCACATTCGTAACAACGATGTAAGAAAGCGAGTAGGTATGAAAGAGAGTATTAGTGTAAAGATGCAAAAGTGAAATGTGGAAAGAATGCTGGACGAGCGACTGTTAAGATATACAATGCGAAAGTGGAAGGATGTAGGTACAGGGGGAGACTGAGACTCACCTACCTAGACCAAATATGTCATCTATTGATAAAGGACGGAGTCAGAAGTCTCCGAAACCGTCGAGTGTGTATGAAGAGAATTATGAATGTTGAGGAAGCGAGAGATGTAAACAAGAATAGAGGTTTTTGGCACTCTATTATCTCTGCCTACTCCGCAAGGAAGATGGCGTGGTGATGAGTAAGTTAGTATAAGCAATGTGGTCCAGCCATACTAATGCATATGGAATGTTCGGGAACAAACTGTTGTGCTTGTGACGCCGTAGTGGTGAATAGACAAACTAAATTAATGAAAAATTTTGTCTATTATGCTGTAAAATACATTTCACCGCTAGATGGATTTTGATCTAGGGGTGGGGCTATTGTTGTACCTCGTCCCCCGAACACCCGCATTTAGCGATGCTTCGTTCTAAAGAGATTTTGCCTTGCAACACCTCCACTATTTTTCTGTACTCTGTGTGTTGTTATAACAGATTTTGACTGTATATGTTTTAAACCTTATTACCAAGTATTTCTTTACAGGCTGCTGTTTACTATTATCAGTATAATTTCAATTTAAGAAGTCTTTAGAAAAACTCAATAAATAATGTATAACAACATAATATATAACAACTAAACAATTCTATGTTGTTCATTTACAATTCACCTGCTTGCACATTTGAGTAATGTTATTTAGAAGTTAATTGGTATTATACACATAAATTTGCATAATTTAACATAAAAAGCATATAGTTGATAAATAGAGTACTTTTTGACAACAACTATTTCTGTCATATTATTGGGCACGGTTTTTTTCACCAGGTAGATTAAATGTACTTAATTTTGGTGTCTGGTGGCTATAATATCTCAAAATGAGAGCCAAACTGAATAGCTTCAGCTTGCTAAACATTAACTTCCTAAACATTAAGTTATAATTGATGTTGTAAAGACTTATACCAAAACATATCAAATAAATTATGATTTTATATTTTTTCGTATAAATCTTGTAAATCATCTGATTTACAAGTTTTATAAACCTACACACAAATGGAATGTCCTTGACATGTTTATCAATACTACACTAATTACAACCAATGACAAGTTAGTTAAGTATATATTTTATAAAAATTCACACAAGACTATGTAATAATGTTTTGTGTAACTACTTTTTGCCAACATTATTTAATACATTGGGAGATTTCCAAACAATAAGTACATAATAATATAAGTTATTTAACATACAAAGGGCAAAAATGATAATAAAGTGACTGATATGCCGAGTCCTATAGGCTATATAAAGTTGGTTGCAAAAAATAACTTATATATAATGAGATGTTAGATGTTATTTAAGTAATGATTGACCAATAACTTATGATTGATCTAATCCAATCAAATTATGAATAGCAATTCTAAACTTGAAGAGACCTAACTTACAATCAGAAGAGATCAAGTAGACAAAGCACCATAACTTAGATTATCAAGCATGTAAAGAAACCAAATAGGAACACATACCTATTATGCAGATACACATATTGTGTAGTTTAGTAGTTGGTGTGTGCCATTTAGCTAGAATTATTGTATCCAATGAGTAACCTACTCTCAAGATATTTGAAAAAGAAATATGTTTATTATATAGTAGCAAATACTACTGGATAGAACAGTAGGTATAAAGTAGGTAACTGATTGCAAATATGTACATCATTGCGTTTATTGCATGTCGTCTCTACTGCCGTACCCCTATATGAATGAAACGCATAGGCGTATAAGGAATGAATGTTGAAATACATTGTTTTCAACAATTACCAAGGGAAATGTAAAAAACCGCACCCTGACAAAACGCCGATTGCTGGAAATAGAAACTCCATTTGTAAGCAGCTAGGCTAGCAAACGACCTATGTATGTAGGTACCACAAGTTACAATGCGGCGGTTTGAAACTCCTGCAGAGCAAATAAGTGAAATACTAACCTTTAAATTTTAGTTCATTTTGTGGTTCTATAGTTAAAACCTGGTTGGGCATTTTGTACAACTTCAGTAGGTAACTCGTTGGCAAAAATTACAGTTCACGATCCACGAAAGAAAAACGATCGTATTGCAATGTCGACCAAAGCGAATGACGAATGAACAGTGATGAGTGAACTGTGAATGAAATGACTGAAATGAGATGAGAATGACGAATACACAATCACAGCTTAGCGCATAATACGCATGCGGTCTTTGTCTTTTTAGCTCGGTAAGTACCATAGATAATTTACTAAAAGGTCAGTGCTTGAGCAATAGTCACAGAACGCGCTTAAGAAATCAGATTCCTTACTCTGTGAACTGTCATCACAGCATTGAGCTCTAATAAGGGGGAGGCGCCCTAATCTTCATATACCTAGTAAAAGTGACTTCGCCTGTCGTCCGCCATCTTAATAGTTACGATGTCAGCGTAATTTAGTAGTGTTCCGATAAACACTGCGAGCACTGTAAGGTGTGATGTCAATTTAGTATACTATAAAGTCGTTCCTTTATAGTTAGCTATAATGGTTACTGTTTATAACGGAATGCAGTCCAGTATACTGATCTGTCATTAGTTTCATTTCATACAAAGTATTGGTTTTACACTGCAATAAACACAATTTCTTTACTTTTGCCATGTTCGGGTATCTTTGATTTACAATATTCAATAATAATAATAATATTCTATAGTGCGTTGTTATATTTATGGAAGCTGTTGATCACGTGATATCACAGTGCTCGCAGTGTATATCGGAACAAGGCCTTTATCTGTTGTATGTCAGCTGTCAATTAGGGATGCAGGAAGAACCAACAACTATCGATATATCGATGTTTTAAAAAATATTGATATATTAAATATCCTTTATTTCAAAATATTTAATTTGCGTTATTTAGGTTCCAACCTAGCATCCACCACTAATAATTTGTGATTTTTATTCGACACAAACTTTCATACAAAGAAGCCGACCATTTTTTTGTGTGCTCAGAATGAAGTGGTGAGCAGTGGCTTAGCAGCATACCATTAAGGCCTCGTCACGTCGTCACACAGAGGCGGGAGCCGCGGGAAAGCGATCGCGTCCAACCGTCCCCATCATCAGTATGTAAGCTTGTTTTTGTATTGCCGTAAAAAAAACCTTTATTAATCACGTTATATACGCTAATATTACATGTTCTAATACATTTTAAGCAAAATATAAGCATAACTGCAATTTCTTTTGTCCTGTCATTCATCATTCATCATTTTATCCGGTTAAAACAGGTAGTACATTTTTAGTCAACAAAGTTGTAATCATAGTTATCTTTTAAAATTATTTCAGGTTATCTATAGCTATCTCGACACCTGCATACGCTGATAGCTTGTAGTCTGAGGCAAAGAGTAATACGTATAACCAGAAAGTCTGAGGTATAGCCAGAAAGCCATCACAGACTACTATACTATATTTGACTTCTCCTCGGACAGCACAAGCGATCAGTCGTGTCTAAATATATTTTTATTACATACAAATTTAAATTAATCATTTAATTAAAGTCACGGTCTACCAGGCACATAACGTAGTGGCGATTCGGTGATAATGAAAGAAAGTGATAGCAAGATTAAAAAGGCGGAGCTGACGAGTACGTCATAGTGACATCACAGCGTGCATCAACTGCCGCTTGCTATAATTCAAAAGCGGCAGCGTTTATCAAAACAAATCTTCGTGAGTTACTATTTATAATTTTAAAATACTACACAGTAAATATGCTACAAGTGCAGCGCTCTCCACCTCACACACGTGCTGGTTCGGACACAGATTTGGTTAAATTAAATAAGCAAAGTTATGATGAATTCTCGTGTAGAACACAGAAGGAGGAAAGGAAGCGCCGACGTTTGTGAGAGGATGCCCATGATGATTTAACGGCATTCAAACTAGAAATGAAGGAACTATTTGAGAAATTTTCAAATGATCAAAGAGAAGAAATGGCCTTGTTCAAAAATCTAATTAATGAAATTAAGCTATCCTCTACTACGATCTTTAATGAAAATAAAGAAATTGATAGAAGTATTCAATTTGTTTCTGATCAGATTACTAGTGTTGAGAATAAGATCACTATATTGGAGGAAGACCGCAAAACGCTTGTGTCTGATTTATGCGCGGTGAGCGATAAATGTGAGGAAATTGAACGTAACTCGCTTAAAACTAGCATAGAATTGCGAAATGTCCCGAAACTATTAAGGAGAACAAATCAAAGTTATTTCAAATGGTGGAAAAGTTAAGCAATACCTTGAACACTCATTTGACATCTGGTGATATTCGAGATGTATATCGTATCACAAATAAGAAAGACTGAAATTTTGGCACTTTGTATGTTGAATTCTCAAACACGGTTCTAAAGCAAACTATTATAGCTAAGGCCAGAAAATACAATAAAGACTTCCCTTCTAATAAACTACGCGCATCCCATCTTGGACTAGAAGGTAATGCAAGCCCTATATTTATGTCTGAGTGCCTCACTTCGAAAGGACGACGTCTTTTCTTTTTGGCAAGAGACTTCCCACATACTTGGAAGTTTGATTACTGCTGGACTTCAAATGGACGAGTATTTCTTCGGGAAAAAGAGGGTCTCCCATACATATTGGTTAAAGATGAGGAACAGCTAAATTCTATAGCTAAAACAAAATGACTAGTATTTAAGATGTTGTTATTAATCATTCTAATATATGTTACCGTATATCTAACTAATTTATTTAAAGGCTATGATAATATCATACATAAACATTCAGACATACGCAATCTATACTTACACATTAAAATCAATCACGAAAACTTCATTGTACACAACTTGACAGACATCTCCCACAAAACCATACATACTAAATTCATATCGCATATGCGGAGAAAACATGATATATATAGCACCTATAGTATTTCATTGATTGCCATGGCTGTGACTTTCACGAAATCGTGCTTTTGTTTACTTTATTATTATAATTTATGGATACCTTGATTAATACAATTGATGACATTGATAATCATACAATATGTAATTCATTGGTGTGTTCACCGGAAAATCTTCATTTGTATGTGAATGAAAAAGATTTTAAAGTTATTCATACGAACATTAGAAGCATTAGCCGTAATTATGAATCTCTAATTGCTCTCCTAACACAATTAAATACACAATGTGATGTGATTGTTTTAAGTGAGTGTTGGCTTAGTAAAATTACAAATGTCCCTGTGCTAGAAGGATACACTTCATATAAATCACAGCACACAAATCATAAAGACGGAGTCATCTTGTATGTTAAGTCTAATATAATGCATACGGTCAAACAACCTACTTTTCAGGACGCAAACTGTTTAATACTAAATATAGGTGCGGATATTGCTATCGTAGCCGCATATCGCTCACCTGCTGAAAAAAATATTCAAAATTTTATTGATAGTTTGGACGCAGCCCTGGAGTCGCTGTCTTCATTTAGTACAGTTGCATTAATTGGTGATTTGAATCTTGATTTAAATGACAGCAATTTCAATTTTGACATGTATCTGAATGTCTTGGCTTTTCATGGTTTATTGGCAGCTCACACTATTGACACTCGTGGCAATGCCTGTCTGGACCACGTGATGTTAAAAACTAATAAAAGCTCCACTACTATAATACTCGATTCTCTAATAACAGATCACGCCCCAGTTATTTTCTGCTCTAATTTAAAAATAAACTACAGACAAAATAAAAGCACTAAAATTCGGACTAACATTCTTGCTGTAATAAACGATTTATCTAAAAAAGACTATACTTCGGTATATTTAGCTTCTGATGCAAACGTTGCAGCAGAGGAACTTGTATCAATAGTCACTAATGTCATAGATAAAAACTCAAAAATTACTAACGTTCCAAATCGAAAAAGATGTCTCAAACCGTGGATAACGCCGGGGTTACTTAGATGTATCAAAAATAGAGATAATTTGCACAGAAAGTGTACACGCATGCTAAATGATACCTTGTTACATGCTACGTACTGCAGATATCGCAACTACTGCAACAATCTTTTAAAAACCCATAGGGTAGAGTACCATGCCAAGGAACTTGAAAAAAATAAAAACAACACTCAGGGTACTTGGAAAGTTGTTAAAAATATTGCCAACCTAAGTAAACAGTCGGCAACTCCTTTAGAATTACTTGAGATTGCAGAAAATAGTATGGTTTCGGCTAAGCGAGCTAATGACTATTTTGCCACTATTGGAGCTAATCTTGCCTTTAATATCCCTAGCGGTATAACAACCGATATACCTGTCCTAAACGGAAATACTCCTAAAACGTCTATGGCCATACCAGATACCGATGAAACTGAAATAGAGGGTATAATTTTAGGTCTCAAGAACTGTGCCACTGGATTCGACGGAATACCGGCTCTGATACTCAAAGATGCACGTCATATACTTGTTCGTCCCATAACTGTTCTATGTAATCTTTGCCTATCTACCGGTGTCTTTCCAGATATCTTTAGAAAAGCTCTGGTTACTCCTATATTTAAGGGTGGGGATAAACACAGTGTCAGCAATTATCGCCCAATATCTGTTCTTTCGTCGATGTCCAAAATACTAGAAAAAGTTTTAAATGTTAGACTAGTTAATTATCTGGAAAGTAATAGAATCATTGCAAATAATCAGTATGGATTTAGGAAATCAATGTACACGGAGGATGCAGTACTTGATCTTACTGAACGAGTCGTGAGACTTCTTGACAATAAAGAAAAAGTTATAGGTATATTTCTCGATCTCACCAAAGCTTTTGACACTGTGTCTATACCTTTACTCTTGGACAAAATGGAGAGTTTGGGAGTAAGGGGCCTGGCGCTGCAGATTTTCCATAGTTATTTAAAAAATCGTATTCAAATGGTGAGAATAGGAGATGTCATTAGTAATCCTGTAAGTCCCACGTTCGGTGTGCCTCAGGGAAGTGTTTTGGGCCCTACGCTTTTCCTAATTTATATTAATAATCTGTGCTTAGCCAAAATACCTAACTGCAGCATAATATCTTATGCAGATGATACTGTGCTAATAGTTCATGGTGGTGACTGGGATCAGGTCCACTCTACTGCAGAACACGCTATCTCTTCTGTGATGGCTTGGCTCAGTTCGAATTTATTAACTCTAAACGCATCGAAGACTAAATATATTACGTTTTCTAACAGAGCCTACACACAACCAGCTGACGGTGTCTTTGACATTAAAGCACATATTTGCACTACACCGAATTATAGCTGTATTAATTGTCAATCACTTGCAAGAGCACGTGACATAAAATATTTAGGCACCATAATTGACAGCACCTTTACTTGGCATGCACAAACAGATTTCTTGGTACGATGAATAAGGAAACTGTTTCCCATTTTTAAACTCTTGCGTATTTGTGCGAAACCAAACGTCCTAACTATGGTGTACTCCGCGCTGGTACAATCATTGTTACAGTACTGTATTGTGTCGTAGGGGGGAACCGACACCACGTGCATACTCCGATTAGAACGCGCGCAAAGAGCAATCTTAAAGATTATGTTAAAAAAATCGCGTAGGTACCCCACCACAGCATTGTATAATGAATGTAAATTATTAACAGTCAGACAACTTTATATATTAAGAGTGATATTAAAAACACATTCTTCGCTGACATTCTATTCAACGTTATTATTGAGTAGGCGAGTAAAGGCTTGCCCTATAATATCTCACCGAACAACAATGGCGAGACGCCAATACTATGTGACTGCGCCACATCTGTACAATAAAGTTAATAAATTATTACACATTTACTCATGTTCCCGAATTAGGTGCAAAAATATATTAAAAAACTGGCTACTTACTCTCACTTATGAAGAAACCGAACATCTTCTGAAATATATGCACGACTAAACATCTTCCGCTCACATGCGCTTACTTACAACCACACACCAAATATACATTCACTCACACACACATACACACATACACACTATTAGCTTTGTTGTAAATTACATTACCTACATAATATTTTGTTCTTTATTTTTTTTTACCCACCTTTTGTATTTTATGTAGTTTCTGTTTATTTTAATTTGTTTATTTTTTTTACTAAATCGCTTGGTTAATGTTGTAATACTGTGATATTTATAAGAGAAGACACTGGCTTCCGTAATACAGTTTATACTAGCACAGAAGCCAGAGTATTTGTAATAGATGTAACATGTTTTTATAGTAAGTAATAAAAAAAAATAAAAAAATATTATACTATGCTACTTTAACTGTCATAAGTCTAGCTGTCAAAGCTGTCAAGAACGAGAAATAGCTTTGAAAAATAGCAGCGTAAAAAATACATGATCAAATTTCAAAATACGAAGCTCTCTTTCATATTCTAATATTTTTGTGTAATGAAATTTGATTCACGGATAATAGCAAAATTATCGGGTTTGCCATTGTTGTGTTGTCTTATTAATAATATTACTATAAACATGCTTATTTACGAAAAATGATACGTAAGACTGTCTGTGCAATGTTGTAAATTAAGCGATTTATCATCCTTTTTTATTCAGGCTGCTGTTAAATTGAGGTTGTTGTATCGGTATAAAGTTTAAAAATCCACAGAATAATTACAAGTTGTAGTGTTTAGTCAACCATGAATTATGCTAGTGTAAATATTATTTTGACTACATGTCTGAAAGTCGACGTTAATTGTAAACGAAAGTTACTTAGTGACATATTATATAGAAATCAAATATTTAGTCGTAAATGGGGTTTCAAGTCTATTTGCTATCGTTATTTGTGTACAACTCGAAAGTCTTTACAATCTCTTAAAGATGGTATTACATCACTACCTTCACCACAAGAAGTGAGTATTAAATCTATACTATAAATATCTATACCTACTATAATATACACACATATATATTGTTATCGTTGTATAATATCTTTGTACCAATCGTAAATATCGTCATATTTTCATACTACTCACCATAATTATTATATTATATGGTCGGTGGATATATAATCACATTATCTGAAAACCTATTATTTTTATTTTGCCTGTGGTTTACTTATAGGTCACATCTATCTTGCGTAAAAATGAATTTAATCAAGAGTTTGAAAGTGGCGGTATTAAATCTTATGACTGTAATCAATTGGCCTCAAATAGTCCCATTGAAGACTCTAGAAGTGAAGCTTTATGCAAGAAGACTCCAGGTAAATATATCAATGTTCATAATGATGATTCTAGCTTTTAAACTGCTTGTAGTAGATCTGAAATCTATGTGTTGCCTTTTGATCTGAAATATAGGTATTCCTCAAACAAGTTTTTGATTATACACACACCAAGCCCTTTAGATGAGTGGCAAACATAACTTATGTTGATCCTATGCATTGATTATTATATTCTATTCTACTATAGCCTATCCAACCATTTATTTTAGTTTTGGCAGCTTGAATAGTGAAGTTGCTGCATTACAGGTTCTTTATAACAATTGAATTAATTATGGAGTGGTTTTTACATTGATATTTTTCCTCAATATTTTATATCTTATATATAAAAATCAGTTGCTGTTTGTTAGTCTCGCTAAAACTCAAAACTAGCTTAACCGATTTCAATAATTGTTTTGTTCACTCTAATTTTAAACGTAAAGAAAAAAAAGGAGCCCTATAAAAAATGGAGAAAAATTTAAAAAATCTGTATTGGTAGCTTTGTATGGGTATTTGGCTAGGTATATGTTTTCACATTAGAATAAATTGAAGAAAACATTCTGAAATCCTATTGTGGCGCCACTTACCGGGTCAAAAGGTCTAAACCATCCCAGTACTTAGACAAACATACACAAAAAAATTCGTCGAGATGGGTCCTACAGTTTAGGAGGAGTTCAATTACTAACATACGGACACAAGAAATATAATATATATAAGAAATATAATATATATACAAGAAATATATTATGGAATTTAAGGTAAACTTATCAAAGCAAATGGAAGTTTAAGTTACTGGGAGTTTATTGTTAATTAATGGTACATACTCAGATGACCACTGCAAATTCGGACTGCAGTAAAATTTAATATTTGTTAATTACAATTTGTGGTCTTTGGTTTATTCAGGGATCCTGATGAGTGTATATGACGGACATGGTGGTCCAGCCTGTGCTCAAGTATTATCAAAGAGACTTTTGAATTATGTGGCTGCAGCACTACTCCCTACTGACATTCTAACAAATTATATAAAAGAAGGTGCTAAAGAGAGTTTGTTGGAGTCCTACAATGACAGGGTAAGAATTTAGATAAAATAGTAAATAATAAATCAATGTGAAGTAAATTTAGGTTTGGAAAAGAACATAGCATCACGCCTGTATTCCCCGAAGGGGTAGGCAGAAGTGTATTACACACCCACGACTCGCCAGCTATGTTTAAGTCCCACGTAATAGGGGGCGAGCCTATTGACGTCTATGGGCACATTTCCAAACTTAACAAAAAGAAATTTGTAACATGCTATACATTCAACAATAAATAACAGGAATTCTGTCTATTAAATGTATATTAGACCCTTTTTAAATGAATCTTGTTTTTTAATAAAATTCTCTGTTAATATTTATTTTTAATAATAGATTTCATAGTTTGAATGTCCAATTATAATAATATTAATTCAAAAGATATCTAGGTAACTGATAGAGTATTTTTTGTATATATGAGAAAAAAAAATGCGAATATTCAAATAGAGTCCAATATAATTGCTAATGGCGAGGTTGTCGATAAAAAGCGTGGCTAATGTTTTTAATTAACAGATGTAATCTGCATGTATTTCATCTTTGTAAACTCAACTAATAATTAATAATAGTTTGAGGTCCATAACATGACCTATAGCCGGATTCATAATTAGCTGCAGTAAACTGACAGAGTGAGTGTTGTCAGTATATGACGAAAAATAAAAATAGTGATAAGAAATAAGGAATGAATGGTTTAAATATTTATTATTTAATTAGTTTTGTCTAAATTTTGCTGCAATGGTGGTTTTGGTATATTTATATTTTTTCATAAACATTTTTAAACAAATATAACATTTCATTATTCACTTTCACTACTAGCATCGCTATTAATCTCGCTTACTTTAACTATAAAACTGTCCATTATGTTGTCTAACATGATAGAGATGAGACATTTTGTCCTTTACTTTAATTGTATGCGAGATGCAGTCATCGAATTAGAAGGAGTTATTGTGATTAATCCTTCTTCAAATAATTGTTTTACCTCTTGCAGTATGAAACTTTTATTTTTGACATGCCCCTTTACCCCTAACTATGTATGTATGTATGTAGACGCGGGCTAATTTTCCGCAACTCGATCATAGATGCGCCTTTTTTGCGTGATGGGTTCATGGCACTACTCTTGCCAACCCAGTATCTCTAGAAAGCCTAGCAGACCCTTCACGTTGCCGACGACTTCTGGTAGAGACCTCGGAGACTCGAGGTATAGTGCCCGGTATTCTCCCACCCCCGGACATTCAAGAATGATGTGAGCGGCTGTTTCCTCTGCCTCCATGCAGGCTCTGCAAAGAGGGCTGTCTGTAACACCTAGAGTAAATAAATGTTTGTTCCATAGAGCATGTCGATAGAGCCGGAGTTGAGGCCTCTTCAAACGCCATAGCTTAAGTGACAGTCCGGAGTAGATTGTCGGAAGGGCCTCTCTGGCTTGCCTGCATTTACCTAAGTTAGACCAGTATTCTTGGTGTTCTACCTTGGTGTTTTGTCACAGCAAGTTTCGGAGCCAGGCGAATGGCAGGGGTAGAATAGGCGCTGGCCCTACCACCATCATCTCCGAGCCCCGCCTTGCCAATTCATCGGCCGTGTCATTACCGCGTGAGTTGCTGTGTCCTTTGATCCACTGTAGGGTTATATAATTGTCGATACATACCTGTGACAGGGTTCGGTGGCACTCGTATATTAGACCCGAGGCTACAGTGTACCTTTGGAGGGCTTGTAGGACAGATCGGATATCAGAAAGTATGCGATCTGATGTCCCTTTACCTTTCTAGAGTCGATTGCATTCGCTGCCATTAAGATGCCCACACATTCTGCCTGGAAGACGGTGTTATGAGCTCCTAATGGTGTGTAGAGATTTGAATGTTCAGGTCCTCGGAGAATACTCCCGCGCCAGTACCTGATCTTGTTTTGGATCCATCTGTGAAGATTCTCAACTCCCGTGGGTTAAGACCTTCACCCGGTTGTTCTTAAAGTTGTATCTTGTACTTCTTGTCAAAAACGAATTGCTTGGGTATCATATCGGTCACCGCTGCCACGAGCAGCTCCTTTCCTATAACCTCACTGAAGATCTCGGTGTGCGGGGTACCCTAGCCAACCTCCAGAGATTCAGTTTTTTAAGCCGTACCGCTGTAATTGCAGCCTCTTGTATTATGAAGAGATGCAATGGCGGCAGGCCAAGAATAGCTTCCAGGGCTGCAGTTGGTGTTATCCTCATGCATCCCGTGGCCGCCATACAGGCCAATCTTTGGAGTCGTACAACTATGTATAGATACGACAGTGGATAATCGGGTCCGAAGAAGATACCCCTAACTAGTTCGATAGGATTCAGCTCGCAGTGCCATACCACAGGGGCAGTCTTAACACCATAATTCCATGTTGGGCAGTGATCTCGTCCACAGAGTATTTTTCAAAAAAATGAGCTTGATGCCGAACTATGCCCGTAAGAGTTACTTTTACCGTGTTTGATTCAAATGAAATATTTTTACTTGTCAGCCATTTTTGTATTTTTGTTTTAGTCCAATACATTTTCGGCAACATTTCAACTTTACGATGGTGATATGATGCGCTATCCATGAAACTACAACTATTAGGCTTTAATTTTAATAAAATAGTGGCCCAGTTTTGACAGCATAGCGCATTAATTTCTTCGTGGTAATCCATGCTTTTTTTTTGCTTTAAACATAAAAGACCACCTTCTGGAAACCCCTTGTGGTTAATCATAAGACGTTTCCCCTGGTGGGTTTGATTTAATTTTTTTAATCAAATTTTGAATTAAGAATCTGTTTCTATAATATTCAGCTATATTATACGCTACTTTTTGTTAGAAACAACAGAGCCAGCTAAATTGTTATTTTTGGATAAGCATGTGAATAAAATTGCGGTAAGTAGTAGTATAAAATTAAAATTATTACACAGCTAAGTAGGCCTTACTTTTTCTTTAATCTGAAGTAAATACTTTTGATGCTGTTTATAGAGTAAAAAGAAGAAAATAATTTATAATTTAAAAATCTAAAAATAGACGCTTTCATAGCTCTTTGAACTAAAAAGTAGGAAATAATATTATCATAAATAATGATTGTAATAAAGCGTGAGGTGCTTGACAACAAATGTTACAAATAGTTAATTGATATAGTAAACAGCATCCCACCATTTATTGTAATATTCTTTCCTACTTGTAAACTATTAAATCAGCAGATAGCCAATAAAGCGTGTTTTTTTTTTAGTTTTTAAAAAATCATTTATTTATAAGAAACACCGAATGAACGAAATGAATGATACTTCATACTTAGTTACGACACTACTAAAATAAATGTGGTAACATTTTTTCACAAACTGACATTAGGTAATGTCATTTTACTGCAGCTAATCATGGCCCAATAATACAAGCCTGCTCAAATCGCGAAATGACATACAAAATTTTGCCATGCATACGTCATCAACAAGGTAGCGTTGGGTCTCAATTTTTTTTCCCACAATTTACCCACAAACTCCTTAAATTATGATAGGTTAGATGTCCAAAATAAAAAAGTATTACTGTCTATTAAAACTATAATATACTAAACTAGACTCTACCCACAACTCGTCTGGGTGGTTTCAGAATATAAATTGTCACAATACTGCACTTTAATTAGCTTTATGTAAAAATAGCTAACCCGAAGAAATAATTCATTTTTCCGGGATGAAATATAGCCTTTGTCTTTTTCTAAGCTCCAGTACTCTGGGAGTTCAGTAGTTACGTCGTGAAAGCGTAACAAAAAAACTAGCGAATAAAGTCACTTTCACATCTATATTAATAGTAAGGGTAAGGATTAAAAATTTTGAAGATGAGTCGTGAGTTATAAACGTGACTTGTTATTGGTATTAGAAAAATGTTGGAATTTTTATTTGGCGTACAAAAAACAATTGAAATATACTCCAATTTATCGCTATGACCTAGTAGCATATTCTAATACCTCTTTGAAAAGATACAAGTGTCACCACCCCATCCTTTCTCGCGCATGTCGTACAAGGCGACTAAGGGAAGTACTTAAGTAATTATCACCCATTGCATAACTGGTGGTCTCGTGGGTCGTGGTTCGTCTGCCATCATTAGCAATAAAAAAATATCATAAGGAGGGCCTCTGCGCTTTCACTCACCATACGAAACACAATAGTAGGAGTACCTACCGTTGTTTCACTTATTAGTTTGTATATTTTATAAGTAACACCACCATGGTTGGAAAAACTTTGAGATTCAATGTTAACAGAAAGAGTACGAGCTAGTTTCCTCGTTGGTTTGAAAGAGAAACCGCCAAAAGCGATAGTCGTCATGTATCTGTCACATACAACGTCAACGCTATGTTGCCAGACTAATTTGTTTTTTTTTTGCATGTAGTGGCAGACGAGCCACGGTCCATCTGATGGTAAATTGTAACCGCCGCCCATGGACTCGACTATACCGAGAGTATTGTCAAGCCGCTGCTCAAATATAAATGGCTATCTCCTGCTACAGCCAAAACGCAACGATGTGCTTCATGGCCGGCCACACGGGAGATGGTGGTACCAACCCGCTCGAGCCGGATACCAAGTGAGTCCTCCCAATTGGTACCCAGCCCTACCACCAGTCATGCAATGGATGATAATTGCTTACTTCCCTTAGTCGCCTCATACGACACCCGTGGGAAAGAATGGGGTGGGTGACACTTGTATTCTTAATCCGTCACCACACGGTCAAAATAATTACGATTCTGCTCATATTAATAATTAAGGTTCCTTTTTATAAAAATAAACCAATTTAGAGTAGAAATACTGAAATTATAATTACTGTAAACAATTAAACATTTATTATCAGAGCATATTTGATAAGTAAATGATTGGTATTTTTTTTTTACCCTAAATAATGTTATTTGAAAAACGGCAAGGAAAATGTGACGTCATTATGACGTAGTTGTGGCAATCTGTCAACGATTTGAGCTGGTCTGTATTATTGGGCCATGCAGCTAATTATGAATCTGAGTATACATTCCTCTGACTGAGAGGAGATCCTTGCCTATGATAAACTACTAATCCATGTCACTATGAGAGGAGATGGTGCCCAACAGTGGGCCAGCACTGGGTCGTAGAAAATATAATAATGATAGAAAGAGAAATCTTTAAATTTACATATAATGTTTCTTATTTTTAGGCTGACATAGTGCAAGACTTAAAACCAATATATGAAAATAGTTTTAAGAATTATTTAAATGAACTAGTACAGCTACCGAAAGAAGTCGATGATGTGAAGAACGCTCTGGAAAGAGCTGTTTTAAAATTAGACAGTGATATATCAAGCGAGGCGATAGATACATTTCATAACAATAATACTTTACATCCGAAGACCTTATCGGTGGCTTTGTCTGGGGCAGTAGCTTGTATTTGTCATATAGATGGACCACACTTACATGTTGCCAATGTTGGAGATTGTAATGCTGTGCTGGGAACTTTAACTGAAGAAAACGAATGGATAGCTAAAAAAATAACAAGAGAACACAACGCAGAGAACTTTGATGAATTAAAACGAATTTGGAATGAGCATCCAGAAGAAGAGAAGAGAACTGTAATAAGAAGGGATAGGCTTCTTGGTGAGTTGGCTCCCTTACGGAGTTTGGGAGACTATAGATATAAGTGGACCACAGAAATGCTAAACAAAATTGCAGTGCCATATGTGGGTTCGAGAGCGGTACCACCAAATTATCGTACCCCGCCTTATTTATCGGCGGCACCAGAAATGTTTTATCACAGAATTACACCCAAAGAAAAGTTTTTAATTATAGCTTCGGATGGACTATGGGATATGATGACACCATTGCAAGCAGTTAAATTAGTAGGCGAGCACATGAAAGGAAAAGTGTTCTTCAATCCTTTGAAGTTGCCACGTAAGAATATTCAATTAGGTGACCTTGAGGAATTGTTGGGTCATCGGAAAGAGAGTTTGAAAAGTAAGCCCAAGGACAGAAATGCTGCTACTCATCTAATACGGCATGCAATTGGAGGTACCGAATATGGTGTAGATCATTCTAGATTGGCCCATCTTCTTAGCTTAGCGCCAGACGTCTGCCGTATGTTCCGAGATGACATCACCGTCACTATCGCGTACTTCGATTCAGAGTACATTAGGCAGTGCCCATCGTAGTGAAAATATCAAATTTATAAAGAAAGTCTTCTTGTATACAACGATATATGCCACTGTGATTTTGTAACTAAATTTTCTCCCTGTGGTTGTTGCTTCGTCAAACTTATATACATATTAATTTTTTTATACATTATGAACCTCCTAGCTACCTTTTTTCATCCGCCATGGCATTAGGTTTAACAAACCACAAATCCTTGCAAAAGAACATCGATATCGACCTAGAATGATACGTGAGGCTATTGAAATTAGTAAACACTCAGTTTATTAACTTTAATTTTAATAGTATTCAGTAAGTATTAATTTTTTTTTATTCCGTATGGGGTATTATAATAGTCACAGCTGTTTCCTACTGAGTTTTCTAGCCGGATCTTTTTCAGTGAGGCCGCGTTCCGATCTGGCGGTAGTTTTTAGATATTAGTTTGTGTTAAAATAAATATCTTTATATCACAATATAAATTAGTAATAATGTGTACTATATTTATTTCGGTTAAAAATTCATATACTCAGTTTAGAAATTTAATAATTAAATGTTGGTTATTTTGTTTTCGTTTCTGAACAAATGCACCCAGTTCATTCAGATGGGTTACGATCAAAAACTTTAAAACATAGGATCACGCCTGTATTCCCCGAAGGGGTAGGCAGAGGTGTATTACACACGCACGATTAGCCAGCTATGTTTAAGTCCTACATAATAGGGGGCGAGCCTATTGCACATTTCCAAACTCCGGGCTGCTACTGAGAATTTTTCTTTTTACTAAAAAGCTCAAAAACACTGCCCGAAAAAGCTTAATTTTTTATATCATTATAATTGTTGGTGCCACGATTAATAGACCATTGGGCTTCTAACATCTGGCGCACCCGTGACGAGGAATGCTTTAGATTTGGAAACGTCTATTATATACATACCTATAGTAGAAAATCAAGTAAACATTACACATTCTGTAAAATTTGTTTTATTTGTAATATTGGCGCATATATCAGAAAGTATTTTTAAAGTTTGATATTGGAAAACATTATTGACTTCATTGAATAATTTTGATTTCGAAACAAAGTATTCACGAGGTTTACGTAGAAAGGGGGCTAGGTATATATATGTATAGCGGTGGCTTGTCACCCGTCGTTTGTTGATAATAAAAAAAGAGACGAAACAGTGGCTAGTTTTAATATACCACCTTAATTTATTTGTTCTGGTATACTATTTATAAGTAGTTGTATAATATTTAAATTAAATTATATGTGCAAAATTGCGTTCGATTTTTAAAATTGAATGTTTTTATGTTTAAGTTGATACCAATCACAATATGTACATAAATATAATAATAATATTAATTTGGTTTTATACTGAATTTGTGACCGTCCACGTATCTTCTCAGAGGTGGGAAGGTGAAAAAAGCAACGAAATTGATAACAATAACGTTGTGCCATAATATTTGAAACAGGAGTCATCCCACAAACAGGCAGTGCTGTAACTAGCCTTTTATGCGCCTCGTGCGAGCTTCTATAACTGCGCCCTTAAAAAATGTTCTAATCTTACCTGGCTCTGATAATAAAATATAATGTTTATAAAAATAAATCTATCATCTAAAAACTACGTTTTTGTATACTTCATAATGAGTAGATTTTGCACACAGTGTGATACGGGTGTACCGTATTACACTATAAATAATAGGTATTGTTTGTGGTCCTGGTCTGGTTATTTTTGCGTCCCTCTAGGCTCTGGCGCCCTGTGCCTAGACACCGCTAGCACCGCCCTAGTTACGGCACTGCAAACAGGATTTATAATATGACGGATATCAGTATGGATACTTGGTTAGATTAGCTTCAAAATAATTATCGTTATCCCTTTGTACTGCGGCGATTATACTGAGAAGTTTGTATTCTGCTATGATATTTTGAAATTGATGATTAGATAGAGGCGCGGGATGTCAGTTCATGTGGTTAGTGCATTTTATTCAAAAATATATAACAACGCAGCTTAATGACTTTTACACGTGATGTTATTCTTTGTTTTCAAAGAAAATCTTAAAGTTTAACGTGTTTTTATAAATCTTAATTTATAGAGGATGTTAAAGTCATTAGGACACATTTTTGAGTATTTCGTTTTCTTTACATGCATCTTTAAGTGAGATGGAAATTTTTCTAATTACTCCAATAGAGATAATAGTGTACGCAATCACGGTTGAAGCTTATTTCTTTGATAAAGTTATGTGTAGCACGAACTTGTGGTTGTTATCAAATTAATGTTATAAATATTAATCATCAACAATTTTGTAATTAGTCAAAATCTAGAATTGTATTCTAAAATTTGTGCCTATGCTTAATTAATTATGGTCGGCGGAATATAATGGCTTTAATAATTTGTGCACTATCTAGTAAAATGGAGTGACACGGAATTATTTATGATTTAATTAATCTAGGTTAGCGTCTATATTGATACTAATATATATTGATCTATTCTTATAAAATTAAAATCTCTGACAAAACTGGCATTAAATTCAAAGTAATTTTTAGTCTTAACGATGATTATGTTATGGTAGATGCATTTATTTATTTGTATTATATTCTACGACGTTTATTTGTAAATTGTGTCGCTGCATAAAACATAATATTCTTGTACAGACAGGTAAACGGTAGAAGTATACCTACTTATTGAAACTAAGTCTGCAAGCAAGATCTCGACGTCAAATTCTTTCTTTGTTCTGCGAATACATGAAAAGCTGCTCACGATCTAGTTCTGTTATGTAATGAGCAATGGCCAGTACAAGTACAATCGAATGATGTAATAAAATAAAACCTCCGGTGCAATTAACCCGATCGAACGAGATCTTGCTGCGTTTGCTATCGAATTCTGATGTTCAGATGTGTTATGGGTAATGATTACATTATACAGTCATTAAATTGTGGCTTAATATTATTTTATACAAAAGCTAGTTTTTAGGTTATCTCAGGTTCCCGATATAGTAGCTAGATAAAACGTACCTATACTTATCAGTTTTTAAGTCTAATCAAGAGCTATCAAGCCAAATTTTCTTTAAAATCCGTTCAGTAGTTATTGAATGATGTGCAAACAAATAAAAATCCCGAGATTCCGATATACCCTTAATACAATATTTTTTCTCAAATATCGTCAATGTATACCTAGACACAGCTCTGTTACAGCTTTATAATAGTATACAGATAAGTGTAGGGACTTTAACATATATCAGAAATGTGACGATGAAGTGAGGGTAGTTATGCATGAAGCTTTATATAACGGAGAAATAAGCAAGTGAGCAACAAAACGCACTTTATCAGGTGTCGGCCGCTTTATCCCGCTAACGTCTAGTGCCCCCAGAAGAAGCAAGCGGCGCCGCACATCGCCAGTCGACCCGTGACCACGGCTGGTGAAACCCAGTCGAAACGTCGGGAATAAAAAGGTATTTTACCACTAAACAGATACGCGTTAAGTCCCGTTATAACATATTAAATACATAGATAAGTGAAACATTATATGGTGTCGATTTTATATTATAGAAATTAAGCCAAACTTGAATGTGGTCAACAACGCACACGAACTTAGTCAAATGCTGTGATATTGCTGATAAGCGATTACTTCAATGAGAATTACATAATATATATTTTTTCTTACTCGTATATAATGTAACGTTATCTTATGCCTATCTGTATACTTTACACAAACTGGCTATAATTATTGGAAATTCCAAAGAATAATCCTCTGCCATTTTTGTTAAATCATAATGTTGAAAATAGGTAAAAATAATTAATTTTTGTTAAATTATAATTTTGAAAATGGTTGGTTTAATTATGATTCAATCATCTGATACCCTTTCTATAAATGTTGTGTTCTCCAAATATTGTATTTAGCTTATTTTATATTTTATTTTTTGTTGTCCATAAAAGTTGGACGACAACAGTCGTTTGTTTTTTATTTATATTAAACGTGCTGACTTTTAGTGTGGGTTTTATTTAACGTTATAGTGATCTGACCATATCGTCGTGTTTTATTATTGCGTTTTACTACACTGAAATTAAGTAAAACTGCGAAAAATTCGCACGTCACTAATAACTGATAGTTTGCTTACTTTCGAACGAGGATTTAAGTCTTTATTGTATACTCACTACTCCGCGTGATGGTTCAGCGAGGCTGGTGTTCTCCAAGTGTGTGGGTGAGGGTACCCTATAAATATAATACACACAATGAAAATAGGGGCTTATTGTCTATTATAGACATAGAACATCCTGTGTATCGAAAAATCCCAGGTAAATAACACATAGGTAAGGGTTTAGTACTGAGTGTTTTCTCCTAATACTTATATAAGTTACGTCTATGGTTTTCACCATATATTTATAATATTTACTACTTTCACAATCGACAATGGGATCGTTCTGTCGTTGGCATAAATAGATAATTAATGTATTAATGCATGTAAATGCATTCCGATAGATGGCGTTGGTCGTAAAGACAAATGTGATGAGGAGATTGGGTATGGCCGAAAGGTCAGTGCGGTAGCTCAGTGGGTTAGAGCACTTCCCCGGATTGGAAGGGACGCAGGTTCGATTCCCGCTCGCACTAAAGTTCTCTATTTCCTCAATCACAAATAATTTGTAGGTACTATAGAAAGTAGCTGAGCATGTCAAGTGCTAAAATATAGAGCATATGATAAATAGATAACACAACCTACCATCGTATGTCAGAATAAGCTGTGTGTAAAGAACCCGCCGTGTGGGGCCGGCTTTAGAATTGTCCCACCCCTCTACCCACGGGAGTCGTAAGAGCCGACTGAGGGAATACCGGGGGAGTGGGCAGCAGCACTCCCTCGAGTATTAACAACATCCACTGCGATCGCCAACCCGCCTGCCAAGCGTGGCGATTACGGCATTATCCCCCATGACGGGACCGCTCGTTGTGGCATTCTCTTGGGGAGGCTTATGTTCAGTAGTGGACGTTGAAAGGCTGATGGATGGATGGATGGAAAGAACTCTTGAATCTACGAAAATATGCATAAAATTAAATAACGTGCGTTACGTGTCGCTAAAACTCGAAAACTGCGGGACCGATATCTAAGACTTTTTTTGTGTATTTGATTTATAAGCGCAAGTCTGTTACCACTAAATAGAACTATTTACGGAGTTATGTCAGCACGATCACACAACAAATTCTAAAAATCAGACAAGAAGGTAAGTCGACTATACTATTTCTATACTCCTCCCACTTTCTACCTATTTTAGAATCAAATTTGGTGGTAACCATATAAAATCCCACTGATCCGTTGGTTGAGCCAGGTTATTTAAGGAGCCTACGTCCTTTGTAACATGATCTATAAGAAATAGCATGGCACGATATCATTAGCGTGTTAAGCTGTCAATATCAAAAAATGCCTTAAAGTGATTACCTATTAAATAAGAACTTTCTTATTATATAAATGTTCGCATGCTGTTTTGTTCTAATGCTGCGTTAAGATAACATATAGTCTAGTTTGCTTAATTACTAATAGATAGCATTGCTTGGTTACTACACCAACTTATACAATATTTAAATTTAAAATAGGTATTTGAAAATAAAATTTATTAAGTAATAATTTTTAAAATCCAATATAGGGGAGCCGACGATGCTAATTGAGGATTTACTCGAGCGTCATGGAGACCTATTGGATTGCAAAGCTTAGATGATAAGAAGAAAAAAATGTTATATAATGTATCCTTTTCATTAGTGGGGTAAGCTATAGATTTTCAAATATGTAAAAAAAAAAACTGTTGCATGGACATACTCGAGCGCGTCAGATATTGATATCATCAATGTCCTACGTATTTTTAATAATGTATGTATGTTAATCTGACCGTTTGCATGATGCGGGTGGACGTACGTACCTAAGGGTTGAAAATGAAAAAAAATAAAAATTTAATCGAGCGCGTCTGATTTTCTAAGGGGATGTTAAGTGAACCTAAAAAAAGCTCTCATTCAATAATTTGACGATTTCGATGTGACGCAAACTCGCGGTTATTAATATAATGTGCAAAAAAAATATCGCCATTTTGAAATACTCAAACGCGTCAGATTAAGATATATATGGTTCACCTTTATGTCCTAGACGTGCTGTCTCATAATCTGACGATTACCTAGAGGGATTCGCCTAACCTGACAACTTAAAAAAATTTTTTTCAATAATTGTATTCAATTATTAGAACAGCTCAGGAAATAGCATACAAATAAAAAAGTGTATGTTTTTTAAGTAGAATACTTGTATTTATAAGAAAATAACTAAAAAAAATCGAAAAAAGAAAAATATATTTCATTAATTAATTAATCATGACCTTCATCCGTAGAAACATCTTCCTCTTCTGGCTAGATTTTATCCTCAGATTGCGTATCCGTAACAAGAAATCATTAAAATATTTTTAAAAAAATGTTGGGTTTGAATATCGTGTTTTTTAATTAATGGAGAAAAGATATACCTACCTGATTCTGGAGTATCCTCAAGAATATCAGGTTTTATGACTAGATTTTCATACGCTTTCGGCAATTGATCACCTGCAAACCAGATCATTTTGAACTTTCCATCGACAACGAATTTTTGTTACTTCGGCTTGTGGAAATCGTCAGATTATAGGTATATTTTTCGTTATCCTTGAATTATTTCATTCAAAATAAAAAAAAAATTGCCACGCTCGAGAATGTCAAGATATCTTTTTTTTGCAGCTTTGTAACCCTCCCACTCTCTTTCGTCACGCTCAAATCGTCAGTTTTTCAAAATATATTCTTATTAGCTCATAATCAACCCACCTTATCTTAATCTGACGCGCTTTAATATTTCTGACCATAGATTTTTTTTTTACTAATCTGATGGGCTACCCAAGACGCACATCACTATATAGAGGGCTTATATATGGTACAGGTACTCAGCAGGATGCAAGGTCTCCTCCCTTATTTTAATCTGCCACGCTCGAGTAAATCCCATACTTTCTTCTGCGCGTAGGGGAGCCTACTATTATAAAGCTGTTACAGGAGCTGTGTCACTTGGAAGATATTTGAGAAAAAAATACTATAATAGATTTTTTGTCTATTTGTCGGTTTGTCCGTTTGTTTTGTTCGTGTATCACGCAAAAACTACTGAACGGACTTTGTTGCAAGTTTTTTTATTTGATACCTCTTGATTACCTATGCAAAAACTGGTATAGGTACTTACATTTTATCCTGTTACTATATCCAGAACCTTGCCCTGTGGGACCGGCTTTGCCGTGTGGGTCTGCTTTAGAATTGTCCCACCCCTCTCCACCCATGGAAGTCGTAAGAGCCGACTGAGGAAATACCGGGGGAGTGGGCAGCAGCACTCCCTCGAGTATTAACAACATCCACTGCGATCGCCAACCCGCCTGCCAAGCGTGGCGATTACGGCACTATCCCCCATATGAGCGAAACACAGTCATGTAGTGGCGTTGCCTTGGGGAGGCCTATGTCCAGCAGTGGACGTTGAAAGGCTGATGGATGGATGGATGGGTGAATATCGAGAACCTGGGATATAACCTAAAAAGTTGGCAGCGGCGGCGCCGCTGGCAAAGGCTAGTAATTAATATAATTAAAATTATTCTTAAATTATTAAAATAACTCGATTTTTAATAAACAAATTTTCAATAGGCAAATTTTTAATAGGTAACATCGTAAGATGGAATTTATACAAATAAAATTAAAAAGAAACTACAAATTTATTTCTCCATACCAAGTTCCTACTGTTCTGTGCTAGGATGCGAGAATAAATAATAGATATTAAAGAATATAACTTATTTAAAGTTCTATACTATATCATTGACGGACATATTCAATGTTTTTTGATACGCCTATGAATTGACGGGATATATCTATTCAATTATGCTTGATTTAGCAATGTTTAGTACAGAAAGATACTTTCGATCATTCAGTGAGTCATTGCACACCCGTATCCCAAAAAGGGTGACTGAATCACAAGTCAATATCGATGATATTCTTGATTTTAAAGGTATAAGGTATAAATCGCCCGTTCTTGTAGTACCTTGAGAATCACTAGGGGATCACAGAAAAAAATTATTGTGATGTGACGGCTGCACCGTTACACTACAAGACTAGCAATACTAGAGGCGTTTCGCCATCTCCAAAGACAGGGGTACGAGGTGGAGAGAAAGGATAATAAGAAGAGGATAGGGGGGATAATAAGGAGAGGATAGGGGGGATAATAAGGAGAGGATAGGAAGGATAATAAGGAGAGGATAGGGAGGGGGTTTTGCCTCCCGCGCTCTCACTCACGGTACGAAACAACTGATAGGTATTGTTTCACACTGATCTTCTGTAAACTACCAGCTGCGTTGCTTTCACAGCGCTACAAGATGTCCTATAAGCTAGGTATAACATGATCCGGCGGACCACTGAAGTGATGTCACACAGTTCCAGTGGTTTGCCAATACAGGCTGCGAGATGGCTCACGGTGGGTTTATTTAGTAGGTGAGGGCCCCACACCCTGTTCGTGGCCCCGAACGAAGGAGTGTGTGGTTAGGTACATTTTTCTCGCCAAATAAAAAGGGTATAGTGAAATATTGAGCCACTTCCCGTGACATGGGGTCCTGCAACGATCACCACTTGTTGAGGCTGTTATTTAATGCACTTAACCCAGGATTAGTAAAGAATAATCCTTTTTTTGCTTTAAAGTCCTCCATCCTTTGCATGTAGGTTGTATAATAATATTGGATTAAGTATAATACTTTCTGATATTTAAGCGAATGTTACACATTTTGAAATAAAACTACGTTTACGGAATGGATTAAGTATATACTTAGCTTTATATATAAGTAGATTTATATATAAAAATAAACGGTTTATGGTGGTACGTTTTGTCGAATGTATAGTTAAGCTCGTGACGTGTACCGCTCCCACCGCGCCTCCTCCTGAATCAGGCTATCGGCGCGGACAATAAGTTTTTGAACAAAATAGCTTAGATAGGCTCTGATGTGAAATTAAAAAAGGCATTCGCTAATTCTCTCATTGTTTCCAGTAAGTACTTCTATTAATTTAACCAGAGATCGGAGAAGGCTTTCCGGTTGCCTTTCGTTACATACCGAAATAAGCAGGATTGGAAAATGGATGAAATATTACGCAACAACGGTGAACATAAAGCGTTATATGCGCTTATATGTATATGCAAACCCATTATATGCCGATGTCTACTCATCACCCCAATAAGGAGCTCATGACCTGACTCATACTTTTCTGAATGTAACTTAAAAATCCTAACGTACATTTTTAATCATACTTTTTACGTAATAAATAGGTTTTTCATTACTCATACTCTGAAAGTAGACCTGAAATTGCCTGGGGAGCGGGTTGAAAGTAATACTTTTAAGCCCTAGGGAGAATAACATTCAACTGACAGCTGAGTAATTATAAAAAAAAACCAGTTCTATTTTATGTACAGCCAGTCAATTACAGCGCGATGTAAAATTGAAATAACATAAAGTTAAGTGTTTATTAAATAATTTGTTTTTTATATGATTTTATTTTAATATAGTTGCAACTATATCTTTAAAATAACGAAGATTTATATTTTTTCAATGATTAAAATGAAAAATAATGGCTGAATAGCTGACGGGTCACAGAAAAAAAAACAAAATCAGCGGGAGGAGGGGGGGGGGCGATTCCAAATTCAATTTTTTAAAGTCTCCCATTTTTTCTTTAGCTAATTCATGATTTTTATTTTTAGTTTCCTCGTATTCGTAATGAAAAGTACAGTGTTTACCTCGGGATAAAGACTTATTTAGTCCCGAGACGGGGTTTGGCGCCCGAGCGTAGCGAGGGCTCTAATAGTTCGAGGCTTTCATCCCTAGGGTAACAATGTACTATTAAACAACAAATTATTCGTGAATGTGGAAAAAGAGAAGTTCAGTGAGAACGGGAATCGTGCGTCCCTTCCAATCCGGGGAAGTGCTCTAACCGCTAAGCCATCGCACTGACTGATGGCCATACCCAATCTCCACATCAAATTTGTCTTTACGACCCACGCCACCTATCGTATCTATTTGACGGGCCTCGTGGCGTAGTCGGTAGTGTAACCGACTTCCGTGCACGAGGTCGTTGGCTCGATTCCCACTCAGGACAATTATTTGTGTGATGAACACTGATATTTGTACTGCGTCTGGGTGTTTTCTATCTATTATATGTATGTATTTACAAAAATAAGTAGTATATGTATTATATCGGTAATCTGATACACATAGCACAAGCGTTAAGCTTAGTTTGGGACCAGAGGACGTTGTGTGAAAAATGTCCGCGAATATTTATTATTATTATTCCTTTATTTACAATTATTTTTCCACTTAATAAATTTTTAAATATAAATATATTATAAAAAATTACAAAATATTAAAAAATATAAAAAGTGCGTGGTCCCACCGGCAGCGAGTACAAGGACCAAACTGCCAGTGGTTAGGGTTTCAGAGACAGGAACTTCCTCACGATGCGTGCCGTGTCCAGAAGTAACGCCTTCTGTATCAGACCCTTAACCAGCCATCTAACGCGAGCCTCTTGAGATGTTGATCGAGGCTCTTGGCTATCAGTCCGTTAACTGTAACAACTATCGGTACAATGATAGCCGAATCCACATTCCACATGTCAACAATCTCGTGCGCCAAGTCCAGATATTTCATCTGTTTATCTTTTTCGGCCTTTACGAGATTCTCGTCATGCGGAATGGTGATATCAACAATCATTGCTCGGCGCTGAGACCGGTCAATCGCCACAATATCAGGTTTGTTGGCCACAACAGTCCTGTCTGTGATGATTGATCGATCCCAGTACAGCGTGATACGACCGTTTTCGAGAACTGGCTCAGCTGTATACCTGTAGTAAGGTACCTCGATGTCCACATGATGACACAGGATGATCCTGGCTACTTGGTTATGTCTGTGCAAGTACTCGCCGTTAGCAAGACGAGAACAACCCGAGACAATATGCCTAAGTGACTCACCTGGACGGTGGCAGGCACGGCAGATATCGGCAGTACCGTCCCTAAGGATATGTCTCCGGTAGTTGTTTGTCATGATAACTTCGTCAGCAATTGCACAGACAAAACCTTCGGTTTCCCCGAAGAGGTTACAAAACGTAGCCAGGACACGGAAGCTAAGAAGTCTACATCAGGCCCATGTAGGGCCCGGTAGAATCTTCCGTGGAGCTCCTTGCTCTGCCATACGGCCCTGCGTTCATCCGTACTCAGCACTACTGGTCCAGCGTCAGACTGGCCATATAGTCGAGGTGGCGTTTGCCAGCCGGGCCCCAGCTTGCGCGGGCCCCCCATGGGCGTACTTTGAGGGGCTTGCCGCAAGGCAGACGATAGATACGATAGGGGGACCGCGCAGGCTAGGACACAGAATCGGATTTAATCAAGGATGACGAGAATAGACGCAGACGATGACGGAGCCACGGGCAAAGGCTAGTTTGTTGTATTATTGGAACATAGGTAATTGGAACTGAACGTTAAGTACCTTTTTTTTTGTTAAGGCGAGAAAAAATGTTCCTATCCACACACCCTGTCGTTCGGGGCAACGGACAGGGTAGTGTGGGGCCTTCACCCACTAAAGAAACCCGCCGTGTGCCGTCTCTCCGCCTTTATTGGCGGGCCACTGGAACTATGTTACATTTCTTCGGTGGTAACGTTAAGTACCTACCTAATAATATATATCGTTGATAATTAATGATTTGTAAATTTCATTATTTACCAATGGTATCCCATCTACCATTATCCAGTCTCGGGCCCTGACTGGAGCAACGCGGGCCCTGACTGGAGCCGCCCTGGCCCTTCCGGCCCAGTCCGACCCTGTACTGGTCTGCGCCAGTTCTCCTTAGCCAAGGAGAGTGGAGTGAGTCCGGAATCTACAGTGACCACATCACGATGCATATCCCTATCAGAATGCATTACGGTTATTACTAGTTATTATTATTCTGTTTATTCATTTTATATCACATTATATACATTTTTAAATATATTATGAAAAGAAACAAACACTCACACAAACATGCTTATAAAAATACAAACAAAAACACAAATAAATAAATTTAAAAATGTATAAAATAGTGGACCACCGACATCGGGTGCAGGGACCAATCTGCCGGTAATTAGGGCTCCAGAGTAAGGAACCTCCTCACAATACGTGCCGTGTCGAGGAGTACCGCCTTTTGCATCAAGCCCTTAAGCCAGCCGTCCAACGAGAGTCTCATTAGATGTTGGTCGAGACTCTTGGCAATCAGTCCATTAACCGATATGACTATCGAAACAATAATTGTTGAGTCAACATCCCACATGTTGGTAATCTCGTGAGCTAAATTCAAATATTTCATTTGCTTTTCTTTTTCAGCTTTCACGAGATTCTCGTCATGCGGAATAGTGACATCAAGAATTACTGCACGGCGCTCTGATCGGTCTATCACCACTATATCAGGCCTGTTAGCAACAATAGTCCTGTCAGTAATGACAGACCGGTCCCAGTACAACGTGGCACGGTCATTTTCGAGAACTGGGTCGGGCACATATTTATATAGTATGGCACTTCAATTTCCACCACATTGTATTTAAGAGCAAATTGCTGGTGAACAATCCTGGCTACCTGGTTATGTCTGTGCAAATAATCGCCATTGGCAAGACGAGTACTACCGGAAACAATATGCCTGAGTGATTCTCCGGGTCGGTGGCATGCCCGACAGATGTCAACTGTACCATCTTTCAGGATATATTTCCGGTAATTATTCGTCATCACAACTTCATCCATTATTGCAAAGACAAAACCTTCAGTTTCTCCGAAGAGATCACTGAATTGCAGCTAGGAAACAGATGCTGCAAAGTCAATATCAGGCCCATGTAAGGCCCGTAAAAACGTCCATGCAGCTCCTTGCTCTTCCATACCTCCCGGCGGTCCTCAATGCCAAGTACCATAGGCTTGTGTCAGTTCTCTTTAGCCAAAGCAAGCGGGGTAAATCCTTGATCCACTCTAACTACATCACGATGCACGTCCGTGTCTTACTGGTTATTATTATTATTATGCATTTACATGCATTAATCCAATATAGTAAGTTTAATTTTTCAATTAAAATTCATGGCGCAAATAGTATGAATTTTCACAAATAATTAAAAAGAAAAAAAGTAGCTTAGCATGTTAAGTGCTAAAATACAGAACAAAATGTTAATAGGTATTATAAAAAAAAACTAATAAAATTTCAACTTGATTTATTTAATAATCATCATTATTATTAAAAGTGAATATTACAGTATAGATATCTATGAAAGTATGCGAATAATAAATAACTATTTACATAGAGAAAATATTACATAATAACCAGTAGGTACAGATGTTGTGAAAATCAGTAGCAGTCCGTAATTAAATACGAGTAGATATCGTGCCGATGACATTGGCTGTGGTGCCTAATCATGATTAACAAGTTTTCTATGCTATGGATGGTAATTATCATTGAGATACTATTTTCTTTCCTGAGATATCTACAAATAATAACAGAGGACAAAAATGTTTTCTTGGTTATGTTATTTCATAAATTACGTTACCGAATCTATCGCGTTTACTTAATTTTCTACTATCCCGATGTTTCGTTCGATACGGGTGGATAGTAAAAAATTTTGAAAACGTGATTGATTCCGTAAAAGTAATTTTATTTTATATATGAACGCGAATGTTACATATTAATATAACATGTATCTAACATTCGCGTAAATATCAAAAAGTATTATGTTTTCTGTTTATCTTTTAGATCATTTCTCTTCTAGGCACAAGAAATTCGAATTACGAGTACTCGCGTTATATTTAATTTATTTTTTGATTGAGCATAAGTAAACCAAGGAAAAAAAATCTGTTGACAATTTATGTCCTATAATAATAATACAATATATTAAATTAAGTTTATAGATTAAAAGATAGAATGATTATAAAGAATGTTGTAGATTCCAATACTAAGTTGGAATTGGAATGACGATACCCCCCGGTTACCGTAAGGCTAAGAAAACGCTAACCTCTGGCTAGCTTGAGTTTGTGAAACTTTGTTGTTAATTATTTTGTATATTTAATTAAGCATTGATGCGCCCTTTAGAAACCGGTGATAGTGTACGACCTTGATGCTCTTAGGGTTGCCAAGACGATTTTCTCATATCATTTGAACAATATTCATTACATATCAATCAATAATGTTTTAATATACCTGCTATTATATCCATCTGGCTTTCCAATTGGCAAATTGATGTATGAGGTATCTACTAATAAATTTTGCAAAAACCATATATAAGCACATTGAATGTTTACGTAATGAAACGGTATTTTAATTTCGGAACTGCAAGCGACTAGAGTAAAATACTAGTTTTAGTTAATAATTTTACTTGTGACATAAACTACTCTGATGTCAGAAGTGTAGGTACATTATCATACTAACAGAACACGGTAAAGATGAAAGTAGGTACTGAATGTTATGCTATTGTCTTGAAACGCCTTCAGTAGGTACTAGAAAGAAGCGGAACTGATAAGGAAAGAGCACATAATAACCATCAAGTACATTTATTTATAAAGATAATATACAGCAACATAGCGAGAAAAGCTATACAAAGTACGGAGACGTTTTTTAATATATTTATGCTAATGTGTCGTAAGCTCATCTCCTCAATTTTAGCAATATTTGTCTTACTGATCTTTTATGATGCAAAATACTTAAAGTAGGGTGTGATGTTTTAAATTAAGTACTAGCTGCAGTTACGAGTAAAATTAGCTTTTTAACAATAGTAGGTACCTACATAAAATAATAAAGAGTAACGAACGCTGTAGGTGTAAGATACATTTCCAACAGTCATCTTATCTCGATTCCGATTCTTAAACCTATACAAATTGCACAGCCTGTGACAATTTTCCTACTCTATTTCGTTTGAAAAACGCATCTTAACATCTACAAAGACGAAAGAATGACAAATTGACACGCCGTTTTTAAACTATTAATGTAAACTTACTTTTACTACAAGCGGGCAAAGCCTTCGCAAACAATATTTATAAACAGCAAAACGTTTTCAGCATAAGTAATGATAGCTTATACTTAGATATACATTTCATGTATCATAAGAAGTTTAGTTTACTTTATAAGCAAAATATAACAATACGTATAAAGCGAATAAGTCCTTACAATAAGTAATCTCTTAACAGCTAGATACGTTAGATTGAGAGTTGCTAAACGGAAATATCCAAAAGTCCTCCAAAATAGATATAATGTTTTTCGAATACGCAAGAAGGATGGAGAAAAATGTAGAATATATACCTTATGAATTTAAAGAGTAATTTATTTAGTTACACATGTACTATAATTATTATATTTGGCATAAGTGACACAATAGAGGAGTATCTAAAGATAGTGCTCGCCGAGTAAGTTTGTCAATGGGGATCCACGGGCAAAGCTGAGTGCAGATGGCGCTATCGGCGAGATGGCCACTGTCAAATTGTAATTGCTTTGCATGGAAGTAACATGGTCGTATTATAGGTCCATGTTGCTTTGTTTGCCTGAGAATTGTTTTCTATTTTTTATGTTCCATTCGGTTGATCAGCGTTAGTGTTAAAATGTACCTGAAAGATTAAATACCTAATTGAAAAATGCTATGCTGCGTAGCCACAAAAACTTTTTCCACTTTTTTAATGTTGGATCTTTGGGAAATAAATGTAAATCGGGGTTATTACATTATGGTACAGCACACAGGCATATTACGAGGAAATTAAAATTTACCAAATTACAGGTTACAAATTGTATGGAAATGACAATTTTCAATGGCCATGTCGATAAGACGCCATCTGCCGTGAAATGATAACAGTAAACATCCCCGTTGTGGTGACAGCGGTCATTATAATGTGGCGAACGTGAATAACACCAAGTGAAAATTTATTACACAAACTACATCATCTACTAAAGGTCTACACATCTGATTAACTTGTTAGTAAACGAGGACACAATAAAATAATGTATATTTACTTTGATCTATGATAATTGATAACACTCGACAAGTTCACGCTAATACGCTACACGGCATTTTCAACATTCTCCTTTTACCACAACTTACTTTATTTGTTAATAATTTTGTAACAAAGTTGTCGTATCTATTAATCATGTTGATCATTGAATTTATCGAAAATATCGATGTATACTCCTAAGGAATATCTGTTGTTTAATTTTTTTTCTCTCTTACCTTAATATGTAATTTACATTACAATTCATAAGGAAAAATGGAACATGCCCTTGAAGTTGTTCCCGAAAGTGGTGGATGCGTATAAAATATATTATGTTACAATTAATTTGATGGCTTCACCACAAGTACACTCTCCGTTGTGAGAATGTTAACATTTAAGATGGGGCAGTAAACCAAAATCGAATTTACGCCAAAAACTGTTGTATTGTCAAAAAATTTAACATGAATGGGGGCAACACTTAACAAACTTACAATGTATCAACAACAACATGATAACGTTAAGTCTTGGTAACATTTTTATTAATATCTGAAGCCCTAGGAGGTGCTAGGGCGAACTACTAGCATTTTTTTATCTCATGCCATTAAGTGACATGTCATAAAAAACGGACATGCACCTAGAGAACATAAGTATCATTTATTTATTTCTTTGCATTCTAATGCCCTATTGGTTATTTATAGTATAGTAAAACTTGAAGTTGTTTCAAAGGAAGAAAACAGATGATATTTTCCTCTCATAATCAAATTATCACAAGCATACATAGGTAGTAGACTACCTAATAAGTTGGTATCTACAAAGTGTATATCAAAATATTTATTAGTTTGGCAAACTTTTTCTCTGAAGGGCTACTACAGTTAGCCAGAGTTATTCTGGATGGTTGCAGGATCTTTAGTATAATACTCTTTGGTTGCAGGATGTGCCGTCAAAACGCTGTAATGTTTAATGAACTGGCTTATCGTTGGTCTTTAGTCGTTCTAAGAAATTGTGGGGCTTGTAAGCAATTAGTAAATTCACTTTTAACTATTATATCACAGGTAAAAATAAAATATTTATTCATTTTAGTTAAAACAAATTAAACTATATTATGAGCTTTGACTGACATTCTTGTGACTGCTTGTGTTGCTGTTGTGCCTAAAGTAATAACGCAGACTTTAACTGCGTAATTGCAATACGATGTCGGTGGTTTTGAGGAAAATTCACACATTGACGGTTTAAGTATTATTTGGCGATGAATATACATCTCTAATTATATGCATACCAATGTATCTGGCAGCAATAGAACGCGTGTTATGTGCCAAAATTTTACGCTATCAAAATAACGCTATATTCTGGCTGAAGTACTCGTATATCGATGGATTCTCTCGCGCGGATGAAATACTCGTATGTGGGTGTGTACTACTTCAATAACAATTTGATTTAGGATTACTTATTTTCTCGCTTTCGTTGTCTGACAACAAGAACATTGTTGGGCGGGTTTTTTAGTATTTCTCATTTACTTCGTAAAAATATGTGAAGCGTAAATCGTTGTTAGTTCTCTAACAGGTACAACTTATTAATATGTCAGCTGTATTAAATTTACACAATACGCATCTACTCAGAAGTCGATTTAAACAATTCATTGTTTCAAGTTTCTTTTGAATACATAATTCATTCACGTATTGTTCTTTTTGAGAATGAGAAGTGTCCTTTGGCATGGATTCCTTTAGTGCAATCGTTTGGTATGGAAAATTATAAAGTGAATAGTGGCGTTATGCCAGGACATTGTGTCTTCTAATTTGACTGTGGTTTATTTTATTACAAGGGTATTATGTGATTTATAGATGCCAAGGATATTTTAGCAATCCAGGCAATTAATTATCTATATTGGCTTATTAATGAAAAGCTGCTGTTAGAGAATCTTTTTGATAATGGCGAGGAACGAGGAAGGGAGAAGGATAAAGAGAGAGAGTTCAAAGTATACACTTTCATAGCTTTTCCATAGTTACAACGGCAATTTTATTAACGAGAACAGATGGTGATTGCACACATGCCGCAGACAAATTATATCAGTATGATCATACGCAACAAACTCATAAAGTACGTTTCAATACGTAGGCAGTTATTATAATATTGTTATTTAAGAATCTTCCTGCCATTCCAACTATTTCAAACACAAATTGAAGTAAAACAAAAACTTTTAAGTTTTGTCTGAAAACACAAGGACATTAGTTGTTTAAGAAAATGTGAAATCCGTCGCGAGTATGACCGTAGATTAATCGCCTCCAAGCGATAGCGCTTGAACGATGCGCGGGTCTGCCTTGCTGCCCTCGCGGAACTCTTCGAGGGTGAGACGGTCATCGTGATTCTTGTCCATTTGATCGAATATCTTGTCAACGCGCTTTTGTGGAGTATTGTCGTCCTCCGGTTGCGGTGTTTGTCCCTTGAAACACAATTTATTACAAATTTTAGTAGGTTTATCTATTTATACTTATAAAAAACCAAGGTGGATCACTTGGTAATTGATATACGCTGAAATTACTGAACCGATTTTAATAATTTTTTCACCATTCGAAAACTAGATTATTCACTTGTAACATAGTCATTTAACATTACTCTATGATGTAGGTACTATAAAAACAGAACTGCTAAGTAGTTCAATAAAAAAAAATACTTAAGCTATGAACTTAAGATACGAAAATTTAAATATGGGTTTTCTTTGATACTGTGAGCCCTGAGAAAGGATGACGGGAATGAAGTAGATCCAAACCAAAATTATTTTTTATACTATGACGCCAGAGAAGTCGCATGGAATACGCAAGTTCTAGGCAAAAATAAATATTATATTTCGCATTATCTCAGGCCAGTATTTTTTTGTAAGTTATGGATTGTATTAAAATAATATCTCATGAATTAGATTGTTATTAATTGTACATTAAATTTATCTATGAACATTTGATGATGTAATAGCGTTTGCTCGCGGCACCGCCGCAACTAAAAGCTAGTTTATAGGTTATGTTTCAGGTTTCCTATATCGGGAACCTGAAATGTGTAGCGGGATAAAATGTATACAAGTTTTAAGTCTAATCAAGACCTAGCAAAAAAGCTGTATCAAAAGCCGTTCAGTAGTTTTTGCATGTTACGCGAACAAACAAACAGACCAAATTCTCAAAAAAAAATTGTGTTCAGCTACGCCTAAATAACCTAAAACTTTTTTTCTCTCAAATATCTTAAATATAGAGAAACAGTTCTGTTACAGCTTTATAGTTAGCTTATTTAGTTCGTATAAATTCTTCTATCAAATATACCTTCGATAATCGAACACATTATTTTTAATTGATGTTTTGACGTCAATATTTGATTGAAATGTTGAATTGTCGCTTAGAAAAAAATTAATTAAGAAAAGAAAAATTTTGTTTTCAATTAAACACAAAGTGGAAAATGTAATATCGAAAATTGGCAAAGCATCTGAACGGTATCCAGGAGATGCAGGTTCAAATCCTGCTCGTGACTGTTATTTTCAATTTTATATTATCCACTTTGTGTTTAATGTATAATATGGCTAAGCATGTCAAATGCTAAAAATATATAGGTTTAAAAATATCTAAATATATTGTTTTCGTGGGTTCGATTCCCACTCAGGACAATTATTTGTGTGATGAACTATATCTGGGTGTTTTCTATCTATTATATGTATGTATTTACAAAAAAAAAAGTAGTATATGTATTATATCCGTAATCTGGTACCCATAGCACAAGCGTTAAGCTTAGTTTGGGACCAGAGGACGTTGTGTGAAAAATATCCGTGAATATTTATTTATTTAAATTTATCCCGGCAATTTTTTTTGTCTGTTTATCTGTTTGTTATGAAGAGTATAACCTAAAAACTAGCTTTTGGCTGTGGCGGAGCCGCGGGCAAAGGCTAGTTCAATATAAAATAAGTTATTGATTTAGCTACTTTCTATTCAATGTGAAACATAAGAAAGGTAAATGAGTTGTATAGCGTTAAAAAAACAATCAATCTCGACAAAAGACACTGAAAAGGTTTCAATGCCAAAGTATTAGGTATACTTAATCAACCACCGAAGGAATGTAACATAGTTCCAGTGGCTCGCCAATAAAGGCGGAGAGACGGTACACGGCGGGTTCCTTTAGTGGGTGAAGGCCCCACACTACCCTGTTCGTTGCCCCGAGCGACGGGGTGTGCGGTTAGGAACATTCTTTGCCGTCTAAACAAAAAAAAAAAAGGTATACTTAATCATTTCTAAAGGACCATTTATCCTCTATAGAAACAATGTCTCCGGTTTTTCATTAAGGGCTCAAAAATATGGCTCGCAGTTGCAAAACGTTTTATTTATTTGAAAGTTTATTTTTAAAAGGCTTGGCATTGGCAATCTTCGATGTCTATAATTATTTTAAGCACATTCGAATTTTACAACAACGTACATAAATAAAAGTTAGTTTTTAGACCTGTAATATTCAATTTGCAGGCACATATATTATCATGATATTTATGAGTTAATTACATAATATTTACACGATGGGAAATACAATCTTACATACCACCATTTGGTAGATAGCGTCGACTATGTTGTACATTTCATCCCTCGTGATGTACCCGTCGTTGTCTACGTCGTAAAGTCGAAAGGCCCCTGTAATGTACATTTTCTATTTAAACAGTGTAGGTTAGATACATTTAATTACTGAGGTAATACAACACAGTTCCAGTGGTCCGCCAATACAGAAATAGAAAGGGCATACAACGGGTTTATATAGTCACACACACTACCCTATTTGTTACCCCGAAAGACGGGGTGTGGGCTTAATTAAATTTTCACCCGCCTTAACAAAAAAAAAAACAAGTTAAATATATTTTATCTTGAGATTTGGGATTGGAATTATAGAAATAAGTAATAACATTCAGGTAAACTTTACAGAAATTACACTCGAGGTTAACACAAAAATAATAATAGTTATTTCACAAATTCTGTGCTCGTTTTGTTTTAGGATCGGTGATATTATTTGCTTAGAGTATTCTCTTAGTCATTTTTCATCGTACTACTGCATTGGTATGATATAAATTCGGACGGTTCCTTTTCGGATACTTATTAAAACCTTATTGACTTACAATGCAATTTTTCATCCAAGTTTCCTCGTGACGTTACTGATAACGCTCGTATGAACTCCTCAAACTCGATAGACCCATCCTAAAACAAGAAGTAAAGTTAGCTATTTTAGGATTTCCTAAACAAAAAAGAAGTTCATACGTTAAGACTTAGAATATTTGAATGCTAACATGTGTTCAATAGGAATATACGTTCAATATAAATATAATAAATCTGATGGGTTTGTTTATCAAAGCACGCTAATCTGGGGAACTAACGTATGTTAATTCTAAACGTTTTTTCGGAACAACCCACGGTTGTTCCGTGATCATGGCGCTTGCAACAGTGCCGAAATATCGGAAACTCGTAAGTAAAAATTTACATGGTATAAATCCCGAAAAAACGTTTAGAATTATAAGTGACCATGAAAGTTTGAAATAACGTATGTTACGTTACACATACATAAAATCACGTCGGTTTTCCAGTGGGGTAGGCAGATACAACGGATTATCATTTGCCGTGATCCTTGCAGGGGCGTAACTATACCAACCATCTGAGGCCCATGGCAAATTCATTAGATGGGGACCTTCCAGTAAATATCGTCACTGTAATTTAATTTTAATAAATGACTATACTTTGCCGTATTCCTGACTCTACCTTCCTTCAATACATGAGCAATTTGGTTGTATTCCTGCATACATCTCTCGCTTCCTCAACATTCATAATTGTCTTCATACACGCTCGCCGCTTTCGGAGACTGTCAATACATGACTGATTTGGTCTAGGTAGGTTAGTCTCGGTCTTCCCATGCACTTACATCTTTCCATTTTTGCATTGTATTTCTTCTTAACCAGTGGCTCATTCAGCATTCTTTCCACATTTCTGAACCGTCAGAACATTCCCTTTCGTATCTTTACACCAATATTCTTTCATACCTACTCGCTCTCTTACGTCATTGTTACGAATGCGGTCAGTCAGCGTCACTCCACAGATTCTCCGCAGAGATCGCATTTCAACCGCATTGATTTTACTCTCATGCTCCTTTTCGCATACCCAACTCTCGCTTCCATATCATATATATATATCATATCCGCGTTGGGACAAGCACTGCAAACACTAAGTAAGAGAAGCCCAGGAAAGATTCCCGGCACAGGAGCCCCCAAGCTTGATCATTTCAGCAGACGCCGCTAGCTTACCATTTTTCAAACTTCTAATCGCCCATTCAATTTCGTCCATACTAATAATGTCAACAGAGGATGCGGTATCGAAGGCTGATCTGTTAGACCATGTAGATATGTCACCGGCATCATCCCGAACATCTGCATACATATCTCCAAATTATTCACTTCATCAGCTTAACATATCGTGTGTGTTTCCGTAAGAATGTCTCCGCCTTTAGGCCTTATTTTATTAATTCTGACGGCTGACCAACAAGTCCCAAGATTTTTTCACCTGCCTCCAGAAGAGTTAGGTGATAAAATTAATTCTGAGCTTGCCTCTCGGGTCGGGGGCCCCCGTCGGGTCGGGGCCCGTGGTATTTTGCCAGCCTTGCCACCCTATAATTACGCCACTGGATCTTTGCCCACATCTTTTGCTTTACTCTCATTATATGCTCATATACATGTACGTCTGCGAAGGGTACTCTTGGCGTGACGTTTCTCGAGCACCTCTCTGATTTGTTAAGAGGACGTTGAACAAGGTCTACCCCTCCCAACTGCACCATTCACCCTCGCAATATATTATCTATATCTCTTTTGTCAACCTTCTTTCATCCATCCTCCCTACGTGCCCAAGCTATCTTATTTTCCCTTTTAAATTTTGTCACTATATCTTCTTTTACACCACATCGTTCTCTCACTACACTGTTTGGAACTACCAAACAGGTTATTAATAATAATAATAATAAATATTCACGGACATTTTCACACAACGTCCTCTGGTCCCAAACTAAGCTTAACGCTTGTGCTATGGGTACCAGATTACGGATATAATACATATACTACTTTTTTTTTGTAAATACATACATATCATAGATAGAAAACACCCAGACGCAGTACAAATACCTGTGTTAATCATACAAATAATTGTCCTGAGTGGGAATCGAACCCACGACCTCGTGCACGGAAGTCGGTTACACTACCGACTACGCCACGAGGCCCATCAATTAAAGTATTAAAATTATTTTGGCATTTGATAGCTCAATTTTTGAGGAACTACTACTACTACTTATAATCACGCCATTTCCCTTGCAGGGTAGGCAGAGAAAACAGGAAGGCTATTAAAAATCACGCTAAGTCCCTCA
This sequence comes from Leucoma salicis, assembly GCA_948253155.1. Classification (NCBI taxonomy): domain Eukaryota; kingdom Metazoa; phylum Arthropoda; class Insecta; order Lepidoptera; family Erebidae; genus Leucoma; species Leucoma salicis. Next base: position 18,077,377 of record OX411803.1, read on the forward strand.
GAGACCGACCAACATTAATAAAATATGTGCTATGTTTACAAAATTAAAATTGGACTGCGATAGATGACATTTTTATAAAAAATATGTAAAGTTTCACGATTTCTCATCGAACAGAATCGGAATGAACGCAAAGCGAAGACAAAGGGTTGGGATGAAGACCAATATAATTATAGGTACAATATGAAAATAAGTTTATGACGAGGTACTCAAAATTGATTTATGAATATTCAGATTTCTTTTGTATTAAAAGGCGGGTGAAACCAGCATTTTAGGAACTTTACCTAACTTGATAAATACTGATGTTACGTATTAATCCTACTATATAATATTTACTAACATTATGAGTGCAAAAGTGAGATTATTTGTTTGCTAGGTGAAAGCCTGTAACTACTAAACCAATCATCATTAAACTTGGCTTATATTGTAGTCTGGAGCCCAGAAAAGGACATGCCTACTTTTCAACCCCGAAAAATTTATAATATTCGTGGGATAGATATTTTTAGAGTGATGTATTTATATTCTTTAGTCCACGCGGAGTCGCAGACAACATCTAGTATAGTAAATATTATAAATGTGGAAGTTTGAGAAGACGTTTCGTTGTTTGGATGTTTGTATCTAAATCACGTCTAAACGTCTTTGGACGAAATTTGGTAAAAAAATATTGGTAGTAATAAATCGTGATCTCTCTCCAGTCCTGTTGTAATGCCGTCCCCTCAGACTAAGTTTGAGAACGTACACACTCATGCACTACGTTATTTCCTGCATAAATTACCAGTCGCCGTAGACGTTGGCCTTTGGAGAACAATGCCCCCGGTAATTGTTATTCATGATAGCTTCGTACGGAGAAAACCTTCAGTTTCTCAGAACAAGTTACGAAAACTTAGTCAGGCCATGGAAGCTAAAAAAACTTCTCCAATATATTGGAGAGCAAGGATACCATCTCAATCACTCTGTGTTTCTGCGGATCCGACCGGTCACTTCTTTTTGAGAATCGGCTGAATATCTCACACGTTGTTGGCACCCTGTTGGGATGAGAGACGGTACATTCGCGTAAGGAAGGGCGTCACCTCAGTCAGAAGTCTTTCAATTGGACCTTTGCTGATACATGCCCCTGTCTCTAGAAACGTTTACTATATATAGTTACTAAAGATGAGCCACTTCCAGCCAAATATTGTTGTGCAAGAATCACACAGAAACAAATCAAAAATCTTATTCCATCATCCTCATTTTTACCAAGGACCTATTGTTACTGTAGAATTAGAGGATCCAAAGAACTTCGAATGGTATGTGCCTGAAAGAGTTGTCAGTGTTGTGTGACACCACCTCTCTTATCATGATATACTAGTATAAATTATAATTTGTGAATAAGGAAAAAGAGGACGACCGGGAATCTGCGTCCCTTCCTATCCGGGGTAGTGCTCTAATCCACTGAGTTACCGTACTATTAAAAAAAAAATGTACGGTAGCTCAGTGGATTAGAGCACACCAGATAGGAAGGGACGCAGGTTCGATTCCCGCTCGTACTAAAATACTCTTTTTCCTTATTCACAAATTATAATTTGTACTTTAAGAGTAGCTGAGCATGTCAAGTGCTAAAATATAGATCAAAATATACTAGTATATTTTCATTCAATAATTCTATATAACTCCTTAATCTCGTATGTGTTACCTTTCCTAAAAATAAACTAAAAATAGTGGGTCAGCGGTTGAAATCAAGTACAAAAGTAACGTGCCTCCAAAACCATTGATTCCTTTGATAGAGTTCAAAAATAAAGTAATGCTCTACTGATTAGTAAAAATTGATGCACTAATGGGTAACAATCTAGACTATCCAAAATGTATATTTTTTTAACGAGCTGCTGGCCAGTGCGGGTCTCCGGTAGATTATGAATATTTAAGCGCACTGCAATCACCCGTTATCGATGGACGAACGTTGTGTCACTAATTAAGTGCTGAATATTCCTATCCGAGGTGAAAGTTGACCAGAACAGTTTTTCATAAATTTTGCTTTGCATTTTCATAAAGGGATAGATGGTGTTTTGAGTCATATTCCTGTTGACTATACCTAGATCAGGTATGCTTAAAATTCTTTAAACTAATAATATTGACCTCGTGCGTAGTTAAAAGTATTATCCTGAAATATAATTTATACAACACACGTTGTTATGTTGTTTTCTATATATTAAAGCAATAACCGTGCCGCGTGATATCAACTGCTTTTTAATTTAAAAGAAGTTAGTAGTTCTTGTTAATAAATGAAGACTTAGGCAGGGGCCGCACTGGTGCGGCGACGGTGACACAACGGAGACTACGCAATAATAAATATTTATTAACAATGGCGTTGGCCGCACCACCCCAGTGACATGCGACTTTTATTTGATTATATTTTGTGACATTATCAAATGTGCTATAAAAAATAATCAAACTTCTCAACTTTATTATCTTTTCTTACTTAAATATTATAAAAGTGAAAGTCAGTTCATTGGATTTTTGCTTTGTTTGTGTTGAAAGTTTGCATATAGTTCGGAGCTCAGAAAAGAGCATGGGATTGGACAATGACGGTTCATATGCAATCGCAATTTTTCCATATAGGTATATATTAATGTGCCGTAGAGAGAGAGGAACACACGAGTGTATTATAATAAAGTCTGAAGTCCAGTCAAAGGAAGTCGTGAGCGGAAACTAGTATTATTATAGACTAAACATGTGTAATTTTTGTAATATCCAGAATCAATATTATTATTGGTTTTTGTGGTTAATTTCATCACTCACATCCATCCATACATACACCAGCCTTTCAACGTCCACTGCTGGACATAGGCCTCCCCAAGAGAACGCCACAACGAGCGGTCCCGTCATGGGGGATAATGCCGTAATCGCCACGCTTGGCAGGCGGGTTGGCGATCGCAGTGGATGTTGTTAATACTCGAGGGAGTGCTGCTGCCCACTCCCCCGGTATTCCCTCAGTCGGCTCTTACGACTCCCGTGGGTAGAGAGGGGTGGGACAATTCTAAAGCCGGCCCCACACGGCATCACTCACATACAACAATAAAACTTGGATAAATAGGGTACTTACATTGTTTTCGTCGAACACTCGAAAAACAAGTGAAGCAAACTTGCTGGGGTCACCTTGAGGAAAGAACTGTTTGTAGATCTTGATGAACCCCTGGAAATTACAATATGATAACTATAGGTATGTACTGTCTTGAACAGATTGAAATAATACAATGACTTTCAGAATTACAATCTCTCGACATAAATTGCAATATAATTTTACCAGCCCACCCGAACGGAATTCCGCATCCAGTAAAGGACCTGTTCTTAGATGATTTTAAATCTCAAATTTAAGAGGAGCGATACATTTTGATACCGTGGTTAACATGAGAGGGAAATCCTGGAATTTTGATAGAGTTATAAGGAAGATCTCTCGGACTGGAGGAAAACAGGCTAGTAATAGGTATAGGTAATTTGATAATTTGTTGGATAGACAGCCATTGTGGTACGAGTATATCATATCAAAAACCATCAAATTAAATACTCGTATATGTAATTTTATTTAAATATTATTTAATATAGTTAATATTCGTACCTGCTCAGTGAGAAGCCCATTAGGACAGTCTTTCAGGAATCCTTTATGCCTAAAAAAATAAAAAAACAGGGTTAAAGATTTTTAATTCTAAAAATTAAAATTTGTGTAAATTACTGTATCGGAAGCGTTACCAGAGTCGAATTTCCTTTTCAGTAACTGTAACAAAGAGAAAATGATATTTAATATTGTACTATATTTTATACAAGATACATATAGGGAATAATAAGTACGATGTAGAATTTTATACAAAAATATATGGTTGCTAGTATGTTCATAAAAACATAGCATCACACCTGTATTCTCCGAAGGGTAAGGCGGAGGTGTATTACACACCCACGATTCGCCAGCTATGTTTAAGTCCCACGTAATAGGGGCGAGCCTATTACCTTCTACCGGGCACATTTCCAAACTCCGGGCTGCTACTAAGAATTATTCTTTTTACGAAAAAACTCAATAACACTGCCCGACGCGGGGATCGAACCCGAGACCTCGTGATCAGCAGTCGCTTACACTACCGCTGTACCACAGAGGCAGTTAGTATGTTCATATCGTTATTTTAATTATAAAAAGCCTTTGCCCGCGGCTCCACCGCAACCAAAAGCTAGTTTTTAGGTTATATCTCAGGTTCCCAATATAGTAGCGGGACCAAATGTACACGTTTTTAAGTCTAATCAAGAGCTATCAAATAAAAAAAACTGTATCAAAATCCGTTCAGTCGTTTTTGCGTGATGCGCGAACGAACAAACCCATATCATCCATCATTTAGGCTCCTTTAGCTGGGTTCCTTTAGCTTAGTAAAAAAAAAACTACTAAAAGAATATGTTAGTAATATTAATTTCCTACTTAATTGTCGTTAAAATATACACACATAATTGTACATTAATAAAATAGTTTAAGATAATTACCTAAACCTAAAATAGTTTATAATTCGTAGTAATAGTATTTTTAATCGCAATGGACGCGGTACCGCCTATTTCTTGGCAAGCAATGTATTATTTTAGCCAACGTAGATTTAGATATTTATGCATGTTTTAGCATGACGTAAACACAATTTTACAAAATAAAAAATGTACAAGGTAATTTATTCATGTAGGTATCGTGTATGTTGGATATTAGGTTACATAACGCGAGAAAAAAATAAAAGCATGGTGCCAATATCTATGACTAAATAATTTCGAATATAATATGATATAATAATGTATATGTATATAACTTGGGTACATACGGTTACTTAACGTAGTTTATGTAATGTGAAATCCTACTAATGTTATAAATGAATAAATTAGATAATTACAGGCAACGAATAGTTTACAACGCACTTTTTTTAAATAAATATTTATGATGGTGTGTGAAAGTTGGTTCAATCACCTGTCTTGCTTTATATACAAATAGTTATTAGTTAGTTATTATTTTACAATTTAAATTTTAGGCGCGGAGTCCACCTAACTCCACCACTCACCCACGGTTTGTCAATCCCGGTTATCTTTGGATACACACAAAATAAACTTTTTTTTGTTAAGGTGGAAAAAAATGTTCCTAACCGTATATCCTATTGTTTGGGGTAACGAACAGGGTAGTGTGGGGCCTTCAACCACTAAATAAATCCACCGTGGGGCGTCTTTCCGCCTTTATTTGCGGGCCACTGGAACTATGTTACAATACTTCAGACACACAAGTTAACCTAAATTGCCAATCCGCACTCTCACAGAGGAGAATGTGATAATAGTAGATAATGTCATTATCGTGCATGTAGCATGACAAAAAATCTCACTAATGCGATGAAACCATGCGATATGGCAGGACTCTCAGAACCACAACCTTGCAATATTCCGCAAAAATCCAAACACAAATTCAATATATACATGTGTACAAGGAAGAGGGTCAAAATAATAAGTTCGATAGTATCAAAGATGGAAAAGGCGGAAACATCAAAGCATCAATTTATGAATAAGATTGAAAAAATTCTGAGCCGACTCGAATTATAGAGACAGGAAGAAGAGTTTGATTTTACGCTACGAATAAGATATCTTAAATCGCGATTACTGCAAACGACATTCTCATGAAATTGGTTGAGTATATTTGTTACTAGCATTTGTTCGCTGGTCCGCCGCAGGTAAAAGCTAGTTTTTAGGTTATATTTCAGGTTCCCGATATAGTAGCGGGATAAAATCTATACCAGCTTTTATGTCTCAAGAGCTATCAAACAAAAAAGTTTAATTAAAATCCATACAGTAGTTTTTATGTGGTGTGTGAATAAACAAACAGAAAAAAAATCTAAAAAATGTGATGTGTTGGGACACCTAAATAGCCTAATATAGTCATTATTTTCTCGAATATCTTAATTCTACAGATATAACAGCGACTATGTAAACAAATAAATGTAAATAAGAATTCTATGTATAGATTTATTTATATATTTGGATGAATTATAATAATTCAATTCAATTATATACATAGTAATTATTATTAAGTAGGTACCTACTAAAACAGTAACGGAAGAGCCCTATGTTCGATGGCTAGTTTCTACCAGCAAGCCAAATTTTCGGACGAATAAAATAAGAACTTACAGTTTTATAATTTGCAAAGGCTATAATATAATTCGTATATGAAACTACTAGCCAAGTCAGACCTTAGGCTTCAATATATTATCCTAAGTTATAAGAAGAAATGATAATATTTTAAGTTGTTATAAAATATTTTATATTGTTATAAATAATTTAGATCTCACTTGTTTTGTCGTTGAAGGCAACAACCAAGGCATATATATATATATATTAAATTGTCACATTTATGTTTTTGATGGGATAGATAGATACAGAAGACCTAATATAATTTTCCTTGAACAAAGACAATCTTAAATTACATTTTAGTGAGTAGGGCAATACCACCATACCCATCAAAACAAATTATAGATATAATCAAAGAAAATAAATGAACAAATATTAAATAATTAATTACCTAAAGTTAATATAAATAGATTGCATTCTCTAATGAAATAAATTACACGAATTTCTTAAATACGTTGCTGCGACGAATCTACTGAGTGATCAAGTTCTCCATTAGGAATTTGCGATTGTGAAATTTTATTATTTAGGAAAGTAATGTTGGAAGTTCTAATGAATTTTGAATAAGACAGAATGTTCATTAATGATAAAATCAGCTCCTTTGTAGAGGCTTTGGGTAGCTCCTCTTTTCTTGTTTTTTTTTATACTACGTGTATGGCAAACAAGCGTATTACCGTAGCCTGTAGACGCTAGCAACACCAGAGGTATCACTCGCGCGTCGCCGGTCTCCAAGGAAAGGTATAGAAGAATAATTTAACCATAAAAATTCAATCGCCTTATAAAAGACTTTTCATTTCTACATAGAAACGCAAACATTATATTCATTAGGCGTGTACTCTTACGAGTATGTAGAGTATCAAATCTATAAAGGTACTTACTAAATAGTGGGTATAATTGAACCTTATTTCATGAGTGAAATAACGACATTGATTTGAGTAATTCTTTTGTGTAGTTAAAATTTTTCTATACGCAGTTAATTCGTAATTTTTTATGCTAAATGTTTTTCCACGAACACACGATGAAAATAGATCTGAGAAACATTTAAATACAGCCTAATACCGAAATATTTGGGTTAACAAGGGCGTGAATATTTGCACTTAGAGCCTAAAAACTATTCGACAGCGTTATAATTAAAAAAATCATCTAAGTCTATATTTATTAGACATTTGTTACTATTATACAACTTCTTGATACAGATTACAAGAGTTCTTAGAGAAAACATTCATTGTGAAATACTTCCCATAAAAATTCTGATCGGGGCGTACTGCCCCATAGCCCTCCTCCACGCTACATAATAACGAGGCAAATACTTTACTTGAAAATTAATAAGAACTTTTTTAATGACTAACGGTTGATGTAGGCCATGCTATCACTAAATATCTGTTAGGCAATATGTTCATCATAAATAAACCTTTATAGAGCACATAAAAGTCGTGAAACTGTCTTAAATCAGTTTTATTTTGTGCATATACCTACTACCATTTTGCCAATGTTTGCTATTGCTAATAGCTAGTGAGTGCTATGACGTCATACTACTAGTTTCTTTCTCCAATAGCATCCTTTTTGTGCAAGTCACAGAGCCTTTTACCTATAAAACAAGAACGATGTTACGTATTATAAAGTTAGAGCGCTGCGCTGTCTGGAATTGTTTGTGCCTTTGAAGCCACTTATACATGCTCTGTTTTATTTAGTAGTTGCATAGAATAAATGCAGTTTACCAAATAATTGTTTTGTTAAAAAAGAAGCGTCATGACATTTTAATATTCGTTAAATTATGCGTATGGACAGGAACATAAGGAATTTCACATTACTTGCCTAGTATACAGCGATATTATAGTTACTATTTGAATATACTCGATGAATACTTTCTTTTATTAAAGGGCTCAATTCCAAAAGCCTTAACAAGAATCTCACTGCTGCTTGCAGAAGCCCCAGATAGGGTAACAGTATTTGGTTATCCGTGTTAACATGGGTATCGCTGATTCATGGTTGTACGCAGCCCGGGAATTTTACCAAGAATAAATGGCACCAGAAAAAGTATATGTAATCCAGGTTATAATTTATCTGTAGGGTAAAATCCGGATAGTTATCCTGGTTTTGAATAGGTATATTTACCAACTTTCGTACAAATACGTTTAGTTATTAGGTAATTTGCGATACAGAGCTAACTTATAGGACCTATCTGGTGTAGTTAATGATGATGTCGAAGGGTACAATTATTATTACATAGTCATGTCCGGTTAGGTACATTTTTCTGCCTGAATAACTAAAAAGGCTATTGCCTTTTTAGTTATTCAGGCAGAAAAATGTACCTAACCGGACATGACTATGTCACATTAAATAAACTCGGCGTGAGCCATCTCTCCACCTGTATTGGCGGACCACTGGAACTGTGTTATATACATTTTATCAGTGGTAACAAGCGGTAAAACCAAAGACTGGAAAGATAGTGAAAGGTATCAAATTCGATTCCCATTCAGATCTCATACGGCATACATAGGGTAAACTGTATAATGATTGGCACTCTAAGCATATTTAAGATTGATATTTATATTTTTTTAATTGATAGGTGTTTAAAAAGTCAGCAAACATTGATAAAGGGTTCTCTGGTATGTATATTTTCAAATGAAAATGCATTAATCAATCTAATTAGAGATTTTTAATAGAAAAATAAAAAGAAACAAAAAATATTTGAAATTACAGTCATTGGCACCATAAGTACAATTACTGATATTAAGTCCGTCATTGGCACCTAATAAAGTAAGATTATAATAGAAAATTGGTCAAAAAAGCACGTAGCCATTATTTACCTAAAAACTAAGCATAATAATAAATAATCTATGTTACAGTCGTTAATTGATGACCCTTATTTGAAAGTTATGTATTAACAGTTCTGCATGGCGCCGGTATATATTTATTTTCTTTAGTGCTGCCAGCTATAATATTATAAAACCTACTTATTTCTGCAAACAATGTTACTATTGCCGATTATGAAAAAAAGTAGAACAGATGTTTTTTGCTATACCAGTTCTTAATATTTGCATTTTAAATCCAAAGTGCCAATGACTAAGGGGGTGCCAGCAATACTACAGTTTACCCTATCTGACTTTTGTCTGAAATGTTGCCGGTATTATTGTGTATTTGTTGGCTTGTGAGTCTGCACTAGGCCAGCGTGCTCAAGTACAGCCTAAATACATCTTACTACGAAAGGAGACCCATGTCCATTATTAGGACAGCAAAAGGGTTGAATAATAAAAAGGAAATATTTTTTTTGGGACATAAAGTATTCTCCTATAATATGTTAATCCAGTGTCTCATCGATCTATTTTTCATACAAACATCAATTTAAGAGTGATTGAAGGACAGACGTCCGAACATCTAAATATCTTCACAAACTTTCACATTTATAATATAAGTAGGATTTTGCAACATTTTGTGGGGTAATAGAAAATACAAAACTTTATTTTATTTCCGCGCTTACGGCACGAGGGCAGTGTGTGTTAGAGCAGAACCCCAAGACTCAGTGTGGCAACCTGTTGGTCAGCCACTAAACTGTCACTGGTTAGCTAGAGCCAAGCTTATTAATATAAGGCTCTGAATTTACGTACTTATTCAAATCGACTTAGATACCTATACTAAAAACACGAAGACATCAAATATGTATACAACATTTTAAAGACCAATCTTTAATTATAAATATTAGTACGTATGTATGGAATTTGTTACCGATATTGATAGTCCCGAGTAAATCTCACTATAGCTTAGTTAACAAAGCGTCTGGAACGGTTTACCAGAAGACGCAGGTTCAAATCCTGCTCGTGACTATTATATTCGATTTCACATTTTCGCACTTTGTGTTTTCTTGTATCTTATTTTTAGAAGATACATTACGGCTTATTGCGAGCTTCTAATGTCTAAAAGCTCTCTGTCTAGATTCTAAAAGCTCTACATACGACGAGCAACCCCCTAAGAAATAGTTTCATGAAACGTGACTTGCGAGAAGTTCGTGAAAAAAGTTGCCGTGATTGAAAATAACACATTCGTTTATGTACGTGTGTGCCTATAACACATACCTCTTTGTGATATAGAAGCTATTTTGTTTATGCAGTAACGCTTATAAATTCGGAAATTCATAGTTATTATTGTGACTTTATAATTTGCTAACGGTAATCATGACACTCGTAAACAAATTAGATTTAGTAGCCCCCACTCGCTTGACCTTTACCAAACGAAAGGAAATTACATTGTTATCTTTCCCATCTTTGCCTATTTATTCCATTTATACTTGGCATATAATGTAGCATTATATTTTTTTCTGCGAACTAATGTCAAGGAAAGCTATTTGTAGCATGAGAAAGAAAATACGAATATTTTATATTCCTAAATAAAAGTTGACCGAGGGACAAGAACAAGGACTGCCAAGCCAGTAACTATAATAATTCTATATATTATTATATAAATAAAAATGAATCAGCGAAATGTATGTACGCGCATAGCTTCCGAACGACTGCACCGAATTGGATAATTCTTTTTATTTTGTGTTCGTTATTGTAAGGACAAGGTTTGTATAAAGAATATTTAAAAAAGCGAACGAAAAATTCATCAAGTAAATAAAATCTCATAATATAAAGAGTGAATGAGACAGAAGACTGTGAAAGATCTTTAATATATTGACAAAACATTGACTTAATAACATCCAGCAGTTGATTAAAAAAATATTGACAGTATGCATAGATTGACATTATTTCAATAAAATTTAAGGAAAACCGAAACATATTGTGTCGAATTGTTTAATTGTAATTTTATTTCATTACATGGTCGCAGTTTAAACGAATGATTTTCTCTCATTTTTTTCATTAAGTAGGTATCTAACGTGTAACATTTCGGTGCAGCGCAGACGACACACTTTTTGTGCGATCGAATCTGCGGCGCACAAAAAGTCTGCATGGCGCGCTAAAAGTCCGTCGCGGATTTTTCGTAGACTTAACGCACACGACGCACATCTACGATCATTTTGTCGGCAGAACTGTAGGGACGTATACGCTGGGGTGCGGGTCGGGATACCTCCGCGTTGGTGCACCCCGGGCAACGTCGGCAGTCTAGTGCCGGCGGCTGAATCCCGGCAGCGGACGGCTCTTCGCGTGTCCCTGATCAGCAGAGGGCACAGTTGACAGGCCGGACGTCCGCCGTGGAGGGTCAGCGGGGCCATAGTGGCCCCCCCAACTCTGGAAGGGGGACAGCGGGGTCACAGTGACCCCCCCGTCCCCGAAGATGGGGCTTTCAGCCTGAGTGGCGACGGGCTCACTGCCTGCAGTGGACCAAACGTATGCCGTGGAGAGCCAGCGGGGCCGTAGTGGTCCCCCCGGCCCTGGGAGACGGAGACGGGGCTTTTGAGCCTAAGGGGCGACGGGCTCACCACTTGCTCTGCGAGCGGTGGGCACGGTCTGATGCAGACCACCGTCCGGCCCAACCCGTAATCCTGGAGGATAGGACCGCGGGGAAGAAAACCCCTATAAAAAATCACTCCAATCCAAGCTCTGCCGCCCGGTGAGGGATGAATGGCTGGAGGGTATCCAGTCGCGAGGGCGGCACCACCATAGTCGAAGGACTAAACTAAAAATGGCGGATGTTAAAAACATTTGTATACCTCCGGAAGGTACCGGGCGCAACGCGTCCGGAAAATCCCTCACAGGGCCGAGTACCAAGACCGGCCCTGTCAGCCCCGCGTATCGGAGGGGGGGCAACCAACGCTGATAACAAAAAAGAAGAAGGGAGTAAGAAGAAGAAGAAGGGAAAGACCCGTGGCAAGAAACCCACGCCCGCGGGTAGTTCTACCATAGGCAGCGGCTCTACCGCTGATATGGATACCTCCGACGGTGGCAACAGTTCCGCCATAATGCCGAGCACCTGCCTGCCGAAGCCGGGGTATAGTAGGAGCGCGGCCATATCGACGGAGCAGCCAGCCTCATTGGCGGAGCTGCCAGCGCGTCTCCTGAAACGCCCAATATCAAAGAAGCGAAGCGCGTCATCGGAGTCGGAGGGCAGCTCCACGGAGATGCCCCCGCCGGGAAGGCCGGGGAGGTCGGCCAAAAGGGGCCGAGGCGTTAGCGGGCGTATGGCGACCCTAGCCTCGACCCTAGTGGATGAGGCCATACTTTAGGGTCTGGCAGGGGGGCTTTCGGTGGGGAGAGGGTAACCCTCCTCACATTGAAGCTCCGTGAGGAGCCTCCGGACACGGACGGTCCGCCCACGGTGGACCAGATTTCCCAGAAGGTTTCCGATGCCCGGGCCGTCGTTTTTACGGTGGCTAATGGGTAACGGAGCCTTCGGGGCAGTCTCGCGGAGGCCCTCAATAGCGCTACCAAAGTAGCCTATGGAGCGATGGAGTCTCTCCGGCGGTACTCGGTGCCGGGGGAGACGGGAAAGCTGCAGGCGCCTCGAGGCGGAGGCGGCAGAGCCCCGTAAGGAGCTCGCCGGCCGGCGAGCCAAGCCAAGTCTCGCCAAGGCCGGGCCGGAAAACTCTGCCTCAACGGCGGGTGCGGGGTCTCCGGCCCTTGATCTCCTAACAGAGGAGCAGATGCGCCAAGTCATCGATCGCATTAGTTCCATCTATGACCCGCGCATCAACTCTTTGAGCACTAGGCTGCTGCCGGAGCCAAAACTCCGTTCAGCTCTGGCCGCGGATAAGAAGGCCGCGCCGCCCTCAGCCCCAACGCCGCTGCCCTGCCAGGGTGGCCGCGTGGGTACTTATTCCGCAGCTACGGTTGCTACGCCGCCCAAGGGGCAGGGCAAAGTTGCCCCCAAGGCTAGTAAGCCAAAGACGGCGCAAAAGGCTGGGCAGCGCTCCAAGGGCCAGCCCAAGGAGCAATTGCCTCCAATTCCATGTGCTGGCGAACCCACGCGGGCCCCAGCAAACTTACCCCGGGATTCCCAAATCCCACCAACCGCCACGTCCGACCTTGTACCCTGCGACGGGGGCTGGCAGACTGTGGACGGTGGGAGGAAGAAGTCCCGGGGTAAAAAGAAGAAGGGATCTGCGGCTGGGACTGCTACCCAAGCCGTGGAGCCTGCAGCATCGGGGGGCAAGCCCGGCTCCAGAAAGAAGCCGCGCAAGCGCAAGCTTCAGACGCCGAAAACGGCAGCGGTGGTGATCACCATGCTGCTGGAGGCGGAAGCGGGCCTGGGTTATCAGCCCATTTTGAGGAAGGCCCGGGTGGAGATTGACGTCACTGATCTCGGAGGCGTCGCCGCCCGGACCCGCTAAGCCCGGACAGGGGCTCGAATCCTCGAGTTCCCTGGGGCGGAAGGTCCCAAAATGGCCGATACGATAGCCACGAGGCTGCGAGGTCTATTAGGTGAAGACAGTGGAGTCCGCATCACCAGACCGGTGAAATGCGCTGAACGGCGCGTTTCCGGTCTGGACGACTCGGTGACGGTTGACAACGTCCGGGAGGCCATTGCCTCGAAAACCGGACGCTCGAATGCCGTCAGAGTGGGATCCGACCAGAGACGGACCGGACCAGGCGGTGTGGGTACCGTCTGGGTGAGTTGCCCTGTCGCGTCAGCTAAAATATTGGCTGACGCAGGCAGGCTCCTCGTGGGCTGGAGTTCCGCGCGGGTTACCGTGCTGGAGCCTCCACCTGCGAGGTGATATAAGTGCATGGCGGTTGGACACACCCGACCGACGTGCACTAACTGCTTTGATTGCGGCGGCCTTTGTTTCCGCTGCGGTCAGGCAGGGCATAAGGTGGCAACCTGTACCACCCCCCTCACTGCCCCGCGTGTGCTGCAGGCAATAGACCTGCGAAGCACTACACGGGGCGGGAAGGGTGTAGACCTCCAGCCACTGCAGGCCCAAAAAAGGCGGGGACCAGCCAATTGGCTCAGGCTGCCCCCCCCTAGCACGGCTTCGCCGCCGGCCCGGATGGAGGAGGATATGGTTACGGCCTAACGTTCAACCGTAACGCTGTCCTCCTCCAGATGAATCTCAACCACTCCGCCAGAGCGCAGGATCTTCTCCTGCAAACCATGGTGGAGCGGTTGATTGGTGTAGCCGTAGCTGCGGAGCCTTATTGCGTTCCTGACCGCCCTAACTGGGCGAGCAGCCGCGATGGCTCCGTGGCAATCGTCAGCTCCACGGCGCTTCGTTCCCCGCCCTTGCCGATCAGAGACAGCGGTACGGGATACGTCGCAGCCAACTGGGGGGGAGTTACGCTGTACGGCGAGTACTTCTCCCCCAACTGGAGTCTGGCTTATTTCGGGGTCTGGCTTAACAGCCTAGAGACCTCGTTGCGGCGCTTGGCACCTAGCCGCGTCCTGGTTGTGGGGGACTTTAACGCCAAATCCACGGCGTGGGGGTCCCCTGAGACCAATGCTCGCGGGGCGGCGGTTGTTGAGTGGGTGGCGTCGACGGGCCTCTGTTTATTAAACAGAGGCTCCGTCAACACGTGCGTGCGACGACGGGGCGGGTCGATAGTGGACCTTTCGTTCGCTAGCCCCGACGTCGCAGCACGAGTGAGGAACTGGTGTGTCCTGGAGGAGGTTGAGACCTTGTCCGACCATCGGTATATCCGAATTGAGGTCTCCCGGTCCCTCCAGGGCCCCAGCAGGGGTCACGCGGCTCGCAGAACTTCTGCGTTCCCGCGGTGGGCTGTGGGTAGGCTGGATAGGGACCTACTGGCGCAGGCAGCCATCGTTCAATCGTGGCTGTCCTCACCAACCCTGACTGAGGAGGTGGACGTTGAGGCTGGCCGGTTTCGCGCTGCGATCACGCAGGTGTGCGACTCAGCTATGCCCCGTGTGCGACGTCCCCGTCCGAGGAAAGGGCTCTACTGGTGGTCCCAGGAGCTGGCGGACCTCCGTGCGGCGCGCATCCGTGCCCGGAGGTCCTACACCCGCAGTCGGTGGCGCAACCGCGATGGGGAGCGGGACCGGGTGGGCCGGCTGTACGAGGCATACCGCACTTCGCGGGCCGAGTTTAAGCTGGCCATCTGCCGCGCCAAAACTGAGAAAAGGCAGGAGAAGCTGGACGGTCTCAATCGTGAGCCCTGAGGTCACCCGTACCGTGCGGCGCTAAATAAGCTCCGCAACCAGCCCCCCCCCCTCACAGAGACTCTTCAGCCCAGCCTCCTCCCCAAGGTGGTCGAGGGCCTATTCCCGCGACGGTTGGGGCACACGCCCCCGGTCATAGCACCGCCAGGTAGCGACCGGGAGGCTGACCTCAATGTACCACCCGTCACTGCGTCGGAAATGGGGGTGGCTGTTGCGCGGATTCGTTCCAAGAACACCGCCCCCGCCCCGGACGGGATACCCGCCCGGGCTCTGGCCCTGGCTCTAGACCACCTGGAGCCCCGCCTCAGGGAACTGATCGACGCGTGCCTGGCGTCCGGACGGTTTCCTGACTGCTGGAAGGAGGGGAGGCTGGTACTCCTGTCAAAGCCGGGACGAACGCCGGATTCAGTCGGGGTCTTCAGGCCCATCGTGCTGCTGGATGAGGCTGGTAAGATGCTAGAGAGAATCCTCACTGCCCGCATTGTCCAGCACCTGCGCGACGTCGGGCCTGACTTGTCGGACACCCAGTTCGGTTTTCGAGCTGGTCGTTCGACAGTCAGCGCGATCATGCGACTGAGGGCCGCGGCCGCGGCGGTCGTCACCGGTGGGGAAATGCTGTTGGCGGTGTCGCTTGACATTGCCAACGCATTTAATAGTCTGCCATTCAGCTGCATCAGGGAGGCACTCCTGTAGCACCCCCCCGTGATACCGGACCTGGTGCGACTGGTGGCGGACTATCTAGAGGGTCGCAGCGTCGTCTATGAGAGCCGCATAGGGGACGTTGTGAGGAGACCCATGTCGTGCGGTGTCCCACAGGGTTCGGTCCTGGGGCCGCTCCTGTGGGACATTGGTTACGACTGGGTGTTGCGCTGTCGGCTCCCCCCCGGGCTGGCAATCATCTGCTATGCGGATGCCACGCTGGTTGTGGCCCGGGGTGGAAACTTCGAGAAAGCGGCGTTCCGGAGGTGGTTAGGAGGATTGGGGTGCTGGGGCTTAAGGTGGTCCTGGACAAGTCGGAGGCCCTACTTTTCCATGGGCCCCGACGTCGGCCACCTGCTGGCGCCTCGATCACAGTAGACGGGGACCAGATTGGGGTGCAGGCTCAGATTAAGTATCTGGGCCTGGTGCTGGACGGGCGGTGGCGCTTTTGCGAGCACTTCCGCCAACTGTCCCCGAGGCTAGTCAGCACAGCGTCTGCCCTTGCACGGCTCATGCCGAATATGGGCGGACCCAACAATGCGTGCCGACGGCTTTTCGCGGGGGTGGTCCGGTCGATGGCACTGTACGGCGCACCCGTGTGGGCGGGGTCCCTGGACGCACTGAACAGGGCTCTTCTGTGGAGACCACAGAGAGTCGTTGCGTCCAGGGTCATACGCGGATACCGCACGGTGTCGACTGAGGCGACCTGTGCGTTGGCTGGAATCCCCCTGTGGGACTTGGAGGCGGAGATGCTCGCTGAGGTGTATCGGCGGGCGTCGCAAGAGCGGGAGGGGGGCGAACGCCCCCTACCCAGGGAGGTGGCCAGGTGGGAGGGCGACGCCCGCAGAGCTGCCATGGCCAGGTGGAGGGCGCGGTTGGAGGCGCCCCGAGCCGGTCTTTGGACCTAAGGGGCGCTCCAGCCAGTGCTGGAGGAGTGGGCAGGGCGACGGCATGGAGTCCTTACCTTCCGACTGGTGCAGGTGCTGTTGGGGCACGGTTGCTTCGGCAGATACATGCACATAGTCGCAAGGAAGGAAGCGACTCCGGCTTTGTTAAGGCGGGAAAGAATGTTCCTAAGCGCACACCCCGTCGTTCGGGCCAAAGAACAGGGTAGTGTGGGGCCCTCACCCACTAAAGAAACCCGCCATGTGCCGTCTCTCCGCCTTTATTGGCGGGCCAACGGAACCACATTACATTCCTTCAGTGGTCAGACTTTTTTGCCTGCGACTTTGTCTGCGATAGATTTTGTTAACATAGGTATTATGAAAAACGTGATTTTAAAATAAATTAAGATTCTTAATTCTAATGAATTTTCCTACAATTAAAAGCTTAAACACAAATTCATCGCTCAATGTAACCCACTTCTTTTTTGTTAAGGCGGGAAAAAATGTACCTAACCGCACACCCCGTCGTTCGGGGAAACGAACAGGGTAATGTGGGGCCTGCACCCACTAAAGAAACCCGCCAAGTGCCGTCTCTCCGCCTTTATTGGCGGGCCACTGGAACTATGTTACATTCTTTCGGTGGTCCGCCGGTGGCTTACCCTGTCGGGTACCCTCTACTGAGCGACACATCCACACAGGGAGCGTCGCACATTCGCGGGAGGCCTTGCGGTTGGCAGACGTTCCCGGTCCATCCACCCGCAGCCTCAGCTAGGGCGGCATGAGGCGCAAGTAGGGCGGTATGAGGCGCAAGTATTCAATGTAACCCCTCCAATTTTTTTATTTGAATACAATGTATTATTCGTCTTTCCTACTGTTTTTTTTGTAGATATCTATTTAGAGAAAAAGTAGGTTATAATATACAAATAGACTGTCTGAATAACAAAACCTATACCATATTATAGTGTAGTCTTAGTTATGTATTTTGAACGTATATCTTCCCCTAGCCTAGACCGTGTGGGGCCGGCTTTAGAATTGTCCCACCCCTCTCTACCCACGGGAGTCGTAAGAGCCGACTGAGGGAATACCGGGAGAGTGGGCAGCAACGCTCCCTCGAGTATTAACAATATCCACTGCGATCGCCAACCCGCCTGCCAAGCGTGGCGATTACGGCATTATCCCCCATGACAGGACCGCTCGTTATTGCGTTGGTGGACGTTGAAAGGCTGATGAATGGATGGATAGATCTTCGCCTAAACAAAATTAAAATGGCAAAAACGCCAGGATATATTAGCAGCCAGATAATACGTAGTAGGCAAATATCCGCAAGTCATGTCATAATGATTGATCTGGGTAGTTAAAACAATTATTGAAATACTTGCATTAGCACATATAAACATTGGAAATATTACATAATATATTCTATAATACGTTATTACTTAAAACTTGAACAATATTCTGCGAAACACAATTAAAATCAGTAAGCAATTTAAGAAAAGTGTCCAATGTTTTTACGTAACTTTTAAACCCGATACTTGGCAATCAGTTATCGGCCTTCGTTAGCGTCTATGCGTACTTTCATATTTATAACAGTAGTCAATCTCAAAAAAATATTACTCTACTGAAGAAGTCAGGTCTGGCGACCTGGAATCTTGGATTATAAGATTTATATATAGTCTATAATTTTATAGCCTATCATGTGTCCCACCACGTATTCTTGCTGCATACTGATTTTCATTAAAATGGTCCATCCATTATTATGTTTTAAAAAGACATACTACTCTGTCAGATAAGTAGCGGGAAAAGATCAATAATACACAAAAATTTTGTTATTCATCCAAATTTATTTTATCACCTTCAAAGTATGCTCCTTCAGAAACGATAGACGTACGCCAACGAATAATCCAATCATCAAAACATTTTTTAAACGCTGTTTCCGGAATTGAGTTCAGTTCTCGCCGCGAATTCTCCATTATGTCTTCTACCGATTGAAAACGGGTGCCACGAGGTGGTAATATGAGTTTAGGAAAAAGAAAGAAGTCAGCTGGAGCCATATCTGGTGAATATGGTGGTTGCTCGATGATATTTGTTGAGTGTTTGGACAAAAATTCATTCACAATGACAGGCTTGTGCGATGGCGCATATATCGTGGTGCAAAATCCAAGAATTTTCTTTCCACAAATCTGGCCTTTTTCGTCGAATTTACCGTCTTAAACGCCGCATAACGCTCAAATAATATTCTTTATTTACCGTTTGACCTTCTGGCAAGAATTCCGAGTGCACAACACCGCGATAGTCAAAGAAAACAGTCAACATGACTTTGACTTTTGATCGACTTTGGCGTGGGTTTTTCGGTTTCGGTTCAGTTGGAAGTCGCCACTCCGAAGCTTGTTGACTAGTTTGCATCTCAAACTCGTAACGTAACCCACGTTTCGTCACCAGTAACAATGCGTTTCATGAATGTTAGGTCAGAATTGACTCGTACGGGCATGTCCTCAGCGACTCTCATGCGATTGAGTTTTTGGAGAAAATTCAGGTCTTTTGGGACTAGCCAAGCGGAAACATGTTTCATACCCAAGTGATTATTTAAAATGGTACGGATCGACTCGTGAGATACATAAAGTTTGGCGGCTATCTCTCTCAAAGTTGAATGAGGATTTTCAGTCACTATTTCCTTCACTTTTGCAATATTAACTTCAGTTGCAGACGTTGATGGCCTACCAGAGCGAGGCAAATCTTCTATCACATTTCGACCGCTTTTAAACGCTTTGTACCACTTATAAGTACGTGTTTTTGATAAAGTTGATTCACCGTAAGCCTTCTGTAACATTTTCAGTGACTCCGAGCACGAAATTCCATTGGTGATGCAAAATTTAAGAAACTCTTTGTTCGATGTTTTTGTCCATTATGAAATTCGCAATACAAACTAGATATGATATAACTAAAAACAGCACTGTATTTAATATAAATAACAGATGCAACTCAAACTCCGCTTAAAAACGGATAACAGTTGTGCCAATCTAACAACAACAAAAAAAAAACAAAAATTTGAATTTGGAACCATAAACAAATCATCCATTCCCAATACTTTTTTGACTGAATGTACCAACAGAGAGACAGAAATTTAGAAAAAGGTAGAAATAGAATCAGCCCTATCACAAAGTTTGCGAAAAAAATAATTTACAGACAGATCTCACCGATTATTATAGTACGAGTAGTACTTGCAGACCCGGCTGCTGATCATGAGGTTCAATTCCCGGGTCGGACACTGTTATTGAGCTTCTTCGTAAAAGAAGTTCGCTTCTCAGTTCAGGCCAGAGTTTGGAAATGTGACCACATTAGGGGTAGACGGACCCCTTATTACGTGGGACTTAAAGATAGCTGGCGAACCGTGGGTATGTAATACACCTCTGCCTACCCCTTCGGGGATACAGACGTGAGACTATGTCATGTCCCAAAGAGAACGCCACAACGAGCGGTCCTGTGCCGACCGCATCCAACGGCTCCCCGTAGCTTTGACCAGATCGTCAGGCCATCTGGTGGGACGCCGTCGTGGGGCGGGGCTTATATTTTAAGTTGATATAATTATACATTTTGAAAAAAATATCCTTAAGCCCAAACAAGTTGATTCGGAGTTAATCGCGGACAAACAACGTGACACGAAATTTTTATATATACAAAAATAATTTTGTATGCGACTTCGTCCTCGTTAAATTAGGTAGTCGATTTCCCAGAGGAATAAATTGGTTTTCGATAAGATTTGTTTAATATCCGTTCTTAGTGGTTCGTTACGCTCAAAAAAGAATCACTACGCTAAATTTCAAGGGACTTGGTTGTATGGTGAGTGAATAGTATTTCGATTATATATATTGAGTTACGGTAAGATTACACCAGGTAAAATAGCCCTGTGTTATCTATAACTGCAAGAACTACGCAGAGTGCATGAATCCGTGATGATTAGCAATATCCCAAACTAAATAACACCCGTACACAAAGTATATGCCTACTTTACCATTTGCCGCAGGCCCAAAACCCTCCTTCAAAGGCCTTCCTCTCCTAATTATCCTTCGTATCCTCCCCTTAGTATCCTTATTATCCTTCCTATACACCTCCTACTCCTTCTCTTTCCTAGAAGATGGTGACACGTGAGTGATGCCTCTGGTGTTGTTAGCGTCGATAGGCTACGGTAACGGTTTACTATCAGGAGGGCCGAATGCTTGTTCACCACACATGTAGTATAACAAATAAATAAATAAAAAAACTAAATTTGCTCACTAACACTAATTTAAATTTAACTAAGTGTAGTCGGTATAGTGATACCGAATTATTATATTATAATTACATTAAACACAAAGTGAAAAATGTGAAATCGATAATCGTGTTTAATGTATGTTGCTAAGCATGTCAAATGCTAAAAATATGTATAAAAATACCTAAATATATTATAATTAGTTTAGGTACGCATATAAGTAATCTTCCTAGTAGGTAATGTCACAAACTTTGGTGGAATCGGCTTACGATCTATTTGGTTTTAACTAGTCCACCAGTATATAGACGGAGCAACTGCGTATCTCACCTACATGGCACAACTATAGGGGACAACTGGCGACAGATTAGAGCAAGACCAAAGCAAGACTTTTTTAGTCAAGGCTCTGACAACCTGTTCCGACTGCCAGGATGTTTTTTGACAGTCACGACCCACTACTTAATGTGCCTTCCAAAGAATTGAGGAAGTCAGATGGCCACAAGTACGTGTCACTTTTAGGTCACCCATATGATTTCCAGCTCAGTGAAAATTGCTAAACCTTGCCAGTCGTTTCAAGTGTAAGTGAACGACTAAGCGACGACCTCCAGCCATCCATCCATCCATCAACCTTTAAACTTCCACTGCTGGACATAGGCCTCCCCAAGAATGGGGGATAGTGCCGTAATCGCCACGCTTGGCGCTTGGGTTGGCGATCGCACTGGATATTGTTAATACTCGAAGGAGTGCTACTGCCCACTCCCCCTTATTCCCTCAGTCGGCTCTTACGACTCCCATGGGTGGAGAGCGGTGGGACAATTCTAAAGACGGCCCCACACGGCTCTACACAACTCCGACTCTACGACCTCCACATGTAAGTAATATAGTGATACAAATCGTATTGCGTATTATTAGCAAGTTTCATATTATTACGGACATACCTACTTATTTTACATATGTTTTGTTCCGTGTGGTGACGGACTAAGAATACAGGTGTCACCACCCATTTTTTCCAGAGAGTGTCGTATATTGAGACTAAGGGAAGTAAGCAATTATCACCCATTGCATTACTGTTGATGGGGCTGGATACCAAGTGGGAGTACTCACTTACTATCAGGCCCGAGCGGGTTGGTACCACCATCTCCTGTGTGACCAGCCATGAAGCACATTGATGTGTTTTGATTGTAGCAGGATATAGCCGTTAATTTGTTCATTTCATATAATGTGAAATAAAATAGTGAGCAGCGGCTAGACAGTACTCTCTGTATAGTTGAGTGCATGAGCGACGGTTACCATTTACCATCAGGTGGGCCGTGGCAAGTCTGCCACCGTAAGCAATAAAAAAAAAACTTCCGACATAATATTAACCATTTTTAGAGCAGCTCGATAAAGCTTACGAATATTTTGTGTATGAGACATTTTACAAGAGACTAAGCAATAAATTAAATAGCTTGAAAAAAATTACGTAAGCCGAGAAATAAGGTTCTATAGTAGTCTTCACCAATGTATGTATATCGAGCAAAAACTTAGTCTTGAGCAATCTTCTCGACCCTTTTCGGTAGACTGCCTTAGTAGTGTCAATTTCTTGAGCAGCGATCACCAATAACCAGCTACGGGCAGTGTATTAGTACCTTCAAGTACATAATTTTATTTTTTCTAGTATTGTTTTATAAAACAACGTTAAAATAAATTTGAAAGGGACTTGAACTACCTTATATAAGTACCCTCGTAATAAAGGACAAAAGATACGATTTATTTTTGGTCGAGTAACTGTTCTGTCAATCATTTAGAATTAAGGATCATCGCTGGTAAATTGTAAGTACCAATACGTGACGCGCAATAAACTTATTATAACCACTTCTCCCGCGATCATAGACAGTAAAATCCCTATAAAATCGTTAATTTTATTTTATTCTCGGATTAGCGCTTTAATATAAAAATATTATCTTGCATACATACTCAATATGTAATAGTTTTGTATGGGAGCCAACTCGGAACTGCAAATCATTAGGAGTAACTAACTAACTAACTTATCATCACGCCATTTCCCTTGCGGGGTAGGCAGAGAGAACAGAGTGCCAAGAGGCTCTATTCTTACATACATCTCTTGCTTCCTCAACATTCATAACTCTCATCTCATTACAAGCTCGCCGGTTTCGGAGACTCCAGACTCCACCTTCCTTCAATACATGACCAATTTGGTCTAGGTAGGTAAGTCTTGGTCTCCCCCTGTACCTACATCCTTCCACTTTCGCATTGTATATCTTCTTAGCCAGTCGCTCGTCTGGCATTCTTTCCACATGTCCGAACCATCGGAGCATTCCCTTTCGCATCTTTACACCAATACTCTCTTTCGTACGTCATTGTTACGAATGCGGTCAGTCAGCCTCACTCCACAGATTCTCCGCAGAGATCGCATTTCGACCGCATTGATTTTACTCTCATGCTCCTTTTTACATACCCAACTCTCGCTTCCACATAATAACGTTGGGACAAGCACTGCGTTGTGTATTGCGACACGTGCCTTCTGGCTGAGGAGGTGGCTGCCGAGAAGTTGTCCCAATGCTCCGTTCACTCTATTTCCCGCATTCACTCTTCTTTCTACATAAGTGGTGTACCTTCCATCCCGACTGAATCCACATCCAAGATATACAAATTGATCCACTTGTTCTAGCACACCATTTCCTATTGCTACTCTAACATCTGTTCTGGCTTCTTCTCTTTCAAAAACCATTACTTTGGTTTTGCTCACATTCACACGTAGGTCCCTTTTCTTACAATCTTCTGCCATTACGTCGACTAGAGTCTGCAGGTCAGTCGCAGACTGCGCTAATAGGACCGCATCGTCTGCATATAGCAGAGAGTTAACCACTGAGTCGCCCATCTGAACTCCCACATTCATTTCATTCAACCTTTGTAGACATTTATCCAGATATATGATAAACAGTCTGGCTGATAGAACGCAGCCCTGTTTAACGCCGATATTGACATCAAACCAGGGTGACATTCCATCATCCAGCCGCACACAAGCTCTGCAGTCCATGTAGTTGGACTGCACCGCTTGCAGCAGTCTACCGTTAATACCATACTACGGCATAATGCCCCAAAGTTCCTTTCGTACAACAGTGTCAAATGCTTTCTCCAAATCCACAAAACTGCAGAAAACCCTCTGGCCTACAGCCAGATGCTTCTCCACAATGTTGCGTAGAGGAAACACTTGATCCATGCATCCTCGTCCACACCTGAAACCTCCTTGTCATCATTCTCATTCTCCTTTCATTAATCTTACCATACACTTTGGCTGCCAAACTGGTCAAGCTTATGGCCCTGTAGTTTACACAGTCATAAGTTTTTAAACAAGGGCACGATGACTGCGCTTCTCCAGTCCTTGGGAACCATTCCTGAGCTCCAACATAAATTGAGAAGCATCAGGAAGGATTCCCAGACAAATGAGCCTCCAAGCTTGATCATCTCAGCAGTCACCATAGCATTACCCGCTGCCTTACCATTTTTCAAACTTCTAATCGCCCATTCAACTTCATCCATACTAATGTCATCAGAGGATGCCGGTACCGAATGCTAATCTGTTAGACCACATGTGGCACCATCATCACCCTGAACATCCGCATACATATCTCCAAAATATTCACTCCATCGGCTTAACACATCTTGTGTTTGCGTAAGAATGTCTCCACCTTTAGACCTTATTTCATTCATTCTGAAAGCTAACCAACCACTCCGAGATTTCTTCACCTCCCTCCAGAAAAGTTTGGTGTTGCTCTCGAAGTTTTTGGTCAGCCTTTCCTCTGCAATCATATTTGCTCTATCACGCTTCTCTTTCACTAAGGCTTTGGTGTCATTCTTACGTTGCCGGTATATTTCTTTCTTTTGTTCTTTCATACTTGCACTCAGGTTCAAAGAAGATACATAGTCCAGCCATGCTTTCTTCTTTTGGTCTACGGAAGCTGCTACTTCCGTATCCCACCATGCATCACCTATCACTTTCCTATGTTTCTTTGAGCATCCACATACTTCTTTCGCTGTATCTACCATATTATCTTTCAATACTCTCCAGCATCTATCTCTATCTTCTTGCAACTTTTTAATCTTTATTCTTTCAAGCCCTCCGAAGTGGACACACTCTCGCCAGTGTCTCCACTTTCTGAAAAGACCACTAAATCTCGCAATAACGAGATAGTGGTCCGTGTCGACAGTGGGACCCCTGTAGGCTCTTGTATCCAGAATTTTACTTCGGAGGCGACTGTCTACCAGAATTAAATCTATCATACTTCTCTGTTCATTCCTTCTCCATGTATACATATGGATGGATGTCTTTATTTTGAAAAAATGTGTTTGACACAATAAGGTTTCTCTCCATACATACATCCGCAATGAGCCTACCTGCATCATTCACTCTCTTATCACCAAATGAACCAAGCACGTCCTCGAAGTATGGACGCTTGGTCCCAACCCATCCATTCAAGTCTCCGCATACGATCACGCGTTCACTAGCTTCTGCCAAATCCAGAACTTCCCTAACATTATCCCAGAACTTCTCTAGATCCGATGCCACCGAAGAGCCTACGGGAGCATAAGCTGCGACCATGAAGACCCTGGTGACACCTAGTTTTATTCGGACCCATAGAAGTCTGGGATCAAACATTCCGTAATCTTTCATACCTGAGGCCAAGCGAGCGGACAGCAATACCCCCACTCCCATGCTGGCCCGATCGCTCTGCGGTACACCAGACCACAGAGTTAACCCGCCACCAGGAAGATCACAGGCATCGCTACCCTTTCGCTTGGTCTCTGTTACACAGAGCACATCAAGCTGTCTGTCCGACATGACGGTTACCAGCTCGTGTAACTTACCTTCCACACCACCTCTTACATTCCAGGTGCCTACTCGACACTCTGCTCCCCTCGACTCGCCAAACTGGGCAAGGCGTGATGGGTTGCGGCCCCCATCCCCCATTAGGAGTATGACTTTTGAATAACAAAAGAATATTATTGTTAATCACATCTATCCTTGCATTGTAGTGTGTCAGTGAGGCGGTCACATCACTCTTATTAGAAGTAAATCAGAACCTAAGGACTATATTCTCCATGGGGGCAAATTTTGAAAAACGCCGATACTTGAACATTTGTTTCTAAATAGAAGCAGGTATATGAAATTTCGTGTTTTTAACTACGAAAAGACGGACTGCCATACAACCATTTATCCCTTATAGCCGTTTAAGGGTGAAATTTCTAGCAATCCTTTCTTAGTGCATGTCTGCAACATGAATGGCATCAACTCCTAAAATTGCATGTTTGTAGCTCCCGCGGTTTAGGATCTGCATTAATGAGTCGGTGAGTCAGGATCTATACCTGTGTATAGAGCAGTTTCTTGTCATAATGAACATTGTTTACAAGTATGTGTATCTACAGAGTATGTTGTAATTATATCTATTAATTATCAATATTATAAAAAAGTCCGTAACTGCCTGGATCTTTGCTTAAATCTTAAAAAAAGAAGAAGAATAAAAAATAATCAGTATCGTCGAGGTATTCAATTAAGATTTGTATTATAAAGCATCCCAATTACATTTCAATGTCAAACAAGTTGTTATAAATATTTTTCATAATGGCACTCGTGTAAAGCTAGGGCTACGTTGTTAGCTGGTAAAATATAATTATTAATCACTTGGCTTATGCCAATAAACTTCAAAATCTACTGTATTTTGTTAGAGTAATTATTTATATTTATTACTACATCAATAAATTAGATGCTGCGATTTATGAAAAGTAATCAAAATATTGAATTGAATTTGATAAAATATCAAAGTTATTTCTCTTAATACAATTATATTTTACGGCACATAAAACTCGAATAAAGAAGGTTATTTATTTGTTAAAATTGTATTGTCACGTGCCATGATTCATTTAAATGTAAAACTGAGTGGTCGTTTGTCAAATATTATACTATTATACCTGAGCAAGCTTCATATTTAAACGCGCTGTTGGTAATGGATATTGTATTTTATCGTATCTATTAATTTGATTCTTAATCCTGATATCAAAATTATTCATTGGAAAAATACTAGTGAGTAGCTAAGTTAGTCAACATCAACACGTATTCTTTTAGCATTATTCATATATATATTTTTGATACGCAGATTTATATATTATTTATATAGTGACTGTATAATGTTATAAGCCGATTACGAGTAATAACTGAACTAAAATAACTGATAATAATTGAGCAAAACAATAAGAAAGTGTTACAACGCTTTAAAAAAAATCATCCAAATGTGGATAAATTCATAATTGTAAATTAACTAAATTACTGTAGTAAAATAGTTATTCAACAAGCCATTACAATTCCACTACTGGTAACGTATTTCCTCTCAGAGTAAACATCAAGGCTTTACTGGTAGGTACGGAGGCAGTGGTAAGCAAAGTTTCCTCACGATGTTTTTCTTCACTGGGTATTAATATAATTATCGAATAAGCACTAAAAAGCCAGATCAAATCCTCTAAACTAAACTATAACTCTTTTAAATAAAATAAATAGTAGCAAATGTAACAACAACGTTTGCCGTGTGGGGCCGGCTTTAGAATTGTCCCACCCCTCTCTACCCACGGGAGTCATAAGATCCGACTAAGGGAATACCGGGGGAGTGGGCAGCAGCACTCCCTCGAGTATTAACAACATCCACTGCGATCGCCAACCCGCCTGCCGAGCGTGACGATTACGGCATTATCCCCCATGACAGGACCGCACGTTGTGACGTTCTCTTGGGGAGGCCTATGTCCAGCAGTGGACGTTGCAAGGCTGATGGATGGATGGATGGATGGTAACAACAATGTACCTACTAACACATTATTATTAGACACAAACTTAAATTAGAAAAGTTTTCATGGGTATTATATATAGTCACATCATTTTTTTGTAATTTTGATCAATAATGCAATAGATATCGCGTCGGCCCAATAAAACCGTCTCGGTTAATAAAAGCGCACTTGAGCAGTGAGCTCTTATTTTGTTTAGTTCAAAAACTACTTTGTTTGTTGCTATTTAAGCTTAATTTCATAGTAAATGTTATTTGTCTTTTCATTTTTAAGTGGCAGTGGTAAAATTATTCCTTTGCTTGTTTTTGTGATGAATGATCGTAAATGTAAGATAATATTCTAAAGATTTGTGACTTTATTACTAAGTGCCATGATTGTAATTAGGTTGAACTTAACAGTTTTAAAACCTTTGTATCAGTTCGTTAGTAAACAGATGTAGCTGTCATAAGTATATTCACACGGACAGTTTTTAGCTTGATTTTGTTCACACTGTATCTTGTTGGTATTGATGATTGAAGTTTATATTGCAGGCAAAATAGAATTTTAAATTGAAACTTTCTTACATACGATTATTGGAATCAAGCTACTTCAGGCCAAGAGTTTTAATGATTTTTTTATGGAGCATACTCAAGCCGATAGGTTGTCTTTTGACTTGGCCACTGGCGGACCATTGAAGTAATGTCACACAGTTCCAGTGGTCCGCTATATAGGCAGAGAAAGGGCACAGAGATGGATTATTTAGTGTTTCCATACTATCCTATTCGTTACCCTAACTACGGGGTACGTGATTAGGTACATTTTATCCTTAAATTCAATGTGACACTTTTACCTTTTCTGATCAAACACTTTTTATCACCGTTTATCCATACCACCTGGAACCGCTCTCGTATAAGCCACTTCATTTGCAATGAACAAGCGTTGAATCATAGTCGAGCGTCGTGAAGCTTAAGATGGCCTTCCAAGTAATTGAATCGTTATTCACCTTCATGACTTGTACTTGTGATATTACTGTGTCCATGTATGGTGTTTGTCACTACACCTATTTTTTTCAAACTACTGCGTATTTATAAATTTATTGACCATTCACGACAAATTATGACCACCACTTTGTCGCCTGATGGAGAAAATAGAGGGGAATTTAGAAAACACGTACGCTATCGTCTCGGACCGATATTTCCGCTAGGAAGGAAGGCCCATCACTTTCAGGCAAGTAATCAAGGAGGCTTAGTATCTTGAGTTTCTCTTCACCCAATTAGTATTCTGTGGCACGGATGATTAGCCAGTTTCGCAGAAGTAACAGCGTCTCGCTAAGAAACAGAAGACTGGAAACGAAATCTTACAAGTGGCAGTATATATAAATTATTTTGCTAAAATTATCACAAACACTTTTTTCATACTTTTTTTTTTGTTTATTCCACTTGCACAAAACAAGTAGTACATACACAGTGCATGAGAAACACTTTATAAAGGTCACAAAATAAACAGTATAAAAATCATCAAACCAACAAAAAATTTGGTGTATATTAAATAAATAAATATTCACGGACATTTTCACACAACGTCCTCTGGTCCCAAACTAAGCTTAACGTTGTGCTATGGGTACCAGATTACGGATATAATGCATATTTTTTTTTTGTAAATACGTACATATAATAGATAGAAAACACCCAGACGCAGTACAAATATCTATGTTCATCACACAAATACTTGTCCTGAGTGGGAATCGAATCCACGACCTCGTGCACGGAAGTCGGTTACACTACCGACTACGCCACGAGGCCGTATGGAACAGTAAAGTCCATTACTATTTATGCAAAACTGCGTGAAATCCAATATGGATTGACTTCAAAAGTAAGCTTACAGAGGCTTTTCGCGGTTTATCTTTATCTACAATAATGGTTTGCGTCCATGTTTTAAAAGCCATCTTTGTTTCAGATGTTGTATATACCTTTTGTTCTGGTACGCATTTCCAACGAATATAATTACTTTTTATGAGGCTATAAAGTACACCCCATAGATAAACCCGAGGTGTACTTTTAGACATTCTTTATACAGAGGAGGTATAGGGGACAGAGGGAAATTTTGGTAAAAGGCTCGTTTCACACATTAGCACAATATTTCTTAGAAAAATGATGGTGAAAATAATACAATATATAATAAATGCGTCTTCTTTTTTTTTAAAAGGCAACTTCCTGCTCTAAGGAATAGTCCTGTTATCACGGGGGACTTTACAAACATATAATTTCACGGACACAAAGTACACTAGATCTCCGCCATATGAGCAGTCTAGTAAGTCTAACTTATAAGTAGTTCTTACAACAATTAGAACAAGAGATTTCCGCCTCGTATGACTGATGATATATTTTACGTCGTAAGTAGAAAAGTTTTTACAGGTTCTTTATCTAAGATACTAGAGTTTATATACGAGTATTTGACATTTGTAGATCTTGGTAAAGTATTACAGTGCGTGTAATAGTTTTAAATGCCTCAATAACATTTTACATGCACATATGATTTCCATTAATTTGAATATAGTTTTACGGTCATATAGCTATTAATATTGACGAGATTATAGGTATTACGATTGTATATTATATGTATTTAATAGTGTATTATGATTTGTGAATACGTAAACGGCTTCCGAAAAAACATATTACAGAGATATGACAATTAAAAAAAATGAGACGATGTGATTTAATGCGAATGATTTAATTGTGAGATCCAGTTATTAAATCCTACTATGAATGTTGTTGATGAAGGTCGGGATGGCGATTTAGTGGTTTTGCAACTAGCGCCTCTGAGCTTTGTAGGTATAATATGCAGTACGTTAAAAGGATTACAGTATTAATACTTGATAAGTACCTACAACAGTATTTAATTAAATATTACAGCATTCTGACTATAAGTTGTTTTATTATGAAATGGTCGTAAACTTTGCATCGACTGTGAAAGGCTTCGCTGATGGAATACATTGGTGCTTATAACAAGTAATTACAAGTCACACCTATCCATCTATATATCTATCTCTACATAATGTTTGTGTCACAATTTGATTATTATATTTTTTTTAGTGTATTCAAATGCAATGTTATAAAGAACAAATTATTTGTGAAAATGTGGAAAAAGAGAATTTTACTCAAGGCCGCTCAGCCATCGCAGTGACCGACGGCCGTATGGCATGTGCATATTGGGTATCCAATATGCACATCATATTTACGACCCACACCACCTATCGGATGCATTTACATGCATTATTCCAATATAGTAAGTTTAATTTTGCAATTAAAATTCATTCTATGTGCGCGAGAGAATTTTGGATTCGAGCCTGCGTCCCTTCCAGTCCGGGGGAAGTGCTCTAGACCGCCATCGCAGGTATGGCCGTCAGTCATTGCGATGATGCAGTAAAATTATCTTTTTCCACATTTTCACAAATCATTTGTGCTTTAAAAGTAGCTGAGCATGTCAAGAACTAAAATACAGATCAAATTAAGAAATGTTATAAAGCTATTGAGATAAATAATGCGATTTGCTCTCATATGACCTTTTGCATATTTCTCAATAACAACAGTAATATACTTTCACAGCTATAAATATCATAGAACGCATGCAGAGAAAGGCTTCGATTTTACAATCCCTTTTAACTTTGCATACAATCCGGTACCATCTGTGCCTCGCAAATTCCCATTCGTTGAGTTTTAACTTAGTAAATTCATGTACCTACCCTAGTTTTCCTGGTTGCTTCCCAGAAAATTGGATCTTGAAACTTTCATGCCATATTTTCGCAAATCTATAACAGCTACAACTATTCCTTTCCGTAGGATACAATCTATCTCTTTGCCTAATTTTATCTGTCAATTATCTCAAAGTTATTAACTTTATAAGTACTTGCATATTCTAAAATGATAAGCGAAAACATCTATATTCTATACTTATTTAAAACTGTAGAGAGGTCAATTCTGTACATTGAATATATTTTCAAAATTAATATTGGAGGATAAATGGTGATCGATACCGATGCCAAAAATGTAATCAGTAAATTTTGTGTCTGTCTGTCTGTATATGCACGCATGGGTCAAAAACTACTGAAGGGATTTTAACCAAACTTGGTACAATTGTAGTCCATACTCCTGGGCAGGTTAAAGGCTATATAGAATAACGCTAAGACACATAGGAGCTGAGCAGTGATGATAAATTTGAAGCAAGTCGGATGAAAATGCGCTTTCGAGCACTTATCCTCGCATAAGTTGATCATACACCAAAAGTATGTATTACAAAGATGATGGTCTTCAAAAGATCTACAAAAAAGTCCTCAATAGTATATATTTATCTTTTATAAATTAGCCACAATAACGTGTTTAATCGTGAGGCATTTCTTCAAAGTGTATTATTAAATACATAAATATATTGTATTTCACATAGATATATGTTTATCAAACTCCCATATTCAAAAAGCACACTTAAAATAAAAATATAGAAATCGGTTAATAAACACACAAGATATAGATGAAATAAAACTTCCAAATCTCGCCGCGCCAATATGGGTACGGCTATACGGTTGATTTTTGTTTAACGTGCGAAACGGCCATCCGCTGCATCTATAAAAAGGCGAGGGCGCTCACCCGCTGACTTCAAATCATAAACGTGGGAAATCCCGCTTTGCCAGCAACAGCCCGATCCGAGGTCCGTACCCCACAGGGGGTGCCCTCGGGCCTCGGGTAGCGTTGCCTAAATGTTGGTTTGAGAGCCCTCTGCGCTCACCAATTGTCTGGGTAAGGTTGTCATAGCCATCTGAGGCTGAGGATAACAACAAACGTCACACACAAAAAAGAAACGCGCCGACTTCACTCACATTGTCACTCTAATGCGAACGGACGTGGT
The DNA here is from genome assembly GCA_948253155.1 of Leucoma salicis. Classification (NCBI taxonomy): domain Eukaryota; kingdom Metazoa; phylum Arthropoda; class Insecta; order Lepidoptera; family Erebidae; genus Leucoma; species Leucoma salicis. Next base: position 18,110,116 of record OX411803.1, read on the forward strand.
TCTTATTGACACTTCCCGGAATAAGCGCGTTTTAGATTTAAAAAATACATAGATAGGTAAGTAGTTTTTAGATATAAGTTTAAAGTAGGTATTATATAATAATATAATTAGTTTGTTTAGTGTTTTTGTTTGTTTCTCCTTCTTTTCTTTACATAATATAGTTGTTAAGTTAAACGTTGAAAAGTTAAGTATAAATTTCAATTCAATAAGTATACATTTTTTCTTTTCGTGTTTTTACCTTATTAGTATTTTTTTATTCCGTAGATATTTTTTCTTTTTGTGTATTTATCTTATTAGATTCTTTTTATTCCACCTACGATGCTACCTAAAAAATGGTCTTCCTTATCTCGAAATTCGAGAAATGCCAAAAGAATGAGAGATGCGAGTTCTCAGGAATCGTCAGAGGAAAGAGCGCATCGTTTAAACTCTATGAGAGTTGATAATGCAACTCCACGGGCATATGAACGCAGTTATGAGAGAGAGATGCAATTAACTTCTGATAGGGAAAGAAGAGCTAGACAGTCAATGAGTTTTTAAGAAGAGATTTTGGTATTATTAGGCGTATTGATACGTTGCAGAAAACAATACTAAATGAAATGAGTGCAGGAAAGCGTAATCTGCACTAATTTATAGTGTGCACTTTTAGTGCCTAATTGTGGATTTTCTGTTTTATACTTCAACTGCCTCTATAGTGCAGAGGAGTGTAAGTGACTGCTGATCATGAGGTCTCGGGTTTGATTCCCGGGTGGGGCAGTGTTATTGAGCTTTTTCGTAAATAGAAAAATTTTCAGTAGCCGCCCGGAGTTTTTTAATGTGCCCCCTATTACGTGGGACTTAAACATAGCTGGTGAACGTGAGTGTGTAATACACCTCTGCCTACTTTGGGAAATACAGGCGTGTTGCTATGTTTTTGTTTATACATCAATGCTTATAACATATAATTATACTAGGCTGTACGGCTTGATGGTGAGTAAGACGGTAAGTTGGCCACCCCATGAGTGGTTGGCGTGGCAGCCTATAGACCAAAAGCAACCTTCGCGAGTAATCCACCCTAAGAAAAGCTATAGGACATGAAGAGGAATGATGATATAGAGGAGATGAGGAAGTGGTCAGGTAAAATAATAAGAAGGAAATGTGGGGGTGGTTTGGTAGGTTTCTAATTGGGAGATAGAAACACACATATTTGACCTTTTTAGAATTAAGAATATTAAATTTCATTTTATATTTGATACTAGCTGACCCGGCGAACTTTGTACCACCATATATGTATTTTTTCATGAATAAATATTGCAATTATAAATTGAGATATAAAGTATCCTATCTCTTAAGTTGGAACAAAAAACACATTTAAAAAAAATTGGTTCAGTATTTTCGAAGTTCATCCCGGACAAACATCGTGACACGGGAATTATTTATAATACATGGGATACACATACATTTCAATAGTTTTATAAAATCATGGGTAAAATAGGGGTCGAATTTAGAAAGTAAAACTTTAATGCTGACGAAGTCGCGGGTATCAGCTAGTCTACATAATAATGTTGAAAGTTGATCTTCATTAGTAAAAACAAAAGGGTAGCCCATTACCTGACTACCTACAAATACTAATGTGAAAAAAATGCTGATATTAAAAAAGAATGCGTACACAATGATTACGGCAATCTCTTTTAAAAATATTAAAGAAATTTTATTTTTGCATATTCCCGTGCGTATATGTAAAGTGTACTAAACTATTTGTATAGACCACTCAAGAATGAGTTGAGGTAGGCTAGGAACTCTCTTGAAAAATAATAAACTAATACATTTAAACCTGAAATTCAGAAATTGTCAAATAAATCTGCCATAAATCCCAAAATAAATAAATAAATCATATTTCATTAAGTAGGTAAATAATATTTGTCGTGCAATCGTGCAACAAACATGAGTACAGTGTGACGTTGTTACAGATTTTACGTAGGTTTATAACTTACGATAACAAGATCGATCACTTATTATAAGTAACACCCCACCCGTTTAAAATGTAGGTATGCTAATTGATTGATGGATTATTATCATTTTGTACCCTTCATTAACTTATTTTCCCCTATGCTATTAGATATATACTTATATATTTTTACGTGATAGAATATTAAACAATATGACTATTAGATACTAATTCTTTTTTATTATTATTGTGTAATGTACTTATTCTTGTTCAAACAAGAACTGAATGGCCGTTGTAATATCGATATTATATTTATAATACTTCAATTGTGAAGTATTACATAATCGTGTGACCGACCACGAAGCACCTGTGTATTTTGGTTGTAAAGGGAGATAGCCGTCTATTTATTAATTTCCCAGCCACGCAATGACATGATGGGCAGAGACTTGGCAGTATTCTGAGTACTATTAGTCTAAGAGCTCTTCACTTACTATCACATGGACCGTGACTCGTCATATCATAAACAATAAAAAACATTCAAACAATAATAAACTATATAATTATTTCTAATAACTTTTACTGAGTGTTCTCAAATATCCTGCCTCCCTAGCCAAGTGGCTTAAACGCTAGTAGAATAGAATAAAACAATTAATGTATGAGATTGACGTACGGCTACGACAGTGTAAGCGTAACTGACTGTCAATCCTATGCATTGATTATTCTATTATATACTGATTCTATTGTCTTCTACAACGTTTATGCCACTTTGGCTTGCTGGGCTATATAATCCAACCTGAGATTATCGCCTTGAGTTTTGGAGGTAGAGTGTAGATAGCAGTCACAAATCTTAGAAATCTGTGAGTCTATCTCATCTACCTCCCTGCCTGTTATGATGGGAATATTTAAATGTATTTTAAGCAACGGTATAAAGGTATATTTGCTATCCCCTGAGCCCGCGGATTTGAAGAACGTATTTTCTTCTGGTTGGTAAAATATAACGTTATAACGTTTTAAGGCCCAGTGCCTTAAAACATTAATTCACATTGTTATATTAATTACAGAATCACATTTGATATATTAACATAATATATATTAGATGTATTTCCTTTTTCCGGTTAATCCCATAATTCAAATAATAAAAATAAAACATTCAATTTATTTACGATCAGAAACCAATGACTGTGCGGATCAGTTTCTATGACGTCATCCTTCATATTTTCTATCATTTCACATTTCATATAGAGCGTTACCATGCCATATGAACCGTTATTTCTTTCAAAGAATTTACAAGAGGTGACTTAAAAAGAAAATGAATAACAATATCGTTGGCTTACAGGTATAGAACGAGACAATTTGGTTTAATTTATATTTTTACGTAAAATGAAAGTAATGCAACTGAAAGTTGTAGTTTGATCACCTATTTCTTATCTCGTCCTCTTCAAACGGGTAATATAAGATTATGGAAAACAAACGGTTTTAAAGGCCCAAAAGTATCCTCTTTTACCAACATCTATAGGTGGAGTGGGTCATAAAGACAAATGTGATATGGAGATTGCGAACGGCCTTCGGTCAGTGCGATGGCTTAGCGGTCTAGAGCACTTCCCCGGATTGGAAGGAACGAATTTTTCCACATTCACAAATAATTTGTTCTTTAATGTAGGTGAGCATGTCAAGTGCTAATACTGATCAAAGTTTAATTTTAAAATACCTACCTACCTCAAAATTTCATCCTTAAGAAAATTATAACGCTTGCTGCACAAATAAGTAGGTACTTAAATGTAAGCCGGATATGCAGCTCCGGCAGAATGTTACGCAAATCAAATGCCGTTATGTTTGATTCACAAGACGACATATCAACGGGAAATTCAATAAGCCATGTTGTCAATACCTACATCGGTTGGTAGGTATAAGGTTTCCATTCCCCATATTAAGTCATTTGTGATGATTAAAATGTATCAAAGTATCTAATAAACATTCCATGGCTTAAAACATTTTTGATTTGAGCTGGATACTTTTAAAATGCAATCCATCTAATATAATAATGAAATGTTACCTTAAAATCACCAATCTCATTTAATCCAAGGAAGTGAATAAAAATAAATCGGAATAAAAAAATAAAAAACAGGGGATGGAAGGCTCAGAAACCCCCTAAATGGGGTATCGGCGTGCAGGGTTTGATGAGCCTTACACGATGGTGTGAGAAACTACTAGGGTCTAGGTAGGTCTAGGTCTCTACAAAAAAAGTGAAAATAACGGTTATTATATATATGATACTACTACTTTTCTCATACTTTTAGTATCTACGTGTATGATCGTATCTATGTTAGTTGTTAGTTATGTATATAGCAGCGAGAGCTTATGTATTTAAGCAGTGTAATCCTCCTTCGTGTCTTTATTAACCTTCCTGTCTACCTCCCATTCCTTTCCATGGTGACCGCGGCGCTCGAGCGATGCCTTTGGTGTTGCGTCTCTAAGCTATGGTAACCGTTTACCATTGGGGGGCTTGTTTTCCTCCCGCGTTGCATAAAAAGAACTAGCTAGCCCTTGCCCGCAGCTCCGCTGCAGCCAAAAGCTTGTTTTTATGTTTTATATCAAGTTCCTGTATAGTAGCGGGTAAAATTGGTACACTTTGTACCAGTTTTTAAGTCTAATCAAGATCTAATCAACCTATCAAATTAAAAAAAATTGCATCAAAATCCGTTCAATAGTTTTTGCGGTTTCGCGCAACTGCAAATAGACAAAAAATCTAAAACAAATTGTGTTGTGTACGCCTATATAGCTTAATATATACTTTGGAAAATCCAAAAGTGCTTCTTCAATTGGATGTGCTTTATTTTTCACAATAAAATTGTTTATTTGATAAGTAACTAATAATGTATTGGTCTTACTAAGTAGTTTTCAATAAATCACATAGATAGCGCTAATTTCAAAAACTACTAATGTGGTTCTCATGTCTTATACGCCATTTAGCGCTAATTTTAAGAAGTACTACTTACTATATTGGTCTATAGAAGTAGTTATCACGAAATAAGGTATAGCGCTGGTTGTAGTGTAGTGTACCATCGAATCAAGCGTTAATATTCACTATTTTTATTTTATTTAATAACAATTAAACCACATCAAATCAGACCGTGAAAAATTATAGGGCTCTATTCGTAATTATACTGAAGCGTAAGAGAAAAAAAAGACTCGATTAGTAAAGTATTTCGGTCGTTATAGTGTTAACATTCATTGTCCGAATATACCTACAACGCACGGATGTCCAAGACAGAACTTTTTTAAACAGTTTTTTAACTAGTTTAAATAACAAAAATGGCATCAAAATTATCATGAGTGTTAAAAATAGTGTTTTTTCTTGATATGTGTGTGTGTATATATGTATTATTTTACAATATATGATAAATAGATACATTTTAAGTTTGTAAAATCACTTGTTTTGTGTGAAGCGAGACCACCACCTCAACGCTTCGCTTATGAAGCGTGCAATAGTCATTTTTCTCAAATATTTCAAGTGTACAGATACAGCTCTGTTACAGCTTTGTAATAGTTAGGATTTAGCTACGTACAACGTTGAATCTACTTTTGGTTTTGCATAATAAACATCACCTGTAAAATAGAGGATTTGTCTGCTGACGACATAATACAGACGTGCCCTTTCCAGAGAATTAAACTGATTTATATTATGTTAGTCTGTTATGATTTATGTTGACATACACCTGCCAACATAAATCAGCGCAGACTTACTGTTAGCATTAAATAAATGCAAACACTTAACTTCATTTTACATGAGGCAAAAACTAATAATAAGTTAATGGTAAGCACCTAGGCCCTGCAAGAACCCCTCCTCGGGTAAACGCCCCCTCCAAAGATTCCAGCACTCTTTCTCTTAGGCTACTCGTATCCAACATATGTCAGTAATCTTGATAATCTCGTCTTGCCATATCTTAAGCGGCCTTCCTCTGTAATGCTTGCTCGATAGACCGGATCATTCCGTTAAACTTTAGAACCATTTCGTATCCCGCAGTCGTGCTATATGGTCCATTTCCATTTCTGTTTCATATTTTAGTAAGTCTCTTTTGTTTTTTGTCTAATTTTAATAATAAGTTATTAATAAAATAAAAAATGTTTTTCTCGAAAGATTTTTAACCCCCTTACTGTCGCACTGCACGTGTACGCACGTGCTCCTCTGAGTATTCTTCTTACTCTGAAAGAGTAGAAATCCTCTCCGGGTTTATGTTGATGCCCACCACGCTGGTTGAAGTGTACCACACTAGCGAGTCGTTATACTTCACAAACCTCAATAATCTCTCAGACTAGCAGATTTTCTCAAGATGTTTTCCTTCACGGAGCAATGAAAGTTTGTTAACAAATACATAATTGGTCGAAGGTGTGCGAGGGTCTCAGTATGGGGATTGAACTCGATACCACTGTCTTTGCAGTCCTAGGTTTTACCAACAGGGTATCACACTTCTCGAAAGTAGTTATTTAGAATCTATATACAAAACACATATATTATGTTTCGATATACAGTTACAGCCAATCATATTAAGGGTGCGTTTCCACTGACGCGGGGCTGGGCGTAGTAAACCGGAGCGAACCGTGATTTGGATCGTAGTTGGTTTAGTTTCGTGGATTTTTATATTGGCCAATAACGGTGCTCAAAATCTCCACTCCACATCAGTGGAAACAGTGAAAGCGGAGCACAGCGGAGCTGAGCGGTCTTTCAAATCTATATAAATAAAATCGCTGAAATGTATGTACGCGCATAACTTCTGAATACTGCACCGAATTGGATAATTATTTTTTTTGTGTTTGTCATTATCAGGACAAGGTTTGTTTATAAGAAAATAAAGAAGAAAATCTAACAGAAAATTTAAAATAATCTCATAATATGAAAAGCGAGTGAGTGAATGAGACACAAGACTGTAAGTTACTGTCGCTTTATCAACCGTGCCTGGAGTTATTGATAATCTGACTGATTTGAATTTAGAAACAGAAAAGTGAAAGCGGAAATTTTAAATTTCCTTAGCCCGCGGCTATCGACGACACGGGTGGTGTACCCGTGTTAGGCCGAGCATAGATAGTAAAACGGCGGGCATAGATAGTAAAACACGTCTTTCAGGGTTTAAGAAAATCATCGCGAAAAATATTGCGCCACGAAGTTGCCGGGTCAGCTAGTGAAATATATTTACGAATACACGGCCCCGAGAGTCGTACAGAATGGAGTCGAGCGGAGGACACGAAGCAGAGCGTAGCAGGACGGTATATTTTTAGCATTTGACTCGTGCGCTGCATTTTAGTTTATGCACTAGCTCTGGTCCGGCCAGGTCCACTCCGCCCCGTTCCGCTTCAATGATAATACTTGCCACTTTTCACTGCTCTTCTCCGCTTCACTCCGCCCAGCTCCGCGTCAACGGAAACGCACTCTAAGTATTTAAAGAGAACAAATAACATTCCTATATGTAAATAAAAATTTTATTAGGTAAAAGATTTGCTAGAAATGTATACGCTCCCAATTTAATATAACAGATGGCACACCAGCGATGTATTCACTAGAGCTACAGTAATTAATTTTGGAATATGTATAAGACGAAGTACACATATTGATCTCAAACGTGTAGAACCGCCATCGAGCAAATTATTCTTTTATGATATATATGCTTCAACTCCGCTGTGGAAGCGCCTTAAATGGCAAGATTTATGGAAATCCGATATTTCTAATGTACTATGGAGTTTAGACGTGAATTTAAGACTTAATATTGCTGTTTAAGCACGTACTATATCCTATATATAGTTTATTATTTTTTATTGAGTATGGGTGGCTGACGAGCCACTGCATATCTGACGATAAGTGGTAACTGTCGTTTGTGGACTCAACTATACAGACTATATAAAAGTATTGTCAAAATTCTGATCACCATTTAATTTCTTGGATATGATTAATGAAATGGTGGCTACCAGCAAAACACACACCAGGGCCGGTCACATAGAAGACGGTGGGTAACGATCATAAATTTAATATATTACCTATATATTACCTTATGGTAACGACATCCTCGTTCGCAATAACAAGTGAGTACTTCCACTTAGAGACGATCTTACCACCAGCAATAAAATGGGTGATAATTGCTTCCTCCCCTAAGTGACCTCATAGGACACCCGCGTTTCCCGCCGGGTGTCCTATCAGGTCATTTATGAGGAATTGTGTGGTGGCACTTTTAATCTGATATCATTTGGACTAATATAGTGTTTACTATTCAGGTAACTAGACATATTTGTTACGAGCAACACCATCAAGGATTTATATAAAATTGCAAATTAAAATTGAACCCAGTTTTACGTTCCACGAGAGTAAAATTTCATAGAAAATACTAGATCACCCGGCGAACTTCATACCGCCATATTCTTTTTTCGTGAATATTTAAAATTAATAAAGTAATTAGTACTATTCAAAAATAGTCGCTATTAAAAAATAGAGGCTGGCAGCAGAAGGGTGAAAATTTTGGGTTGTATGTATTTTTTAATGTCGAATCATATAAATAAAAATTAAAAAAAAAAAAATTTTAGAAATATAAAAAAAACAACCTTTGAGATGGACACCCTTATCACTTAGGGGTATGCAAAACATCCTATTCCCAGACCTACTGAATATACACACAAAATGTAATAAGAATCGGTCAAGCCATTTTGGAGGAGAATGGCGACAAACACTGTGACACGAGAATTTTATATATTAGATAATAAAAACGTGAGAACCAAAAGACAATTTTATTTCACTGTCTGTGAGGTCAGTCTCTAAACTAAGAGCATTATATTGTGACAACTTCAATTTGTGGTTATAAACAACTAGTCAAACGGAAATCAGGGGTAGGCTACAAAGGTATAACAGATGTAAGTTAAGACGATATTACTACAACTCATGAATTCATTATCAATCATTTGATCGTTTGTTTAGTCTCAATAACTACAATGTTTTCGTTTAGCAAGTTGTATGTTTCAAAATATGAGGAACTTGAATCAACATTCAGTTACACATTGTCTCAATTGTCTGTTTCAGTTCGTGTCTTACTGTAGCTCCAGTTGGTTTTGATTTAATCTCGCATGGAACACGTGAGCAACATTTTAGTAATTTCTATTATAATTTAATAGTATTTAAAATTAAACAAATTTTGGGTGTTATTTCTTTTCAGATCATCGATTTTCTAATTTGGTATATGATGTCTTGTGTGATTCAAAGCTTACCCATAGAAAGAAATCCCACCGTCAAATATAATCCTATTTTTGCTAGAGAAAAGCTATGGCCTGCAGAAACGTTAGATGATTTGTTTATAAAAACTCCTGAAAATGCTAAAATGCTCCAAGATGGCAGTCGAGAAGGTTTAAACAAATTTTTACTGCCAAAATCACTTGAAACAGAACCGGTACTTTCGAATCAAGTAACAAAATTGCTGATGCGTCATAGAATTACTGATGTCAATGAAACCTGGGATCGCAACAATATGGGTTTCTTGAATCTTCCTGTCATAAAACAACCTTATAATGATTATAAGATTTTAGTGGTTACAGCGCCGGTAGATATGAACATTGGATCAAATAATGATAAAAAAAATATGGTTGTGTACGTTGTGTTCCCTGACGACGGCTCAAGTGATACCGAATCTATCGACAATATTCCCAAAATATATTTTGTTAACAAACGTGTAGCTGATGAAAAACTCAATAAAAAAGCTCTTGATCCGATATTCATTGTAGATAACAATAGAACAGTGACACAACTTAAGAGTCGAGATGTAGCAAAGTCTCTGCGCTTCAAAAGTAAACTAACAAAACGTTACGATTATGAAATCACGAATTGAATTACAAATCAAAAATATACGTACGGTAAGCTAAGTTTATTATGTTTTAAAAATAATTAGCATATTGCGAGTTATTGTATTGTAAAGAAAATATAGACATACATGTTTTAAATATCTATCCTTATTTTGTTTGAACTGCGCCAGAAAAATATTTTTAACTAAATAATAATAAATTAATTAACATAAGTTGAGAGTTTGAAATCGGATATTATTAAGTTAAAAAAAATATATAGGTACCTATTGAAATTGTGTGTTTCTTTCTACCACTAACTGTAAAATCCAATGTGACATAAGTATACAATCACGTACGTCTTACTTACAAGTTTAAGTGATTTATATAAAGTATTTAAAATAATTGTATAGGTGCATATAAATAATTATGTACTTACATCCGTATTATAGCCATTACCCTCCTTTTTATTCGGAAGTAGCTAGTCGTAAAAATTTACGCAATTTACACTTTAAAACGTGATTTCATCGCTTTATTATACAAGTAAGTCTTGTAACAATAATTTTATTTGTTTTATACATGGTATATACATGTAAGATTGAGACTTACGCTTATAGTTATATAGACGATAAACGTATACGCAGTAAGCAAAACACCTTCAGATTTAAACTAAAACCATTTTGAAAATTGAAATACGCAAATTTTACGAATCATGACTTTAACATAATAATTGAACTAGACAATTTTTTATATAGAGTACGCATGGTACCTACGATGAGTACTATTTATCATTTTTATTATGTATCCTTCATTTTTGCATGAAAATATTAGTATGTCAAGTCTAACACTGATATGTATTTAGAGATACTAATATTGGGCTCAGTATAGTATAACTTTTTCTATACTCACAGATGTAATTAAACTATTAACTAATTCGCGAACTAGTTCCTGATTAGTGGAAAACTTACCACAGTATATCCAACTGTATATCTAACTTAAGGCAAGAAATGGAAATGATAATCAAGGTGTCATTCCAAAGTTAGACAGAATTCCAATTCGAGATAATCTAGTTGTGGGAAATGCGGTATCCCTTTGTTATTAGGCTATGAGCAGAGACATCCTGTTAACTAGTGTCTGTAGGTATTGTTATAGGTGTTTCCTCATTGTGACTTCAATGTTGTTTACACATATCAAGTTTCTCTGGAGATCATTATTATGGACATACTACCATCCATCCATCCATCAGCCTTTTAACGTCCACTGCTGGACATAGGCCTCCCCAAGAATGAGGGATAGTGCCGTAATCGCCACGCTTGGCAGGCGATCGCAGTGGATGTTGTTAATACTCGAAGGAGTGCTGCTGCCCACTCCCCCGGCATTCCCTCAGTCGGCTCTTACGACTCCCATGGGTGGAGAGGGGTGGGACAATTCTAAAGCCGGCCCCACACGGCTTACTACAAATAATGATATTTTTCGTAGTTGAACATATAACAAATTGAGATGCAATTTAAACATATTAATTGGATAATTTTATATACAATACAACTATAATATGACTTTTATAGTTGTATTGTATATGAAGTAATCTAATTATTATGTTTTTAATGCATGTTTATTGTATTGATAATTTATTAATTCTTTATTTACCTTGAAAGAAATCCAGTGTACCATTGTAAAAGAGTGTATTCAGTTCAGCTTACTTTAATATTCACTAAATAAACAGACTAAATATTGAATAGTCCAGGGGGTTAGGCAGAATCTCATATCCCACATGTCGAACGTATCGTGATCACATTGGTTGAGAGATCACCGTGATTGGCCATCGGATTATTGCGACATCACGCGTCGATTTCTCAACCAATCACAGTGATTACGATACGATCGACATATGAGATATGAGATTCTGACTACCACCCCCTTTTTTAATTGTTTTTTTTTTGTTTAGGCGGGAAAAAATGTACCTGGTTAGGTTACACCCCGTCGTTCAGGGCAACGAACAGGGTAGTGTGGGGCCTTCACCCACTAAAGAAACCCGCCGTGTGCCATCTTTCCGCCTGTGTTGACGGGCCCTGTTTAGATTACTTCAGTGGTCCGCCAGCGACTTACCCGTTCGGGTACTCTCTCCTGAGCTACGCATCCGCACACGGAGCGTCGCAACTTCGCGGGAGGCCTTGCGGGTGGCGGACGTTCCCCGGTCCATCCACCCGTAGCCTCAGCTAGGGCGGCATGAGGCGCAAGTACTCGCACCTGCGCCGTCCCAGTCGCTGGCGATGGTTTGTCCTCCTCCCTGGCCCTTTCCGCCGCTTCCTTCCGCGAGATGACCTCCTCGCAGAAGGCAGCGACCGCGGCCCAATTCCTGTCCAAGGTCTCCCCCTATTGCCGCGACGAGTTCACGGCGCACGACTCGAGCGTGTGCCGCGCCGTATCCTCGTCGCAGCCGCAATGGTGACAGCCCGGAGTCGCTTCCCTCCTTGTATGCAGGCACTCCGTGATATCGGAGCGCCTCCCTGATGCAGCTGAATGGCAGACTATTGAATGCGTTGGCGATGTCAAGCGACACCGCCAACAGTACTCCACCACCAGCGACGACCACCGTGGCCGCGGCCCTCAGGTGCATGATCGCACCGACCGTTAAACGACCAGCTTGAAAACTGAACTGGGCGTCCGACAAGTCGGGTCCGACGTCGCGCAGGAGCTGGACGATGCGGGCAGCGAAGATTCTCTCGAGTAGCTTACCCACTTCGTCCAGCAGTACCATGGGCCTGAAGGCCCCGGCCGAATCCGGCGTTCGCCCCGGCTTCGGCAGGAGCACGAGCCTCCCCTCTTTCCAGCAGTCAGGGAATCATCCGGACGCCAGGCACGCGTCGAACAGTCCCCTGAGGCAGGGCTCCAGGTGGTCCAGAGCCAGGGCCAGTACCTGGGCGGGTATCCCATCTGGGTCAGGGGCGGTACTCTTGGAACGAATCCGTGAAACAGCCCCACCATTTCCGACGTGGTGACGGGCGGTACATTGAGGTCAGCCTCCCGGTCGCTACCTGGCGGTGCCATGACCGGTCCCCATCGCGGTTGCGCCGCCGACTGCGGGTGTAAGACCTCCGGGCGCGAATGCACGCTGCACGGATATCCGCCAGCTCCTGGGACCACCAGTAGAGCCCCTTCCTCGGAGGACGTAGCACACGGGGCATGGCCGAATCGCAAACCTGCGTAACCGCAATGCAAAATCGGTCAGCCCCAACGTCCACTACCTCGGTCAGGGCTGGTGAGGACAGCCACAATTGAACGATGGCTGCCTCTGCCAGTAGGTCCCTATCTAGCCTGCCCACAGCCCACCGCGGGAACGCGGGAGTTCTGCGCACCGCGTTACCCCTACTGGGGCCCTGAAGGGACCGGGAGACGTCAATCCGGATGTACCGATGTTCGGACAAGGTCTCAACCTCCTCCAGGACACACCAGTTCCTCACTCGTGCCGCGACGCCGGGGCTAGCGAACGAAAGGTACTATCGACCCGCCCCGTCGCACGTGTTGACGGAGCCTCTGTTCAGCAAACAGAGGCCTGTTGACGCCGCCCACTCTACCACCGCCGCTCCACGGACGTTCGACGCAGGAGACCACCACGCCGTGGATTTGGCGTTGAAGTCCCCCACGACTAGGACGTGGCTAGGCGCCAGTTGCCGTATCGAGGTCTCCAGGTTATTAAGCCAGACCTCGAAATCAGCCAGACTCCGGTTGGGGGAGAAGTACACGCCGTACAGCGTCACTCCCCCCAATCGGCCGCCACGTATCCCGTGCTCCTGTCTCTGATCGACAAGGGCGGAGAACGCAGCGCCGTGGAGCTGACAATTGCCACGGAGCCATCGCGGCTGCCCGCCCAATGAGAGTGGTCAGGAACGCAGTAAGGCTCCGCAGCTACGGCTACACCAATCAACCGCTCCACCATGGTTTGCAGGAGAAGATCCTGCGCCCTGGCGGAGTGGTTGAGATTCGCCTGGAGAAGGATAGTGTCACGGTTGAATTTTAAGCCGTAACCATATCCTTCTCCACCCGAGACGGTGGCGAAGCCACGCTAGGGGGGGGGGCAGCCTGGGTCGATTGGCTGGTCCCCCCCTTTTTTGGGCCTGTCGTCGGGGGTCTGCATCCCTCCCGCCCCATGCAGTGCTTGGTAGGCCTATTGCCTGCCACGCACGTGGGGCAGTGAGGGGTGGCGGTGCAGGTTGCCGCCCGGTGCCCTGCCTGACCGCAGCGGAAGCAAAGACCGCTGTAGTCAAAACAATTAGTGCACATCGGCCGGGTGTGTCCGACCGCCATGCACTTAAAGCACCTCGCGGGCCGAGGCTCTAGCACGGTGACTCGCGCGGAACTCCAGCCCACGAGGAGCCTGCCTGCGTCAGCCAAAGTTTTGGCTGCCGCGACCGGGCAACTCGCCCAGACGGCACCAACACCGCTGGGACCGGTCCGAATGGAGCCCACTCTGACGGCATTCGAGCATCCGGTTTTTGAGGCAATAGCCTCCCGGACGTCGTCCGCCGTCACCGAGTCATCCAAACCGGAAATGCGCAATTCAGCGCACTTTACCGGTCTGGTGACGCGGACTCCACTCTCCTCGCCAAACAGACCCCTTAGCCTTTCGGCCACAGTGTCGGCCATTTTGGGGCCCTCAGCCTCAGGGAACTCGAGAATTCGAGCCCCTGTGCGGGCTAGGCGGGTCCGGGTGGCAACGACTCCAATATCGGAGACGTCGATTTTCTCCCAGGCCTTCCTCAAGATGGCCTGGTACGACAGGCCCGCTTCTGCCGTTTTCGGCGTCTGAAGCTTTCGCGGCTTCTTGGGGCCGTGCTTGCTCCCTAGCGCAGCAGGTTCCGCTGCCCGGGCAGTAGTCTCTGTCTCGGCTCCCTTCTTCCTTTTGCCCCGGGATTTCTTCCTTCCACCGCCCACCGCCTGCCAACCCTCATTAGAGGGTTCAGCGCCGGACTGCACAGGAGGCGGGACTCGAGAATCCCGAGGTATGGTTGCTGGGGCCCGCGAGGGCTGGCCAGCATGCGAAAGAGGAGGGAACTCCTCCCTGGGCTGACCCTTGGAGCGGTGCCCAGCCTTCTGCGCTGCTTTCGCCTTGGGGGCAGCTTTGCTCGGCCCCTTGAGTGGTGCGGCCGCGGCTGCAGATTAAGTGGCCACGCGGCCGCCCTGACAGGGAAGCGGCGTTGGACCTGAAGGTGGCGCGACCTTCTTCTTATCCGCGGCCAGCAACGGTCGCTCTTTCTTTCTTTCTTTCTTTCTTTCTTCTTTGATGCCTCGTTGAGAGCCTCTGAGTAAGTGCCCCGAAGGCTTCGCGACCCACTTGCCACCGTAAACATAATGGTTAAGGCATCGGAAACCTTCTGGGCAATTTCATCGGCCGTCAGAAGACCGGCCTTTTCGGAAGGATCCTCTCGGAGCCGCGATGTGAGGAGGGTAATCCGCTCGTCCATCGAGAGCTCCACTCCCAAATTCTCGTCTGAGGCCACTCCAGACAAGGCTCGTGGCACCGTGCGTCTGGTAGCACCTCGGCCCCTCTTCGCCGGTCTTCCTGGCTTCGCTGGCGGAGGCATCTCAGTGGAGCTGCACTCCGACTCCCACGCACCTCCCGATCTCGCTATCGGTCGCTTCAGGACTCGTGAGGGCCGCTCCGCTGGGCCAGCTACCCTCCGCTGGGACTCTGATGCAGGCGGAGCTGCGTCTGCGGCCGCTGCGCCGCGATCCCCGCCATCCGTCTCCATTCCCGAAGCCAATTCAACGGCTGAGCCGCTATCCACAGGACTTCCCGCGGGGGAAGGTTTCCTCCCGCGGGTCCTCCTCTTCCTCTGTACCTCCTTCTTTTTTTCAGCCTTGGCGTCGAGTGCTCCCCCCATATACGTGGAGCTGTCAGAATCGGTTTTGACACTCGACTCTGTGAGGGATTCCCCAGGTGCGTTGCACCCGGGACCCTCCTGGGGACTTATTGTATTTTTAGTCTTCGCTATTATTTTGTTTTGAGTTTTAAGTCCTACGACTGCTGTGCCACCCTCGCGACTGGATACCTTTTAGCCATTCATCCTTCGCCAGTTGGTAGAGCTTGGATTGGGGTAATTTTTTATAGGGGTTCTCTTCCCCGCGGTCCGAAGACCCCCGGTCCTATCCGTTCAGGCTTACTGGTCGGGCCGAACGGTGGTCTGCATCAGACCGTCCCCACCGCTCGCAAAGCAAACGGTGAGCCCGTCGCCTCTCAGGCTAAAAGCCCTCGTATCTCCGTCTCCCAGGGCCTGGAGAGCTTCTATGGCCCCGCTGGCCGTCCACGGCAGACGTTCGGCCCACTGCAAGCAGTGAACCCGTCGCCACTCGGGCTGAGAGCCCCGTCTCCGGGGACGAGGGGTCACTGTGACCCCGCTGTCGCCCTCCCAGAGTCGGGGGGGGCACTATGGCCCCGCTGACCCTCCACGGCGGACGTCCGACCTATCCGCTGTGCCCTCTGCTAATCAGAGGGACACGCGGAGACCCGTCCCCTGGCGGGGTTTCAGCCGCCGGCACTAGAGTGCCGACGTTACCTGGGGCGCACCACGCGGAGGTATCCCGACCCGCACCACCCCCTGACTAACCCCCCTGGTATCTACAGATAGTTAAATCTATAGATGAAAGTTAACATTCTAGACAGCTTTTTAAGTTGGACTATTTCTTGAATCCTCAACAATTGTCCTTATGGTGACGGACTAAGAATACAAGTGTCACCACCCCATTCTTTCCCACGGGTGTCGTATGAGGCGACTAAGGGAAGTAAGCAATTATCATCAATCGCATGGCTGGTGGTAGGGCTGGGTACCTAGTGGGAGTACTCACTTGGTATCGGGCCCGAGCGGGTTGGTACCACCATCTCTCGTGTGACCGGCCAAGAAGCACATCGTTGCGTTTTGGTTATAAAGGAGCCGTTTATTTTTTCATTTCATATCGGTGAAATGAAATGGTGAGCAGCGACTTAATAATACTCTCGGTATAGTTGAGTCCATGAACGACGGCTACCATTTACCATCAGATGGGCCATGGCTCGTCTGCCACGACATGCAATAAAAAAAAAGACAACCTCAGCAATATAAACATATGCTTTTTGTTAAAAAAATAACTTCTGGCTGTTATTTTATCTGCCATGTTTACCAACACTAGTTAATATGGTGTGACGGCAACAAAGCACTTTAGATGGGGCAGGTATACCACGATATTTTTGTAGTTATTTTAAGTAATTATGTTTTACTTTAAAAAAACGGAGTCCAGGTTATCTTAAAGATACCCAGGACTGTCATACTCAAATACCCATATCCAAATGACACAAACAAGTTAAAATCGATATTCATATATCTGAGCAGATGAAGTATATAATGTTAGGATGCATTAAGTATTAGTTGTGTGTTTGGCGCACAGATATACTATATACTCCCATATATTCTATATCTATGAGTATATACTCCCGTATATACTATATTTATGATTTGGCGTGACATAAAATCATTTGCCAACTATAATAAGTCGATTACAGTTGCCGTTGGTAGACCTTGAATATGAGGGATCACTACTTTTGCTAGCCTTGCTCCAAAACAACCTTTTATCATAACAAAGTAAATGCAGGTATCAAGATTATCTCCTTTTCATTGGAATTATACAATGACAGATACACTTGTGTAACTGAATTTTTACTTTATTCCATCATTCATTTATGCAATGAGTTATCCAGCTTGTAATCGTTTAGTATTGTAAATATAAGCAGCCCATACTAAGTGGGCCTTCCACCTCCGACAGGTGGCGCAGGCGTCACCCAAGACGTTAAGTATGAATGTGTTATTGAAATTAGCAGTCATGAGCAATTGTCACGACGGCTGAATTGACAAAGCATCTGGACGGTATGCAGGTTCGGGTCCTCCTCGTGACTATTATTTTCGAATTTACATTTTCACACTTTGTGTTGATTTATATGGCTAAGCATGTCAAATGCTAAAAATATATGATTATAAAAATATCTAAATAATCATGAAATAATTGACAGAAACGCTGGCAAATTATTCCTTATTCATGCTCTGCATCTATTATAAAAAAATATGTCTAACACTTAAATCACATAAAAGCCTTTATATGGACTGAATCCAGCTCAGAAACTTTTATTTCTAATGAAACAAAAACATTAAACTAAGTTCTTATTCTGCGATTTTCTAGTAGTATTTTAAATCCTAGTGTAAATAAAGTGAACGTGCCCATGTTCATTTGAAAGGGATTTATAACAGAGAAGCTGGTGAGAAAGCGCTTTGTTTTAAATCAGTTGAATAATCCAGACGCATTTGAAATGTTCGAACATTGTAGCTTTTGAAAACAAAATGCACATATAGTTGTACCACACACAAACCTTAGGATTAAGTGGCACGTTATGCCAATTATATTTCGTACTTTTCTTTTTGTAAAATAAAAAAAAAGTACGAATAGCGTGAAACTAATGTTGTTTTTAACCCGCGATGAATACCTAAAAACTAGCTTTTGGCTGCGGTGGAGCCGCGGGCATAGGCTAGTATATTCTATTATCGTCAATACGAAGCATACCCATCACATATACATTTATCACCAAAACAGCACTGTTTTAAACTCTCGCAACAATATTCTACTATTGAGTAGGGAAAGTATATAGACCTATTAAAATTAATCTACGGCAATAACGCAGCCAGCATGTAACTCCTAATCCGCCCTGCACACAATCCCCAATGGAGCAACGTGTAAAGAGGGCGACCTGATTTCTCACAATGTTTTCACGGTTATCTTCCAGAAAGTTTCTAAGACCATTTTCATGACAGGGGTAACAAAGCGCATTGAAATCGACAACAAAGGCTCATAAGACTAAGATTTACTGACAGCCTACTACTATGTATTAGTATTCGTAGCTATTACGAATGCGCTGTAGGCCGTCAACATGTTATATTATAACTAGCTGACCCGGCATAGGGTACACCTAACAAACACAGTAAATATACATTAGTATCTAACCGAAGGTTCGGCTTCGCCTTCTGTTTCCATCACAACCTTCAGTCAAAAGTACGACTTTCAGCTAAAACTTGCCAAGATGGGCTGAAGTTTTGGCAAAGGCAAAGCAGCCGTTAACCCGATGAACGTGCGATGAACGTGAGCAGCCAGAGAGAGAGCAGTCTGCAAGGGTCATGCTGACTAAAAAGGGAGAGCTTATCTTTGGCCTCTCCGTGATAGCGTCCCAGTAGGAACAGATGCGTCGGAGCCACAGAAGCTGCTGAACACGCGTTCCCGGTGTCCCTTACAAGGCGTCGCGAGATAAGAGTAGTGTTTTAAGTCGATGGGCCCTATAGGAAGAGTCCTTAATAACCTGTTTTGCATTTCTCTATGGATATGTAATGTATGCGTAATATATTTCTCCATATAAAATGAAGCTACATTCAGACTCAGTACTGCCACTTGCGAGGAAAAAAATACTGTCCGTCTAGTGTTGAACGAATATTACCTACCTGTTATGATCAAATCCATTCCATGGGTGTCGTTAGTGGCGATAACTTGAGAATACAAGTGTTCCACCCCATTCTTTCCCACGAGAAAGTCTATTCTTTAAGCAGTTATCGCTCAATGCATTACTGGTACAGTGGAAGTACGTATTTGTGCTGAAACTCTCGTTACTGTCGTTTGTCTTGTGACCCACCGTGATGCACCTCGGTATGTATTGTTCAGATAGTTCCATCCATCCATCCATCAGCCTTTCGAAGTCCACTGCTGGACATAGGCCTCCCCAAGAGTACGCCACAACATGTGTTTCGCTCGTAATGGGGGATAGTGCCGTAATCGCCACGCTTGGCAGGCGGGTTGGCGATCGCAGTGGATGTTGTTAATACTCGAGGAAGTGCTGCTGCCCACTCCCCCGGTATTCCCTCAGTCGGCTCTTACGACTCCCAGGGGTGTAGAGGGGTGGGACAATTCTAAAGCCGGCCACACACGGCCGACGGCCCCGACGGTTTAGATAGTTGTCCATTCATATAATTATCTGATATTTACGCGAATATTACAAATCCTTTACTATTATAAAGCTGTAACAGAGTTATGTCTGAACATTTAAGTTATTAGAGAATACTTGACTATGAAATAGCCTATTTAGGCGAGTCTGAAGTCATTATTTTTTTGAATATTTGTCTATTAGTTTGCTCGCATATCACGCAAAAACTACTGAACGGATTTTGTTGCAACTTTTTTGTTTGATAGCTCTTGATTAGGTTTAAAACTGGTATACTTTTTATCTCGCTATTATATCAGGAACGGGAGATATAAACTAAGAACTAGCTTTAGACTGCGGCAGAGAAGCAGGCAAATGTGTGAAATAAACCTACGTTAACGGAATCTATCGCCATTAATTCATTCATTCACCTTTTAAAGTCCACTGCTGGACATAGGCCTCCCCAAGAATGGGGGATAGCGCCGTAATTGCCGCGCTTGGCAGGCGGGTTGGCGATCGCAGTGGATGTTGTTAATACTCGAAGGAGTGCTGCTGTCCACTCCGGTATTCCCTCAGTCAGCTCTTACGACTCCCATGGGTGGAGAGGGGTGGGACAATACTAAAGCCGGCCCCACACGGCAATAATCTATCGCCATATGTGCAACGAATTACACATATGCTATCGCGTTTACGCTGTGGATCCGTAACTAAGTATTTGAAACGCGATAGGTAAAAGTAGTTTTATTTCATGTATATAATTTGTATCAAAGTTGAAACAACTTAAGTATACTTACCTAAATATAAATTATTGATCCAAGTTATGATGGAACTTTTGATTATATCAACATGTCAACAATATAAAGTTTCGTAAATAATTGTTCTATCATACGTCTGAACCTTTACGTCTACTACTGAATTGAAATTAGATCCAACGGAAATCGATCTCATTGAATAACAAATTTTAAGTCTTCAAGGACGGATTATTATTACAGCTTGAGATGTTTCAGCTATCTTGAATTATTACCACAGCATAGAGCATACGTACTCATTTAGAAAAATATAGGTGGCAAAAAATATTTCTAACCACACACCCTATTAGCCGGAGCAAAGAGGAGAAAGTGGAGTTAGAAACATTTTACCGTAAATGAAATGCTGTTGCTTTTAATTATACAAAGTAACATTATTATTATTATACTAAACCGGCAAATTACCTCCCATAGCAAACAGTCGCCAAATTCTTATTAGAAAAACTTGTAGACACCGTGTGTATTATAGTACTAGCTGTTTCCCGCGGCTTCGCTCGCGTAAATAAATGAATACGAGTATAGGTTACTGCAAAAAAATGAAAAACTATGTTCCACGTGAATGAAGTCGCGGGTTGCACTTATTTAACAAAGTTTGTTACTTAAACTTTATATAAGATAGCTGTTACCCGCGACTTCGTCCGTGAGTAATTTCATAAAAATAAATAAAGCAACCCTTGAAATTGTCGGTAATACAGTGCAACGGTATTACAGTACTCGGGGTTGGAACTTCATTACTGAAATGCTAGATGGCGTTGAAGTTGCTAGATTTTGAGATTTTGTGACAAACAATTATTTTTTTTTGCGTATTTTTTTTAATAAAAAGTATCCTATGTTACTTCTAATACCTCCGAGAATATGTGTACAAAGTTTCATGATGATCGGTTAAGTAGTTTTCACGTGAAAGCGTAACAAACAAACTTACATTCACATTTATAATATTAAGTATGATTAGTGTGTTTCACAAAAAAAAAAATAGTAAAATGCTGATCATGTGAAATGCTAAAAATCACTATAATTTATACTTGTTGCATTACGCATTGTTAATATTTGGTATGCAAATAGAACAACGGTTTATGATGATACAATGGTGATTATACTTACTAAACATAATATTTATTTTCATTTATATTTAAAGTGCAAAATGCATCCGATAGGTGGCGTGGGTCGTAAAGACAAATGTGATGTGGAGATTGTTCATGACTGTCGGTCACTGCGATGGCATAATGTTCTAGGTCTTCCCGGAATGGAAGGGACGCAGGTTCGAATCCCACTCCCAGTGAAGGTATCTTTTTCCACATTCACAAATGATTTGTTCTTTAAAGTAGCTGAGCATGTCAAGTGCTAAATAAAATAAAGATGAATATGTACAGACACTCCTATACAAGCTTTCATATCTTATTATCTGCTTATTATCATTGTTCAAGGGCGTTGGCCTATGATAATAAACATAGCATCACGCCTGTTTTCCCCGAAGGGGTAGGCAGAGGTGTATTACACACTCACGATTCGTCAGCTATGTTTAAGTTCCACGTAGTAGGGGGCGAGCCTATTGTCGTCGACCAAGCACGTTTCCAAACTCCGGGCTGTTACTGAGAATTTTTCTTTTTACGAAAAAGCTCAATATCACTGCCCGACCCGGGGATCGAACCCTCATGATCAGCAGTCGCATACACTACCACTGTACCACCGAGGCAGTTACAATAGATATAAATAACTCTTTAAACGGAAACCTATTTTTATATTGATATGATTTTTCAAAAGTATTCAAAATCAATATCCGCAAGCGCGCTAAATTAAAAATTAATTTAAAAGCAGATATTGTGACTTGTGGGAATTTTGATGTTCATTTCCATGAATACACGCTCGGGTAATAGACTAGAACAATTTAAAGCCTTTGTTCATTAAGTTTACGCTGCATAATGGATTTTAAGAGCAGACGGCAATATCACGTAGTCACCCAGAAGGTAGTAAAACATCTTTATTTCTTTCTATACTGCTAAATAAATCTGTGAAATCAGTCTGTAGTGTTTTTATTCTCAAAATTTGTGATAGGTAATCATTTTGCCTACCTATAATACTTTTTATTTCGTAACTTATTTTCGGTTCTTTAATTAATCTGACGTCTGCCGTGTGGGGCCGGCTTTAGAATTGTTCCACCCCTCTCCACCCATGGGAGTCGTAAGAGCCGACTGAGGGAATACCGGGGGAGTTGGCAGCAGCACTCCTTCGAGTAATAACATCATCCACTGCGATCGCCAACCCGCCTGGCAAGCGTGGCGATTACGGCACTATACCTCATATGAGCGAAACAAATGTTGTGGCGTTCTCTTGGGGAGGCCTATGTCCAGCAGTGGACGTAGAAAGGCTGATGGATGGATGGATGGAATTCATCTAAGTATTCTGCTCGTGAGATGCCTACTGACTATGTGGCAAATGAGGGTTGATGCGTCCTTTACATTTCCTTTACACTATCACGAAATGTTGCATACATAAAGTCTGACTGAAAGAATATTTATCCTGAATAAGTGGATATTTCCTGTGAGAACACTATTAAGCATAGGGATAATTAATGTTGCTGCTTCTGTGGTGCAGCGGTTGTGTTAGCGACTGCTGATCATAAGGTTTCGGGTTCGATCCCTGGGTCGAATTCTATTGAGCTTTTTTGTAAAAATAAAAATTCTCAGTAGCAGCCCGGAGTTTGTAAATATGCTTGGTAGATGGCAATAGGCTCGCCCTCTATTACGTGGGACTTAAACATAGTTGGCCAACCGCGAGTGTATGATACACCTCTGCCTAATCTCTACCTCTTTATACAGGCGTCATGCTATGTTTTTTTAAATATTGTATAATTAATATGCGCTAGTGACGTATTTAGTCGGAGTCGCGGGTTTAATCTACTATAGAATATTTATTTAAAAACTATTATTATAATCCAAAGGACTACTAATACAAGTAATCCTTTACTAACACAGAATATTCAAAAGTGTGTTTGTAAGTACGTCCTTCCTATATACACTAACGGAGTGACGGATCAGTATCATTCTATGCATAAAATTGATTTTATCCAGAGATTACTTTATAGCGAAAAATGCCCGATTTACGTGACGTAGTTTCGATACGTAATTTTATTACATGAAATAGCGATACGCCGGAACTTTAATATGTAGGTACAACAGGCTTGTTATGGCGTGAAAGCGTAACAGACATACAAACTAACCAAACTCACTTTCATATTTTGAAATAAAACTACGTTTACGGAATCTATCGCGTTTACTTGATATCATCTAAATCAACCCGTGATCATGAATGCTGTAAAGTATTCGAAACGTCGGGATAGTAGTAAAATCAAGTAAACGCGATAGATTCCGTAAACGTAGTTTTATATCAAAATGTGTAACATTCGCGTAAATATCAGAAAGTATCACTTTCGTATTTATAATATTAGTAAATAATTATTTTTAGGCTAACTTTATTATAATAATATTGAGAAATGCACGAAAGTCGAAGGATGTAGGTACAGGGGGAGACCAAGACTCACTTACTAGACTAAATCGGTCATGTATTGAAGGAAGTTGGAGTCAGGAGTCTCCAAAACCGGTGAGCGTGTATGAAGAGAATTATGAATGTTGAGGAAGCGAGAAATTTATGCAAGAACAGAGCCTGGTGGCACCCTGTTCTCTCTGCCTACCTCGCAAAGGAAATGGCGTGAGGATAAGTAGTAGTAGTAGAGAACTGCACCTTGCCATAATAATGTATTTATGTGATGTAGCGACTTATTACACGACACGCGTTAGTATGCCTCTTTATTTGTATGTCATATATTCGTACGATATTATTAGCGACTTTTTTAAGTGTTGACTTTTTGAAGGTGGTGGAATCGTTAACGGAAAAAATACCGTTGTTCAGATTTTACTTTTATAGTCAGAGAAGCTTTATATTTATTTGAAATAAAATGTTCACTATTTATGTTGTTTACAACATTGTTTATAAAGATTAGTGGACTTTTAAGTTTTATTTAGGTTATGTCTCAGGTTCCCGATATAGTAGCGGGATAAAATGTAATTTTAAGTCTAATCAAGAGCTATCAAAGAAAAAAAGTTGTGTTAAAATCCGTCCAGTAGTTTTTGCGAGATGCGCGAACGAACAAACGGACATACACTTTTTACTAATTGTATATAAAAACAGCTCCGGAACCGCTGAAACGATTTGGATGGTGCTTTCACTATAGCTTATGTTATAAGGACTAAAAAAAAATAATTAGGGCCCGCACTATAAAGAAAACAACTAAATTCCAAGCATACGAAATCGCAGTTAGCAAATACATATATTATATTAGTATATATGTATGGTTACTTCGGTCGGTACTTATTCGTAATAGCACTTACGGAGGGATTTCACATAAAGGAGCCTTATATGAATTTTTATAGTCTTCGGAGGCCAAACTGCCACCCACCTGACAGTGTTTACAACCTAAAATAGGTATGGATAGAGATACGAGCCAATGCTAACTGAAAGGTCTCTACCATTCTCTAGAGAAAAGTAGAGGTCAAGAATGGCAACCTGCATTTTTTAGTATGAATGTAGGTGGGTTAAGTGCAATTATAGTCACATATAGCACAAGTACTGCAATATTTGGGTAGGTACTGACCTCAGAATATTGTTGATTTAATATAAATAATATAAATATGGAGTGTATTTTTTGTCATAATGATGAATAATAGTCAAATCTTATGTCGTTGTTGACATTGAGTTGAGCCATATGGGATCACTTAAAAAGTAATTTCAAACGATATAAGAATATACTTCAATCGAAATGGCAATTTTAATGACGAACACGTGAGATACGAAAAAATCGACAACTTTATATACCTACCTCATTTGCCATATATACCACAAAGATCACTGACTAAATTTATATAAAAGAGAAATACTATACATTGACTAACACAAAATCTTAAACAGTATAAATGGTGTGAAAAACAAACGTGATGAGGAGATTGGGATGACCGAAAAGGTCGGTTCGGTAGCTCAGTGGCTTAGAGCACTTCCCCGGATTGGAAGGGACGCGGGTTCGATTTCCGCTCGTACTAAGAATCCCTTTTTCGTCATTCACAAATAATTTGTACTTTATAAGTATAAATGGTTTAAATTTGGCTAGTAGTTTACTTAATCATACAATCATAGATGCTAATTGGCTTCTTGTGGTAGAGCTTTGCTTATTCTAGCATGCTTGGGCCGGCTCGATCGGGGAAGTACCATCTTCTCACAGAAGATCAGCGTAAAACAACCGCAGGGACTCCTACCGTGTCGGCGGGTTTCTGTAGTGGGTGAAGGCCCCACTCTACCCTGTTCGTAGCCCCGAACGACGGGGTGTGCGATTAGAAACATTTTTTCCCGCCTAAACAAAAAAGGAAATAAAGTACTCCTACCGTTATATCCCTCCCTATCCTCTCCTTATTATCCTTCCTATCTCCTTAGTGTGGCCCGAGCATTACGATATTATAACTGAATTGCGTTAAGTATACTAAAATGCTGCACACAAAGAAAATAAATTCATAAGCGACGCTATTGAGACGTGAACGGTGAACTATAGATTATCATGTTCCGTTAATAATCCGGATTCGCACATGAAGCTACTTGAAATCGATATTTGTTACAGCGATGAAAGATTTTCTGCTCAATATCCTTACTAGTATTATAAATGCTAAAGTAAGTTTCTTTGTTTGATTGTTTGTTACGATTTCACGCCGTAACTTTCTAGTGCCAGAGCCTTGCTTATCCCAGCATGAAAGGACCAGCTCGATCATGGAAGTACCACTCTCTCACAGAAGATACGCTACCGTTGTGTTTCCTATGGTGAGTATGAGTACCGGAGGCCCAAACCCCCTCCCTATACTCTCTTTATTATACTTTCTATACTCTCGTTGTTATCCTTCCTGCCCTCCCCTTAATATCCATCTTATCCTCTCCTTGTTACCCTTCCTTTCTACCCTCTGTGCCTTTTCTTGGAGAGGGCGACGCGCGAGTAATGCCTCTGATGTTGCTAGAGTCTATATACTACGGTAACCACTTACCATCAGGTGGGCGGTATGAAAGATTGCTAAACTTTGTATACCTATGGTCATGACACTACTAGACTACTACTAGGCAACTTTTATCATACCAATTTAAAAATGATTCGAATACGCACTGACCCCAAAAACTATTAGGAATAATAAAGTTTAAGAGAATGAAATGCGCGTAGATATTTTATTTTTGTAAGGTCACATAATGAATTTACTAAGTCCATTATTGAATTTTACTTGTGGACTTGAATTGTAGAAATTACTTGAGTATTTACCACTTACCACAAAGATTCCATTCTCCAATACTCCACAGTGTAAAAATACAATAAATTAATGTCGGCTACTATGAGTACCTAAACTGTGTCAAAGTTGAATTCGCCACCGGAACAAAAGTCAGGGTTATCTACTCGTACGCGTACAAGTATGTAGTTCAATTTATATAAAGTAAAACATATTCGCGGAAACTGCAATTAAGGACAAGGTTTAATAAAAGCTCTAAAGGTAAACTCGTATACTATTTTTGAAAAGACATCAGTATTGATTGTTTGTCTTAAAAATTGTATCGAGAACTCGTTATGGCGGAGAACCTTGTTATTTCCAACACGAAAAAGCCAGTCCAACTTGGAAAGAAACACATTCTCATAGAATTTTGGCATAAAATCCGTTTTAAACATTTTGTCATATAATGCTGGACATCAACAGCGCCACAATGAGCGGTCCTACGTTATGCTCCCCTAAATGCAGTTTAGTTTCGGGGACATTATATCCCCCAGTCTGAGCGCAAGTCAATTTGTAATGAAAATATTCCTGAGGAATAACTTCTATACTTGAGTCAAGAGCGTGATTGTGATCTTGTCTATAACTCTCCTGGGCCCGTAGAATGTAACTCACTAAATCGTATCGACATCGTATCGTCTCGCTTGTGATTGGTAGAGAAACCGACGCGTGATATCGCAATAATTCCTCAGCCAATCACGGTGATCTCTCAGCCAATCAAAATGACACGATACGATGTCGATACGATTTAGATAGATACATTCCAACTCCCCTGATCTCTTCTCCACTTCTTAGCTTTTACTTAGGGTCAGTAACGTGTGAGTTATATCTAAATTATAGCGTGGCTAGCATCTAAAGATTAAGTTTATCAAAAATTTTATGATTTGGACTGTAAATATTATTAGGTTGGCCAAAGGAAAGTTAAAGAGCATGAAATGTAGATAATATCAAAAGTAAAATTTATATAAATCAAGTGTACTGGTTAAGTACCAATAATTAAATAGGCACTACAAAGTTAATTTCAAAAACAAAGACAGCCTAACTACGTAAGAAGCTATTAATTATGTAGTAGCCTAAGATTTGGTGTAGCTAACATTAATGCTAAAGATTCCTGTCTAAGGCAGTGGCACGTTTATACATATGCACACTTCATCAAAACGCTGTATATTTACATAACAAACACCACTAATTTGCATTATGTAAAAGATCATGCCAATCCTTAGGTTATGAGAAACCACATCAACGCATAAATCAAAATTTTCGGAGATGTTTATGAGTTAAAATGCCGTGACGAAATAGGATTACTCTATTCTATTTTACAATATTGATTAACGTCGATGTTATACATTTAGTATTCCATTCTGCGGGCGTCTGCTAGAAAATACAATCTAGAAAATACAACCGGTCCCATAGTCAAGATTATTAAATCCTGCAGGGTAACAAATAAATCGAGCCATTTTTTAACAATATACCCGTAATAAAACCAACCTATGCTGCTTCAACTCTGATTACTTAACGTGAAAGAACGGTAGAAGTAAGAACATACTGTTTTGCTACATTATATATATATTAATATTTCTATGATAGGTAACAGTTTTTATTTGTTCAAATGTGATTATTTTGTGTATTTAAAAGTATACCGCAAAGTTTAATCTCAATTCAAAATAGTGAAAACCACTGTGAATCACTGCTTTCAACTCTTTGAAACGTGAGTCGGATAAATATTGAGCCGTCTCTAGTGTTTATGACACGGATGCAAATTGTACATATGTTTTGACTCGTTGAGCCCATTACGCGAAGCTAGACAAGAGTGCCCTAATTTCGTGTAACTGATAACATTATTAGTTTTAATAAATTTTACCATGTAACCTTTCTATGAGCTGTCCACCTGACGATAAACCGCCACTTATGGGTTCTATACTAAGAATATTTCTAAACGTCTGTGAATTAACAAATAAAAAAGCTATCTCTCACTACAACCGAAAGACATCGAGCTATTTCATGTTCAACCAAGACGTTGATACTGATCCGCTTGGCTTCGATAACTAGTGAGTTCTGCTGCTTGGTACTCAAATCTACCACCAGTAATCCAATGGGTGATAACTTTTTATTCATTCATTCCTTTAATCATGGCCCAGGAGCTATTAGACTTTATTGGTTAGGTGTTTGAAGCAAGCTAATAACTGATTTAATACTTCTTCCTATATATCTAATTTCGTACAGAACCGCAGACCTTTCTGACAGATGGTGGGGCTAAATAAACCCGTGTTGTGAAAATATATTTTTTGGGCGAAAAATGTTCTTGAAGATTTCTGTCAGTTTTTAAACTTTCAATTTAACATTTCATGAATCACAAATAAACAGACTAGTTTTGAAGAAAAGTGTCGAACAGCTCCCCTACTCACCTCGTATGATATCCCCGGGAAAGAATGGGGTGATGACTCTTATATTCTCAGTCCATCACCACACAATTAAAATGTTATTTCAATAATGTTCAACATATAACAGCTATGGTACAGATATACGGTAACGGCTCCAGCAGATGGTTTTAAATGTAGCTAATAAAGGAATAAACATTATCATAAAATATCTAGATATCAAACGGAAATATTTAGATATTTTTATATATATTTTTAGCATTTGACATGCTTAGCACTATACATTAAACACACTTCACTTTGTGTTTAATCAAACGGAAAGTTAAAAGACATTTGAAATGCAAGACGCAGACACAAATGGGATCGTTCTCAATAAAAAATAATATCTTTCTCTCTTACAGTAAGAGCCTTTGTAAGTTGTAGGGGCTGTTATACTATAACTACAATTAATAAATATAATCAAGCATCAAGTCTGTATTCCCCGAAGGGGTAGGAAGAGGTGTATTACACATCCACGATTCGAGATCGATTACAAGTGGTGCTTCATCCAAAAAGAAAATAAAATTTTATACAAAGACAAAAACAGAGGTAATTCAGAAAACAGAGGACAAATAGACGAAATATATAGATAAACAATACGATGCTAGTATACAGACTGATATCGGCCGTGTGGGGACCGGCTTTAGAAGTGTCCTACCCCTCTCTACCCACGGGAGTCGTAAGAGCCGACTGAGGGAATACCTGAGGAGTGGGCTGCAGCACTATCTCGAGTATTAACAACATCCACTGCGATCTCCAACCCGCCTGCCAAGCGTGGCGATTACGGCATTATCCCCCATGACGGGATCGCTCGTTGTGTCGTTCTCTTGGGGAGGCCTATGTCCAGCAGTGAACGTTGAAAGGCTGATGGATGGATGGATACAGACTGAAATGTATTGCATCTAATAGGTGGGTTAAAATTAAAATAAATAAACCAAAAATTTTGTAAAATCATATACTGTGGGTAAATGAAACCGTTGAAATAACATATCAACCTTGGACGTCTATCATCTAAGTCCACCCGTGATCATGAATGCTGTAAAGTATTCGAAACGTCGGGATAGGAGTAAAATCAAGTAAACGCGATAGATTCCGTAAACGTAGTTTTATTTCAAAATGTATTACATCTGTTATGAAGATATTACCTGAATTTCCCTATTGAATTTGCTACGTCAGTATTGATTAGAACGCGCTAGTGGTCTTTTAAAGCCTGGCATTAGCAGATTAAAATTTGAGCTCGTTTTTTATTACCTTTTATGACTTTTGTTACTTCAGAATTTCATCAACCATTCAAAGCATGTGCAGGAATATTAATAATTATGAATACAAAAAGAACAATCATCAGACTAATAAAAAAGTTGAAAACAATACACATTATTTTAGAAGAAAAAAGGAGGGAAAAGTGGGAAGAAAACAAAGAAAGTATAAGATTTAAAATTTCAATTCATCCATCCATCCATCAGCCTTTCATCGTCCACTGCTGGACATAGGCCTCCCCAAAATGGGGGTTTTGCCATAATCGCCACGCTTAGCAGGCGGGTTGGCGATCGCAGTGGATGTTTTTACCCGGTCCCCCGGTAATCCCTTAGTCGGCTTTTACGACTGCCATAGGAAGAGACAGGGTGAAGCTATTCTTGGTGCCGGCCCCACACGGCACAAAATTAATAATTTTAATTAATAAGTATTACCCATTTGTTTTTGTTTTCAATTCTAATATCAATAAGCTTTATTTTTTGTCACAACATGTTATTAACTTTTTTGAACGTAATACTTATAATCTATACAGTCTAAGTATACTTACTTATTTATCTAACATAAGCGTTTGTTTATTTATACGTGCTAATCTCTGCAAGTATCAGCCAGCTTTGAAAATTTTGAAACAACAATTAGCGCCATATGACGTGACATAATCAAAACTGGTCTGCGATGTGTAAAAAATATTGATGACGCTTTTTAAAACAATGCTATTCAGAAAAAGGTAGATTGTCTACCACCGCTTGCAATTATTTTAAATAAACAAATATATTCACGGACATTTTCACACAACGTCCTTTGCTCCCAAACTAAGCTTAACGCTTGTGCTATGGGTATCAGATTACGGATATAATACATATATTACTGTTTTTTTTCTGTAAATACATACACATAATAGATAGAAAACACACAGACGCAGTAAACATATCACACAAATAAAATTCTCCTGATCGAACCCACGACCTTGTGCATGGAAGTCGGTTACACTACTGACTACGCCACGAGGCCCGTCTATCGGTTATAAACTAAGTCCATAACATGTGTCTAGTTTATGAATAATGACTGCCCTAATTTCTTTGTAAACTGTTTTTTAATGGTAGGTAACAAAAAAAAAACAAAATAAAAAATAAAAACAAAAATGAGGTAGCTTAAGCCCCCAGAAGCCTCCTACTAAATGCATAATTCAATGTAGATATTTTAAATATTTGAGTTCAAGTAATAATAGCGCACCATTGCAGTGAACTAAAGTAATAATCAGCATCCATCAGGAGACTTTCTATTCACGGATAGTAGGCTTGATCTTGCTCGGACGCTAAAAGGAGCTGTCCTATTCAGTATAGTCTTCTAACAAGTTCAGAACACAAAGGTTATAATTTACTCACCGTGGTTTTCTTTTAGAATGGTGTATTTTTAATTTACTTTTATTTCTTAATTTACTTGTGATGTAGTTGAAATGCCGATAATTATCTATTTACAAGTTACTTCTTTCAGTAGCTCCCCGTCTCATCCAATGACACTCGACATCTCACGGATCACGTCATCGCGTCATATGATGATAGCTCTAATTCCTAGTTCTACACTCATTTTGTTACATTCTTTCAAATTGAAATACCGTATCTCAGACGAAAGTCGCGGTATTGCCGTATCGCGTCGTCTGAAGACCAAGTACTAGATAAATGATGTACTATTAAGCTTAGGGTTAGAATTCATTCCTAATCATACTAAGTACGTGAACTACTAAGACTAACGGATAGTCATAAGCCTCCCCAATAGAGTGCGAACCAACCTCAATCGCGGTCTTCTGCCACATGCATCCAACGGCTTTCTCAAGATCGCCTATATATTGGACCAGCCCTGGTGACTGGCCCTGTATTGGGAACACCTCAATGGTTCAATGTAAAGATCGGCGAGGGTTCCGATCAGGAAATTATCAAACAAATGTTTTTACGTCATCCAATAATTATTGTAATAAGTGGAACGAGAAAAATAATAATTTTTTGCACAAACCTATAAATATTCCCGTAATGTGCAATCATCCAAATATATTTATCTAATACACTAAGTCGTGGTTTATTAATCAGCTAATGGCTACTTATTCTGATAAGCATAAATTATTTTTAACATTTCTTTGTCGGTAGCGGAATTATTTTTGGCAGCAAATGAAACACTACCACATTGACATACTTATGTTTGTAGACACTAGGCGCCACGGCGACTATTCAAGGCCACCTTATTTTATATTACTTGCCCCTATATTATATACGTTGTTGACTATAGGTACGTCAAAACCCAAATAGTTACACATTAACGTGTTAACCTCTTGTAACATTAATAATCGTTTTGAAGCCTTCGCAATTATTATAGGTGACATACATTAATTAACAGAATTGTTTAAAAGTTAGATACAGGTATCTAGCTAAAGCGATTCTGTTAATAATAATTAAAGTAAGGTTTCATCATGAAAATCGGATTTACTTATCTATAGTATCTCGTGGTTTTAAAACTTATACATAATAGATTGACACAAAGTGGGATTTGAACCAGCATCTCTATAGCGTTAGCGATCATAGAATGTAACTTGGCTAGACCCACTGGAATACCGTCCCAGATGCTTTGCCAATTCAGCTATCGTTACATTTGCTCGGGACTGCTTCGATAACACATTAATTCTTAACGCCTTGGATGACGCCTGCGCCTTATGTCGGAAGTATTTGCATGCGTTATTGCTCAAAAAATATTTCAAAATATCAAAATACTTACATAATTCTTAACCAAGTACACACAGTACAGTTGAAACATACGTATAATATGTATTTCATAAAGAAGATTTTTCTTATGTATCAACCTAAAATAATTCTTACATGAGCTAAATAAATGTAATTAATCATGAACAGCTTACGTAATATTTGGAAGCAGAAGTAAACAATAATTAAACAGCTAATTAAGTGATTATTTGTAAAAATACTCTAAGCCGCGAATTGAGGGAAGTGAACGGGCAGATGTAAATGCCATTATGCCTCTGCAATACAATCTTGCCGCTCTGTTAATAACAATGACCAACAACCAACTGATGAAACTGAATTAGAATATCTCATATCATTTCAATTTCCACTAAGCACGAATGTTCCACAAGCGTTTCATGCAATTACATATATGGAATCAGCTAATAGGGATCATTCAAGTGCCTAAGAAATCTATCTCTATATTTGTTCAGTTGCCTACAGTATGATTGTGTTGGAAATTGACGTAATTTAAAGTTGTTATCGGTGATGCAGCGGTAGTGTGAGCAACTGCAAATTATGAGCTCATGGGTTCGATTCTCGGATCGGGCGGAGCTATAGAGCTTTTTTTGGAAAAAGAAATTCTCAGTAATAGCCCGTTGTTTGGAAATGTGTCCGGTAGACGATAATAGGCTCGCTCCCCTATTACGTGGGACTTAAACATAGCTGGCGAACAGTGTTTAATACACCTCTGTCTACCTCTTCACGGATGCAGGCGTGATGCTATGTTTATGTTTAAGGTTCTTAAATAAGTATTAAGGGGTAAGAAGTTCTATGTACTCAGCATTATAACGCTGATGTTTCGAAATTCTTGAAAAATTATGTGGGTATTTGTTTACTAGCTCTGTGAAGGAAAACATAAGGTGAAAACCTGCATGACTGATAGATTTTCTTGACGGCTTGTGAAGTCAAACCAAACTAGACCAGCATGGTGAACTACGGCCTAAATCGGTCTAATTCTGAGAGGAGACCTGTATTTAAAAGTGGAACAGTCAATAGGTTGAAAAAAGATATTACAGAGGCTGTACCGCTGTTGCTAACCTTTTTTTTTGTTAAGGTGGGGAAAAAAATGTTCCTAACCGCACACCCCGTCGTTCAGAGCAACGAACAGGTAGTGTGGGAGCCGCTGTTGCTAGCCTTTTTCTTTTTTTTGTTAAAGCGGGAAAAAATGTTCCTAACCGCACACCCTGTCGTTCGGGGCAACGAACAGGGTAGTGTGGGGCCCTCACCCACTAAAGAAACCCGCCGTGTGTCGTCTCTCCGCCTTTATTGGCGGGCCACCGGAACTATATTACATTCCTTCAGTGGTGCTGTTGCTAGCCTATAGGTAAATTAATCAGTAAACAACAGTCATCAACTGCGACGAGTGTTTAAATTAAGAACAGTGTCTTTCAAAATATGATGAGAGGCATTTTTTAAATGTTTACGGCACTGCCACTGCTGGACATAGGCCTCCCCAAGAGAACTGTGTACTCATTACGGGGGATAGTGCCGTAATCGCCACGCTTGGCAGGCGGGTTGGCGATCGCAGTGGATGTTGTTAATACTCGAAGGAGTGCTGCTGCTCACTCCCCCGGTATTCCCTCAGTCGGCTCTCCCGACGACTCCCGCGGATAGAGAGGGGTGAGACAATTCTAAAGCCGGCCCCACACCGCAATGCGGCACACGGCAAATAGTCACTAGATTTCGATATTCATTATATGCTACAAAACATACAAAATTAAAATTTTGTAGTATCTGATGAATCATCATTTTTGTGAGAGTGCTCTCAACGCTACCTTGAATTATAAATCAGCTACGTAATACAGCCTTCACACTTTTAGTTCATTACTGGTAATTGCAACAGTGCCTAGCCATATTTGTGCTTTGGTAACATCTGGGAGGCTTAGAATACACAGTAGCCTAGGACTGTCTCACACTGAGATAATCATTTGAGCGCTTTAATAGGCTTAAGTAATTTCTGATTGCTGAAGTGGATCGCTGTTGGATAATGTATATATTGATAATATAATTATCTATAGTATTATAAAGCTGTAACAGAGCTGTGTCTGTACATTTAAGATATTTGAGGAAAAAATGGCTATACAGGCGAGTCTTCACAAAACATTTTTTTTTTAGATTTTTGTCTGTTTTTTCGTTGGCGCATCACGCAAATACTACTGAACGGATTTTGATGCAACTTTTTTATTTGGTAGCAAGCGGGCATAAGCTAATAAGAAAACCTAGTTATGTATCATACGAATTAATGGAATCAAGTTAACGTTGGGGTGCTAAAGTAAGATAAAATTAAATGGAAAAGTATTGCATTGTCTATGTAGTTACTTAAAATTGACTTGTATTTTTTTAATTAAAATTTTGAATGACTAGATACTGGATTACATGCACTAACAAAGTGCCAAAATATGCATCCAATAATGCACTAAAAAGGCTGTAATATGACAATTTACCATATAGGTCAAAATTTACCATATAGGTAGCAGGCAGTTTATTAAGGCCGTTTATAGTACATTAGACACGAAGAACAAACTCATCTGAACAAAGTGAAAATACTAAGCTTTAGAAAATACGAAGATTTGGCTAAAATTAAAACTATGACCGAAAATATATCTTGTGGCTAAAATTATCTGAAAAATTATTATTAACAAACATACATAATTAAATAGGATTAATTGAAGACTTGGTGCCTTTCCAAATAATTAATTTGTCTTATTTTGCGATCATCTAATTTATTAAACTTATACTCGTATATCTTATTTTAGGGATCACGGTATCTCGGCGAGAAGCAAAATATTTATTTATCATTTTTTGAGTACACATTCTGTGTGTTATTATTTGAAAGGGCGGGTATGCGATTCGTACATATGGAATGACAAGATGCGACAGAGATTACGCTGTTTCTTCCCGATCGTCGAGTGAGGGTTACACTCAAAGATAAATAATTCAACATCGTCGGACTCCTTCGTTCCTTTTTCCTTTTTATTGGCCTCGATTTTTTGTGAGAGCTAGGATCGAACCCATTGCAAATATTCAATGACGAGCAAATAAAAGATGTGTGTTTTAATAATTCTCTTGATTGGTGTCATCAATGAGTTATTTGGTTAGACCACGAGAGATCGCGATTTTAATCGCTGCTAAGACTCACGGATGACAATACTGAAAGCCTTTTAATTATATTTCATTGTATAAATAATTAATACTCCATTTGTAAGATCACAATGTAAAAAAATATTTTACACTTTGCCTTTATAACACGATCACCTACTGGAACGGTAGCAGATTATTAATAAATGTCCCATTATACTCAATGTCGTATTTTAAGTCTTAGTTATTTTGCAAGTTACGCAGTTCACAGAAGCCTTCATAATTCTGAGTCATTAATCAACGTGTCAGTGTGTCACCATTCGTTCTACAAAGGAACACGAGAATATTTTCTACATATAAAATGTTTAAAATGCTTGGTTTATCGTTTATAATAAAACAAATATACACAGACAATGGTGTAGTGCAATATGATAATTCTAATTTCGGGGTACATTTTAAATAAATAAATATTCACATTTCCACACAACGTCCACTGGTCCCAAATTAAGTTTAACGCTTGTGCTATAGGGCATCAGATTACGGATATAATACATAATATTACTTTTGATGTGAAACATCTAATGCGGAGGGAGGGTAAAATCGGCTGTTAGCGTGGCG
This sequence comes from Leucoma salicis, assembly GCA_948253155.1. Taxonomy (NCBI): domain Eukaryota; kingdom Metazoa; phylum Arthropoda; class Insecta; order Lepidoptera; family Erebidae; genus Leucoma; species Leucoma salicis. The sequence goes on from OX411803.1 coordinate 18,147,125, forward strand.
ACGCTTTTATTTAACTTGTCCCGTTCAAATCTTGCAGGTTAAATTTGACACAGTGTCCGATTGAGCTGAAATTTTACACGCACATGTGTATTATGATGATATGGAGCTGATCTGATGATGGAGCTGGAAGGTGGACATAGGAACTCGATAATGGAACAGTGCAACCTCATCGAGTTTGGGCTAGAGTAATTTGTCTCTAGGTGGTGTCCAGGGTCTGATGATAAAGCTGGAAGGTGGCCACCGTAACTCTATAATGAAACGACACAACCCCATCAAGTTTGGACTCGTTTGATTCATCTTGATGAGTACTTTGTCTTTAGATGGTATCCAGGATCTGATGGTGGAGCTGGAAGGTGGCCATGCGAAACTCTGTAATTAACTAAATGATGCAACTCTATCGAGTTAGGGCTCGTGTGAAATATCTTGACTAGTACTCCAGTCCTAGATGATATCTAGGGTCTAATGATGGAGCTGGAAGGTGGCCACAGTAACTCTGTAATGAAACGACGCAAACCCATCGAGTTGGGAATCGTTTGATTCGTCTTGACGAGTACTTTGTCTTTAGATGGTGTCCAGGGTCTGGTGAAGGACCACTGAAGGAATGTAATATGGTTCCAGTGGCCCGCCAATAAAGGCGGAGAGAGGGCACACGGCGGGTTTCCTTAGTGGGTGAAGGCCCCAAACTACCCTTTGCGTTGCCCCGAATGACGGGGTGTGCGGTTAGGTACATTTTTTCCTGAAAAAGGGTTTGGTGATGGAACTAGAAGGTGACCATAGGAACTCCGTTATAAAACGACATAACTCCATTGAGTATGGGCTCGTATGATTCGTCTTGACGAGTACTTTGACTCTAGATGGTATCCAAGGTCTGATGATGGAGCTGGAAGGTGTCCACAGGAACTCTGTAATGAAACAACGTAACCCTATAGAGTTTATACTCGTTTGATTCGACTTGAGGAGTACTTTGTCAAGTTATGTTCATCTTATTTCTACAAAATTATTTCGATGTTTCACATCTGGTAGACGTCCCACGACGTCTAGTTATTTTTTTTATTAATACATACTTATAATAGATAGAAAACACCCAGACGCAGTAGAAATATCTGTGTTCATCACACAAATAGTTTTCCTGAGTGGGATTCGAACCCATGACCTCTACACTACCGACTACGCCACGAGGCTCCCATTGAATCTGGGGCCAGAAAAATATTTTATGTGGATTTTTTATCACGACATGTAGGTAGTAGCAGTATGGGGTCTTAACTGACAAGTAGGCAGCAATAGACTTATTGTAGGGCTGATGACGTTTTAACCGCGTCTTTCTTAATAATCTGAGATACGTAGTGTGGGTAGAGGTGATAGTTGCCTCGGCGTTCACTCGGTGCTCGAACGATCAACAAGATTACGAGTAAGTTACTTTCGCTAGACGGGCATCAGATGGGTGACAGATGTAATGTAGGCCACCTGACTTCCTCTATGCTTTTGAAAGGTACGTTAAAGTAGTTGAACTCGGCTTACAGCCCGTTCAGTCTTAGTATACAGGTTGTAACCTGATGTTTGTAACTACTGTTTGGATGTACTCTAAAATGTAGGAACGGTAATCAAGGAATGTCATTATCTGTAGATAAATTATTCAAATCATTGCCTGCATTTATATGCATAATCTTATGATTACAATTATGCAATGCGTAAAATATATTATTTTATTATTGCTAAACGCGATTTCGTTTGTGTTCCTTATTATGAGCTTATAAAAATTGTTGTTTCTTAAAACTTTATATTTAATGATATATAGCAATATTTTTTTTTGTATCTAAGAATCAAAACTTAGAAAACTTTAATTAAATTCTATCCAGGAGGGTTTCTGTGATGCGCACTCTACCTCTATTATTTTATTTATATAGATTACTAGATATTAAAATGATATTGTCTTCATATATTCCTTGACCCCGTGCATATCTATCAGCACAGTGATGAGGAATTATAAATAGTATTTTTAATTATTAGACACTAACATATGCAAACGCGGTTGCGGTTATTATTGCACGTCAGATTGCTATTTGTTTAATTACAAATTAACCCTTAATTATAAAGATTATTGATTTAGTAAATTATTTTTTTAAATGTAATGTAAAATAATCCTACTAAACTATACCATTGCCACACAAATAAAACCTTTTTGTGGGTACTGTGGTACGTAAAATATTTAAAATACTACATATAATTTTAATATATTAAAGAATTAATAATATTTTTTGTGAAACATTGTTCTATCTATCTTACGGGAGAGGGCAGAGTTGCTCCAGTAGTATGGACTATAAGAGCTTAATTTTTAGGTTATTTGTAGGTTGCATTTATTATATATGTTATTCAAAAATATTTGTTTCATTACTAGATAGAATTCAGCTTATAATTATTCCAAACCCAATTTATATAAAATAATAACAATCTTAGATAGTTTTAAAACGAGTTATCCTTTTACTTTTGGTTTTGCAAGATTAAATGTAACTTAATATAATTTAGTGCGATGTGCAACAGAATTGGTAAGTACCGATGTTGTATGTCGGTTCAAACCACTCACTGACGACGTAATGGAGTGAACGTCGCTGGTTACTATAATTTTTTTAAAGCATTCGTGGTGTAACAACTGGTTTGGGATAGAGATGATATCCAATTTATGGATTTATAACGCATTTCTCGTTGATTGCGGTGAAAGTTTTATCATGCAATAGCCTACACGAGCGGCTCATGACCCTACAAGGTCACATATTCAAAGACACACGCAACCTTAGCTCCAAGAATTGTCTAAAAGCAGTGATTAAAGTGTAATGGCCGTGTCATATCTGAATGAGGTCGGTACATCTGTGGTTTAACAGCGTAGTTATATAAACGAATTAGCCGTTGCAAGAGCGTTAATATTCAGTATTTTGTCTTTCTTTAGTTCATGAGCTGAGCTCATTAAGTAAGTCTATAGTGTTCCGGTATAATGGCCACCTTGTTTCAACTCTATTTGTTCGTAAGTGTCCCACGTACGCAGTTAAGTGAAACGTAGTTAAAATTAAATAGGGTCAACTGGCGGTCAGTTCTGTAAAGAGCGAAAGTGGATTTGCTACTTGATGGTGCTTTTGATAAGAGTATTACATACGCCTAGTCTTCAATTTATGCTACATAACTAATTGCCACATAATTAAATGTTCATAATAACACCTTGTTTTATTATTATATAAAAAATAACATAGCGTCACGCCTGTATTCCCCGAAGGGGTAGACAACAATTCACCAGCTATGTTTAAGTTCCACGTAATAGGGGGCGAACCTATAGCCTTCTGCCGAGCGCAAAAAAAGGAATATATGTATTATATCCGTAATCTGGTATCCACAGTACAAGTGTTAAGCTTAGTTTTACCGTTGTCTTCATGAAGAAGCGCTTCTATATATGCTTCGCAAAGGTTTGCTTGAGTAAACAGTTAAAAGTTGCAGATATTTTACTCTCTGTGTGCTATGGCTTAGGGGAAATTAATCAAGACTAAGGATGCGCCCAAACAATACATACGAATTAACCTTGCTTTAACGTAACGTTTTGGATTTACATGTACCCAAGGGATTTTTAGACACTAAAAGCCATCTACAAGAAATACTCCTGCATAGTACAATGGTCTGATCTCTGGTGATATCACTATACACGCGGGGTACAGATAGGATTGTCTGAACTCATATTATTTTTATAATTGTACTGGATGGCATAATGTCGTCATCACGCAACGAATGCAAGTTTTCATAAATCGGTGCCTACGACAGATACAGTGGGGATTTTCTATCGCGAAAAGATCTCTAATGAAGGAGTGAGGGATTTTCTTTTATGAAACGCTGATCGCTCAACAAATTGGAATTGGATTGGCCACACTCTCAGAAGAGAATCAAATCCTTAGACAAGCTCTGAATGGACTCCTCAAAGGAAGAGGAAACGTACTTTCCAAACACACCTGGTGACGTTCGGTGACGTCAACAATGAAGGGAAAATAAGACGCAACAGCATAGCAACATTGAAGCCCTCTGCCCTACTCAGGGAACATAGTACTAGTGAGGGATTTTTAGCAATTCCTTTCCTTGCTCTTATGTGACTTGGAAATACTCTCTTTCGTGATCGTACACGCTAAATTCCATAATGAATGTATTATCTCTTTTTTTTGTTACTAAGGTAAATAATCCTTGTATCGCGGGGGACTTTATAAACATACAATTTCACAGACGCAAAGTACGCCCAGACTCAGAACAATCATTTTTGGATCACACAAAGAGTTTTCCTGTGTGAGAACAATACTTGGGAGGCCGGTATCTAAACCTGTCCTCGATATCAAATCTGTGCAGTCAAATTCTTATTCCTTCAATTGTAGCAATAAAATTCCTTTAAGTTTATAATGCCTACAATTAGTCCATAAGTTAAGTAGTAAGATGAAAAATAAAAAATTACATGGACATAAAAATCAGTCGTACTATCGCTCATCTGTTAGTCTGGTATGAATTATATGTAACGCGCCACCGCAGATGTTGAGATAAAATTGATCACGATACATTTTTGTTGTTCTAATGAAAGTAGCTAAACTTGTTCGTAATGTACTATAAACATTACCTACAGATTGTTTCGGACGACGTATACGTTTAGAGCGGCTTAATTATGTAATATCCGCCTTAAGGTTGTTTTTGCTTAACTCTTCACTTTAATCTTATAAGCCAAAACCCAAAACCACATAATTATGTATGAACGCTAGCGTGTAATGGGAAACTAGTAAGGTTTACCCAAATATTCCATACATCGGCATTCTTGTTCACGGCTATCAACGTGTTTACACAATTTGTGGGGCTTATCCTAAACTGAAGTAAATTACTCAACTGCCTAAATTTTATTATTAAAATGCAACTCACGATTTCTTGTGGCGATAAACACATTGACTATTTGTTTTGATAGAGAATTTATTCTGCTATTATGTGAGATATCTAAATTCGTATGCAAAATTGCAGATGCTGAAGCAATACTCAGTAGTCTAACACGAACGTGTGTGCACCGATTTAGGACAAAGCGATCTTAAAATGGCTTTAGAATATCCTATATTATTAGAAATGTGAGGTTGAGTTTGTTGTTTGTAACACTTTCACGGCGTAGCTACTTAATTATCATGAAATTTGACCCAGAAAAGCACAAAGGCTAGCTTTTATCTCTGAAAATGGGCAGTTCTTATAAGATAGCTATTTTGACATTTAGATAATTTAATGTGGTGTAGTGTAGTGATGTATTTCCCTATTAAAAGCTCAACCCAGACGATATTGTAGATAGAATTTATATAGTATCGGCATGGTACCAGTATGTGATTTTGCTTACCCGATGAAACGAGATTTAGGGGAAGTATCTAACTAAAAATTTAGATTTTTCTGATGCAGGAATCTAAATTTTATTTGACGTTCATAAGGGTAGACCATGAGATTATAATTCGTTATTTAGAAAATTACGTCAGCAAAAGTGTGTCACCGTAAGGACACTTGCAGTCTGCGTCAATCACGTATGAATTGGTTAATGGCAAAAGAATGATAAATAAGGCACGTGTAATTTTGTCACGCTGTATTTAGTAATCGTCAAAAGTGTTAATCTAATTTTTGAATGTGTTATACAATTTTTAAGTTTATTTGGTACATCGGATAAATGCATTTCACTTATAAGTAGTTTATTTCTAATCTAAATGTAAATACATACATAAGGTAACAAACTTATTCAATCATATTTATTGTTATACAATAATTTACAATGCCTCATAAGTATCTGGACATCAATAGAAAAAAATATTTTTTTTTTGTTTAGGCGGGAAAAAATGTTCCTAACCGCACACCCCGTCGTTCGGGGCAACAAACAGGGTAGTGTGGGGCCCTCACCCACTAAAGAAACCCGCCGTGTGCCGTCTCTCCGCCTTTATTGGCGGGCCACTGGAACTATGTTACATTCCTTCGGTAGTCCGCCGGCGGATACAATACATACCTACACTTACCAAATAAATTGAATACCGTTGTAATAACACAAATTATACAAAATATCTGAGATAAAAACGAGCTTTTCGTACTCAGGCTCGGATCCAGAAAGACTCAATAAGATTTATCAGGCATTTACTTGCAGATTGGATTTAACAAAACATCGATTGCTTACCCATCCAAGTGTTTCTGAGTATTGAAGAGCCGAATATAGCTGTATACAATTTACATTTGTTGTTTGCGAGTCAGGGAATTAGTTAAAGTGAAATTAACTTTTGTAATTGAATTTTGCAGGTGTAGAGTTCACCTTTTGGTTAATTACCACAGACAATAAATTAAGTTATGAAATATTGGGAAATACAAAAAAATAAAATATTGCTATGTAAACAGCAAAAATCGTTAATGTATAAACTGAAAATATTTTTTTTTGTAAAATATTATAATTTTCTGTTGTAAAATACAAAACTGAGATAAAATTTGTAATTTTTTTTTTATTAATTACCAACTACTTTGAAGTCATGGTTTTACCGGGATTACCCGTATGTATCTTTCTCTGTTCTAGCATAACTTTTAAACTACTATATTAGATAGACAAATAAGGTAAGTAGCGTGTTGATTAATCTGGTTATAAACGACGACGATGTGACATCACATCAAATCCAGTCTAAACACACTGTAGCGTGTCAAGCCAAGTTCAAGCTAAAGAATTGGCGAGCAGTACCGTGTGTAACATTACACGAACCATTTGGAGCCACTTTTGACCACCTCATAACTCAAAAACTATTTCACATAAACATGTCAAATTTATATATTGGCGTATATATTGAGACTTGCGAGAACATATGTGCTCCAAATTTCATAAACACACCTCAAACGGTTATTTAGATATTAACGGCCAAAAATCATCACTTTTATCCCCGACTATCCCTGACCTATAGATCAAAACTCTAACCCAGTTCCAGATGACTTAGAAAGTTCAAATTTGGCATCCAGATAGGTAGTTGGATGAATACAAAGGAATAAATCAGAAACTAGTAAATTTTTATAATTTTAGTATAAATTTTTTTCAATTAATTGATTCTATTAGGAACACTTACTTTACTACTTTAGTTCCTGTAATAATATAATTATGTAAAAATCAGCAAGAACTTATAGTGCCTGTAATGTAAGAATCAAAATTGATGACAGCCTGTCTTTATATGGATTTTAAGGTCTTCACACTTTCAAAGGTACAAGGAAATATAGAAAAGAACACAAAAAATACAATTATACCCCGTAAACGTAGGAAAATACAGTAGATTAAGAAGCCCATTTGGTATTAATTTTATTATGAATAAGTACCTACAAATAACTTTTGTACAAAGAGTAATGATATCCCATCAAAAACATTAATGTGAAATGAGAGCCAAGTTCGATATTATGATATACGCTTTGGTTGTTGACTTCAACGACAAAAGAAGTGAGATCTAAATGGGTGCCAAGTTCAATGGTCAGTCCTGAAATTTATTTATAACATCATAAAATATTTTATAACAACTAAAATATCATTTCTTCTTATAACTTAGGATAATATATTGAAGCCTAAGGTCTGACTTGGCTAGTTTTTATATACTAATTATATTATAGCCTTCGCAAGTACTAAAGCTGTAAGTTCTAATTTTATTCGTCTGAAAATTTGGCTTGCTGGTAGAAACTAGCAATCGAACATAAGGTTCTTTCATGACTGTTTTAGTTGGTACTTAATAATAGAGAGTAGGACGGCCTCCCACTAGATGAATCGATGGTCTGGTCCAAGCTGCATGGAGCGGGTAGATGGTATGGCTCCAGCTGTAGACGTCATAAGGCTAATGGATGGTTGATGGATGGATTAGTTGATTATTCACCGCAAACACTAGCTGTAAATGTAAAATCCTTTAACACCATTTTTTGTAAAGTTTTCACACACAGCTTGGTTGGAATATTGTAAATCGAAAAGGTGTTTTTTTTGTTACGCTTTCATGCCATAACTCCTAAACCGATCATCATGATATTTGAAAACATATAGTTCAGAACCAAGGAGAGAACATAGACAACTTTTTGTCTCGTAAAAAATCGTTCTTGTGGAATATCAATTTGTGCATATAAATCATTAGTGTCCCGTGCAGGAACGTATTCATATACTAAAGCAAGGAACGGACGGCTGTAAGCAAGCGTTCCAGCAGGGGTGACATTGTTTGTTGCCAGCCGTGTGGCTGTTTAAAATTTTGTTTGACCTTCAACGTCCTTGCGTGTTGTTTACAAAAATGTTTACAACAGTCTGGCCAGCGGGCACCTTGCTGAAACGCTTGCTTACATCTTGTTTAAAGCCGCGATGTAAACAGTGTAGCCGAAACACAATCCACTGGTGTCCCGACAAGGGCACCTTGCTTAAACGCTTGCTTACATCTTGCTTAAAGCCGTGCGGATCCCACTTAAGGTCCACGTGGACAAATTCCCGGAAAGAAGCAGTATAGCTATTAATTGATGTCAATATCAGATAATAGCATAGATAATCCAGTATTCGATGTGTATTTTGTTGATATCTAATAACATGTAGTTTACGGAAATACGATAAGTGCAAAGTGAAAATTGAAACCCTGTTTATTCCCGTGGCGAGGGTGAGGCGGCCGTGACTTATCTTCAAACAACCGCCAGGTTTCACACAGACCACATAGTTAACTCCGCTTTTTTTGTCGTAGTGATCTGATAATTTTTTCGTAGTGTAATATAATTTCAATATTGTGTAGAAAATATATGTTACACAAACAAAAATGATTTACGTACCTATTGACAGTAAAGTGTGACATTAAAAATACGAAATTGTTATAATCATACATTACACTCTATGAAAGCGCAACAAAAATGACTAGGATCTTTAAAATATATAGATAAAACTTTTATGAAAAAAAAATACATAATATTTTTTTCAGTTATACCTATTTATAGTTTTAGTTCTACAAATAAAGTAGGTTTGATGGGTATCATGTTGATAATATTAGCATCAGCGATTGTGTGATTTCAATTAATGCTATCTTGAGCAAATATAAACACTGACATCCTCCTCGATAATTTGCGGTCCGTGGCTAATAACCAATGGTGAAAACATTTATAATTGCTCGAGTCAACCGAGTAAAAGCGCCCCAATGCATTCCTTGAATATACGTACATGTCCAAGAATCACCACCCTCAAAGAAGAACCACTAGAAATAAATATAAGAGAATGTAGAGAATATAGAGTTTAACCAAAAACACCATCAATATTTTCGAGTTTTCCCGGACAATAGTTTTAAAGCATTCTTTTATACAAAGCTTGTCCTCACAATCAGGAATACAAAACAAGTCAACAAAATTAGTATAGCTGATTTCAATTTATGATTCGTGATATAAACAGCAACTGATTTTCCTCAGAAATTACTTCATTGATTGGTGAAAACCGCATTAAAATCTGTTTGCTATTTTTTTAGGATTATCCCGTTCAGACAGTCAGGCACACAGACGGCTGGCGGGGGGGTTTGCTTTATAATATTAGAGTTTTTTTTACATTTGTTACGTTACGTGTCACATTTGCTATCAACATTTTAATCTTTAATGAGACTAAAATTAAGAATTGAATGTCCCCTTAGTTGAATATGGAGGTCATATACCTCCATCTACGCACTCGCTCCGTGTTGAAACTAGCAGACCAGCTCGGCAGCCGCCCCAACAAAGATTTCGAAGACTAAGAAGATTATGAAGAATTAAATAACAACGGAACCGCCTTATACAGATAACATGAACATATTAGAATTAAGTCTCACAAGTAAATGTTATATTGTTGTTAATTTTGTTTTAATTTTAAAAGTAATTACAAGAATATAAACTTGCAAAGTTTATATTCTTGTACTAATGTTTAACGAACACAATTTGTATCAAAGTTACTACTAGTTTCTATTTTGTAAATATTGAATGTGGTTATGGTACACAAGTTTTCACTGTATGTTGTAGGAACTTTGTGTACCTAATCTTTATGTACATAATATTTAAAGCCGTAACATTTATAGTACCTAAACTTAAAATTATTAAAGATGGCATGAAACAAATGCGAAAGAGAATGCTCTGATGGTTCGCACATGTTAAAAGAATGCCGAACGAGCGACTGGTTAAGAAGATATACAATTCGAAAGTGGAAGGATGTAGGTACAGAGGGAGACCGAGACTCATCTACCTAGACCAAATCGATCATGTATTGAAGAAAGGTGGAGTCAGGAGTCTCCGAAACCGGCGAGCGTGTATGAAGAGAATTATGAATGTTGAGGAAGCGAGAGATGTATGCAAGAATAAAGCCTCTTGGCACTTCTCTTTGCCTACCCCGCAAGGGTAATGGCGTGATGATAAGTTAGTTAGAAACAAAAAATAAACTTTTAGATCTACATAACATTTTCCAATGTAGATATTATATATTTATTTAGCAATATATATTTATTGTTCAAATGTAGTTTTAATGAATTTTAAATGTCTCTTTCTCCTATCCTGTACTAAAATTTATGTTCGACGCACATATTTATTAAAGATTATTTTTATTATTGCTCTGTCGGTATCTGTAATTAGGTTAACGTTTCTACTAAAAAAAACATTTAATTTGGACGCGTATATACATAAAATATTTAGTTTTATCGCGTGATAAACATGTCATTACAGGGTTGTGATACACGTACAGTTGCTAGGATGCCCCACTAATCTACTGATGTCAATTTTCATGTATAAAACCAACATTGTGACTGTAAAGTAAAAAAATAGCTACTTACTTACTGTAACTAATAGTGCATCGGTCTGAAGCTTGATGGCACGTACGAAGTATTCTGTGGTCACCTAATATAATGTAAATTCATACTAAAAGCTCACATTAACGTGATATTAATTGACTAAGGGCGTCTTTGTCTTTGCCCTAATTAGTTTTAGCTTCATTACGCAAGTGAAAGGTCACGTAATGTGTTCTATCTGGCTCTAGTACCGTTGGCAGTTGATCAAGTATTGGATTAAGTTAAATTATCAAACTATGTCTGTGCGATAACTTCTATTGAGTCAAGCCCTTGAAACTCTGTAATTAAATGATCAACATTACGTTTTTTTAACAACACCCTGCACTAGGAAATAGTATCTGTATCCCGGAGGAATTTACAAACGTATAATTTCACAGACACAAAGTACACCCGGACTTAGAGCAACTATTTGTGGCAAAGAATTGTTTTGCGTGGGAATCGAACCCACAACGTAAGCATGGGAGGTCAGTATCTAAATGGAGTAGTCATGTGTTTATATTAAGCCCATTATTTCCTATCGGTCTCGATATTGGAGGAAGTTATGTGTCCTAAGTGCTTTAGCCAGTAGTCTGCGATCACAAAGAGACAACGACGTGTAAAGATACTTTCATGATATATGATAGAAATATATAAGAGCAGATGTGAATACTATACAACCAAAATAATGTCCAGTGGTCATCCAATACAGGCGGAGAGACAGCGCACAGTTTATTAGATGGATCAGAGCTCCGTACTACCCTGTTTTTCGGTCCAATGCAAATTTTGTTTTCCCAAATGTGTTCATTTTTTATTGGAAAGCTAGCTCAGGTCATGACGTAAGTGTACGGATAAAGGAGGTATTTGAGATTGATTTTCCTCCACTTACAGACACCTATATTTCTCAAAGTCTTCCTGGGTCTTGGAATGGAAGATTTTAAACTTCAATAAAAATTTACTCTACTACTTCATTGTGATTATTCTGCTGTCCATAATCGCTTGAAAAAATGAGGGTAGGCGTAAATATATCTGATTTGATAATGCTTATGGTGGAAAATAACTTGGCCCACCTGCTGGTGTAATAATTACTCATCGTGAAAATAATAACAAGACACGCCAATCCACTGTCTGTCATACAAACTGTCATTTGTTTCCGAGCTGTCCAATTTATCTAACACAGATAAAGTTGAAGAGTGAGGAACTACTATACCTCATTTAGGTTTCAATTGGTGAGTAAATATTTAGCTAGATGAATTGCTCCTTTATATTATACTTGTTTAATTCCATATGAAAAGAAAGTAAGTCGAGTGTTCCCTAAAATACTAGGTAAATGTCAGTAAATACCTTAGAAATGTATTTACATGTAGGTATAACAATCCTATAAATAATACTAGCCTTTGCCCGCGGCTCCGCCGCAGCTAAAAGCTAGTTTTTGGGTTATATATCAGGTTCCCGATATAGTAACGGGATAAAAGGTTGTTAAGTCTATTCGAGAGCTATCAAACAAAAAAAGTTGCATCAAAATCCGTTCAGTAGTTTTTGCGTGATGCGCGAACAATCAAACAGACAAAAATCTAAAAAAAATGTTTTGTGTTTAGGCACGCCTATATAGCCTACTACAGTATTTTTTTCTCAATTATCTTAAATGTACAGACACAGCTCTGTTACAGTTTTATAATAGTAATAGATTAGTTAACTATAGTAGGCAGCAGGTACACAGTTTATTACTTTTTTAGTTTTCGTTTGAAAGTTTTCAGTTTATTAATCCAAATTTGATAAAAATATTGATCTTTACGATTGTCATCTAACGATTTTGGTTTGTAGTTAATTTATTTTAAAGTTTATTTCATTCAAGTGTTCATTATAAAGATCTTTAGGAGAAATAAAAACCTACCTTAAACTTCAAATTAATTAATCTCGAACTTAATATGCCTACCTACATCTAACATAAGTAGAAATTCAACCCGGATACCACTGGAGTCTCAGAGTAAAGGGAGAAGGCTGTTTTATGTTCTTCCATGCCAAAATACAAGCAGTTAGTAAGTACCTACGGAATACCCAAATGACGGAGTCCCTGGACGCACTGAACAGGGCTTTGTGGAGACCACAGAGAGTCGTCGCGTCCAGGGTCATACGCGGATACCGCACGGTGTCGATCTGGTGGCCTGCGTGTTGGTCGGAACCCCCCCTGTGGGAATTGGAGGCGGAGTTGTATCGGCGGGCGGGCGGGGGTTGTCAGCCCCCCCACCGCTCTTGCCTGCTGGGACTCTGATGACGGAGTGATGTTCGGCAACGACAAGAGCTGGACCGCGGTCTGGGCTGCCTTCTGCGAGGAGTGCATCTTGAAGAAGAAAGCGGCGGAATGGACCATGGAGGAAGATCTTTTCGCTGACCCGAACTACCGCTAGCGACTGGCGCGAATACCTGCACCTCTTGCCGTCTTAGCCGAGGCTGCGGGGAACGTTCGCCACCCGCAAGGCCTCAGCGACGCTTCGTGTGCGGATGCGTCGCTCAATAGAGGGTATGCCGCCGGCGGACCACTAAAGTAACGTAACACATTTCCAGTGGCCCGCCAATATAGGTGGAGAGGCGGCACACGGTGGATTTATTTAGTGGGTGAGGGCCCCAAACTACCCTGTTCATTGCCACGAACGACAGGGTGTGCGGTTAGGTACAAATTAACTAATTTAAAAAAAAACCTAAAAAAAGGTACGCGAAATACAGAAAAGAAGGTAATACGCAATGTCTTACATAAGTTGTAGTGACTCTTTTGTATGAATTTGTTTAATTGTTAAATAAAAACTTTAAAATAAACAATTGACATTATCAATTCCCTTTAAGTTTTAAGTATAGTTTTATTTAAAACAGTTTTTTTAGTATATAGTAAGAATCGATATGTTAGTTATCTTCGTTCTGTCCATGTTGTATATATGTATATTGCCTGTAGGCAAAATATTAATCACCTAGCTAGGTACTTACGTATGTAAGTTAAGTAAGTGATTGACTATTATATATATTGACAGTTATTCATATATATCAAGCGTCTTGAAAGGCAATGAAATCGTGTTTGTATTTATATAAAACATATTCTATATATAATATATTTTCATTTTCACTAGGATTATAAAAGAAAATAAGTATCTAGTTATTTTAAATTTATATAATTTGATAGATTAAAATTGTTTTTTTCTTTTACACTACTGCATTGGGATGTGATCCTGTTAAAGTTGCTGTAAGTTTGGAGAATAAATAAATAAATATTTGTGAATACATAAATATTTTTCTGCAATCAAATTGAAATTATATTTTTGTTCCACGTTTATTTAGACATTCAGAAGGTCACTTATTACTATCCATCCATCCATCCATCCATCAGCCTTTCAACGTCGACTGCTGGACATAGGCCTTCCCAAGAGAACACCACAATAAGCGGTCCAGTCATGGGGGATAATGCCGTAATCGCCACGCTTGCCCGTTCGATGCGTGGTTCGATTCCCGCCCCTACTAAAAATCTCTTTTACTTTATTCACAAATAATTTGTACTTTAAAAGTAGCGGAACATGTCAATTGCTAAAAGAAATAGATCTAAAATAAATAATGTATTAACTGTATTATAAGGCGTCTTACTGCTTTGAAGCAATGTTTATATCTAACATATAACGAAACGAAGAGAAGTTAAAGCAATTTGAAAGAAAAGAACATAAAAATTATAGCGGGTATATATTGCGCCCTAATCTACCTGGCTCCATACTGAAAATATTAATCATAAGCTTCTTAACTTTGGAGTTTATTAAACTCCCTAAATAGATTTTTACAATTATTGGAATTAAAATGGATTTATTTTGAAATTTTTATATATTTTTTTAGCATTTGACATGCTTAGCCCTATAAATTAACACAAAGTGTGAAAATGTGAAATCAAAAATAACAGTCACGAGCAGGATTTGAACCTGCATCTCCTGGATACCGTCCAGATGCTTTGCCAATTCAGCCATCTTGACACGTTTAAAATTTCAAAATATTTAAAATGTTTGCCAATTCAGTCATCGTGACAATTGCTCGGGTCTGCTAATTTTGATAACACATTCATTCTTAACGTCTTGGGTGACGCTTGCGTCAACTGTTTGTTGAAAAAAAAAGGTCTGCGTCATTATTTGGTAAAAATCTGTAAAATTAAGTCACGATGAATGAATTGGCAAAGCATCTGGAGTGTAACTAGGAGATTCAAATCCTACTTGTAACTGTTATTTTCGATTTCACATTTTCACACTTTGTGTTAATCTATTTGGACTTATTTGTATTAACCTCAAAACTGACTTTTTAATTGCATTTTGGTAACTGTGTAACGGTACGTAATATACTATGAATATACAATAGGTAGTGACATACACCGATGATAACTCACAGGTGCCGTAAACGTCGAATAAGGGCAAATAAGCAGAGCTTAGGGGTACCTCACAAAGACCACTGAAGGAATGTAATATGGTTGCGGTGGCCCGCCAATAAAGGCGGAGAGACGGCACACGGCGGATTTCGTTAGTGGGTGAGGGCCCCACACTACCCTGATCGTTGGCCCGAACGACGGGGTGTGCGTGTCTATACCATCAAGTCCTCAAAAATCAAGAATTTAAAAAGTTAAAATGTAAATGGTGTTGTTTAATCATATAAGAGTGAGTGCCACGTCGGTGATATTATTTCATATTTTTTAACATTCACATGAATATAATTATATCAAAATATTGGCGATGAAAGTGCTGTTTGTTTATATCAAACATTGAAAAACTATCTACACTAATTCTCAGGCAGGATGTTTTAATGATAGTCAAGAACCTTGTTTGCGAATTATCGAGGTATAGAAATATTTTTTCAAGTTTTATTAGTTAATTTATTGATTATAATCAATAATTTTATTTTATTGATTATAATCAATAAATTATGATAAATATATTTTTTAAAAAAGACTATACGCTGCAATAAGGAATAATCCTTGCATCGCGGAAGACTTTACAAACATACAATTTCACGGATACAAAGTACACCCAGACTCAAGAAAAACAATTTGTAGATCACACAAAGTGTTGTCCTGTGTGGGATTCGAACCTGCAATACTCTGGCGGGAGGCTGGTATCTATACCACTCCGCCATCTGTGCAGTCTGAACAGTTACCACTCTAGAGATCATTATAATACTGCATATAAAATTGGATCAAGTACAAAATCAATGTAAGTTAAATCGGTCAGGTCGCATGGCAATATATTGCCATATATAAAAAAGAATGTATGTGTGTATGTATGTTCACCTAAAACTCGACAACTGTCAGCCCAATTGATATGAAACTTTGCAGACATATAAAGTGCAACATGACCACTCCGACGAACATAGCTACGTTAGTGCCGGATAGGTGGCACTGATGGCAATGATTTTTATCTTTTGAACCATAGGTCGAATTGATATAAAATTTTCTACGTACCTATTTAGATATTTGTATTATATTTTTTGCGTTTGACGCCACCCAAGACGTTAAGTATGAATGTGTTATCAAAATTAGCATTCATGAGCAATTGTTACGATAGCTGAATTGGCAAAGCATCTGGACGGTATTCAGTAGATGTAGGTTCAAATCCTGCTCGTGACTGTCATTTTCGATTTCACATTTTAACACATTCTGTTGAAATTTTCTACGTTTTAAAAATTGTAGGTTTTCGTAGGTGAAGCGAAGCCCACCGGGCACCAGCTAGTATTGCCATATACAAATTGTAATTATAGAGAGAGGTACAAGTAGTTGTATAGTAAAAAGTTATGAGAGGAATATTTCATAACTTTTCACCGATGAGAGCAATAAGTAATTACATAGTACATATCAGTTAAAACCATGAGTAGTCATAATTAAATTAACTACCGGCTACTTATTGTATAGCTAAAATAATCTCACTCTTATAAGATTCATAAGAATATTTTTTTAACCATCGTTCATGGACTCAACAATCCCGAGAGTATTGTCAAGCCGCTGTTCACCATTTCATTTTACAGATATGAAATGAAAGATGGTTATCTCCTGCTACTACCAAAATACATCGATGTGCTTCATAACCGGTCTCATAGGAGATGGTGGTACCATCCCGCTTGGGCCCGATAGGAAGAAGTGTGGTGACACACGCTTTAACCCTTAACTACTTACCACCGGTCTTAGAGAACGCAGCAGATTATAGAATTCAAATTTTTCGTAATGTGCGTATCGTCCAGCAGAGCGGGTCCGTGTACCTTTCCGCACAGTTATATACAATTGTAGTAACGCACTTGCGCTCGGTGATCGTATATTTGCGCGCGTTTGGTCTAGGTAAGTAAAACCATTTAGCCAGCGGTCTCAGAGACCGCACGTAGGTAGTTAAAGGACCAAATTTGATGGTAGGTGGTTAAGAGTTAAATAATTTTATGAGTATTTACGATTTTTGATTTTGAAAAGTAAATATACTAAGCACAAGGCTCGCATTCAAGATTGGTACTTTTATGGCCTGTAAAACGAAATCTATTGTATCAAGATGTACTTACAGGTAACTATTGATATTTTTTGTTCAACTAAATCTAATTTAAAACAAAATAACGTATCTTGTTCCAAAATATATTTTCATAAACCCTATAGTATTTTTTTTATATAAAAGACAACACCCTGCTCTAAGGAATAATCCTTGTATCGCGGGTGACTTTACAAACATAGAATTTCACGGACACCATCTACATCCAGTAAATATATAAGAATTATATGATCTTGATACCACCAACACCTTTCTACCATCAGAAAACCCGCCGAACGGCAGGCTTTCATATGTTGTGGAAATCTCATTTCTCCGAATAAAAAGATTCGCGTCATCGTTTTTAATACGCACAGCAATGGAATGGAATAAGTTGCCAGTTTCGGTATTCCCGTCTAATTACAATGTGGGTGTCTTCAAGGCTAGAGTGAATAGGGTTTTACTATGCTAGTGCTTCTCACCATCCTAGAATATATTCCAATTTACCATCGGTGGGGTATAGTCAAGCGCTCGCTTAAAACAAGTGAAATGTTGAATAAAGAATTTAGGATATCGTCTCGTAGGAATTGAAATTTATTTATTGAAACCCCAACACGAAATGATCTATTGTTTTGTGAAATTTGTTCTAGAAACCACTGATATGGCAAAACAGAATGACTGATGTAACTATAATAATTCATAAACAAACCAGCTAAATATTAGCATACATAAGAATATGAGAAATGGGTGATTCTTAGATAATAGGTATGTAACATTCTAAAGCCGCTATCGAATTTTCTTCACAAATCTTCAGAAATATATTAAATAAATCAGAGTATGGAAAATAATATTTGTATTCCTATATAATATGGATTATCATGACTGAAACTTAGTGAAGAAATATTTCATCAGAATACCTCAATTTAACACAGGATTTTATCTGTGTAGTCGACGCTGATGAGGCGCTTAATTTGAACAAATAATTTGCTATGATGCACTCGCTTGAAATTTAAGATTAGTTAGATTCTGCTGAATACATTCTATTTTCATAGCTACAGCAGTGTAGAAACGAGAAAGAATTTGTGATTTCGAAATAATACTTCATTCGTCAATGATTCGTATTCGATGGACGGATAGATGATTAGTTGGGTGTAATATTGTGTTACCTTTTTTTGGATTGGGTGCTGATGGATATAATAATACGAGCAAGTGAAACAGCCGGTAGCAGTATATTATTTTATTAACCATTCTGGGGCTTTTGCGGGGACGCAGCTCATGTACACATATTTATACAACATAGCTGACCCGGCAAACGTTGTTTTGCCATATAAATTATTTATAGAGAATTTTTAGGGAATTTCTAGCGTAGAAAAAAATAACTAACTTATATGCCAAATCATAAAAAAATTAAAATGAAATAGTTCGGGCCAAACTTTTTTTTTTGCGGTGGATCACCCTTATTGCTTAGGGGTGTGAAAAATAGTTTACATCCTATTCTCAGACCTACTGAATATACACACAAAATTTCATAAGAATCGGTCAAGCCGTTTCGGACTAACTGGGGCCACCACCCTTCCCCCTCATGACTGCCCACCGGTCTCGCGCGCAGTACTTAGTTCAAAGCTATTATTTCGCTGCGATGTTATTTTAAAACTGCGATATCTCCTAAGATATTCATTGAAACCGAATGATGTAAAGGGCAATTTTGTTTTAACCCTCTACTGCATGAATTATTAAAGAGATGAAAAACTATTTTTTTCTTTGTGGATATTGCTTTATTTATGTAAGATTAAGTATCTCAGATTCCCGATATAGTAGCGGGATAAAATGCATACCAGTTAGGTTAAGTCTAATCAAGCGCTCTTAAATAAAAAAGTTGCATCAAAATCCGTTACTGAACGGATTTTGATGCAACTGTCCTGGCGTGATACGCGAACGAACAAACAGACAAAAATTCTAAAAAAATATATTTTGTATTTAGACACGCCTATATATCCTATTTACAATCAGTTTTTCTCAAATATCTTAAATGTATAGACACAGCTCTGTTACAGCTTTATAATAGTATAGATTATATTGCAAATAAGGTATAGCTACTAAATCCTCAATGGGCTTTTTAGTAAATAAACTTTCAACTGAATTTTTATGACTTTACTTAATATCTGTACAGTGCGTAATATTAATTTTACAGTATTCTATATTAATAATCGATATTATTTTAGAAATAATAGATATGTAAAATTTATTTGACGTAGGTATGTTACTGTGATATTTGTTTCACACAGACATAGTTACGTTGATACCGTCAATTTGGTTAGAATTGTTTAATCGACATAACTTATCGTAATCAGGTAGGTACTTTATGGTTTACTACGTACATGTTTTGTCTCTATACTTTTAAAGTTATTTTCTATAAGAGATGAGATATTTCTATAAGCTGGAGCCAACGACTTGGCATGCAGTATATATTTTACTAAACCTATGCCTCCGTACAGCAACTATTGATGATCCTATTTCTTTTTTTTTGGTGGAAATAATTTACGTAACCGCACACTCCGTCGTTCGGGGTAACGAATAGGGTAATGTGAGGCCCTCACCCACTAAACAAACCCGCCGTGTGCTATCTCTCCGTCTTTATTGGCGGGCCACCGGAACCATATTACATTCCTCCAGTGGTGACTATTGATGGCCCTAGAGGCTTTCACTGATTAGACTAATGTATATAAATTGTAAAACTTGATAATATTATAATTTTAAAACGATTAATTAAGAAAGCATTACAGGTATAATTTAATTTCTACCTATTTACATTTTGGGGGTAAACTATTTAAAAAAATATATGTTAAGTTTTTATGTAACTTTAAGTCCGTAGATGACCGTCCGTAGACTCTAATATGGGGGGTTAGGCAGAATGTCATGTTTCACGTGTCGACCGTATCGAGATCACTGTCATTGGTTGAGAGATCACCATGATTGGCCAACGGATTATTGTGACATCACGCGTCGGTTTCTCAACCAATCACAGTGATCTCGATACGGTCGACACGTGAAATATGACATTCTGCCTCAGGGGGAAGATTGTATAAAAAAAACACAAAACACGTTATTTACTTTTCGTCCTAAATATACCTAATTAAGAAAGGATTGTGAAGTGTCATGCACAAACCTGAAAGG
The DNA here is from genome assembly GCA_948253155.1 of Leucoma salicis. Classification (NCBI taxonomy): domain Eukaryota; kingdom Metazoa; phylum Arthropoda; class Insecta; order Lepidoptera; family Erebidae; genus Leucoma; species Leucoma salicis. The sequence continues at coordinate 18,167,616 of OX411803.1, forward strand.
TATATGTGGCACTATATAGTAGCTTTTCTATGTTTTATACTATGTTGGTAATCTATACTATTATAAAGTTGTAACAGAGCTGTGTCTGTACATTTAAGATATTTGAAAAAAAATACTGTATTAGGCTATATAGACGTGTCTGAACACAAAACATTTTTTTTAGATTTTTGGTCTGTCTATCTGTTTTTGTGTTTGCGCATCACGCAAAAAGTACTAAACGGATTTTGATGCAACTTTTTTTATTAGGTAGCTCTTGATTAGACTCAAAAACTGGTAAACATTTTATCCCGTTACTATATCGGGAACCTGAGATATAGCCTAAAAACTAGCTTTTGGGAGCGGCGAAGCCGCGGGGCAAAGGCTAGTTATATAAATAAAAATGTAGTAATCTGATATTTTTTTAAATGAGGAAGGTAATGGAAACACTGATCCCAGAAATAATTAAAACATCTTCTTATTTCTGGAGGAAATGAATGCTTAAAATTATTGCCAGTCTAAATATTACTTTCAATCGCTCCGAGCAAAATTGTAATTAAATTAGATACACGAGCATAGACACTGCCACTACGATGATAAGCTTGATATTGCTTTGTTCTTATTGGGTAATTTATAAAAAAAGCTGTATTATCAAATTGGATTGGTTCACAAACCTGTTATTTATCATAGTAAATGAAATGGAAAAGATAAACCGTTTTGTCAGCAGGAGTCTATTATCTCAGTGATCGGCAGCTTTGTTTGAGAACTAATGGACCAGAAATAAAAAGGGATGTTTATCAAATAAGCTGCTCGAAAAGAACGAGGTAGAAAGGGTTAAAGCAATGTGAGCAATGAATATTATAATATGTATATAAGTAATTGCTAAACAGCGTAAGTGCTTTTTTTGGACCTTTTTTAAGATCAACAATAGGTTTTGTATAGTGAATATTTTGTAGAGTTAGGTGATGTTCTGTCTCTGAACGGTCACCATTTAATGAAAAAGTTATCTCTGATGATACCGTATGGAATTCACGTATGTTCACGAACTTCCAAAAATTTGAAAGTTAATTCCAAATATATAGGTATATATAATGTTGGCTTTTACCGATTGAAGAATAAGGACATCATACCTCAAGAATAAGTAAAAACATCAAAATAACGAATTGACGTATATATACGCTGTAATAATTGAATATTGTTGTCATCAAATCAGATGTGCTAATTTAAAGTTCGTAGCTCTTTCAATGTTTTGACTATATTTTTTTGCACTTTACATGGAAAAAACCAATTTGACTATATACGATTATTGAGTAACAATTTTAATTATAATCCGTCTAGTCTAGTGGGCTTAATTTGCGATGCCTCACTCGTTATCTGCTAGAGGACTTTCATGTGTGTTCTCTATTTATAAATGCAAATTTAATTTTTACTAGATGTGATAACCTCTTCAGTGAAAATGAAACGATTAATTATATTGACGCGCATCAAATCTATGCAAAGAAGCAATAATTGCTTTTAACCAGCATACTTATAAAAACTTTTTTACTTAACGTGTTTAGAGATGTAATATAATGACTGCTATTTTTTGACGAATACCTTTCTCTAGTTATGAAATATTAAAGAATTTATACCTGTGCTAAGTTCTTCAAATTGTTTTTTCATATTATTTTAAATAATAGTAATTTTATTGTTCTTCAATGTATTTTAATTTTATATATATTGGGCCGTATATTATTACATATATTGGGCCGTGTGGGGCTGGCTTTAGAATTGTCCCACCCCCTCTCCACGCATGGGAGTCGTAAGAGCCGACTGAGAGAATACCGGGGGAGTGGGCAAAAGCACTCCTTCGAGTATTAACAAAATCCACTGCGATCGCCAACCCGCCTGCCAAGCGTGGCGATTACGGCACTATCCCCCATACTTGGGGAGGCCTATGTCCAGCAGTGGACGTTAAAAGGCTGACGGATGGATGGATGGATGTTGATTAAAATCGTTTTTAATTCTCAGCGGATAAGAATCACAACAGGAATACATACATTTTAGGCCAATTAATCAATATGAACCTACCAATTTATGGTGGACGTCCATTAGTCCGCACGCACGCGCCGTACGCATCGCATTGAACGCATTTTTCGAAAGGGTGCGTCCATTGCATCCGCATTTTGCTGATGTCAAAGTTTTGCTGATGAGGTTGCCATTAATTAAAAATTGGTTGCCGTGTTTTGTGGTAAAACCTGAAAAATTGCCGTGTCTCATACAAATTCAATCACAATGTAGACTTAAACACATAATTAGATATTGTTCTTTTAGTTATAGTGATTAAAGGATATTAAATACAAATATATAAGAAGGATATAAAATACAAATATGTAATATCCATACAAAATTCATAAAAATATTTCAGATTAACAGACAGATTTTAGGGGTAGTAGGCTGTTAGGTGTCACTGTTTTTCCTCTGCATATTATATTACAATCTTCTTTCGCTATTTTCGTTCATGCTTGTAAGTCTTGTAACAGTAGAATGAATATCGTAAGTACGTATGAAAGAACGAAAACGATCGATTAAAGAACATCTAATCTTCCGGGGAATTCTCCACTAGTGCCATGTCCATTATTAACTTATCATACTAGCGATGTGAATTCAATAATCAACTAAAGTGTGAAGTCCAATGGTGCTATAGGTTGTATTAAATTACGTTATTGAGTAGCTGTATCCCGCGACTTAATGCGTCCCTAATGGGTCCCCTGATTGACGATCATAATGCCTTGTACCGTGTTTTTTTCAAATGGCACCATATACCGTATAATACGGCAATTGTCATGTCAATGGCAACACTAGATGGTATACGTCAAGTTTGTATGGTTTAGGGTTGGCGATTCTTCTGGCGAAAGATTGATTTTTGTATAAATTATTAAATAAGGTTGGATACCCAAAAAAATAGAGTTTAAAAAGGCGATCTTCCAAAATCGATCCTTCTTTTGACTTGTTTTATTTTATAGCTATTTAAAAAAAATATAATATGAACAACACGAATTAAGTACTTGGTATCAAATCAGACAACGTGACTATTACTTTTAATTTCTCTCTCGCACGGTTCCTGTACTTAAGTTATAGAAACGCGCCAGCTGAACCCGCTCGAGGTCATTAATCTCCATAAATTAAAATTAAAATTAAAAAATACCTTTATTTCATAGGCTTATTATATAGGTAGCACTTAAAATCATCAAAGTTACTAATAACTAACACGAGAGCTTGCGGCAAGTAGATCCGTAATATCACGATTACAAACGCTACAAGCGGACGGATTCCATAGAAGAGCCTGGCAAGAAACTCATGAGCCACCTTTTTAAATTTCAATGGAGATGGAAACGCTTCCATACATTTTTGGGCCTAGGAGGTAACAAGATGAAATTTGCACCATTTGGAAGTTTAATTAATAAGTTAGTTATAAGTTTGATTAATAATGAAACTAAACATTTAGTTTTAATTTTATTTATCAATCCAAATGAGCATTAATTCTATTATGAATCGACTAAAGTAATCGATTTCTTTCATCATTTCTCTTTTAATGTTTTTTCGATTTCTAGATTGCAAAATGAGCTAGTTTTTTGAATGTTATATTAGAAAAGTATTGCCAATTTTTTAAAGAATATTTCAACTTGTTAACTTTAGGCCCATAAATCCCACCACTGAAGGAATGTAACATAGTTCCAGTGCCTGCCAATAAGGCGTAGAGACGGCACACGGCGGGTTTATTTAGTGGGTGAGGGCTCCACACTACCCTGTTGCCCCGAACGACGGGGTGTGCGGTAAGGAACATTTTTTCCCACCTTAACAAAAAAAAGAACGGCTCAAAAATCCCATTCTCCTTTCTTATAATGTTTAAATTGTTATAGTACTTAATTATAATGGGAAACCAGCTTAATACGCCAATAAACCCTTGCTATACAAAAAGAGTACTTATAACGTGGAACACCATTATGATACCAAGCATAAAATTAAATATGCATTTTTTTTTATTTGTTTGTTTCTTGTTATTTTTCGTCATTTCTCATAATAAAATTACAATAAAATGTCTTTAAATTTAAAATAATGTGAAAATTGCGGCCCGCTTTCCTATATATAGTCCCCCTGTGTCCCCTGGCGGCCAAAAGGTAGCAGACCCATGGCCTAGATTATAAACTAATTATTAAGTTTATGGGCGCGTCTCACCAATAAACCCAAAAGTTTGGCGAGTACATTGAAGCTTACAATATGTACTATGTCATTGAGATAAATAAATAAAAAAAAAAACATCTGGATATCAGAACAACGACAACCCTAGGTGAACCTAAGTGAAAAATGCGGATGTCGTCATCCGCATTTAACCAGATAGCTAATGCCTGACTGCGGCGCGTGCTTGCGGAAGAGTGAAGGAGTGAACGCAGTGCTAAACAAATTCATACAAAGTGAACAAAAATGCGTGCCTGCGTTGCGTACGGCGCGGATAAATGGACGCGTAGCTTTTTATTCTATATAGTTTAGGTACATCCAATTGGCGTTCACCATTTTCTAGTACAAAGCTTTTAAATACGTAATAATAATTGTACTGTAAAATTTACATTAAAAATAACGATTATTAAACTGGTGATGAAGAATACTGAGAATTAACGTTTACAGATCAGTATATGAAACTTGGCCTTTGTTGTTGTGATTACCGTGTTTGTATATTAGAAGTTTTACCTCCATCTACCCCATCGTTATATTTCAATGCTCAAATGGTGATATTAGGCAATAATCGAAGGTCGAGTAGCATCACGTAATTATATTACGAATCGATAAGGCTCGAGGTGATGCCGTTTTAAATAGGAGTCCATAGTATCTTTTAATTATATTTTGTTTAAAGAGCAGGGAGAAATATTGCCAAGATAATTTGCGAATAAGCTCTTAAATGCTTAAGTGATATTATAAAGGAATATTGCTATTGAAAATTTAATGGAGGCAAAGTCTGTGGTAATATTGCTGCACGGAAAATGAGTGTATTTTTGGTGCTGTAAAAATGGGACCAAAAATTTGGCATACTCAGACCTCTTGCTTTTATCAAGTATATATATAATTACTAGCTGACCCGGCAAATGTTGTTTTGTCATATGAATTATTTATTTACAAAATGTTATTAAAAAGTAGGGGTTGGTGGTAGGAGGGTAAAAATTTAGGACTAAATGTATTTTTAATGCCACAACATAAAAAAAAATTGTCCAGAAAATATATATACTTAAAACTTATGTAATGCTTGCGGTAGATGGCGTTAGTCGTCAGACAAATGTGATTAATAATTTGGGATGATCGAAGGATCAGTAGGGTAGCTCAGTGGTTTAGAGCACTTCCCCAGATTGGAAAAGATGCGTGGTTCGATTCCCGTCCCTACTAAAAATCTCTTTTTCTTTATTCACAAATAATTTGTACTTAAAAAAGTAGCTGAGCATGTCAATTTCTAAAAGAAATAGATCTAAAATAGTTGTAAGCCTATTCTCATACCTACTGAATATAGATATAAAATTTCATCAAAATCGGTCAAGCCGTTTCCGAGGAGTATAAACACTAAAACAGTGACACAAGAATTTTATATTTTAGATATATATCTACTAGCGTAAGACAGGTGGAGCCGTGGGCATGAGCTAGCTAGTTGCTATCTCATCATCTATGGCTATTTCCTCATATGACAAGTGAATAACTGCATAATTAATTTGGCTGTACAGATGGCGGAGTGGTTTAGAAACCGACCTCCCGCCCGAATGTTGTGGGTTCGATTCCCACACAGGACAACTCTTTGTGTGATCCAATGCTTGTTCTGAGTCTGGGTGTAATTTATGTCCGTGGATTTATTAAGGTTTGTAAAGTCCTCCGCAAAACAAATATCATACATTAGGGCTGTGTTTAAAAAAAATCGTTGTACTTAAATATCATTCCCACAGTCACTCTCATTTATTCTGAGATAAAAAGCCTAGTCCCTCTCCACCCACGGGAGTCGTAAGAGCCGACTGAGGGAATACCGGGGGAGTGGGCAGCAGCACTCCCTCGAGTATTAACAACATCCACTGCGATCGCCAACCCGCCTGCCAAGCGTGGCGATTACGGCATTATCCCCCATGACGGGACCGCTTTTTGTGGCTTTCTCTTGGGGAGGCCTATGTCCAGCAGTGGACGTTGAAAGGCTGATGGATGGATGGATGGATGGAAAAAGCCTAGTATGTCCTCTCTTTATAATCTGGACTATATGTGTGCTAAATATCATTATGATCGCCTTCATTACCTATATATACTTTCACATTTGTAATATTAGTAAGGATAAGAATTATAAATATTTTTACGAACATTTTGATCTGTATATTATTGCACTTGACATGCTCAGATACTTTAAGTAAAAAGCACTTAAAGTTTAGTGCGAGCGCTCGCACTACTTTTTCCATATTCACATATAATTTATTCATTATATTTACGAACTCAACTACGTTAAAATAAAGTTTTTTTATATGCAAACCGCCGTTTTTTTATGTGCCGTGTGGGGCCGGCTTTAGAATTGTCCCAGCCCTCTCTACCCACGGGAGTCGTAAGAGCCGACTGAGGGAATTCCGGGGGAGTGGGCACCAGCACTCCCTCGAATATTTACAACATCTACTGCGATCGCCAACCCGCCTGCCAAGCGTGGCGATTATGGCATTATCCCCCATGACGGGACCGCTCGTTGTGTCGTTCTCTTGGGGAGGCCTATGTCCAGCAGTGGACTATGAAAGGCTGATGGATGGATGGATGGATATGCAAACATTTTGAATACAATGACATTCGATTAGAAGATAATTACGTGAGAACTAAGGCTTAGGTATTGTCCAAATGTCAAAAGATTGAAAAAATGCTCCATTCACATACATTTATTAATAAATCAAAAATCAAACTCCCCCGGATTGGAAGGGTCGCAGGTTCGAATACCGCTCGCAATAAACTTCTTTTTTTCCACATTCGCAAAGATAAGTACCTATATTCATTGAATACACATCTGAACGGCTGGACTTGGACGGGACTCACAGGACGGGGATCACTACCATAGCAACTTACGCACGCAGAGCTGGTCACTTCTAGTTTATTAAAACGTTATAAATACAGAGCTAGTTTTTATATACACAATTTATGTTGTGATTTGAAAAGATCCTGTCTATATTACAGTATTTTCTTTTCCGATATGTAGCCGTCTTTGAGCTTGAATAAATAAATTCCGAGCGGTGGCAGCTTTGACGGGCATCTTTAGCAAAACACGGGCATTTTTAAACATTGTTATTGTGTGCCTGCGGGGACTGGTACACATGCAAACCGCCCTCGGTTCGTTTGTATGAAAATAACTTAAATCTTTCTTGTCCCGTACTATGTCACTACATTTAATCGATTCTAAACTAAAAAAGAAAAAAAAAACCTAATTTCACGCGGACGAAGTTGCGGGTACCAGCTAGTCTTAAATAATATGAGAAAAACTTCGCACAAGTGATTATACATTATATATACCTACCCCTAGTTTGCTGTAAGTAAAATATTACTACTTGCTTTATGGCCTTCTCAGTAATCTAATATATAAAATTCTCGTGTCGCGGTGTTTGTTACCAAACTCCTCCGAAATGGCTGGGCCGATTTGTATGAAATTTTATGTGCATATTGGGTAGGTCTGAGAATCGGCTAACATCAATATTTCATACCCCTGAATGACAAGGGTGACCCTAAATATTTTATTTTTATTTTTTGGTCAAAATTTTTTATTTTTATTTTATTATGATTCGTCATTAAAAATACATACATACAATCTTAAATTTTTACCCTTTTACTGCCGATGTAGAAATAATTTATATGGCAAAACAACGTTTGCTGGGTCAGCTAGTAACCTAAAAATAATAAGGCATATTAAAAATATATAAAAAAACCTCAGCTCCATGTCATCATAATATTGCGTTGTCACGCGATATACAGGAGTGTGCAAAATTTCAGCTCAATCGGAAACCGGGAAGTGTGTCAAATGTAACTTGCAATATTTGAACGGGACAAGTAAAATAAAAGCGTCGCCACGCTAACAGTCGATTTTACTCTCCCTCCGCATTAGATGTTTCACATCAAAAACATTTTATTTAGTACCCACTGCTGTCCTACTGCAAAGCACGAGCAATCTCAGAGTGAGAAGGCTTGAGGTGGTTTTTTGCCAACGCTGGCAGTCGAGCAAGCGGCCAACATCATGGTAAGTGGTAACTGCCGCCTATTGGACTTTAGCATTACCCCGAGGCACGGCCAAACTGCCGCCTACCTGCAAGTAAAGTGCTCTTCTCGAACCTTGTGTAAAGAAGCACATTTCGTAGCGCTGGGTAAGTCATTCCAGTGTCATCATCATTCTAATGCTCTAAAGGTTTAAAAAGTATTGAGCGTTTACTAATAATAAGGCCTCGTTCTCCTTTTTTTTTGTTTAGGCGGGTAAAAATGTTCCTAGCCGTTCACCTCGTCGTTCGGGGCAACGAACAGGGTAGTGTGGGGTACTCACCCACTAAAGAAACCCGCCGTGTGCCGTTTCTCCACCTTTATTGGCGGGCCACTGGAACTATGTTACATTCCTTCGGTGGTTGGCCTCGTTGGCCCCACACTACCCTGTTCGTTTCCCCGAACGATGGGGTGTGCGGTTAGGTACATTTCTTCCTGCCTAAACAAAAAAAAGAAAAAAAACGCCTCGTTCTCCTACATGTAATAATACTTTTTTTTATACTACGGAGGGACCTCTGGCGTTCTCACTCACCATACGCAACACAGCGGTAAGATTACCCACCGTTGTTTCACGTCGATCTTTTGTGAGAGGCTGGTACTTCCCCGATCGTGCCAGCCCATTCAGGCTGGACTAAGCATGCCTAGGGTCTCTTATTACGTCAGTTTCCCGCCACTTGCCATTATGTGGGTAGGGATTGATCTGCATCTCACAGGAAACCGTGTCGTTACGCCACGGTCTCAGAATACGAGTTTCTTCACCGCACTGTTTTCCACCTGTGTCGTACGAGGTCTCTAAACGGAGTAGGTGACCATCACAGCATTACTGGTGGTGGGGTTGGTTACCAAGTAGGATTACATAAGAAATTTAAAAAAATGTACCATTTTTATATTGTTTTTTTTTTGCGTCCAAGATACTCATCTTGAGCTTCCACCAAACACTCAGTGTACAAATGAGATGTTCATATCAACTAATCGACAAGAAATCATCTTCGCCTTTCAAAAACATGTACTTTACATATTATAAGGCAGCCATAACACTTAAATAGTTACATTACACAGTTGTCGATCAACTATACCAGTACACAGTAAAAATCAATTTCAATTTCATTTAACTGACGTTTCATTTAAATTAACTGTTCCCGCACATTTATATCAAAGTTAACAGAACCTTTTATATGTTAAAATCTTTTAAATAAATATCAAATTTAACAATAACAACTCCCCTATGACAGTTAAAGGACATTTCATCAGTGAACAGAAAATCTATAAAAGTAATTATTACAGAATTTAAAACATTTACTCGAATGGGAAGCATTAAAAGAATACTACAATTTTATACAGACTATGGCTTTTGTGACAGATTTATTTATAAATGTAGCGAATGGAGCATTTCTTCAATCTTTTGACATTTGGACATTAAGCCTTAGTTTTCACATAATTATTTTTTAATCGAATGTCATTGTAATACTTTCTGATTTTTATATAAAACTACGTTTACGGATTCTATCGCGTTTACTTGATTTTCTACTATCCCGACGTTTCGAATACTTTACAGCATTCATGATCACGGGTGGACTTAGATGGTAGATATCCAAGATATCTTTGTATTCGAAACGTTTGCATATAAAAAAAAAACTTTTAACATTTATACTTATCTATTTGAATCGGTATTCATTCTCAATTTCATGGTTTTTTTGCGCGGTATCCTAATTATTTCTCCAAAATAAAAGTAGTTTTAGTTACTCCCTGTAACAGCAGCTATCTGCTAGTGATAGTCTCGTTCATATCAGTCAAGCCGTTCCGGAGATTAGCCGGAACAAACAGACAGCTAGAGAAAACATTTAAAAAAATTGTTATAGGTAGCGTATATACTCGTATACATTTAGTAAAAAGTTTAAATTTAGAACATGGACATATACGTCCATGATTTAAACATTACAAGTAGATACTTCAATTTTATTTATTTGTATAGATAGATTAGGAACAACCAGTTGGTTATTAAAGATTAGGTAATCCGTTTATTTCTAAAATTTGCAATCACTAGCACAAAATACACATCGTTTTAGCACCTATTTATTTACTCTCAAAGTAAAGAAAGTAGATACTAATGCAACACAAACTGCTGCCCTGTCATTTTAAGTCCCAAGTAACAGGAGCTGAGTCGGTTAAAGCCTTCCGGGAAAATTCTAAAGATTGGGGAGAGACATTGTTTTCAAATTTTTGTTTACAGCATAAAGTTCTAACCCGTTCTTGATGGACGCAACTAGTAGCTTAGCTTCCGTTTAAGATTCGAACCCTGACGCTTAGAAGTAACTCGCCTGTCGCCATGCCATGAAATCAACAAAGCAATTACCAAACATTTTTTGTCCATTAAATTAGGGACACTTGATGAGAATTAAAAAAGTATTAGATATTATAATTACATTTATTTTGCTATGATATCAGGAACCAGTGACATATATATTATCTAAAACTAGGCTTTTTACCCTGACGCTAGTAGATCGTTTATTTTATAACATTAGGTACCTATATAACATATTTTACTTCCAACGTAGTTTCTAAGGTTTAAGACAAGATCCTGAAGCTGCTATTATAAAATAAATTATTGTTTATTTTATCAGATATTTCTCCCGTCCGTCAGTCCCAAAAAACAGCTTTATTTCACGCTATTAAACAATCGTGATGTATAAAAAAAAACTTTTGAAACTGTGTGCATATTTCGTTCAAAATGTCGCCCGGAAAAATCTTAATGTCCTCACAAAGATTTTTTACCGCAAACCTGCAGGCCTATTTTTTTTGTGGGGGCGGGAAAAATGTACATAAGCGCACACCCTGTCGTTCGGGGCAACGAACAGAGTGGAGTGGGGCTGTCACCCACTAAATAAACCCGCCGTATGCCATCTCTCCGCCTGTATTGGCGGGCTACTGGAACTGTGTTACTTTACTTCAGTGGTCCGCCGGCAGCTTACCCTTTCGGGTACCCTCTACTGAGCAATACATGACGTTCCTCGGTCCACCCACCCGCAGCCTTAGCTAGGGCGGCATCAGGCGCAAGGAAACCTGAGATTTGTTTTTGAGCAGCTTATGATACTTAAGTTAAGGGATCGCTTTGTGCGATACATGGAGAGGAGATATTTCTTCTGATTTGAAATCGGCTATGAACAGTGAAACTAATTACATTATCCGACTTATATAAATGTCAAAGTTTGGATATTTGATTGTTACTCAATCACGCAAAAACAACTGAACAGTTTTGATGATATTTGGCACTCAGATAGTTTATTACCTGGATGTTATACAAAGGATATGTTTTATTCCGAAAAATGTTAGGTCCTTGTAGGATAGCTATTTTTGGATCATTCATCCATCCATCCATCAGCCTTTTAACGTCCACTGCTGGACATAGGCCTCCCCAAGAATGGGGATAGTGCCGTAATCGCCACGCTTGGCAGGCGGGTTGGCGATCGCAGTGGATGTTGTTAATACTCGAAGGAGTGCTGCTGCCCACTCCTCTGGTATTCCCCCAGTCGGCTCTTACGACTCCCATGGGTGGAGAGGGGTGGGACAATTCTAAAGCCGGCCTCACACGGCCCAGCCGGCCTCACACAGCCCGGGGGCCATGGGGTGGTATTTTTGGATAGATATTATTAATGTACCATAGAATGGGAATCCTTATATTATTACAGTCACCCAGTTCTAAGGTCCACATAGACCAAGTCACAAGCAGCATACTTGCATTTTGTGTAACTATAAAAAAAGAGGCACAGAGACTTGTGGCCCGAAATTAGCAAATACCTCATATAAAGTACTTACATTAAATATTACTCAGCTACAATTATATTATTTATATAAAGATATTGTTATGTATATGTAACAGCACGTAATATATTCATTTCATACTCAGTGTGTGTTATGTTAAAATGTAAATACATTTCTGAATAATTATCATCATAATTATGTAGTCAGAGAGTGTTACAAGTTTGTTTTTTTGTTTAGTCTTTTCATCTAAGCTATAGTGGTTTGTCAGACAAAGTCATTAGTACCGTCGATTAACCGTCATTATAGAGGGATTAACACAAAGTATGGAAAATAACAGTCACGAGCAGGATTTGAACCTGCATCTCCTGGAATACCGTCCCACATGCTTTGCCAATTCAGAGCCGTGACAATTGCTTGGGACACATTCATTATTAACGTCTTGGGTGACGTCTGCGCCATCTGTCGGAAGTATTTGCATACATTATACCGACCAGGTAAACCTAATTTTGCAATTAAGATTTTTAGCAAATAATGACGCAGCCCTATAAATATTTTGATATTTTATTTGTGTTAATTTATATTCCTTGTCAATAGCATGTCAAATGCTAAAAAAACATAAGTATATAAATATATCGAAATATTATAGAAGGAATTGAAACTTTGAAAATTACTATTCCAAAATAGTCAATAAGGAACTGTAGTTTTTTTTTAATTTTAAGTATGTATTTACATTTGGTAAAACCGATTATTTCATGGATTCCCTTCATTTGAATTGAATTATTTAAATGAAATAATCCAACCATGTTATATTGTGCTTCAAGCTCTGTCTATAAAAAACATTAAAATCCGTTAATTAATGTTAAGATATTGCATCAAAATCCGTTAAGCAGTTTTGGCGTAGTGCGACAATGAACAAACAGCCATTCTTTTTAGATTTTTGTCTGTTTATCTGTTAAATAAAAAAGAGTTCAGACACGCCTATATAGCCTAATACAGTATTTTTTTCTCAAATATCTTCAATGTACAGACACAGCTCAGTTACAGCTTTATAATAATATAGATATTACATTTGGCCGTGTGGTGCCGGCTTTAGAATTTTCCCACCCCTCTCTACCCACGGGAGTCGTAAGAGCCGACTGAGGGAATATCGGGGGAGTGGGTAGCAGCACTCCCTCGAGTATTGGCAACATCCACTGTGATCGCCAACCCGCCTGCCAAGCGTGGCGATTACGGCATTATCCCCCATGACGGGACCGCTCGTTGTGGCGTTCTCTTGGGGAGGCCTATGTCCAGCAGTGGACGTTGAAAGGCTGATGGATGGATGGTATAGATATTTATAATTACGCTCACATGGGCAGATTAATAGACATCATGGACATCTCTCAGTAAGGATGTGTAAACTATTCAATTCCTTTATAGCACGTAAACGATAAGTTCGAGTACATTTACCATGCCTGCGGATTATTCTTGGTTCTTACCACATTTGACTTGTATGTTCAACCATGGCGTTATTCACAGAATGTAATACTATATATTATATAATTTTTTACATTGTTTTAATTACCGCGTTTCTTTTACTCTATCAGTAAAGCCTCGTTATTTAGTCGACGTTCACACGGATAATACGCAATTATAAGCTAATAATAGTTTCCTTTAAAACATTGTCATGCACTTTCTCCTTGATATGCAAAATATTTTGTATAAAATTTAATATGTATGCAATATACAATTAGTCTAAATAAATTTTCTTGACATTGAGTTAGAAAATCAGACATAGTTACAGGTTGTTCTGTCATCAAACTCACAGCAGGAGTGCAAAGTCTGGAGCTGTTCCGGCACTCCTTTTACGTACCCTCCCCCATACATAAGCGAAGCTAGTTTAATAAGTTTAAATGTGGGCTATCTTGAAAACCGCAGACGTAACACTAAAGTGTTAAGTTTTGTTATAAATAACAAAAAAAAAGCTGTGTCTAGAAATAACCATACTAACAAGCCTACATTTTTTCGTATTAGTAATTACGAGTCAAGATAATATCAATTTGTGATATGTTTTTTTTTTGGAAGACAGTACTATTATTTAGAATACTAGAAACATTTTTTTATTATTTCTTGTAAACTAACAATGTTGCTTTGAAATCTTAGCCGTCAACTTTACTTAAATTCTGATCGTCAGATATAAGTGTTTTTTTTTAAAGACAACATCCTGTACTATGTTGTCACCTTTGTATCGCGGGAGACCTTACAAACATAGAACTTCACGGATACAAAGTACACCTAGACTCCATAACTAACCATTTGTGGATCACACAAAGAGCTGTCCTGTGTGGGAATCGAACCTACAAGACTTGGGCGGGAGGCCGGTATTTGAATCACTCCACAGATGGTGGCAGTAAAATGTAGTTTGGATGACAATCCTATTATTTGATATCATAGCTTTGATACGGTGATGCACCCAGGAGTCTGAAAAGATGAATATTTAGAGGCTACTAGTAAAACCGCGGAGTTTGACTCACACCATTCATCTTTATGTGTCCTGTAGATTGCACATACTCAAGCGTGTTTTATTTAGTTTTTTGATATTACTTATTATTTTCACACAAACTTCAATATGCATGCAGTCGTTTGTATGTGAAATAAAAAGACAATGCCGCTATCTCATTCATAATATTTGTATGCGTATCGTATTGGAATGAACAACACACTTATATAATTTATTAGGGTACATTGACAGAGTAGTAAAAAGCTTTTCAAATACGTGGCGGTTACCCTGAAGGGTGCAATAATTATCGCTGAACACGCAACGGGCGGGCCGAGGTCGGGTTTTCAGAGTCAATCTAAGTCCACTCATTTATTAAAAAGAAAAATGAACTTCCAATATACAACATTTGTTTTGAGAATGAAACTGCACATTAGGCCACAGGTATATTATTATTGCATTAAAGAAATTCACAATCGTAATGGAAAGCGTTATTCCATATTATAGAACTTTTAATTTGTAATGAATGTATAATATAGTTAATCTTAGCCCTGTAAATGCCCTGAGCTATATAATATTCATGTAAGCTTTTATAGGTGATTTTTCACTATTTATAAAAAACTAGCCTTTGCCTTTGTAAAAAAACTTCGCACGCAAAAACGCAAAGGCAAACTTTGTTTTTAGGTTATATCTCAGGTTCCCGATATAGTAGCGTTTCATCAAAATCAGTTTAGTAGTTTTTGCGTGATGCATGAACGAACATACAAACAGACAAAAAAATCTAAAAAAAAAACTTTTGTGTTTAGACACACCTATATAGACTAATACAGCATTTTTTCTCAAATATCTTAAATGTAGATACAGCTCAGTTACTTACAGCTTTATAATAGTATAGATGTGATATAATTGTGTTATTAAGGCTATATTTTCTGAATCAGGCCGTGCGTGTGTAATGATTTTTACAGACAGTTAAACTGTACGCATTATTTCATTACCTACTCAGCTAGGTAGCCGGCGTGATTTATTAAGCAAGTAAAGGACCCTTCAATAATGTGTATAAAAGGTTTCCAATAGATCTTTATCAGCTTTTGTTCATAGTAAACGTAAAAAAGATCCTAATGGTACTCTAATGATGCGCTGGTACTTGTGTTGCAGGCAATTAATAAAAGATTGGTTAAAGTACTCGTATAGATCTTACAAAATACCTCGTTACGAATAAGAAATTTAAAAAATTGTAGGTACAAGGTTAAATAACTGACACGCATTTTGTAATATGTTTATTACATTTTTTTTAAGATAACCCATCCTAATCAGAATTGAATTAAACTCTTTGTCCTCAATTAAAACAATTATCAATGTTGATTACATCAATGCCCAATTAAAAAAGTTTATTACAAAATTCTAGCTCTGCTACTTTTAAAAGCATACCGTTGTTAGATTTAATAGTATCACCAAATCTTAAGCTTTTTGAATGAGGTGTTGTTAAAATTACTCTGCGGATAATATCTGTATTTGAATATTCAAAGCATTAATTTCTCTTATGAGTACCGTATTTATTAATTGCCTAATTGACCTTCAAGTTTGATTACTACAGTACAGAATGTTAGTCTCACTGATTTCCTATATTCTAGTCAAAAATCGTCAATAAACTAGAATATTTGTAAATTATTTGTGGAGTTTTCCACCACTGAAGACTCATTGCTAGCCCCAGAACTAATAATAAACAAGTTTTATGATTCAATTTCGTTAGTAACACACGCTACGTTTTATACGTGCCCTGAAATAATCCATATAGTAGGTAGTGAGTTCTTATCCAGTATTCAACGTAAGGATCGAATATGTGTTATACATTTACATTACATTAGATCCGCTTAGTTACACAACCGCCAATTGAAGATCAAATTTCAGACTTCTAATGTAGGAATGCATTATCCGAAGCGTAACATATCGATAGCAAAAAAATCAATATTTATGTGCGTACTAGCCAATGTAGGCTGTATTGGATATGAATATCGAGCAAGGTGATGCGTGGAGGCGAGTGGTGGTCGCTAAGGCTGCGTATCGAATGCGCCCGCCTCGCCTGCAGGCCTTGTCGAAAAGAAAGGACCGTATAGTTGTTAAATAATGACGATAGTTGTATGTTTCTCAGTGAAATGCTCGTAGGGATAGAGTGTTCTGACGAGATGAGCACCTTACTATTTAAGAGCGGGTCGGCATGGCGAATGTCATCAGTTAACACGAGCTCACAGCCACAGGAACATCTCCAAAAATTGGATTTGTTCTAATCAGTTGCACCTCACCTCTTTGGACTAAAGAGTTTTATAAATCGGAGTCATTTCACCCAAGCACAATATGCGGACTTTTATGGTAAGTAGCTAGCGGGTTGTTCTATTAATCAATTATGTATGTATGTGTATCTTGATTTACTATTTGGCACAAGCGATTGATAATTAAATATATTGTACAGAAAAAAAAAGTGTTTCTAATGTGATATTTTACACACAGTTTAACAGCGTTTCAGGAAGCTTGGGGACTGAAGTGAAGTGTTTAGTGAAAGGACTATCGTAGTGCCAAATAGTGAAATAGAGCAGTGCATCATAAGTGTTTAGTAACTGTTTCAAAAGTGTTTTAATCTTTGCATTTTCTTTGCAAAATATATCTTATATATAAAATTCTCGTGTCACAGTGTTTGTCACCATACTCCTCCGAAACGGCTTGATCAATTCTCATGAAATTTTATGTGTATATTCAGTAGGCCTAAGAATACGATGTAAACTATTTTTTATACCCCTAAATGATAAAGGTATTTTTTATGTTTTGGATAAATTTTTGATTCGGCATTAAAAATACATACAACCCAAAATTTTCACCGTTCTACTGCCAACCGCTATTTTTTAATAGCAATATTAGTACTTTAACAATTTTCATTGCAAAATATTCATGAAAAAAAATATGGCGTTATAAAGTTCGCCGGGTGAGCTAGTTACTATATAAAAGTATTAGTTGGTGGACAAAACGCGAATATTCTAAAACTCTTCCAAGATTTTGACAGCTTATTCTTTTTAAACATTTTTTTAATATTCCTACGACAGTGGGCGGCAATTGACGGCGTTATGCAATGCCCCACAATGCGGTACAAAATCTTAAGTGCAAAAATAAGTGAGCATGCGGTGTTTAGCATTATAAGTGGCTCGAAGTAGATCACAATTGTTACTGAAACTCACGAAATAAGCATTCAATCATTATTCTCTTTGGGTACGATGTCCATTTCACTGAGTGTTCCTCTATATCGAACGTACCTTAACGTGTTTATGGTAAAAGTAAAAGGTTCATCAGTATTCCAAGAACCTCGGGTACAGTACAAACTAAACTCCAAAATTCTGTACTCGTCCCTATTGCATAATATTGAATTATTTCAACTCGTTTACCACTACCGCATACGCGCGGATCCGTTACATCATATCCGATTCTACAATGTTTCTTGTTCCAAACGTGTCACTTTCGTATTTGTTATATTTATTACAAAACTCATACAGATAATTAAGTAGTCGGTTTATTATGCTTAGCGAATTGATGACGCTACGCGTGTCGATACCCTGGTCCGTACGGATTTTGCAGTCTGTATGACAAACGTAATTTATATCTCCAAATCTTTCACACGACTAGTTTAACGTTAGGCGGTTTGTTAATTAAGCAGTATATAACCATAAAACGTCTTCATTACATATACTCGTAGTTAATACCTACTATACGTTACTTTACGTATATGTAGAATCGACATAGAATAAATGAAAGAGTTGAGCCGTAATAAGTTTACCATGGTTCACTGTTGGAAATAATATATGGCATAGCATCACGCCTGTATTCCCCGAAGGGGTAGGCATTGGTGTATCATCATCCGTACTCACCCACGGTTCGCCAGCTATGTTTAAGTCCCACGTAATAGGGGGCGAGCCTCTCTACCGGGCACATTTCCAAACTCCGGGCTGCTACTTAGAATTTTTCTTTTTACGAAAAAGCTCAATAACACTGCCCAACCCGGGCATCGAACCCGAGACCTCATGATCAGCAGTCGCTCATACTTCCGCTGCACCACAGAGGCAGTTATAATATATGGCAATGGTAAAAAGTCTTCGAGAAGACCAGGAACATGTTTTGTCATGTAATGGACACATTTTAATTCAGTTCCATCTATTCAATACGTTTACTAAATCTAAGATAGTGTTCTAGTTTATTTAATCATTCAATATTTAATTACTATCCTCTCTAAATATTTTTTTTCTTGTTACAGGTACTGGCCTGTGTGGCGCTGGCCTATGGCCGTCCTGAACCTCCAGTAGGTTACACCTATTCGGCACCAGGCGGCCATGGAGGCCACTCCAGCGGAGGTGGCTTCAGCGGTAGCCATTCTTTCGGTGGCCACTCTGGTGGTGGAATCTCTTTCGGTGGCCACTCTGGTGGTATTTCTCTCGGTGGCGGTCATTCAGGAGGCATCTCTCTCGGAGGTGCTGGTATCGGCGGTGGATTTGGAGGTGATGATGGTGGCTATTCAGGCGGCTTCTCTGGCGCTCCTTTAGTTCAAAAGCACATATACGTCCATGTGCCTCCCCCAGAACCTCAGGAACAGAGATTACCTCGTATTCCTGAAGTAGCACCTCCTCAGAAACATTACAAGATTATTTTCATCAAAGCTCCGACTCCTCCCGCCCCTGTGGCGCCAATCATTCCCATTCAACCTCAGAATGAAGAGAAGACCCTCGTATACGTTCTGGTCAAGAAACCCGAAGAGCAACCTGACATCATCATCCCTACTCCTGCACCCACGCAGCCCTCGAAACCCGAAGTATACTTCATCAAGTACCAGACCCAGAAGGAAAGCGGCATCGGTGGTGGTGCTATTGGCGGCAGTGCCATCGGTGGTGGTGGTGCCACTGGTGGTGATCTCGGCACTTTGTCCATTGGCGGTGGCGACTCTGGTATCAGCGGTGGTGCTGGAAGTCACGGTGGTGCGGAAATCAGTGCTGATTTCGGATCTAGCGGTAGTGATGAAAGCGGCTCTGCTGGTGGTCACGGTGGTGCTACCAGTACCCAATACGGACCTCCTGGACACGTAGCGGGCCCCATCCACTAGAAGAACTTAATACTAGGTGGTAGGATATGAGATCTTGTAATTTATTGCTAAGCGAAGACCAATTTTTCGGTAAGGAGTTGCAGGGGAAATTGTTAAATGAAGAATCGGCAACGCTGTTGGGATCCTGCCACCAGAAGTACACGGCCTGACCTAGCGCACTGTACATAGTCACCTACACAGCGTTAGGACACGGGTCCACTACGACATAACACAACTCATCGAATAAGCTCATCATCGCCAATCATCTACTTGTTATTTATGCACAGTGTTAATGTTGTTCGAAACGAGGCATTTTATTGCGACTGTTATGTATTATAATATAGCTTTTTACTTTTTATAATAAAACCAAATGTGATGCTTAATCTGTTTATTGGTGGTACCTAATGCGATCGGGGCGCCCACAATGTACAATTGCGTCACTTCTGAAAGTAGTCGTGAAAGGTTGCACCAAGTTGTGAGATCTAGGACTCAAAACTCCTTTCTCGGACCATATCCGATCAATATAAAATCGAAATTTGAACAATCACAGGTGGGAGAAATGTTGTGCAACAGAGTGTAACAACGAGTTGCCAGCAGAGCAACATTCACGTGACCACCCCCCTCTACAAGCGGTGCGCAACGTCGGCGCGCCGACCCACAACGTACGCTCTTATTAATTGCCACTTTAATGGACCATACATGTAATTACACTTTCATATAATCTGTTAGATTTCGGGGCGCTTACATAACACTATCCGTTTTAACGCAGCGCTCTATCGTTAGTAATCTTAGGGTATTTATGGTTATTACATAATTCGTTTTACACACTTTATAGGTACTCGTATATCTGTTTTACAAACGATATACCTACCAGATATTTTATTTATATATTATTCTCGTGTACGTGTGTTTGTCCGTGAACTCTTCCCAAACAACTAATCTGATTTTGTATTATTACGATTAATATTTTTTTTAGTGCTTGACCCCTGCTTATCCCAACACGAATGTGCCGGCTCGATCGGGGAAGTACCACCCTCTCACATAAGATCAGCGTGTAACAACGGTAGTTACTCTTACCGTTGTGTTTCACATGCTTAGTGAGAGCGCCGGAGGTCCAAACCCCTTCCAAATCTTCTCCTTATTATCCTTCCTATCCTCTCCTTATTATTCTTTCTATCCACCTCCTATCCCTTTCCTTGGAGATGGCGACACGCGAGTGATGCTTCTGGTGTTGCTAGCGTCTATAGGCTATGGTAACCGCTTACCATCAGGTGGGCTGTATGCTTGTTCTTCGCCCACGTAGTATAATACATATATAAGTCGTGTACTTGAGTGGGTCTCTGCATGAGCACCATTGCCATATAAATATTGACTATACAAAAATAGCTCCTGCACACGTATTTTCCGGAATAACCTGCTTGTTATTTTTGCAGTGAGACTATATGTATGCCAAAGGAGATAGAAACGCTTCCATACATTATTGGGCTCGGGTGTTAACAAGATGAAATATACACCATTGGAAAGCTTACATCTAAACATTTCATAATCTAAAATTTAGCGAGTTTTGGCCTTCTAGGAGCCGAGATATGGAAGATTATATAAAAGTGAGGTTAAGTATCAAACTACACCCACTAAGTGTTATCATAGCATTTAAAAGCCCAGAAACACGTTATTTATAAACTCGCAGGATGTATAATACTATAGAGATGATAGATAAGATAACTTAAATAGATTAGTAAATAGATCTACTTCGCGTTTGATAGGTAGTTAGGTTCTGGTGCTAGAACCTTGCTTATCCCAGCATGAATGGCTTGATCGGGGAAGTAGTAACCTTTCACAGATCAGTGTGAAACAACGGTAGGTAATCCTACAGTTGTATATCGTATGGTGAGTGAGAGCGCCAGAGCCTCCTACCTCGGAAGACCTCCTACCCCTTTCCATCGAGATGGCGACGCGTGGACGATGCCTCTGGTGTTGCGAACATCTATAGGCTTCCGTAACCACATACCATCAGATGGGCCGTATGCTTGTTTGCTACCCACGTAGTATAAAAATGGTAGTTAGGTATCTTCTAATGTACATTTGCCAAATAATTTGGTAGGTACTTAAGATAGTGTTATTTACTCAAATAATAAACTTTCCCACTGCTGGACACAAGCTTTAAAATTGAAGAAATGAACCAATTATTTTTTATTTATTAAATAACAAATATGTAGTATGTATGTAACGCCAATACAATAACAAATATGTAGCTACCTACAGGTACTTTACACATACATATTTATAGACATTACATATATAGGTGTACAGCAGCAGACAAGCAGGTTCACCGCTTGTGTCTCGCCTATGTGCTTTTCTAATTAAGTGAAATAAAAATGACAATTATATAACTACATAGGTAGTATAGATACATAATACTTACGTACTCATTAGAAAATAAAGGTAAACATGTAAATAAACAATACAAGTACTCGATTGATTAGAGCATAATTATAATAGGTGCCATTATATATGGTGGAACTACGAGGTCATATTTATTTATTTCAAAGAAAACACATTTTTTTATACAGCTATATTTTAATCCTTTTCGATTATTGAGTTGAGGTGTAGTTGTAGGCACACGTTGAGGTGTAGACACAGGTTGAGGCACAACTTCAAGCAACTTAAAAATTCTTATTTCCCGTGGAGAATTATTTTACAGTCGGTGAGTGAGAGACATATGTTGTGAAGCCAATGAACGTCCACACCGGATACAAACACTGGAGTGACCTGCTGCTCTTTGTTCTATGCGTCGTCTTCCTAAGACTACTTCTTGCAAGTCCCAGCAGGCCTGACATAAATAGTCATTGCTGTTTACCTAAAACACAAGAAATATTTTATAAATCAATAATAAAAAGGTTAAAAAGGTCACAAGTCAGGTCTAGGAGTTGTGATATGCCAAGAGAAGAACACTGAGATTTGACGGCTTATTCAATAATATTGATAAATAAATAAACATTTAGTACTTACAGGTTGAGGTGCACATCACTCACGGATCACAGACAGTATTGCTTGGTGTGCTTGGTCATGTAAAACTCGATTTCCTATTGTATTACAGTGACCAGTCGCTATATTTCAATTAATACAACGATCCATATTGTCAATATCTAATCTAAAGGTGAAGTATCGTTTTCCAAAATAACAAGGCCAGGTCCGCCGTGTGGCCAGGTCCGCCGTGTAGGCAAAATTCTCAGTATCCAGCAGTAACAAAGCTAGGGTCAAAAAATAAGCCAAAATAAGTAATCAATAGATAGAAGTTGAACTGTCAAGTGTAGTCATTCATAGTCATAGATTGTAGTGTTGCCGTATAGCGTTCAAAAAGGAGGTTTCACTAGTGCATCGATATATTATATCAATCGATATGTTAACATAAAAAAAGTTCTATATTATTTTTCCGGGAATAATATATTTATATTAATTTATTCTTTCGAAGAAATTATTAATAATGGAAGTAAACATTTAGTTTAATTTTCATTTTTCATTTTTAATACAAATGACCACTTATTCGATTGTATTGATTAAAGTTATCGATTTATATAATTATTTCCTTTTTTAATGTATATTTCGCATTCTAGAATGAAAAATAAGCTAGCTTTTTGTATTTTACATTAGAAAAATATGACAAATTTTTTAAAGAATATTTCAACTTGTTAACTTCGGGCCCAAAAATCCCATTCTCCTTTTATTATGATCTGTTAAGTTAGTTACGCTATCAAAACTCACTTTCTCAATAACGTACAGTATACATATATAGCCTCACGCCTGTATACCCAAAGGGACACACCAACAGCCTGACAGCCATCTACTGGGAACATTTCCAAACTCCGCTGCTACTGACAATCAATAACGCTGCCCGACCCCTCTACGTCTTTATATTACTTCAATGGCAACGCTGCCCGACCCGGGGATCAAACCCGAGACTTCGTGGTCCGCAGTCGCTCACACTACCGCTACACCACCGAGGCAGTTTATTATTTTTCACTTTCTCATTTAAAATGATAAATAAGGATTCAATATTTAAAGGTCTGCATATTACGGGTCTTCTTGTCTAGTATATAAACGTTTAGCAAAAATCATAGAAGATAAATTTAAAATTACTTTTATGGTGTTGGCAAAAGGCAAAGATTTATTTATCTAAGATTATTATTATTAAAAATTCTGCCTTTGCGAGCGCAAAGTATGGAAGTAAGCAACTTTGTTGTATACTTGTGCCGCACCAGTCTAAAGTACCACTGAGAAAAGATAGTTCAAATAAGTTCTAACCAATAGGGAACATAATTATTACCAGCCACGTACCGCTTTATGTAGCATATATCAGATTATATACTTCATTTCTGACAGTATTGTACGAATATATATTAGAACGATGATCGCTTTGCAGCATAAAAAAAAACAACTTGTAGTATTAGCCCAACGGTCAAATCAAACACTGTTTAGACAAAGGTATCGAGTTTGAACCCTAGTCTAAGGAATAAACCTCTCAAGGCACACACTCGTGCCATTGCAAAATCATGTGTTTTGTTCTTATTCATGGTCCTGTTAAAGAAAATTTTGAGAGATTTCTGGACAGTTTATGAAACCTGCCAGCCCGCATTGAGCCACTGGATTATGGTCTGTATTCCATCTTTATATATATATAATTCTACTGTACAAAAATTTAAAAGCAAAGTTCATTTCTTGATGTTTTACTGGAAGGCTTTGGGGGTCAGTGCTATTTTATTTCATTGCGGCCTTTGATTAATTTTACCTTTCGTAATACAATCCTTCGCCGTTAAGAATAATACTTGTTAATTAAAGTATTTTAGTTAAAATTAACGAGTACATGTATAAACTACAACGATTCTTCATAGAAATCTTGGATAGATGAGATGTGAGAGTTGTTAGAACTTATTTGATTTTTTGCCATGATAATGTCTTAAGCATGAGTGTATTATTTCGTGTAGTGAAATATTCTAAGTACATACATTGCTACCTTCTATGCAATGTTTATCAGATCATACGTTATTCCTTTCACAATCACATTGATAAAGTATACAAGTGGAGAGGGGATAAAATTAATGGCGCGATTTTTTTTAAACATTTTAGATCTATATTTTTTTTTAGCAATTGACATACTCCGGTACTTTTTAAAGTATAAATTATTTGTGAATAAGGAAAAAGAGATTTTTAGCCATCAAATAGAATGAATTTTAATTCCAAAATTAAACTTACTATACATATTGGATGCATGTAATGCTTGACGATAGATGGCGTTGGTCGTAAGACAAATGTGGTGAGAAAATTGGGATGATCGAAAGATCAGTAGGATAGCTCAGTGGCTTAAAGCACTTCCCCGGACCGTAAAAGACGAAGGTTCAATTCCCGCTCCTACTAAAAATCTCTTTTTCCTTATTCACAAATAATTTATACTTTAAAAAGTAGCGGAGCATGTCAATTGCTAAAAAAAAATATAGATCTAAAATATGATCCTCTTTTCAATAATATTACGTAAGAGCTTGACTTTGAAATTCATAGTTTATATTTTAAATTAAAGCATTTTCTTTCTGTGCATGACTAAATAGCTCTGGTTGTGTAAAAGTGGCCGCAAATAGGGGTTGCTAGCTGTTACAGATAGATTAAAGTGAAAGCGAGTTAGCGTGCTCCATCGGTCAGATGAGAATGGCGATTGCCAGCTATAGGTAGGTACGTGTTTTTCAAACGATAACGCATGCTTTAGCCGGTGTTCTCAACCAACAGCTCAAGCAATAGTAGGAACAGAAACGATATTATAATACTCGGAAAGAATTGTTATTAGTCAATTTTTCGATAGAATTAAAATTAAAGAAATATAACAACACATTTATTTTTAAATAAGAACTCATTTTGTCTATGCTCTATAGAATTATAACATAAAATGAATATTTAACAAAAATAAAAATCTTGGTTATTTATGCAAAATAAAATTATATTACGCAGGTAATGTTTGCAAATATTTTATTTGAGTTTTCAATAATGAGTAACAAATTAAATATTCAGAAAAAACAACAATCTTTTTTGAGATGTAAAAAGGAAGTGGAATATACTTAGTTTATTTTAAAAATACGTGATCGTATTTTTTTGGAAAAAGTCAATCAATATTATTTTATTTCAATTAAAATACTAGCGGCCACATTTTCATTGGCACCTGGGCAAAAATATATTGCCCCATTTATAATTATACATAATAATTAGATTTAGATTACATATTTCATTAATGTAGCAATCTTGCAGCTACTTGGGCTTCGTTCTACAAACTGTTTATAGTTGGATTTCGTTTTAGTAAGAGACAATGCTATTAAAAAGGGACAATAATATCAATGTAAAAGATCATCCGCTGTCGGCACCGGAACGCGGCGACAATCATTAACACATGTGGCCCTAGATGTCGCTAGTGGCAATTTTAAAAGCCGCTATCGTTGTTCGCAGTTAGGTGTTTATAAGATACAGCCTTAATAATGCGAATTTACACTTGGAAACTAGCGATATCGATTGTTTCGTGTTACGCCATCTTTTTTGGATAAATATGTAATATTTAAACAAAGTATATTGGTTATACAATCATAATGGCGTGTGTTTACCGCCCTCGCGGTCCTAATTGGTTCTGGGGTTTCGACCCAGATGGCGCTGGTCAGTAAGAAAAAATGTATGAAACCGTCATTCTTCTCGTAGAGTAAAAATGATCTGTGCTATAGGTACAACAACCTAAGTACGTGAGTGCTCAAACCTACATAAAATATAAACAAAAGCTAGAAGTAATTATTCGAGATATCTTACTGGGGATTGGAGTGTGTATTACAATAAAAAAATCATGCCACGAATAACATCGAAACAACGTTGCCGATAAAATTACACAAATCAAATATATTTTTATTTCTTCAAATGCCTCAATTTTTATGGAATCTCATCCGAAACGGATTTGGATTGAAATTTTTTATTTGATCTTATTATTTCCTTATTGCTGTCACATTTGGTAATAATACGGATTTTATAATCTACCTTATGCTGGATACTTCCTTGGCAAACGCAATTTTTTGTTGTAGAGCCCTCTTGCTCTAGCTCGATTGGGGATACACCAACCTCTCATAGAAAATCAGCTTGAAACAATTGTGTTTCGTATGATGAGTGAGACCGCTGGAGAACCAAGATTAACCCCCTTCCCTCCTTATCCTCTCCTTAATATCTATCTATCATCTATCTATCTATCAGCCTTCCGACGTCCACTGCTGGACATAGGCCTCCCCAAATTGGGGTATAATGCCGTAATCGCCACGCTTAGCAGGCGGGTTGGCGATCGCAGTGGATGTTGTTAATACTCGAGGGAGTGCTGCTGCCCACTCTCCCCGGTATTCCCTCAGTCGGCTCTTACGACTCCCATGGGTGAGAGAGGGGACAATTCTAAAGCCGGTTCAAAATAGCACAAATAGCATCATAGATAGCTATACTCAGCAAAAAAGTATTTCTGTCTTTTCTTTTCTTTACAATAACGTCGCTTGCGGAAACTTATAGACCTTTATAAAAAGGTTTCATTCTAAAAGCTACTTCACCTGTCGAGCCTTTGTCGCTCGATCCGCTTCCGTCTATTCACAATAAGAGACTGTGTATACTACGTGTTTGTATATGAGAGATAGGTAGTCTGGTACTCGTTAGATTTATTTAAAAATGCTTGATGAACATATATTTTGTATTTATTAAGAAGATCACCAGCATAATAATTATAATTTATTTGAGTAATTTCAGTCGGAATGGAGCCCCTTGATACCTTTAAATAGAACATACCTATATACATCTGTAATGCTTGGGATATCTTTTTATATTAAAGGTCTTTAGACCTATAAAATAAAAAAATATTCGCCAGTGTAATCCTTTGGTGAGTCGTGGAGGTTAGATAGGTAGTCACTCCATAAAAGATCTGGTGAATCAGCTAAAACCCCAACGAAGCTTGGAATAAGGTTAGGAATATGATAAGGTCTTTAGACAGAACAAATAGAAACCATTTTTTTATTGCTAATGACGGCAGACGAGCCATGGCCCACCTGGTGGTAAGTGGTAACCGTCGCTCATGGACTCAACCATACCGAGAGTATTGACAAGCCGCTGCGCACCATTTCATTTCTCAGATATGAAATGAAAGAATAAACGGCTATCTTCTGCTACAGCCAAAACACACTGACATGCTTCATGACCGGTCACACAGGAGACGGTGGTACCCAACCTTACCACCAATAATGCAATGGGTGGTAATTGCTTACTTGCCTGAGTCACCTTGTATGACACCCGCGAGAAAGGATGGGGTGGTGACACTTGTAAGAATACAGTCCGTATGTGGTATGTGTGGTTGACCCAGAGTCGATTGGCAGACTTCACAAGACTTGTAGGTCCTTACGATGTTTTCCTTCACCGAGCAGTGATAATTCTTACTAACCTTACTAATCATAAATTCAAAGTGAGTTTGGTCGTTTGTTCATTTCTTTGTTTAGCTGTTCCGCTTTCACGCCACAACTACTAAACTAATAATCATGATATTTTGTAAACATATAGTTTGGAGCCAAGAAAAGGACATAGGATTCTCTCCATTCCAGAAAAATAAATGGTTTCCGTACTATAGCTATTTTTACAAAGAGATAATTAATATACATCATAATTTCGATACGTCAGAGGTGGGTTCCGTATCAGGCCCTCGGACTGGGGGCTTATCTCGGTACCTTTGCAGTCCTTGGTTATACCTGTGAGCTTTCACTGCTATTTACTACATACCTAAAATTAATTTAAACTCTACGAGTATTACGAGAATAAAGTCGCTTAAAGGCTTATGTACTTTCTAAAAAGATCAATAGCTATTATAGAACGGATTAAAATTGGGAATAGGCGTATCTACTCTCCTAACCCAGCCTTAAATTTTAATGAAGTGGAAAATGTTAATTTTATCATTTATCGATCGAATTTTATGTTTGCTAGAAGCACTAATATTAGTTACAATAATGTTTTAAAAGACTTTTGCATAAAAATATGGTTAAGTAACCCTCTCTCAGAATTTCCCTAGTTGATTGCTTTTTTAGAACGAATATGCACTACGTGAATAACCAGAGCTTTGTAACGAAAGATTTTTTAATTTACCAGTCCGTTATCCGAATACAAGAATTTCAGAATAGCGAAGTTGTTTTGTTATAACAACTCCAGTCTATTTTAATATCGCTATAGTATTTATATCCGTTTTATAAAGAAAAGTACCTGGGCGACCGAGCCGACCGAAAAACGCGGAGCGAAGCGTTTTTAAACTGAAGAAATTTTATTTATATAAAATACACGTAGGTACTTATTAAATATGAATAACAACATTAATCCACTTGTAAACTGGCTTGTTTATCATAAAACTAATTTTTAAATCCAAAAAAGGATTATATAAGCTACCTTATGAAAAATAATAACTTAAAAATGTCCGCATGTAATAGTTCCTATTCAGATCCTTTTTTAGCAATTCTTGCGTCAGATAATGCGTATTTGTGTGAAAATAATGTATAATACGGTAACACTATCTTAGTATTATAAATCTCAGGATGAATAAATTGTCAACAATTTGGTATAATACAACATTCCGACAATTATAATCCTGGAAAACAGTGAAGTGTGTGTGCTATACCCATAAATAAACCGTACGTGTTCTTTTGGTAAGGTGAAAAAGTACCCCAAAAATGTACGAGATGGCGTTGACATTGTTAACGTTCTATCGATTCGTAATATATTTTTCTCTTTTGTGTGAAATCGCTTTTTCAGGGAAGACGTAAAAAAAAAGCGATGCACCTATCTAATGCAAGTCCCTGAAAAAATTACGAGTCGGCGCTATATTATCTTAATAGAAAAAATATTTAGTTTCTTTTTAATGGTAAATCGATTTTTCTCAGGAAAAATGCTTATTCTGATAAACTTAGAAGCAAATCCTTATCTAAGTACAAAATTTTATCCTAATCATTAGAGCCGTTTCGGCAATACACGAAATAAAAATACGGATATATAATTATTGCTCGTTTAAATATATGAGATATTTAATGAATATTCACTTATGAGCAGGAGTAAAGACATAAATACATATTCTATGATTAAAACTTTGAAGGAAAATTCTCTTTTATTAAAAAGAAAAAGTTACATATAAATTTGATTTTTTACTTTTTCTTTGTATAATTTTTTTGGTCAAAGTTAACAAATTTTTTAATAATGACTCACTGTTGGACACAGGTTTCCTTTCTAAATGAGAGGTATTCAGGGCATATCCCTCCATACAGGACCAATACGGGTATGCAGATTACACAAGTAGTCGAGTGAGTCGTTTAAATTTCTCAGTTTCCTTACGATTCGCCAGGAAGTAATAATTTTTTTATTGCCTTTAATCACACGGTAAATCGTAACATCGCTCATGGACTCAACTATACCGAGAGTATTGTCAAACCGCTGCTCACAATTTAATTTCACTGATATGAAATGAAATAATTAAGGGCTATCCTTTTTTTATTGCGTTTGGTGGCAGACGAGCCACGGCCACCTGATGGTAAGTGGTAACCGTCGCGCATGGACTCAACTATATCAAGAGTCAACTACATCAAGATGCTGTTCACCATTTAACTTCACAGCTATGAAATGAAAGAATTAACAGCAATCTCCTGCTACAATGGGCAATATTAATCAGCTTTTTCCTAAAAAGAAAAATTATCAGTAACAGTCCGGAGTTTGGAAATGTGCCCGGTAGACGTCAATAGGCTTGCCCCCTATAACGTGGGACTTAAACATAGCTGGCGGGTCGTGGGTGTGTAATACACCTTTGCCTACCCCTTCGGGGAATACAGGCGTGATGCTATGTTTTGTTTCCTGCTACAACCAAAACACACCTATGTGCTTCATGATGGGTCACACGGGAGATGGTAGTACCAACCCGCTCGGGCCCGATAATAAGTGAGCACTACCATCACTTGGCACCCACCCCTACACTACCAGTAATGCAATGGGTGATCATTGCTTATTTCCCTTAGTCGCTTCATACGACACCCGTTGGAAAGACTTGTATTCTTAGTCCGTCACCACACGGTTAGTGAATTCATATAGCTTCGAAAAGTAAGAGGTGTCTTGCACATGTTCGCCTACAAAGATCACAATTTTAATAATCGAGAATAATAATTCAATTAAAAATATACACGTGACCGTAAACACAAGCGCCGAAGTAGAAAAAATTTCAGCGGCAGGTGGCGCTCTGGAAAATATCATTATACAGAAATTGGAATTGTAGAAGGAGATGTTAACTCTGGCTTTTTCGTTTTATTATATCCTACGACCGTCGGGCGCTCATCAATATTATGAAAGCTTCGCTTCCGTGTAATTATCGGAATTTTTATAAATTAATAACCAACTTTAGAATGCAAAAAGATAAAAGTAAAATAAAGTGCGCATCACAAACTGTTCAGAAGCAGACGTTGGTAATTTCCGTATCATCCTGTTTTAGTTTGTAGTTTCATTTAAATATGTGAATATTGTTTAATAGTTTGGAGCTGGCTGTTTGAATCACAAATGTTATATTTATAAGCAAACTGTAACATGTTATGATTGTCATGAACTAGTTTGTTACTAACGTTACATTAATAAATATATTTCAAGAATTAATGAGCCATTTTTCAGTCCTTTTTATAGAAATTTGGTAGACGTGGATATGATTATTTTTATGTTATTTTTATAGCTCGGAACGTCATTGTCAATAATGTTGCTGTAAAATGGTGACGTCATAACTCGCGCGTGCGTCAAATTTGTTTCCTTTTAATTCAATGAATACATTTGAATAAAGTTCAAGTTATATGGAAACTCATGTAATACCATGTGACTCAAATATGGATGGCTATCGTGACACGCAAGTAAATCTAGGACAAAAATCGAAAGCGCAAATGGCATTCTTCAAAATATCGAATAGTGAATACCTACGTGATATTCTTTTCTCAAATCAGTTGTTGTCCGAAACCGGCGAGCGGGTATGAAGAGAGTTATGAATGTTGAGGAAGCGAGAGATGTATGCAAGAATAGAGCCTCTTGGCATTCTGTTCTCTCTGCCTACCCCACAAGGGAAAGGGCGTGATGATAAGTAAGTAAATCAGTTGTGATGATCCTGTTCAGTTGGAAAAATGTTATTCAATCTAAACATTGAGATGTTTATTACATCAATGAATCTAAATTAAATGTTATTTAATTTAGACCTGTCCTCGGGTAGAGTTTATGTTCCTTGGACCTGTCACGACACCTCAATAGTTTCAGAAGAAAGTAAATTTAAAAAGTGAAAACGTCAAGTCAACATGATGTTTTTTTACTGTCTTGACCTTTTTTATCGTAGACAACAGTAGACAACCTTCAGCATCTAACTTGCAGTTGCCATGTAATTTAAAAAGAAAGACTTTTTTCGATACAATTGAACTTGCAGTAACGGCAGTAACGCCAAAGTTATTAAACTAATAAACTGCAATCGCTATTTCTTAAATTACATTCACTGAGAGAGACTTAAATTACATTCACAGAGATTGTATGTTTAACAGTCACTGAGACTTAAATATTATTTTATAAGCTCTTTAACTAAGTTTACTTTATTAAACAGTCACCTTTATATTATCTTATATATATCTAAATGAGCAATAATTGTATATCTGTTATATACTCGTGTATCTCGGAACCGCCTCTAACGATTTTGATGAAATTTTGTACTTAGATAAGGATTTTATTTCTAAGTATATCTGAATAAGCATTTTTGCTGAGAAGAATCGATTTTTCATGAAATAAATTAAATAACATTTTTCTATTACGATAATATAGCGCCATCTCGTATTTTTTTAGATACTTGCATTAGGTAGGTTCACAGTTGCTAGCGATTTGGACTGAATGTTTTTTATTTCAAATTTATTTATCTCTAAGCGTCTTATCAGCAATATCAGCGCCATCTCGAAAAAAGGGAACTGAATAGGAACTAATAAAAGCGGTAATTTTTATGTATTTCGAAGTTACAGTTCATGAATGGAGATAAATTTGCAAAATATTCATATATAATAAGTACGTGTATCGTATATAAATATGTACCTTCTCCATAGTTTAAAAACAAAGAGTATTTAATCACTACGTTTCTTTAAAAACGCCGAGCGAGGCGCCCAAGTACTTAGTATATAATACACACCTTACACACACATATACAGGCTTACGTCTGTTGCCCAGAGAGAAAAGGTAAAAGGCAAAAAACAACAGATTGGCACTCGAAATAAAAACGAACTTCCACTGCCCACTTTTTGCCCCTATGGGACGAGACGTAACCAGTTGCGCACCACTTGACCGCTACACGGGTGATTACTACTAAGAACCTCCATTACGTTCTTAGTGCAGATTATTACTATTATAGATTAATCATTGACTTAGATTTTTAAGGCGACTGTTAAGAACCCTAATCTATTTTGTATTTATATTGAAGTGATCAATTGTTTGAATTGATCTAATTATTTCTAATATCACTGTTAAACTTTTGTACAATCCTACCTCACTAGAGTCCACCACTATTTTTAACACTCTTTTATTAAATGCAGCTGTATCTATATATGTATGTAACGGATCCTTATTTTTTTTGGTTAAAGCGGGAAAAAATGTTCCTAACCGCACACCCCGGGGCAACGAGCAGGGTAGTATGGGGCCCTCACCCACTAAAGAAACCCGCCGTGTGCCGTCTCTCCGCCTTTGTGGGCGGGCCACTGGAACTATGTTACATTCCTTCGGTGGTTATGTAACGGATCCTATGAATGTGATTTTGACACACTTCGAAATGTCGGATTAAATTGAAACGTTGCATAGTTATCAAAGAAAATACAATAATTTGAAAAGTTTAGCCGTTTTTAGGGTTCCGTATCCAACAAGGAACCGCTGTTTGCAGCTTAGCTCATAGACTTAGTGCTCTAAAACTCTAATTTGGCATGAATATATATTAGGAATGTTTTATTCTCTCATCTACCCCATAGGACAGAGTGTTGTTTAGTCTTTCAAAAATACTACGGGTTTATGAAAACAATTTTTTGAATAAAGGATCAATTTGTGAAATATGAAAAGCTTTATGTTAGTGAGAGAAAGAAATGGTGGTTTTGGATATGTGAAAGTTTCCGGTAGTAGTACCATATACTATCGCAGTTTTACTTTTTATTTTAAAATTAAAGTACTTTTGATGCTGTTTTGAGATTAAAAAGAAGAAAATAAATTATAATTAAAAAAACACACATTAATAGCTAGTTGAACTAAAAAGTTGAAAATAAATAATGATTGAAAAAAAGCGTGGGGTGCATAACATCAAATTCGTACCAGTTTATAAGATCTTTTATGGTTTTTAAGATTTATTATGCTAAGATCTAGTAAAAAGCGCCCTACACTTTTTTACGATCATTATTGATTATAATATAATTTTCTACTTTTTAGTTCAAATAGATATTAAAGCGTGTTTTTTAAATTTTGAACTACAATTTTCTGTTTGTCTAAATACATTTTACACTTAAAATAGTTATATAGTGTGAAATGGAATATTTACGTGCGACGAAATTCAGAAATCTGAATTTGTTCAAAGCAATTTATTTGGCTAGTATATAGCTAACAAAATCCTTAAACCTCCTCCTTATAGACGCGAAGATACGTTTGTTCGTTACGATTTCCAATCATAACTTATCAACCAATTATTATAAATGGATGGCTGCTGTGTAATAGTAATTTTTGGATTAGAAACATGAATGCGCCGTATTTATACTTTTGCATTAGAAACATTAATGCTCCGTATTTATACTTTTGCATTAGAAACATTAATACGCCGTATAGCGTCGTATGTCAGAGATGGACCCTCAAAATTACCTTTTAGGGAGACCCACAGGGAAAAAGAGGAAGAGGGAAACCGATTCCACGATGGGAAGATGAAATTAAAAAAATGCAGGCCCAAATTGGTGCCAAACAGCTCAAAATAGGAAAATTTGGGTATCCTTGGAGGAGTCTTTTACCCACCAGGGGTTCTTAACTAGTAGTAGTTTAATATTATGTAATTTTCTAAGAACTAATAGAGGCTTTTTATGTATTGATAGCGTCGTATTTATATTTTTGCATTAGAAACATAAATGCACCGTATAGCGTCGTATTTATATTCTGAAGTCTAGTGACTCATAAAAA
This sequence comes from Leucoma salicis, assembly GCA_948253155.1. Lineage (NCBI taxonomy): Eukaryota > Metazoa > Arthropoda > Insecta > Lepidoptera > Erebidae > Leucoma > Leucoma salicis. The sequence goes on from OX411803.1 coordinate 18,202,457, forward strand.
CAAGCATCAACAAAAAGACACTATTTACCTAACCTAAGCCTTCTATACTGATATTGATTTTGTTTACCCTTACCCTTTGCTGTCTTATGGAGGCCAATGTACCTATTTTACTATTACATCGATTTGTATTTGAAATGTTGTAACGTAGGTCTGTCTAGTTTATACTACCTAATGGCAAGAGCTTAATAATACTGTCATAAGGTACCTATGATACCAACCGGCTCGATCGGGGAAGTACCACCCTCTCACAGAAGAGCGGCGTAAAGCAATGGTAAATATTCCTACCGTTGTGTTTGGTGATTAAGAGCGTGGGAGGACCAAATCCCCTCCATATCTCTCCTTATTATCCTTCCCCTCCAATTCTATCCCTTTCCTTGGAGATGGCAATATGCGAGTGATGTCTCTAGTGTTGCTGGCGTCTATACTACGGTAACCACTTACCCTCAGGTGGGCTTTATGCTTGTTTGCCACCCAGATAGTATAAAAAAACACCGTTACCACAACACAACGCCCCTACGTAATTGAGCAGTCAATTTAGGTCATGTTGAGTTCAGCGATAACAAAGATTATAGATCTTATCAGTGTAATATTACGTCAGAGGCGGGTCAAAGTGGCGGAAATAATGTTTCCATGAATTAACTGAGAATACCTTTGAGGATGTCTAACTATCTTAGCGCTAATCATTATTAATATTACAAAGGAATTATAACTAGGCACCTATTATTACTAACGCTGAAGTAATGTTACACAGTTCCTGTGTTCCGCCAATATAGGCGGAAAGCGGCGGGTTTATTTAGTGGGTGAGGCCCACACTACCCTGTTCGTTGCCCCGAACTACGGGGTGTGCGGTTAGGTATATGTTTTCCAGCCTTAACAAAAAAGGTACTACGACCTACTAATTATTATAAAGCTGTAACACAGGTTTGTGTGTACGATATTTGAGTAAATAATACTATATATTGTTGAACACAATACCAGTTTTATTAGATTTTTGGTTTGTATGTTTGTTTGCATAATACTGACAACGGATTTTAATGAAAACGCGGGATAAACGTGTACTAGTTATAAAGTCTAATAAAGAGTTAGCACACTAAGTTAGTTCTTTTAAAAACGCCGAGAGCGGCGCCCAGGTACTTAGTATATAATACACACATACAGATTCAACTGCCTCGGTGGTGTAGCGGTAGTGTATGCGACTGCTAATCAGTCTCGGATTCGAACCCCGGGACAGGAACTGCTACTGAGCTTTTTCCTAAAAAGAAAAATTCTCAGCCGGAGCCAGCCCGGAGTTTGGAAATGTGCCGGGTAGACGTCAATAGGTTCGCCCCCTATTACGTGGGACTTAAACATAGCTGGCAAATCGTGGGTGTATAATACGCCTCTGCCTACCCCTTCGGAGAATACAGGCATGATACTATGTTCATACAGATTCACGTCTGTTGCCCAGAGAGAAAAGGTAAAAGGCAAAATACAACAGATTGGCACTCGAAATAAAAACTTTTTCAGTAGTTTTTGCGTGATGCGAGAACATATAAACAGAAAAACAGACGAAATTTTGTCCAGAGAAGCCTAAATTCTCGTCAAATTTCTAAAATGTACAGCCATAGCTCTGTTGCAATTTTTTAATAGTACAGATACAGACTACCTGACAAGGTGGTTTTACTCGAAAGGGTTCAGTAGAAACTGAGTATCAGAAAAACAATACAGATCAGGATGACTATTTGAACAGAAATGCTTTTTTTCCCAAGTTTCAACAAAATGATTACAAACCTTCCCTATTATATCTCATCGAACAATTTTTATTGTAAAAGCAAGGCAAAATATTTTAGACATATTTTCGCCAAAATACACCATCTGCTGAATTCTGGCATCCGAAGTAAATTCAATAGATTTCAAATATACCAAAGTTAAATTGAAAAGCATCTATTGAAAACGAATTGAATTTCTCAAGAAAACGGTCAATTGGATGGACATTTTCAGCGATATGTTAACTTAAATTCGAAATATAAATTTTTATATTTCATTACTCTCTTCTTTGACTTGACAAGAAATAAGTTTACTAACTTTTAACACAAAACACAGTACCAAATGGTTTTTGAAAATAAATTGTTGACTTAATATTTGTCAATTAAAATAGATCTTTTCATCCACTACAGTTTCAATTTTCAATAAGTAGTAGGATTTTCGGGTTTTCACTTTACCTAATTAAAATTTGATCTATCAACTTAACTAGGAACTGGGGTTCCTGTAGTTATTATTTTTTGGAAAAGATAACATTAGTTCCAGCTTATTAATGATTGTATCCCTTGCGAGCGTATTAAGGAAAGTGTTGATTATTTAAGCAAACTCCCTTTTTAATCTCGCTAGCAAAATTCGTGAAACCAGATAAAAACTCTCTACCTACCATTTTTCTTATGTTTGTATTGTTTCGATTCTTGTGAAATTGGCGAGACGAGTTGATATAAAAACTTTTATGATGAGTAAGAGGTAGGGCAATGTTTTAGGGCGAGGAGGCATCGTAAATTTTGTTTTATACATCGAGTTTGCTGGGTTATACACAGATTGTGATACGACCGCATATATCTAAAATGTATCTTGAGTCAGCGCTTGAGTTGATTATATATTCGAGAAAGCTTAGTAAAAATTTGGCACTCAAAAATATACACGACGCGTCAACGTGAATTGGATGTCAAGATTGCTCAAATTTATTTTGGAAATACGAAAGTGACACTACCTCTCTTTGTTGAAACCGTGAGACTAGGGGTATACATTTACACAAAACTAGCGATCCGACCTTACTTTGCTTAATAATTTAGGTACTTTTAAAGTAAATCTTTAGGACGATTTGTTTTAAAAACATTGGGTCTATTTAAAAATATGATGATTTTCAGGGCGTTTCCAATTCAACATCGACAATTTGAGAGTCAAAGGTCACCAGCTAACTACGCAGGATGTATTACAGTGCATCATTATATGTGCAAATATAAGTGCACTTACAGTTCTAACACTCTCTTAGTCGGATTGGATGATATTTCGATATGACTGCAGGGAGATTCAGCGACAATGGTTTGGCGACAAGGCACGGGGTAAAACACTCCTTACTATTATTTATATATATTTTTAGCATTTGACATGCTTAGCACTATACATTAAACACAAAGTGAAAGCTCCTTACTGTTATTAAGAATTTCTTGAAGCCATAAACTTTTTGCTGGCTCGATTTAGTATTTGAAGTCATGATCAGCAGTCGCTTATAATTAGGATGTATCATGCACACAAACCATATTTGTAATATCTAAATATTAATATTAAGATTTGAGTTCCAATGTTATAAACAGATTGTTGGAGGGTTGTGGTATAAAGTACTTGTGTGACTGAATATTGTAATACCGAATAAATATTTGTCTTATTATGCCAATTATTCGGGACAGATCGGCGTCACGTATTTATGAAAATCAATGAAGCAGATATCTGTGATACTTTTATCTTGTCGTAAACAATTTCGTCTTTCTAGCAATCGTTTCAATTTCTACATTGGGTTATCTGTTCAAATTGACCAAAAATTTAAAGCAGTATCTGTTGTGTTACGTCACATTTAGATCTCTTATTTATCTAAACATCTTTCATTGTACACTATAATAAAATTCAATTCGTTATAAATATTTGATATGATTATATCACTCAACCTAATCTCTAAATTTGAATAAGCCGTAGTATTAGTTTTGTTGAATTAAATGTTAAAAATAATTATGGATCTTGAAGATGACTTGAACTTGAAGTTTTTTCTTTATTTCTTATGATGGCAGACGAGCCACCGCCCATCTGATGGTAAGACGTAACTGCCTCAGCAATAAACTGCCAAGTCACTGCTCACTATTTAAATTGGCGGATGGAAAATAAATTAATAGATGTTTATCTCCCGTTACAACCAAAACACACTGAGGTGCATCAAGGTTGGTCACAGGAAAGACGCTGGTACCGACCTGCAAGCGCTTGATAACGAAAATTAAATAATAAGTACTCTGGTTAACATACTAGCTTACTGATTAATTTTAGAAGAACAATCCGATACAGCAAAGTACACACAAACGCGAATCAAATAAGGCATAAGCATTATTGAAAAGTAGTTTAAAAATTGGAAGAAATTATTGTATCTAATTAAATTAATATTAACATTACAATAGGACTTTGTTGAATTACTATTTAGAACTATACTACTCTATTAAGTATTTAAGATTCTTTAGAGGGCGAGCCCACCACATCGATCATCGATCAATGTTTAATACCAGCTATCTTAGCACACACACTTTAGTGCAGATTGGCAATCTTTGATTATTGTGTATGTGTTAATATATCCGGGATTGTCAATCCGTAGGTGTGTAGTCTGCCAAGCGTGGCGATTACGGCATTATCCCCCATGACGGGTCCGCTCGTTGTGGCGTTCTCTTGGGGAGGCCTATGTCCAGTAGTGGACGTTTAAAGGCTGATGAATGGATGGATGGAGGTGTGTAGTGGGTTCTTCTAAAATATGGATTTATATAATAACTGTATAAAATTTGATATATCATATCTGGAACGAAAAATAATAAAGATTATTTTATTTTATTTTATTTTATTTTATTATAAAAGAAACAGAAGAAAGGAGGGCTGGGTTCATAATACTTTCAAGGATAATAATGTTAATGCTCTACTTGTGTAAACTAGAGAACTGTGAATATAAAATACTTTGGAATGCATTTAGAATTAACAAGTTAAATGAGGAAGTAACCATTATTAATAGGTCGTTCAAGAGTTACTACATAGTATCTAACAGAACTCCACTCTGTCCATGATTACACTTATAGTGGGGAGAGCTCAAGAGTTTGCTGAAACACAATCAATAAGTTACGGAAACTAGTCAAAGGAGTTGAGACTTACGTTGAGAGTTACGAGAGCTTTGAACGATTTACACGAGTTATCGATACCTGCGATTCATTTAATCACCCTAAACAATCTAGATTCGTTTATAACGTCGAATGTTAACAAAAGTGAGTAATGATTCATATGTTTCTGGAAAATTGTTATGTCTATCAGTAATATCACAATCAAACAGACTAATCATGTATGTATAAATTCTATACTTCGAGTGTGTAACGTAATACGAAAACAAATACAACCCCATTGTGTTCTATTACTTTTACTCTACGGGCTAATTTATGCAGCTTGTTATTTTGTGGATACTATTCGCGAATAGTGACAAAGTTGTTTTACATAATTTTTTATACTTAATCAAAATTTTGGACGCTGCATATTATTATTATATTATATTTGCTTGTAGCCTATTGTTCTTTTAAATCACGCTATTTGATCAACAGATATAATGCGGTGTAATCGCCCAAAAGACCAATTATATTCCTAGTTCCGAAACTTTTTAAGTGTAACATAACTTATTTTTTGTTAAGGCGGGAAAAAATGTACCTATCCGCACACCTCGTCGTTCAGAGCAGCGACCAGGGTAGTGTGGGGCCCTCAACCACTAAAGAAACCCGCCGTGTGCCGTCTCTCCGCCTTTATTGGTGGGCCACCGGAACCATACTACATTCCTTCAGTGGTAGAGTAAGATACCTACCCTACTAATGTTATAAATAAGATTTATGAAGATATTTAAATGTTTGTCCGGCAATCACGCCTAAATGAAGGAACGGTGTTTGAGAATATGGGTGGTATATAGCCCATACTACCCACTGGACTAACATATAAGATACATTTATTTCGTAAAATATAATAGTTTCCGTAGGATTTGGCAAGACCTGGCAATTATAGGGATTTGGACGAATTTTAGTAAACAGGTAAAATAGGGCAGTATATTGAATATTATTTATCCTGTTATGGTTCCTGTGCGATACTCTAAAATTACTTAAGATAGGTACTTAATGGTAAATCATTATGTACGCTTGTAGGTACTTCAGGGAAGTGTAATTTAGTTACTGCTTTCAATGAGTTGAAACATTAAAACTATGAAACATTGTTTTGTTAATTAATAAGTTTCGTGTAGTTCAATGTTTGTTAAATTTCGAGGTTCATATTCTCTTAGGGAGGGAATGCTTTTAGAACTAGGGCCATAATGAAGAAATATGATTGTAAAAACCTTGCATTATTTAACAATTTTAACGATAATGCTTGGCGATGAGCGTATGTATTCCTATACTTAGTCTGTTATCGCACGGACATGGTTTTCTATCTATACTATTATAAAGCTGTAACAGAGCTGTGTCTGTACATTCAAGATATTTGAGAAAAAATTACTGTATTTAGGCTATATAGGCGTGTCTAAACACATTACGATTTTTTTTAGAGTTTTTGTCTGTTTGTTTGTTCGCGCATCACGCAAAAACTACTGAACAGATTTTGATGCAACTTTTTTTAGTGGAAAGGCCTTGATTAGACTTAAAAACTGGTATACATTTTATCTCGCTACTATATCGGGAACCTGAGATAAAACCTAATAACTAGATTTTGGCTGCAGCGGAGCCGCGGGCAAAGGCTAGTGTTATTATAAAAAGATAAATAAATATAGAAAATTATGTAATAATTTAAAATTAATTACTTATAACAATACATTTTAAATAAAATAAAAACGTCATAAACTTTTAAAAAACTTGCGTTATCTAAAAGAAAAGAGATAGCAAGACTTCCCCAGGCTACGTCACATTTTATTCGAACTATAAAAGCACTTCAAGTTGATAATAAACCTTATAAACTGATTCGCTTTTATTGTTTGAATAGCAATTGTTTAGTTTTAATTTTATATGTTACCCTATTTGTAGAACATCAAGCCTGTATTCCCTAAAGGGGTCGGCAGAGGTGTATCACACACCCACGACTCGCCAGCTATGTTTAAGTGCCACGTAATAGGGGGCGAGCCTATTACCGACTACCGGGCACATTTTTAAACTCCGGCCTGCATTGAGAATTTTTGTTTTTCGAAGAAGCTCAATAGCACCGCCCGTGCCGGGGATCGAACCCGAGACCTCATGATCGGCAGTCGCTCAGACTACCGCTGCGCCACAGAGGCAGTTACCCTATTTGTAATTTGTCTTTGATAACAGGCTGCCTTAGAGAATAAAAGTATTGTACGCGATTCACTTTATAAACATAAAATTTACGGACACAAAGTTCACCCAGATTCAGAACAACCATCTGTGGATCACACAAAAAAATTACCTCTGTTACCAACACAACAATCGAATTCACAATATTCGAAACGGGAGGTTGGCATCTAAATCCCTCCGCTATCTGATCATTTGATATTGAAAGAAGACCCCTTATATTCTAATTAATAATCTAGTAATAATTTTAAATATATTTTAAAGAATTTACAATAAAATACCTATGTGGACATGTTAAGTAGTAGATTAAATTAAGAAAGTAATTTAATCTAAAAATCTAGTAGGTGTTACACATTATAATTTGTGAATAAGGAAAAAGAGTATTTTAGTACGAGCGGGAATCGAACCTGCGTCCCTTCCTATCCGGGGAAGTGCTCTAATCTACTGAGCTAACGTACTATTTTTTAGAAATACCCAATCTCCGCATCACATTTGTCTTAACGACCAACGCCATCTATCGGATTGCATTTACATGCATTAATCCAATATAGTAGGTTTAAACAAAAACAACACGGAGGTCCTTTTTTTTAACACTGAGCTATTTTAATTGCAATTAAAATAGCTCAGTGGATTAGAGCACTTCCCCGGATAGGAAAGGACGCAGGTTCGATTCCCGTTCGTACTAAAATACTCTTTTTCCTTAATCACAAATTATAGTTTGTACTTTAAGAGTAGCTGAGCATGTCAAGTGCTAAAATATAGATCAAAAAGGTGTTACACAGTTATTACTATGTTAACTTTAAGTCCTTATTATATGTCTTATCCAATGTGTAAGTAGACTTAAAATACAACGTGCAAGTGTGAATATAATAAACAAGCTGGCCCGGCGAACTTTCTATCGTCTCTGAATCATGAAATTATGTTTTCACTTGCTAGATAACATCGAAATTAGTCAATCCGTTTCTATATAAAATATATGAGAATCTTCATAATTATATTTTTCGTGAAGTTTTTCTGTTTTTTAATCATTATTCTGCTATTCCCGGTGAACAAAAATCCAGCAAATCTAAGGTCATAAATGGTGTAACTAAAACGACTTTGTTTTATATATAGATATGGCCCTTAAGGTCACCGGTAGATGTCTCGGACAGTATGCACATAACATTACCCTAAATGGCTTAAGCGTTAACAAAGTGAACGAAAAGTACGTGGGAGATTTTCTTACCGACGGCCTTAAAGGCAATATAGATAATATAAAGGGAGCTTAGAGCTTTTGCATTTTTTTTTGTCCATGATAATATGCTGGCCATAGCCGTAGACGTTACACTATTTAATACGTATTGCCAGGGCTTTTACATGGGAAATCTATGGATCAATTTCATTTTATTTTTTCCAAAAGATCTATGGATACCCAACGTGTCCAATAATATTTTAAGAGCACTTCTAAAGCTGCCTAGCTTTTGGAGTGCCTCGAAAATGTATGTGCAAAATCGAACAGATGGGTTTTACTCCATCATTCGCAAAAAACGGTGACATTAATTAGTTCACTTAGGACGAGCCAGAACAGCATATTGCAACATATTGAGTTTTGTTCAAATAAGATTGTTTGATCCTGCAATATTAATAATATAATACTAACACAATACGTTGACACCATTAGATATAAGTATTTTATACTAACAATTACTTTCAACACCATGAATTATTGTCTGAGTGATTAAAAATATGCACGTGGGTCTGCCTTCTTATTAGGTTCTATCTCAGGTTCGGTCTGAAGGAAATGTATACCACTTTTCTGTCTAATCAAGAGCTATCTATCAAAAAAAGTTTCATCAAACAACTACTAAATGGAGTAGTGTTTAGGTGATGCCCGGACATAATTATGTTCAGAGACGCCTAAAAAGCCTATTATAATCATTTTTTCTCAAACATCTATGCAAATACATAGCTCTGTTAAAGCTTTATAATAGCTCTATATCTGCCTTTACTAGCCTGATAAACCTCGTTGTGTTTTAGTGTCTTGAGAGAAGTGCATCTTATCATCACGTCAAAGACTCCTGGTGTAGGTACTAAGTAACGACTAGTATTATACATCGTAATTGCAGTGGCTCGTCTGCTAACGTTAAGAATATCAAAGACTTATATATTACAATATTATAATGAATATGTTCGCATCAAAATCTGCGAGTCGTAATTAATATCCATCTGTTTAGAATATAGTGTTTACACGTCAGGAAAGACTAACTCGGACTCAATTCCACTTGGGACCGATGTCAAGCATTCCGTGCAGATAATAGCTATGAAACGTCATAAAGCCGTGTCGGGTGTCAGGAATGCTTAATGCCGGCACCTCGGATACAGTGAAAGTAGCTGAAAGCACGCAAACCAAAACTTCGCTGCTATTTGCAACTCTCCATCTTACGTTACTAACATACTATAGGTACTATCTGCTCGTCCTTACCAGTAATAACAGCTGGGTATGAATCATACCGTATGTGTTGGGGTGTTCTCCAACAGGGTTGTAAAATGTTAAAATGTTTATGTTAAATGTTAATTATAGAATGTTTAATGTTAATGTTTGAAGAATGAGTAGACAACTGATTTCATGATATGTTTAATTGCTACTGAATTTATTATGTTACGCTTATAAATGAATTGTATTCGTCAGTTTCGCTGACGCTGACGATTGAGACATTTACATTTTAAATATGTATATACTACCCTAAATTTGGCGTAAATTTGGCGTTGCCCGTACAGTATGTAAATAGAAATTGGTAATACTTCGAAGGGTTATATGCGTATGTTATTTTTTATATTATCGGTCTATATGGGGTATATATACTCGTATAGGGATTTTTAGGGAAATCAAAATAAAACAATAAATTTAGATGACAATGATTCAAAATTTTATTGTACTAAAAAAAGTAAGGTTTGGAAATTATGAATGAAAAAATATATCTGATAAATGTCCACCACGACTACATTTATGATATTATCATAAATGTACATTACAATCAGTACAGTACAATCTACATTTATGATATTATCATAAATGTGAAAGTTTGTGAAGAATTTGGACCTGTATCTGGCAGACATCTAGACAAGGCACTGGATTACAAATACGCTTTCTTTATCCCGGAAAATTGAAAGATTCCCCTAGAATAGCTATTTTCTAACGACTTCAAAAAGGCGGTTCTCAATTCGAATGTTTGTTTTGTTTTTGTATGTTTGTTATGCGATAATTCCGCCAATTATGAATTGATTTTGATGATTATTTTTTGTCATAAAGAATCTTAAGACTAAACAAATTTGAAGAAAATTTTCACGCATTTTATTTATCTCTTGGACTCAAATCTGAAATCTACGCAGAGGAAGTAGCGGGAAAAAGTCACTTTATATATTTTTTTTCAACCCATTACTTTTATACTATTGAGCACGGGTCTCCTCTAAAAGTGAGAGGAATTTACGCCGTAGGCCACTACGCTGGCCAAGTGAGGGTTGGTTTACCAGCCGTTAAGAAAATTTCTCGGGCATGCAGGTTTCCTCACGATGTTTTACCTTTACCAAACAGTGACAATTTGTGAACAAATAGACACATATTCTCGAAAAATCTCAAAAAGTCAGAGGTATGTGCCGTGGCCTTGGCCTTTGTCATTACAAACCTTGGCTTTACCACTAAGCTATCATCACTGTTAACTTCATAATGTTTATGAACGTAATTAACGTATTATACCAAAAAACTTCGAACTAGTTAACAATTTAATGTGTGAAATGCAAATAAATTCTTAAAGAGCTTTTTGTTTAAGTTTATTGTATGGTTATTAGCTGTTGTATTTAACAAATCAGATATGGTTTTATGGTACTTATATTGCAACGTTGAAGAAAAAAATAATACGATTGAAAATACTTCCTTATGTAAGTAACATTACTCTGGTTGTATGTATGCGTGAAGGACGTAGCTGCCGAGCGAGACGCAGCCTACCCGGCGCCAACGGCAAACTTCGTCGCTATAAAACTAAGTTCACCACTCATTCAATAAACTCCGCAATCACCTTCTTCGACTATTACTAAATTAATGCTATTATATATATGATATAAATTTGAATATTTTCCCTAAGTATTTGTCAGGAAAACTTTTAATTAGACATCGAATAACTAATGGTGTTTTAGGTGTAGATATTTCTGTCTTTATCTACTAATATAATATATTTGTTGATTATTTAACTTAATTATTAGTTTAATAATTATAAATTAATGCTACAAATCGCCTACAAGAAATTGATCAAATTTATACATTGCCAACTACGCCAAAGTATGACTACAGCGAGCCAAAAGGGAGTTATGATTTTAACCCTCATGTACACCTGTTTCCGTATAACTTTTAAGTCACCCCCAACCGTTTACAATAGCTAGACAATTAAGGTATCGTTAGAAGCGTAGTCATAAAATTCAGTAGAGTGCCCTCTGGAGGATAATATATATAAAGTTCGAGATAATTCTTTATGTTTGGCAAAGTGTTCTAGTTTATTGGGTATCAAAAGATTAGTAAATTTCAAATACATATATGCATATATACGTGACAGATTTTAAGTTCCAAAGTGTTAAGTAACTTTTTTCGTAAAAATATATTGTGGTATAATTTATACTGTTTGCATCATTTTTCAAAGAGTATTGCTAATGTCAGCTTCCGTAGAAGCTAAGAATAGCCTTAATGGAAATGCGACCATCCTACTAAAGGCAAAACCTACTTAATAATTAAATTAAAAGTTAATAATAACGCTCAGATCACGTTTTGTGACGGACTAAGAATACTTGATGTCACCCACCGTCCCATTCAATTTTCATGGGAGTCGTAAAAGTCAATGCAGTGGGTCGTAATCTGTATTGAAGATACCTTTTTTTTTGTTTAGGCGGGTAAAAATCTTCCTAACCGCACACCCCGTCGTTCGGGGCAACGAACAGGGTAGTGTGGGGCCTGCACCCACTAAAGAAACCCACCGTGTGCCGTCTCTCCGCCTTTATTAGCGGGCCACTGGAACTATGTTACATTCCTTCTGTGGTCCGCCGGCGGGTATTGAAGATACCTACGGACGATACGGTGTATGAAGTTTCAATTTGAGAGCTAAAATTCAGTTATTTGAAACTGCCTTAGGTATGCACATAAACACTGAGTAATGGTACTTACTTACCTAGTGTCATCATAGGTATATACTATATATAAAATTCTCGTGTTTGTCGCCATACTCCTCCGAAACGGCTTGACCGATATTTATGAAATTTTGTGTTGTTTGTTTGTGTATATTCAGTAGGTCTGAGAATAGGATGTTAACTATTTTTCATACCCTAAAAAAATTACTTTTATTTTTTGGACAAATTTTTTTACTTTAATTTTTTTGATTTGGCATTAAAAAATACTTACAACCCTACATTTTCACCCTTCTACCTGCCAACGTAGAAATAATTTATATGGCAAAACAACTTTTGCTGGGTCAGCTAGTATAGGTATATATAAAAATGTTTATTTAAAACTCCTTTGTTGTTCTGAAACATTCTGACCAATGGCCCGGCGTTTACAAAAACCGAAATATCAATAAACCCGCCAGTTGAAGTCCGTATATGAAATACCTGCCCTAAGGGGGCGGGGAGATTTTTTTTTACTTTGTGGAAACTGCTAATAAACAAATAATTAAACCACTTATCTTAGTTCTGTAAAAGGTATCGGCTTTGTGAATTGTTCCTTTATTTATAGGCGTTAAGTGCGGAACGCGGCCTGACAGAAAGATCGCCCTAGAATGATACGTGAGGCTATTGAAATTAAGAAACATCCCAATTTCAATAGAGAAGACGGCTGGGTCTTACCATCAAGCTGGAATCCTGTGACAGGCCTCACCAAACAGAATACAAGAAGGCACACCACAAGATTGCAAGACACAGTTAGCGCTTATTGATAAAACCCACAGTAGTGTGTTAGTCTTCGCCTTTTGTAAAAAAAATTTAAAATTTAAACCTTATTAGATTTCAGTAATTCCGTACAAAATTTAATAATCCATAACAGTTGTTGCCTGAGTTTTCTGGCCGGATCTTTCTCAGTCAGGCCGCGTTCCGATCCGGTGGTAGCTTCTTAGTCTTAGCTTTTGAAAAAATCAATATATTTAATAATATAAACTAATAACCAAGATTGTCTTCTTACTGGTAGTAATTGGTAGTTTGTGGTAGAATTTTTGAGCACTAAATAAAAACAAAAATTTTACAATTTAAAGAGGAGTATTATATTAAACACAAAGTGAAAAATGTGAAATCACTTTGTGTTTAATGTATAGTGCTAAGCATGTCAAATGCTAAAAATATATATAAATAGGAGTATTATACTCATTTTAATATACTAATTTAAAGTCTCATACATTGTAAGCATAAACATTTGAAGTAGATATTTTCACTGTGTTTCTAAACGAATATTAGGTGGGTTAAAATAAATAAACCAAAAATTTTGTAAAATCGTATACTGTGGGTAGATGAAACCGTTGAAATAACATATCAACCTTGGACGTCTATCATCTAAGTCCACCCGTGATCATGAATGCTGTAAAGTATTCGAAACGTCGGGATAGTAGTAAAATCAAGTAAACGCGATAGATTCCGTAAACGTAGTTTTATTTCAAAATGTTTAACATTCGCGTAAATATCAGAATGTATTATAAAAAGCTGTTATTTAGACTTTACGAACAGACACTTAAATTTAGTCAAAATTGTATTTATTTGTATAGATATTAATACTAGTTATTGTTAAGTTGTTACTATTTTGATAAATACAATGAGTTTGCTAGTTAGTTCAGCTTGACCCATACAAAATTTAGTATACAGAGCCCAGTCAATTTTAGAAAAAAAAAGTTAGTTTTTGCATAGAAAGCACTCATATTTTAAAAGAAAATATAATATTTAGGTTTGTAAATTAACCATTTTCATAACCTAAAATTTGATATTTTCAAACGAGTAGTCGTTTTGTAGAAGCGTAGAACTTGAATATTTGTGTTTGCACTCTAAACTGTGCTGATTCGTTGATTACCATATTCACACGCTGTGTCCAGGCAGTTCGTAGGTATTTGTTACATAAATTAAGGTCACAATTATGCGGTGAATGCGTTGTGGTTACTCTAATAATGTATACCAGTGGCCAGCCTGGCGTTCCACGTGTACTATGAAACTATTAGATAGCATTTTTTAATAGGAAACCTGTTTTTTTAAACCTTACCAAAGTTTCATGACATATAAATCATTATCGGTATAAAGATTTGTATAGTAGGTAAACAAATAAAAAAGAAAACTACTAATAAAATAATCTACGCCCTTCCTAACATACCTACATAATTCTAGCTTTTGTATCGTTGAAGGTGTAGGCAGAGGTGTAGTTCGCCATTTGCCATCTACGGGCACACGTAAGACAAGATATAATACATACAAACAAAAACATTATAATTATATTGTTTTTCTATAAAATGATAACTATTTGTCACATCGAATACCTATAAGTAATAAGCTGATGAAAACCTAAAATGATTGTATGATTTTAGGTTGTAATTATTGTACGTGTAAAATATAACTTAATTTGGTTCATCAAACTAGCCTTTTTCCATTAGCCGTTTTTTTTATTCATTAGCCTTTTTCCGAAAATCCGGCGAACTGATATAGTTTAGACAAATTTAGACAAATCCAACTATTCGGAGATCATAAAAATTGAACCAGCCATTCTTGAGTTATAAATGGTATAACTAACATGACTTTATTTTATTTTAGTCTATCCGCCGCAGCTAAAAGCTTGTTTTTAGGTTATATCTCAGGTTCCCAATGTAGTAGCGTGATGAAAATATACCAGTTTCTAAGTATAATCAAGAGCTATAACATAAAAAAGTTGCATTAAATTCCGTTCACTAGTTATTGCGTGATGGCGCGAACGAATAAACAGACAAACCGACAAACAGAGAAAAAGTACAGACACGCCTATATAGTTTAATACAGTAATTTTTTCTCAAGTATCTTAAATGTAAAGACAAAGCTCTGTTACAGCTTGACGGGCCTCGTGGCGTAGTCGGTAGGTTAACCGACTTCCGTGCACGAGGTCGTGGGTTCTATTTCCACTCAGGACAATTATTTGTGTGATGAACACAGATATTTGTACTGCGTCTGGGTGTTTTCTATCTATTATGTGTATTTACAAAAATAAAGCAATATATGTATTATATCCGTAATTTGGTATCCATATCACAAACGTTAAGCTTAGTTTGGGACCAGAGGACGTTGTGTGAAAAGTTCTGGAAAAAAAGTGTTTAAAATCTTTATAATAGTAAATATTATAGAGAAGATAGGTTAGTGCGAAATGTGCAAGTTTGCCATTATTTTCAAGAACGACACGCTACCATTATTCTACGCGTTTTAATTACAATGCAACGCACGCTTAATTATTGATTTTCTCTTATGGCACCATTTGGCGAAGACGTAACCTTACTCTGCGGCTTCAATTGCGCACTTAAAGCCTACAGGGTAAAGATTTAAAACGCGGAGTGATGCGCTATTTATTCTGCTAACCATCTAATGGCAATAATTAAGTTTTAATACGGTGATTTTAATTATTGATTATAGAAATTTACTTAATATAAGCGAAGTTAGTTGCACCTCCATCTCAAATTGAGAGAGATTAAACCATAGTCAATCTTAAGATATTAAGCTATAGTTTAGCTTATGCGATTAAGTTAAGGTCTGCCTTAAGAGATTAGAGCTTAGTAAAGGTTGACTGATTTTACATGACGTCATACCGTTTATGTAATACAAAAATTTGGCAACACCAACATTTGGAAATGTCAAATGAGTATCGTAGTGCTAGTATGTGTCTCAGGTGATTTTGGTACTTCGATACTCTGATTAGAGTGGCCCGTAGCGATTGCATTTGTATGGTTTGTTTTTTATATTATGCTTTGCAATTGTAAAACTTTGATACTATTGGGGACGTAGGTTTTTTGCAATACATTAAATATAAGAAAAACTACAGTAATTTTTAAATTAAAGTAACACGCATCTTCTAATAGTTTAGCGTACAAATGTATTGATCAGATAACATGTATCTAACTGTGCTATTGCTGTGAATTTTACAGAAGAATAGAACGTAAAAAATCTAAGTTTTGCTAATACGAGTACATTTGAAAGTGTAAAAAAATTATGCAAACAGAAAAAGATACCATATATTTTTAATGCATCAAATATAAGTAGATAAAAAGCGTTTGAAACGTTATTTTACGTAAAATTTTACGCATTAGCTCAGAGCCCATACCCGTCGCGTCGGCAAACTTGGCAAAATAAATGCAAAAAGTTATATATCTGCATCTCGTATTGAGACGCATAAAGTATCGACTGCTTCAGCTTATAATGATATACAAAATAAGAGGTAAACGACGCAATGGAATGCGCTAGAAGTCTTGGCTGCGAAATATCCGAGAGTTAGACAAAAATCGCTCAAAGACGTATTTCACTTAACAGATAGACATCAATTAATTGAGCTAACAACCAGTTTCCAATAATGAAGAGCGACCAAAAGAAGAGAACATACAAATGAGAAAATCCATAATAATTCCCCTAGCTTATACAAAACTTAAATGAGGTCAGTTTCCGATATGTTCTATTTTAGCTGATTCTCCAGGAGTGACTGCCTATATGACCTAAATGACGCGCAACTAAGAGGACTAGTAAGCTTAGAACAGACTGGAGTCACGGGGCTGACAACCTGTAACGACTCCCAGGATGTTACTTGACAGCAGCAGACCCAATGCTTAACGTACTTCCAAAGTATTGAGGAGATCCGGTCCATAAATAATGTGACACTTTTTGGTCACAAATCTGACACCAGCCGAGCGAAAGCTGTTTAGCAATCCTTCTACCACCTACGAATTCGAAATTTTTTAAGCCGTTAATAATAAGATTTGTTATTGTGCTTGAAAAAAAAGTTGGTCTAAGTATCTGTAATACATCTTTTTTCCTGCATATTACGATTTATATTTTTTATTTCTAGTAAAACTTGTGTTACTATTATATTATTGAATAGTATTTATTTTGTAATTAAATGAAATGAGTTCATGTTAGTGTTCAGTCAGTTCAAAAAATCACTGAAGCGTGCCGAAGTGTTTTCGTATTTAACGATTTTGTTCTTATTCTTTGTGTCTTGCTCCAACGTGAGGTTCATAAATGAAACAGAAACATATTGCAGTTAAAATTAACTGAGAAATTATTCAAGGGGTTTTTTGTTGTGGGAAATTTCTCTATCAGATAAATATTTGATAGGTCTGATTGAACATTATTTTCCCCCTTTAATTGAAAATCTTAAAACTAATGTTATAGTTTAAAAAAAAAAATATCGATAGATTAAGAAACACTTTGATACCAACTGTAGCTAGAGTACTAAGTAAATTAACTATCATAAATTTGCGTAATCATGTAGAAATTGTCATACAAAAAAATAATAATCGGTAAAAAACTTACCGACCGTACGTAACAACGATAAATAGCGCTAAGATACTATGACTTGTTACCGAGTAGTGCGATCTTGTAATTATTAATTTGTGGAGTTACAATAACTCCTATTCCTAGTTGAGGTTAATTTCAAAAAGGATGTTACATAATACAACATATTAGTTTGATCCTACTAATGTACGGAAATAATACTTTCATTAGTAGAGTTATTTCTATGTACCTAAATAGATTATTAGTGCCTGTGGCGTTAATTAACGGTCAGAGTTACATTAAGCGGGTGTGCTTCATTAATGAAATATTGGCGGTCAAATTATTTGCTGATTAGTTAGATACCTATATAGGTATGTGTTGACAAAGTTTAATGCTTGTTGACTTTTGTATATGGGTCAATTTTGAGCGCTAGGAATGTTTCTATGTGTTTTTCGTTCACTGACCGTAACATAACGTGGTAAAAATGACTGGAAGCATTTGTAATGTGACGCAGGCAGAGAATGGTGAGAATACATTTTATAGTTAAAGTGAAGAATTAATACTTCTATTATTTTTTGTCCGTGTAGTGACAGACTAAGAATACAAGTGTCACCACCCCATTCAATTTTTTCCACTCACTTTACTTTCATTCGTTAATTATGCAAATAAAAATAAAATAATCGGGATAAAAAATATCCTTATATTATTAAATAAAAAATATCCTTATACCATTCCTTAAGTTGGACCAAACTGTACACAGTATGCAAAATGTCATTAAAATCGGTTCATTAGTTTAGGAGTACATCGCGGACCAACAACATGACATGAAATTTTGTATATAAAGATACTGTTTGTATTTTCGGAGGTACGTAGCACGAAAATTTGTAGTGTTGTGGTTAGGGAATTTCCTGACACCACTGAAGTAATCTAACGTAGTTCCAGTGGCCCTCCAATAAAGGCGGAGGGACGGCATACGGCGGATTTATTTAGTGGGTGAGGGCCCTACACTACCCTGTTCGTTGCCCCGAACGACGGGGTGTGCGGTTAGGATTTTTTTTCCTGCCTTAACAACAAAAAAAAGTGTTTTTCTTGACTTTCTCTAACACAAACGTAGGCAATTAGGTAAAGTTAGCATAGATTTATATAGACATATGCCGTGTGGGACCGGCTTTAGAATTGTCCCACCCCTCTCCTCCCATGGGAGTCATAAGAGACGACTGAGGGAATACCGGTGGGAGTGGGCAGCAGCACTCTCTCGAGTATTAACAACATCCACTGCGATCGCCAACCCGCCTGCCAAGCGTGGCGATTACGGCACTATACCCCCAATTTGGGGAGGCCTATGTCCAGCATTGGACGTCTAAAGGCTGATGGATAGCATAGATTAATACTGGCACCAGCTGGTCAACAAATTGTGTGTTGAAAGAAAGAGAGGATGCAACATCTGCCTTATTATAACAGAATCAAGGTATAGATAGTAGATAAGTTATTGCGTACATGAAAGTATTGTATGCACATACACAAATGTCCGTATTCTTGAACTTTATAGGGTTGCAGCTTGTTCAGTCCGGAGATATTACATAAAAGTGTCTGCATAACTAAAATAAATGAAGATCGTAATATCGAATAGAATCGTATAGTTTCTGATTCTACATAATTTTTTTAAATTTACTCTTTTATAAATATTTATGAGCGATTGGTTAAGAAGATATACAATGTGAAAGTGGAAGGATGTTACAGGGGGATACTGAGACTCACCTACCTAGACCAAATCGGTCGTGTATGAAGCTAGGGGGAGTGAGGAGTCTCCGAAAACGGCGAGCGTGTATGAAAAGATTTATGAATGTTGAGGAAGTGAGCGCGAGTGTATGCAAGAATAGAGCCTCTTGGGCCTCTCTCTCTCTCTGCCTACCCCGCAAAGGAAATGGTGTAAGTAAATATTTCCACCATAGAAGGTTCCCAGATAAGAGTTTATGTAATAGTATCAGCTAAGTTTAGTTTCTATTAAATTTGAAAATAATATTTTTTAAATATTTTTTTTTTTGCAAAATGTCGTGATTACGTTTAGAATAAAATATACAAATTGGTCAAGAAACAAGCACTTTATTTGTTTTCAATCTAAAGACGGGTAATAGGTATTCTCATTTATATTTACCTATATTTTTTCTGGTACACGTACATAAAATATGGCTACCAGTAAAATCTTTTTAAGACTGTAATAATAGGTACTCACAGTAAGTAGCAGTCGTCAGCCTGTCGATTGTGTCTTGTTTGAGTTTTGAGTTCTTTTTACCCATCTTGGCTTGTCGGCGCTAAGGCTGTAGTTACCGTTTACACAGAGTGTAACGTCTGTACTTGCCGCTAAGTGGACGTATTACATAGTACTCGACGTCCCCAACTTCACAGCACCTGAAAATAGAAAGTTATTTTTAAAATATTAATTAATGGAAGCGATCTACTGATAAAATTTATAAGCGAGTAGGTTCTTCGGAAATGATATATACGATCCTACACATTTTATTACTAATAAGATGGTCACGTAGCATCACAAATGTTCAAAGCTGCGTCACCAAGCTCCCTTGTGATTTTTCTTGCCTTATCTAATATTACTAATCCGATATTTTTGTCTCGCTCTGTATAAATTACAGCTATTTTCCTTCTCCTGAATATTGTAGGGTGAGCAGCGAACGGCAGCGAGACGTAAACGAAATACTTATTTCAGCGTATCTTTGGCAAAAACAAGTCGTTTATAAGGTTGCGATAAATCAAGCAATCTTATGTTCGTATTATAGCATATATATTTAGAAATAATATAAGCCAGCTACTAATGTAAATGTTAACAACTAGATTATACAAAACAACACAAGTTGTTTGTTTTATGCCCGCTGCTGTCTGGGCGGACTTTTGAATATAAATACGTCACTCAACGGCACATTAGTTATCTCCATGAAAAATTAATCATCCCACAGGAAACTACGAATTTTCCGGGAACAAAAATACCCTATGTCCTTTTGGGGGTTCCGGGATGTACATATCTAAGTATGATATTTATCACCACAAGTCAGACAAAAAAAAAGTATGATATATCAAGACAATCGTTTTTTGAGTAGTTTTTGCGCGAAAGCGTTATAAACAAACTCACTTTCGCATTTATAATATTAGTAAGGAAGTAAGGATAGAAATTATTTTTTGTTATAAATAAGTGCCGAAGCTTATTACGAAAATTGCTATTGGTACTATTGGTAAATATTAAATTAAGTAAGTACCTGTTCGTGGGGCCCGGCTTTAGAATTGTCCCACCCTTCTCTACCCACAGGAGTCGTAAGAGCCGATTGAGGGAATACCGGGGGAGTGGGCAGCAGCACTCCCTCGAGTATTAACAACATCCACTGCGATCGCCAACCCGCCTGCCAAGCGTGGCGATTAGGGCATTACGGTACCGCTCGTTGTGGCGATCTCTTGGGGAGACCTATGTCCAGCAGTGGACGTTGAAAGGCTGATGGATGGATGGAAGTAACTGTACCTATTAATTAATCTTTTTAGCCCAGCCGCTTACTTTTTATACAAGAAGAAGTAAGAGAGTGATATTTTTATATAGGTATATAAGTTTGGAAATGTGCCCGGTAGACGTCAATAGGCTCACCCCCTTTTACGTGGAACTAACATGCACGTCTGCCTACCCCTTTGATGATATGTTTTTATACTAGCGGACCTTGCAGCCGTTGTCATGCTCGAACATTGCTGACATGGTGACATGGACGGGCTCAGCAAACTATATTATTATTCAAAATCATCCAAGGGCCTATTCAAGCATACAAAAATATCACCAAAATCAGTACAGCCGTTTAAGAGGAGATGCACACGTACAGAAGAGAGAGAAGATAGTGAGTGTGGATGTGTGTATATTGCAATAAAATGTACGTAGATGCATTTGATAGGTGGCGTTGCTCTTAAAGATATCTAAAAACAAATGTGAAGTGGAGATTGGGTAGGATCATTAGGTGACTTCGATAGCTTAGTGGTCCAGAGCCCGGTTGGGTTGGGACGCAGGTTCAAATTCTGTTCGTAGTAAAGCTTTCTTTTTCCACTTTCACAAAGGATGTGATTTGCTTAGCGACTCTTGTGCCCCTATCTGTGCTTAGTTTGTTAGGACACGGGCTTTTTCATTAGCATGAATAGAAAAAGAAAACTTCTCAATAGCAGCCCGGAGTTTGTACATGTGCTCGATAGATGGCAATAGGCTCGCCCACCATTACGTGGGACTAAAACATAGCTGGCGAATCGTGGGTGTGTAATATACTGCTATTAAGTAATATCTGCCTACCCCTTTGGGGAATACAGGCGTGATGCTATGTGATGTTGAATAGAAAATTATGCAGATGAATATTGGTTTTAGATCTATCGATGTTATGCTCAAAAAATAGCAAAATAATACACTAAGACTATCTCACTAGGCTTAATGAAAAGCATTATTTCCATCAGAAAAAGAGGGGCCGAGCTATACCTAATCTATCTTTCAAGTTTAATGCGGGGTGATAGATTCTGCTTGGCATCGAAAAAATCTCTATTTTGTTTTCTTTAGGGGACTCCCTACCCTTTTATTTTGATTATAACCTAATTACTATTAAAACAAAATCGGAATTTTATGTTAAAGATGGTAGGTACCTTAAGCCTCAGCTTTATAATTACAAAATCCCACAGATTATTGTTTTCACGATGAAGTGTTGAAGGAAGGAGTCAGGAGCAAGCGTATATGAAGAGAGTTATGAATGTTGAGGAAGCGAGAGATGTATACAAGAATAGAACCTCTTGGCACTCTGTTCACTCTGCCTACCCCGCAAGGGACATGGCGTGATAGTAATTAAGTATGTGTATGTAGTAAGTGACATCATTTCTTGAACCGACTGACGCTGTTAAATCCATTAATTACAAATATTAATACTAAACGCGTGTTTGTTTTTTTTTCTCTGTTCGTTACATTTTTACGCCATAACTACCTAACCGATCGTCTTGAAATTTTGGATACATAACAGAACCCGGGAAAGAATATAGCCTAATTGTTACCATTGTTTTTTTTTTGATAAGAAGGGAAAAAATGTTCCTACCCTCACACCCCGTCGTTCGGGGCAACGAACAGGTTAGTGTGGGGCCCCCACCCTCTAAATAAACCCGCTGTGTGCCGTCTATCCGCCTTTGTTAGCGGCTGGAACCATACTACATTCCTTCAGTTCAGCCACTGGAACCATATTACATTCTTTCAGTGGTAGCCTAATTGTTACCCTGGAACAATGGATAGTTCCTCTGGGATAGCTATTTTTACATATAAATCATTAGTGTACCGTAAAGTGACGAAGTGTGAAGCATGCTATATCCTGAACTTACTGGCAGTAGATAAATACTAGACAAGGAAATCTCAATACGACAATGATCTCTTAATATTCTCTTTGTCACCAAAGCTAACTGATCTTTTCTATAGGCGAAGATCCCACTCATTTCATATTTCCACTTATAAAGTGAGTCATCTGTTACATTATAGCATTCAAATAAGTTTTAACTTTTCCATTATCAGTGACCCATAATTTAAAAAAAACAAACAGATTGATTACTGTTATAATGGAGAGTTTAGAGTAATTACCATTCTCAGATATTATGCCTAGTTTAAAGTGTTTTTCTTTCAAACTATAGTTGAATACTTTCAAACATTTTCTAGACTATTACAAATCCAAATTTATAAACTGGGAAAGTAGGGTAATTTAATAATTTTATGATATTTTGGCTTCATTTAAATTGTTAGTACTAATTGTAAGATGAGAATCTATAACATCCTTCGTACCTGGAGACTAAGGAAACAACTAGAAAATATTTTTATGAGAAAAGACTTCTTAAAACAAATCATGCGAATATAATACTCATCTTGAAGCATGGCCAAGCCAGCCCATTTCTCACCCATTAACGAGGAAGCTTTGCAGTGGGACAATTAATTGCAAAGAAAATAAGATTTATGTCTGCGGATATAATGAACGAGTCCTTTATTAATAAACTCTTATAGTACCGAAAATAATGGGATAAAAATAGCGTCTATGGTATCCTTTATTACCTTTTAAAAATGCTTAGTGTCTCTCCTCCGGGCAAATAAACATGATTTCCGCGCCATGACACAATATGAACAGGATGTATTACTAGTTATTCACTGATACCACGATTCCTTACTGTATCTGTAAAGAGTGAGAAAACTCTTCTATAGGTACCATCGTAATTAAGGGTGTAAATATTCGCTGGGCAATTTCGCTTTTTCATTCGCGTTCAAAGCAACATTTTATTGGCTAACTCTATTACTTAAAAGTTATCGAAGTAAGAAGAATCCTTCTGTTTTAATACTGTATTCAACAAAGATGATTTGTTTCCGAAACTGATCGCTCTTCTAATTTTAATTTAGCTTTGCCTACGCAAAACCACCTATGTTTTATATATTTTACGCATGCACACACATACACATGGGCGCGCGCGTAGATGCGTACTTTATTTAATTAAAATCTTATAAAATAAATAAAATTAAGTATGTCTTTGAAATACTGAGTCGCATCTAGGTATACAACTTGCTTTAACGATGGTAATCATAGTATAATGCAATCTTACTATATAATGGGCCGTGTGGGGCCGGCTTTAGAATTGTCCCACCCCTCTCTACCCACGGGAGTCGTAAAAGCCGACTGAGGGAATTCCGGGGGAGTGGGCACCAGCACTCCCTCGAGTATTAAAAACATCCACTGCGATCGCCAACCCGCCTGCCAAGCGTGGCGATTATGGCATTATCCCCCATGACGGGACCGCTTGTTGTGGCGTTCTCTTGGGGAGGTCTATGTCCAGCAGTGGACGTTGAGGGGCTGATGGATGGATGGACTATATAATGTCGTATACTGTACCACCATAGTTACCGCAATACGCTGAAGCCGGAAGAGGATTTTTTTTAAAAACAGGTAATTTTTTTTTAGATATATTTAAACAAGTTTCACTAATAAAATGAACCAATGATAAGTCGATAGTAACTTTGTAAATGTATTGCTATGTTCAAAGGCTAACATCTATTATTATATTCGAAATCAAGTTTTAAGCATATTCAAAGCTTTCCTTGACTAAACTACGGATACCAACTTTAATGTTATTCACGTCTCCAATAAACTTTAGTCGAGGTTACATCCAAGGTGATAAGCAAAGTGCTACATATATTGAATCTTGTTATGTTAGTATTTTATTGACTTTGAAAATTAAAGATACTAAAGCTATCTACTATAAGTAGGTAGGTAGTGTTTAAGTGTGTTTTCTTCTGACACAGTGTTTATTCCCCGATGTAGGATGTTGGTTTGAAAAAAAAGAGCTTTAGACTCTTCCGCAGTATATATACCAAGTTATGGCAACTATGAATTTCGACAGAATAGTTTCTGAAAATTTACAGTAATAATTCCTAAGCTCTATGTATACTTATAGATTACTTATTCGTTGAACTTGGTTCCTGGTTAAGTACTGACATTAAAACTGCCTATAACATGTAAATATTTTCATTTTCTATATAAACTTTTGTCAACAATATAATACCCTGTTTTACGTTAGCTTCGATGATTATATTAGAACAATAATGTTGTTTATTATAAAAGAGATAATTGTCACTTCTTTATAATTAGCTTTCATGTTGAACAATAAAATATTCAAGTATATATATATTACTATAACACTGCAATTAGTTGTGTTATATACCTACTGTTATTAAGGGCAGATTGTTAAACATTTTTAAGGCACAAGCGTCTATAAAGGTCATTGATCGCTCCAGTATTAAAACAGAAGAAAATATCACTAGCAAGTGAGATATACATGCGCAGCATATTCGCTGTAGCTAAAAACTATAATTATCTAAAGCATTACATTAATCAAGAACTAAATGATAAGAAAGATGTTTCTTCAAAATTTAAATCTGTTTTCCATTTTAGACTTATTCAATATATTAAAACTACCTAGGTATATTTAAGTTATGTGTATTTTTTTTAAGTAATAGTAAACTGCGATCTTTGCTTGGTTGAACCACACTCGGTGATTGGCCATGTGCTGTCTGGGGCCTAGTATGAAAGGATGTTTCTCCAGATGTAGATTAGTAAGTAGATAATAAAATATAGCAATAGCATCCAGGCTAGGCACTACGCTATTATCTCAATCTAGTTTTTGTTATGAGCATTCCCACATAATTCATATTGTCACAAATAGATAAATGTCATCAAAGTTTGCTATATCCATAATGGGGAAACCCATAGTGAAAAAACCCATAGATCAAGAGTGAGAGATATGGCCAGGTGGGTCAGCTCACTGATGTGGCAATGCCACATCGCTTGACAAACAGACAACCGATGGAGAAGAAAGGTTTTCGAGTAGTAGAGGATGACCTCGCCTCGCCTCGCCTGAGCGGAGGCTTAGGCCAGCAGTCGATGATACAAGCCTAATGGATGGATATATACAAAGTCACAGACATAATTTTATTTTAGATATAATCTGGTTTTAAAGAATCTCATCCTACCCTTTATCTACATATGTTTTCGCCGGAATTTTCCAGCTTATTTGAGAAAGTTCCACAGTTTCACAGGTTCTCGGCGTGGTAGATACTAGGGATACCACGTTTCGGTGATTAAGGTCCCTCCTTAGTTTCCCCTTTTCTTTCTATTATCATTATTCTTCATATCCCTGGGTTCCCCAAAAAGCTCGAGTGATGTCTCAGAGTATAAAAAATATTTGATCGAAACAACCGGCATTAATAAAAAATATTCTTTCTGCCAAACCTTTATCAAATTTTAGAAGATCATTTTAACCTGTAACCTTGTGAATCCGTATCTCAAAATATTATGTCATATTTCGAGGAAATACCCAAAACATTTTTCTAATAAATTGCGGCTACCATAAATATCACAATATATCACGGACTAACGTTAAAAATGGACATTAAAATTCATCCCCTGTGGCCTCCAACCCTTTTGGGATTTATGTGAAAGTAACATAACAACTGTATAAAAACGCGTCCCTCTGTTATCTTAGTGACTATTTTACATCATGTAAGTGACTTCAGGGTAGCGATTTTAGACACCATTGTAGTTCGTAATGTCGTTGTAATTATAATTACAACGAGCTTTTTTAGGACAAGCGGCATATCTAAATGTGGAATGCCAAGTTAACATCCGAATGATCCTTGAACTGACTGAAATCTCGTTGCGAGTCATTACACAGTATTGTGTTCTTGACTTTTAAACCTATAAAACGCTCTAGCGATTCGAAATTTAAACGTATTTTCTCCAATTAGGTATACCTGTAGTTTTTATTGATTAAAAATTGAATAATATTACGTTAGTGCACTTATTTGAAAATCGATTTGTTAAACCCTTTTTGATTTTGTGCCTATTGAACACCGTATGATGTCTCGACCCATAAGAGAAATTGGTGATCATTCAGTACGTGTGGTACATATTTGTCAAGCTTTTCACTTTGCCAATGGGAAAGAGGTCATCGTTTTGATGTTAACATAATCTGTTAGTTTAGCTGTATTTTGTGATCACCGATCCTTTTTTCGAGTATCCACCGGAGTTCGTTATTAGAATTCAAAATTCCGTAACGGAAGAGTTAAAATCAATTAAGGTACTACGTGTCCATTTAAGTATTCACTGCATATACTCGTACTTTGGTAAATTGTGTGCCGCTTCCATTCCATTTGTATATGTTTACTACGTCGTGTTAATTATTAAATTATTCATATTTAGATATTTTTATATATATTTTTAGCATTTGACATGCTTAGCACTATACATTAAACACAAAGTGGAAAATGTGAAATCTATAAATTTATTTAACAGGTGCCTAAAATATTAATTTGTAAGAAGTTTGTCCGAGTAGTTCTCTTAGCTACTCTGAAATAAAGTTTAAAACGACTTATTTTACCCCAACGAATACATCTAAGTAATTATTCATTTAATATCTGTTTTAATATTTTGAACAAAATTACTTTGAAGTAAGAAAGCAAGTTGTCCTTTTCAACGTGGGGATTTTGTGTAAATTTAGTTAGCGTAAATGTTATATTTAATGAGGAGAGATACACGACTGGAGGGAGCTACATTAGTTCTGACTAAGTTGAACGACATTTACCTAATATGAACTTTAACTTTAATACTTGCCAAACACAATTTTCTCACAGCTTAAGATACAAACTTGCATTTAAAAAGCCTAACTCAAAAGTAAGTAACATTTTAAATGCTATGGGACTATGTTGTTACTGAATAAGAGCGAATCCAAGGTTTTCTTTTGATAGAAGTTGTTTATTAAACATAAAGTGAAAAATGTGAAATCGAAAATAAGTCACGAGCAGGATTTGAACCTGCAATGCATCTCCTGGATACCGTCCAGATGCTTTGCCAATTCAGCCATCGTGACAATTGCTCCTGACTGCTAATTTCGATAACACATTCATACTTAACATCTTTGGGTGTCGCCTGAGCCATCTGTCGGAAGTATTTTTTTTTCATACATTTTACCGACCATGTAAACTTAATTTTACAATTAAAATTTTTACGTAATAATGACGCAAACCCTATAAATATTTAGATATTTTTATATATATTTTTGGCATTTGACATGCTTAGCACTATACATTAAACACAAAGTGAAAAATGTGAAATCGAAAGTAACAGTCATGAGCAGGATCAGGGCAATCGCCCTAAAGGTCCAGATCATAGTTGTTATAGCGAAAATGTTAAATATTCTTTTGACGGGCCTTGTGGCGTAGTCGGTAGTGTAATCAACTTCCATGCATGAGGTCGTGGGTTCGACTACCACTCAGGACAATTATTTGTGTGATGAACACAGATATTTGTACTGCGTCTGAGTGTTTTCTATATATGTATGTATTTACAAAAAAAGAAAAGTAATATATGTATTATATCCGTAATCTGGTACCCATAGCACAAGCGTTAAGCTTACTTTGGAACCAGAGGACCTTGTGTGAAAATGTCCGAGAATATTCATTTATTTATATTATTTTATTTGTGCGATTGTGAAGTTTTTGTGGCATCACAGGTCACACTATATTGTGGCCATATATAGTAGACACACATTCAATATACAGCTAAGCTGTATAGTAAAATTACTTCAAATATAATTATGTAATCACAACCTTTCAAGTTTAAATCTGAAACCGAATGAGATATAACTTTTTAAATAATGACTAAGTCCTTGAATTAAAAGAATTTCAACTTTATTAGTCTGTACTCTGTAGCTCAACTTCAATCTTAGGATACATTAGAACGCTGCGCCTTCGACGAAGTCATTACTGGCAACTCTTTTAAGTATTCATTACGGTATAATTATTTTACAAGTTGGTTTTTATAACATTTAGTTTCCTGTGGTCTTTCTCTTATATTAAATATTTATTATCCAAATTAAGAACTTTTTAATCAACTTTTAACGAAATTGGTCATGTGTATATACATTATTGGAAGAAAGGCGGAGTCAGGAGTCTCCGAAACCAGTGAGCGTGTCTGAAGAAAATTATTAATGTTGAGCTAGAGATGTATGTAAGAATAGAGCCTCTTGGCACTCTGTTCTCTCTGCCTACCCCGTAGTTGAAATGTTGTGATGATAAGTTAAGGACTTTTTAGATATGGCTTAGTCGACTCGAGATCGAATAGATAGGGGTGATGAATTATTTCAATACGTTAATGACACGAAACGGTTCTTTAATGTGTAGGTATTTAAAAAATATCGGTGGAATCGTATCGGTGGAATCGTATCGGTGTTAAAATTACACGTAAGCGTTTATCACCCCTTGCTATAATAATATCGGGTAGCAAGTCCGAGTACTCACTTATGGAGTCCAAGTGGAATGGACCACCTTTCGTGTGACCGACCTCCACAAATACACCTCGGTATGTTTTTCATTGTAGCGGGAAATAGCCGTCAATTTATTGCAAGCCTCATAAGCGAAGCGTTGAGGTGGGTACTACTCTCACTTCATAAAAAACAACTGATTTTTCAAACTGTAAATGTCTCTATTTATCATATATTGCACTTGTAAAATAATATATAAACACACATATCAAGAAAAAACACTATTTTTAATACTCATGATATTTTTGATGCCATTTTTGTTATTTCAACTAGTTAAAAACTGTTTAAAAAGTTCTGTCTTGGACGTCCATGTATGTATGTGCGGATCCTGTGTGTTATTACGATAACGACCGAAATACTTTACTAATCGAGTCTTTTTTTCTCTTACGCTTCAGTAGCACTATCATTTTTCACGGTACGATTCGATGTGGTTTCCATCCATCTATCCATCAGCCTTTCAACGTCCACTGCTGGACACAGGCCTCCCCAAGAGAATGCCACAACGAGCGGTCCCGTCATGGAGGATAATGCCATAATCACCACGCTTGGCAGGCGGGTTGGCGATCGCAGTGGATGTTGTTAATAATCGAGGGAGTGCTGCTGCCCACTCCCCCAATATTCCCTCAGTCGGCTCGACGACGACTCCGGTGGGTAGAGAGGGGTGGGACAATTCAAAAGCCGGCCCCACACGGCCGATGTGGTTTAATTGTTATTAAATAAACAAAAATAGTTTGAATACGTATGGTCGATTTGATCATACACTAAAACCAGCGCTATCTACCTTATTTAGTGAGAACTACTTCTATAGAACCAATATAGCATTAGGTACTTCTTAAAATTAGCGCCATCTATATAAGACATGAGGACACATTAGTACTTTTTAAAATTAGCGCTATGATATTATATCTATGTGATTTATTGAAAACTACTTAGTAAGACCAATACATTATTAGTTTATTCAATGAAAAATGAAATTATGAGGCGTGCCCTTTGGATTTTCCAAAAGTTATACATATTTTTCCCTTTATTTCACAAAAAGGAATGGTAAACAGCAGTTTGGCAGTAATCTTAGTATTGTTGAGTTCACGAGTAGCAGTTAGGACTTACTATCAGATGGGATGTAGCTCGTCTCCAATATTTGCAATAAAAAAAATTACACTAGATGTGATTTGCAAAAATAAGTTTTATTTAATAATATTTCATAATGATAAAATTCAATTTATTAGAATATAAGTCTTCATGATAAGTAGCCTGATTTCCCAATTAACGTCTTTTGTAACAGTAAGATAATTACTCTATTCAGTTCCAATTTTAGACATATTAAACGATATATATTATATTGAAATAATCATTAATATTTCCAATTAGGTAATTTCGATACGAGGCGGTAGACAAAAATAAACATGTGTTGACAAAAAATGTGTCATAATTTTACGCATACTGATACACTCGAAGCCATCTTGATGAGGTATAGCGATTTCTAAGAAATTATTGAATTTACAATAACGTTCTTAGGAACATATTAACTTTAATATATTTCTTAAGCTATTTCCTTTATTTAGAAAAATAGTTTTTAATCTAATCGATTAATTATTTGCAGTATTTATATTTTAAACTAAGAAGCTTAAACTACCTAATTTGCGTTAATTTAAAACCAGTTATATAATGAAGTATGATAGAATTAAGCCCCCCGACTTTAAGTAAATTCCAGTAACGAGACTAAAGTGAGGTTCGTGAGAGGAGGATCGGTCCTTCATTTGAAACGATGGTTTGTTAAGTCGAATAGCTACTTGAAACGGACTCTGAGCGACTTTTTAGTGAAATTGGAGGATTATGATATTTGAAATAAAGTATGTTTATTACATATCTACAAAAAGGAAATACGTAGTCGGATCATTAATTTAGGGTACACAAACTAATATTATATTCAGAATGTAATGTAAGAATCAGGTACCTACTCGTAAAATTATTTGAGACGAAAACAGAACTCAATGTCATAATAATGATGGTGATGATTGATAGTATATTGATCTGTTACTTGTACGCCTAAACATACCTACACATATTGATCGCACATATTTCGATCACTACGGTAATAATTACCTACATATACGAGTATTGTAGGTAATTATTACCATAGTGACCGAAAAAGATGAATTAATTCTTGAAATTTATGTTATGAAGGAAGCCTGTTGGTAAGGACTGAAAAGAGTGGTATAGATTTGATTTCCAGTCCGGGGTCCAGACTCCGCAAAACACGCGGCTCAGACTGTGAAAATTTTGGAAATTACGTGTTTATTCACAACTTGTCACTGCTTGGTAAAGGAAAATGTTGTTAACAAAAAGTGTGAAAATGTGAAATTGAAAATAACAGTCACGAGCAGGATTTGAACCTGCATCTCCCGGAATACCGTCCCACATACTTTGCCAATTCAGCCATCGTGACAATGGCTTGGGACTGCGAATTTCGATAACACATTCTTTGTATGATTTTCTGGTGAAGCGTGTGTTATACTTTGTGTTAATTTACTACGTGGTAGTTTAAATTGACATTATATTGAACCGGATTTTATAAGTACTACCTACTAATGGAAAAATGTGAATGTGTTTATCTTACATCTATTAACAGATCACCGGTTTAGCGTGATTTATTACTCTGTTGATAAATGGATGAAAGATCGGTTTTTGTCGAAAAAGCTACATGCACTGTGCGTATACTATAGATGTAAATTTTAGAAATGACAGAAAATAGAAGTTTGAGGATCATTTGAGCACGAATCAACGGTGTGTCGACTGAGTAAGATTATATTTTCTTTAGTAAGGAATAATAAAATTCTTGTATCTCAGGAAACTTTTGCCACCACACCCAGAGTCAGAATAACCATTTGTGGATTGTACAAATAATTGTCCTGTGTGGGAATCAGAGAGGTCAGTATCTAAACCACTTCACCCTCTCGAATCCCACTGGCATTATATGTAGAGAGGATAATACGACTACTGGGGAAAAGTAACTGAAAAAGTCTCATGCCAAACGATAGATAGATATCACATGTGTAGTTTACAAGCCCTAATTTCGCATCGTAGATGGAGCTTAGCTACGGCTCACAGTAGACGTAAGTAAATGAGTTTTAAGGAAGACACATAACGTTCTTATAAAAATTAAACTATTTCGTCTAGGGTCTTTATATTCTATAAATATAAAATTAAATTCCATAAATATAAAATTAAGAATCTACAGCAAAAGATAAACGTAGATAATTAGTTAGATACCAAACGTAAACAGCTGGAGGAGAAAATCATCATAAACATAATATTAAAGCGTGAATTAGAATATCATAAGTACGAGTGTGGATTGAACTCGAGTTTTCTGGATCACGGTTCCAGGCGTTTTGCCAATTAAGCTATAGTGCAAGTTCCTTAGAGCTATCAATTTATTTGCCACATTCCTTCTTACTGAGTTGGATGATGCCCTCACCATCTGTCAGTTGTATTAAAACAAGTATGTTATTGCGACAAAGTAAGCTTTATTTATAGTGTCTGAAAACGAAGGTCTACGACCAGTGTGTCTTACCAGTGATGACATATGGAACAGAGACGTGGTCTCTGAATGTTGGCCTCGTATCAAGTCTCAAAGTCACTCAGCGGGCCATGGAGCGGGCTATGCTTGGTATTTCCTTACGTGATCGGATCCGTAATAAGGAGATCCGTAGGAGAACGAGAGTGACTGACATAGCCCGCCGGCCATGCTGAAGTGGCAATGGGCAGGCCACATCGCTCGACGAACCGACAACCGTTGGAGAAGAAAGGTTCTCGAGTGGCGATCACGTATCGGACGGCGCAGCGGAGGATGGCCTCCCACCAGATGGACCGACGATCTTCGTCATCCGTTGGATGCGGTCGGCACAGGACCGCTCGTTGTGGCGTTCTCTTGGGGAGGCCTAACTTCGACTTCCGTGCACGAGGTCGTGGGTTCGATTCCCACTCAGTAAATTATTTGTGTGATGAACACAGATACTTGTACTGCGTCTGGGTGTTTTCTATCTATTATATGTATTTACAAAAAAAGTAATATACGTATTATATCCGTTATCTGGTACCCATAGCACAAGCGTTAAGCTTAGTTTGGGACCAGAGGACGTAGTGTGAAAATATCCGTAAATATTTATTTATTTTATTAGAAATTATTTTACCAAATGATACAAATCAATATGTTGTTATTATCTTTACCTTTTTACCAATATTATAAATGTGAGTATGTTTGTTTATTTATTTGTTTGTTACAGTTTTAGGCCATAACTACTGAACCAATAATGAAATATTGCACACATGTAGTCTGGGTCCCAGAAAAAGACATAAGTTACTCTTCATTCCAGAAAAAATAATGGTTCGCGTGGGACAAATATTTTTACGTAGAGATATTTAATGTGCCGTCAAGTGGTATTTTTATATTCTTAAGTCTACGCGGACGGAGTCACGGGTCACGGGGGGGTCTCTGTCTAGGTATAAATATAATGCTTCATTATAATTTTAATAAGTTTTGAACTAATAATCACGTCGCAAAAAAAACTTATTCCGATTGTAAAGGATCTTTACTTTATTAAAGTATTTAAAAAATAATAATATTTCCGTCAAGTTCTTAGAAAAACTTATAACAGAGAAACGTATAATATTTTTTTTGGACCTGAACTACGAAATCTAAGAAAAGATGATACTTCAAGGGATGTTAGTTTGCAGCGCAGGAAACATAGCCATTTAGCATGACAAATGTGCTGATCATCAAGATGTCAGAAAATGACATCATGATATAAGATTGCTTTAAATGAAGGGTTTATGCGAATATGTTCCATGTTTCATCTATACTATTATAAAGCTGCAACAGAGTTATGTCTGTACATTTCAGATATTTGAGAAAAAAAATACTGTATTAGGCTTTATAGGCGTGTCTAAACACAAAACGATTTAGATTTTTTGTTTGTTTGTTCGCGCATCATGAAAAATCAACTAAAGGAATTTAGACGCAACTTTTTTTTTATTTGATGTCTGTTGATTAGACTTAAAAACTGGTATACATGTTATCCCGCTACTATATCGGGAACCTGAGATATAACCGAAAAACCAGAAAATTATTTAAACTAGAATTTTTTTTGGATGGATTCTGATGCAACTTTTTTTATTTTAAAGGCCTTGATTTGACTTAAATGCTGGTAGACATTTTATCCCGCCACTATATCGGGAACCTGAGATATAACAGAAAAACTAGTTTATGGCTGCGGCGAAGCCGCTGGCAAAGGCTAGTAGGCTATATAGGCGTGTAAGTAGACCTGACCACCATGACTATTGGATTGATGTTTATTCCTACCGTTAAGGGTGCCGACTATTTCTAATCTACGATAATTATTAAACTAATACGTGAAACAACGGTAGGTACTCCTGCTATTGTGTTTCGTATGGTGAGTGTGAGCGCAGAGGCACTCCTTATCATATTTTTTTTATTGCTAATGATGGCAGACGAGCCACGACCCACTAGACCACCAGTAATGCAATGGGTGATAATTACTTACTTCCCTTAGTCGCCTTGTACGACATCCGTGAGAAAGAATGGGGTGGTGACACTTGTATCTTTTCAAAAAGTTATTAGAATATGAAAAAGACACAGGCTACATTATTTTCATCCCGGAAAAATTAATGATTTCTTCGGGTTAGCTATTTTTGCATAAAGGTAATTAAAGTGTACAGTTGTAAGTGTCACATATTTAGGTATATTCTGAAACCACCCAGGCGGAGTTGTGGGTAGAGTCTAGTTTCTTCTTAGCTTTTATAGACAGTAATGATTTTTTATTTTGGACATCTAACCTATCATACTTTAAGGAGTTTGTGGGTAAATTGTGGGGGAAAAAAGTTTGAGAGCCAACGCTACCTTGTTGATGACGTATGCATGGCAAACTTTTGTATGTCATTTCGCGATTTGAGCAGGCCTGTATTATTGGGCCATGGGTACCATAGATATAGTACAAATATCTATGGGTTATACAACGTTTATTAGTAAGGCAGTAAATGTTTACTCATGTGTTTACCGGTTGTAATAAGTAAATTACACTTATATGACCATGATAAAATGAAATTGTTGTGTATACCTAGGTATTACCTATATTGAAGAATAAATAAACAATTTTAATTAAAATCTCTTCTTACTTGAAGCGACCCAGTAATTAAAAATTGGTTAGGTCCAAAATGCGAAAAATCAACATGACCCAACAATGAAAGAATACAAAATGAACAACTTCTACAATTTATACGCTTACTTTTTTATCCCCAAGAGTAAGCAGAGCGTAAAACACACCCGTTTAGCCCAAGTAATATTACCACCAAGCTACTTAATATGAGAGAGTTTTATACCATCGACAAATACTGATGATTTTGAGGCAGTATAATAATCCCGTTGTGGTATCTAGGCCTCTTTACACATAGGATACCTACTTTATATCTAAGAAAAATGGATGTACTTGCGTGATAGTTATTTTTGCATAAAGATAATTAACCTTTTTTTGATTGATGGAGCTGTCCTTTATTATATTTTAACCTTTATTTATAAGTAAAATGGCTTGTCAACACATCTAATGACGATCTGAGCAAAAAGTTTTATTACAACAGTAACTTAAAAATATAATATAAACTATGTTTACCATAAGTGATGACACAAAAGGTTCAGCCTTTGTAAGCTACAAAATATATATAAAATATTAACTTGTCCTGGCTCAGTCAGGATATTGCTAAGCTTTAAGCGACCGTGGATCCCCGACCCCAATAACGTACGAATCAAAAGCATATCAGAAGCCTATTGGATATTACCTACGTATGAGACGATAAAATCGCCTGAAGCCCTGGGATGGATTTAAAATATGTTTAATACCTTTCAACGTACTTTCGATATGAATAGGTGTGTGTAAATCAAAATTCTCAGTATCTAGATACTGAAATAAAACTTATTTTAAAGATTATACGAGTACCTAAACCTTAGGTGTGTGTGCACCCACCACCGAAGGAATGTAACATAGTTCCAGTGACCCGCCAATAAAGGCGGAGAGACGGCACACGGCGGGTTTCTTTAGTGGGTGAGGGCCCCACACTACCCTGTTCGTTGCCCCGAACGAAGGGGTGTGTGGTTAGGTACATTATTTCCCGCCTAAACAAAACAAAAAAGGTGTGTGTGCACCCACTATAATATAATATTTCCGGAACTGGCCACTTCCTAAACAATAATAGCCTACCTATATTTATTTAAAAAGTAATTACAAAATTTGAAAATGGAAGTCTTTGGCTGTATAATACAGTTTGTTTCATCTGACTGTCACTTGTTGTCCACATTGTAGCGTCATTATAGAAATCGTGTGTAATCATCACTATCGACTTAGAATAATAACGCTAGATATCGATTTAACTAGTGAAATTTTCCTAGTTTTATTATTAGCATTTTTAAGTGTAATTTGACTATTCGCTTATCTTCAAACTGCTTTTTGCTATAAAGGATGCTTTTTATTAGTATTGCATGGTGGTGCAAGACTAATAACAAAAGTATTATTTATAGCCTGGTTTACAGAATAAAGGGTCTCTAGGTAAAGTTATAAAATCTAATAATACACAATTTTACAAACGTGAAAATCTTCTCTGCAGTATTAGTTATGGAGGTTAGACATTAAATATAATCAATTTTAAATCGATATA
This sequence comes from Leucoma salicis, assembly GCA_948253155.1. NCBI lineage: Eukaryota > Metazoa > Arthropoda > Insecta > Lepidoptera > Erebidae > Leucoma > Leucoma salicis. The sequence continues at coordinate 18,239,656 of OX411803.1, forward strand.
CTTAAGGATGCCTTTTGCCTGCCTTTACTTATCATACATATCTTCTTAACCAGTCGCTCGTCCGGCATTCTTTTCACATGTCCGAACCATCGGAGCATTCCCTTTCGCATTATATGTATGCAAGAATAGAGCCTCTTGGCACTCTGTTCTCCCCCGCAAGAGGGATGGCGTAATGATAAGTAAGTAAGTATCAGTTTATATACGTCGTCAGGTTATAAAAACTATACACATACATATAGTCCAATTGAACTAGATAATTACTTACCTAATATTCTATTTCGCAAAATAATACATATTAATATTAATGTAAGTAAATGAATAAACTAGCCCATCAATATCTATATTGAATATTTCAAAGGTTTTTTAGTAAAACTTTTATGTACGTACTTTAATTTACTCTCTGCAGAGTAGTGTCGGGTAGCGTTTCGCGAGGATATACAGTGAATAAAACATTAGTTGGCCTACCGAAGGGACACAAAAATATATGGCCTACTCATGGCTAAGGCCGCGTAAATAAATAAACCTATTTCTTATTGGATTATAATCTAGTAGAACTAGTTCGTTGTGATTGTTAATGGGAATATAATATAGCAACGTAATCATATACATATAGCTTTTTAAAATTTTCATAATGTCTTTATGAGTGCCAGATATAATAATAAATTTAAGTTAATATATTTTAAGATTATACAATATAAATGAATAATAGGAATATACAGACAAAATCGATCCACAACGTAAGTGATTTCCGGTAATATATTGTTAATATTTTTTTATTGCATGTATTTGCAGACGAGCCCCAGCGCATCTGATGGTAAATGGTAATCGTCGCTCATGGACTCAATTATACCGAAAGTATTGTCAAGCCACTGCTCACCATTTCATTTCACCGATATGAAATGTAAGAATAAACGGCTATGTCCTGCTACAGCCAAAACGCAACGATGTGCTTCATGCGGTCATACGGGAGATGGTGGTACCAACCCGCTCAGGCCCGATAACAAGTGAGTACTCCCACTTAGTACCCAGCCCTACCACCAGTCATGCAATGGATGATAATTGCTTACTTCCCTTAGTCGCCTTATACGACACCCGTGGGAAAGAATGGGGTGGTGACACTTGTATTGTTAGTCCGTCACCACACGGACAATATGTATCAATCTCACGATCTAGACACGCGGTAGCGTGTAAAAAATTGGCAAGCAGCACCAACCAGCATTGTGTAATAAATATTACACGAACCATTTGGAGCCATTTTTTGACCCCCTCATAACTCCAAAAGTATTTCACATAAACATGTCAAATTCTGGGGCTAGGCACATATTTTGAGACTTTCGAGATACATATGTGCTCCAAATTTCATAATTATACACACCTCAAACGGTTATTTAGACCTTAACATTCAAAAATCGACATTTTTATCACTGACTGACCTGGATCTAGATCAAAACTCTAACCTAGTTCCAGATGACCTAGATAGTGCAAATTTGGCACCTAGATAGGTAGTTGGGTGAATACAAAGGAATTAATGAGAAACTAGTAATTTATTATCATTTTAGTATAATTTTTAAACAAAAACCATTAGATATTAATTTTATTATAAATAAGTACCTACTAATAATTTCTGTACAAAAAGTAATGATATCCCATCAAAAACATAAATGTGAAATGAGAGCCAAGTTCGATATTATGATATATGCCTTGGTTGTTGACATTAATGACAAAAGAAGTGAGGTCTATAATTATGTGCCAAGTTCAATTGTCAGTTTATTTATAATATCATAAAATATATTTAGATATTTATATATATATTTTTAGCATTTGACATGCTTAGCACTATAGCAGGATCCTGCTCGTGACTGTTATTTTCGATTTCACATTTTTCACTTTGTGTTTAATCATAAAATATTTTATAACAACTTAAAATAGAATTTCTTCTTATAACTTAGGATAATATATTGAAGCTTGAAATCTGACTTGGCGTGGTTATTTATCTATCTCCTTCACGTGAAGCCCGTGAAGTCCCGCTATGTAAATTAGCCACACGTAAATGGGAGACAGACAATTATTGCCATTTATCGGGAAGCTTTAAACACTTTACGGCTGTTGCAACTTTTCTATCAGGAAAAAACGATACTACTTTTTATCCGACTCAGAGCTCGAATCTATTACCTTGCAGTTATATCACCTATCTTGGGGCTTATCGTTCGAAGAACGATGTACGTAGGGTAAGAGAAAATAGTTAAACTTCGCTATTCGTCGTTGTCTACATTTTTTTTACTTTATTTTATGAAGAAACATTTGTCTAAAAAATGAATTTAATGTAGTAATCTTTTGATCACAAAATAAACTATATAGCAATAATCCTACGACACATTCAATAAATAGACGCAAATAATAACAAGACATGTGTTGATCGACAAATATTTGTCCTGCGTGGCAATCGAACGCAATTCACACCATATGAAACATCAACGGAATATGAAAATCCGTAGGAGAACGGGCGTAACCGACATAGCTCACTGGGTTGATACGCTGAGTGTCAATGGGAAGGCCACAACGCCCGGGGAACGGTCAAACGATGGGAAGAAAGGTTCTCGAGTGGTGACCAGCTGACCACGTATCGGATGTACTCAAAAACTGATTGCTTGGGGAGCTATTTCTCAATAGGCCGCAACCCCTCAGAAACCGGGTGCAGACAGGGATTACCCCGTAGAATTTATATGTACCTACATCCATATTACTGTCCGGATGACGCAGTCTAAATTCACACAGCCTATATTTGTACGATCCATTAACATTATTATTTTCCATCCGGGAAATGAAATAGTGAGTATTGTTGAAATCATGAGCAGTTACACTTACCACCAGATAGTCCGTGTAATGTGTGAACTGTTTAATTTATCTCTATTAATATTATTTAATGAAGGTTGCAAACATAAATTTTGGTGGTAGTCATTGATGTATATGTAAACTCAATGTAGTAGTAATGTAGTCTTTCTGATATCAATGATTAGACCGAAATGTCAAACATCTTCAACCTTACTATATATATATATTTTAATTACTTATGGTAACAGACGAGCCGCTGCCCACCTGATGATAATTGGTAACCGCCTTTCATGGTCTCCACTACACTAAGTACTATGAAACCAAATTATGAAGAGCCATAATTTAATTTCACGGAGATGAATAATAGCTGTAATCACACAGGTCTTCCCACGAATCTATGTTATGATAATCTATTAGATTGCAAATGATTAATAGTATACTACTTTGGCTATCAATTTCGAAACTAGTGCACGAGTTCTCGTAATTGATTTCCTGATAAAATCTAAGTTTAAGTGGCAAAATTCCAAATAACCTTTGTCATTCTTATCCACCTGTTTGGTAACAAATTAACACAAATGACTGGGGGGTAGTGGAGGGGGCGCAGAATTAATTAATGATTAAAAACTTCGCTGTCGCTCCACTGAAACTGATCTTTATTTATTGGACAAATATAAATAAACGTTACGCCCTCTGGCAGCGGAATATTGTACAAATAGGTATTTTTCGTCACCGCTGTTTCTGTAATCTTGTTACGATTTATTTTATTAACTTTATATAGTTGGGTATAGGTAAATATTTTCCTGACATTGTAAGACAAAGTTTAAAAATAACCAGTGTTTTAATCGTGGTTTTAGGTTTTAATCGTAATTTTAGCTAGTCAAACGCTAATCAAACTATCAAAAAAAAAAAACGACATAAAATGCCGTTGTAACAAAAATAATTGAGTTCTTTATATATTCTAATTATTTTGCTTAGATTTGTCATGTAGTTTGGGGCAATTCTGTGATACACTTATTAAAAATTTCGTACCCTAATAATAATTTACTTACCTATACATATAACAAAAAACATAAATATCTGATTTCAAAATTTATATTTGTAGTAGTGCGATTATAGTATAGATCGTAGTAGCGACCATTCCTATGAAAAGTAGCAGCTATAAGCTCGTTTTTCAATTAGGCAACGTTATTTTCCGAAATTACACACGTAACCCTTTATTGATCTGATATTTAGCGCACGGGAACTGTCGATAGTAGATCAATGTTTATTAAATTGTTTCTTCGTCGTGATCCATTCGACAAAATATTAGCTACTATTTATTAATAATAACATGAAAATAATAATTGTAATATTAATACTTTTCAGGATCAGGAAGGAAAGTAACCTCAGAAATATTGTATTAAAATTATTTTTATAATAGGTATTTCAAGGACGCAAAAGCATTTTAAGATATAGGTAATTTATTTTTATGGACTATTTTCAGTATTATTTTTAGACTATGAAGAGCGACGATTCCTTACTAAGACAAATTATACAAATAACGGTAGAATGCCTAACCAAGTATTTTTAATCTATTTTTTCGTTGCACGCCTCCTATTCCATATTCTGTTAATAGGAAGGAGCAGAATTTAATCACTATTGATCATTAAAAAGCACTGTTTTATATAGAACAAACGAATGAATTAATGATTGCTTCAGTTTACCGTGAAATATAAGCGAGGATGTCACGACACCGTGCCATTTCAACGTGGTTTAATTTTCACTACCTATCTAAATTAATGCAACTCTCGATGACTGTATATTTTGGGGTTTGAAATATATGTACTGTTAGTATTTTGTAGTCTTTTTATTCGAAATTCTGTAGTTTATATAACAGTCACTTATTATCTACCTTGAACACTTGAAGAAATTAACGAGTAAAAATAACGAATAACCTTATGGGCGGACATATTAACAACTTATGAACAAATTCTGATATACCCATCTGCCGTTGTGCTGATTTAAGTTTTTGTTAGGTATGTTAATGTGCGTATAAACAAATAGACGAAAGTTGTGTTTAGAGACACTAAACAGGCTAATACAATCATTTCTTTCTCTAATATCAAATATATACAGATATAAGTCTATTTTTTATAATATATATACCCATAGATAAATATCATGTTATAGTCATATTATATTATAGTCAATGTATAACATAGAAGGATATTTATAGTATAGGTACATTATTTTCTTTATATTGGGATAAAGAAAATAATGTACTCTTCTTCTTCTTGTTTTATGGCTGTTATATGTACTCTTCATACTTACTAATTATTATCCCAAAATAATTACAAAAGAATATATTCTGTCAATCTGATTTTTTGTCGAAAATGTATATTTCGTATGCCAATCTGTTTGTTCAACCTTATAGCATGTCGTTTGAGTTGATTAAATATAACATTATGCTCGAACGAAACTAAATAAACGGAAGCCTCGACTTAATGAAGCATAAGAAGGGATTGTTAAACTGATGAAACTTTCTTTGAACTAACTTGAGATGAATACCAAGCAAATCTATGTCATTGAGTGTGGAATAATTTATAAATAAATGTCATCTGAAATAAAACTAGATTTTTAATGTTAGTTCCATCCATCCATCAGCCTTTTAAAGTCCACTGCTGGACATAGGCCTCCCTAAGAATGGGGGATAGTGCCGTAATCGCCACGCTTGGCAGGCGGGTTGGCGATCGCAGTGGATGGTGTTAATACTCGACGGAGTGCTGCTGCCCACTCCACCGGTATTCCCTCAGTCGGCTCTTACGACTCCCATTACGATTCTAAAGCCGGTCCCACACGGCCGCGACGGCTAATGTTAGTTATATGAATTTTATTATGCTATTACTTATTCGTAGTAAGAATAATCGATGGAAGGTTCTTGATAACTTACCAAAATGATCTTGGCCCTTTGGCTACAAAGTGGATTACCATAGTGATGATGCTGTTATTGAGCTTAATTTTACTCACACAAGCCAAGCCACTGCTTTAAGAAGATATTCATTGTTATACTCAACAAAGCAGACGAGACAAAAAATAAAAACACTTTTTTTAAAAAGATGTCAGTCTGTTCTGACGAATAATCCTTGTATCGTGGGGGACTTCACAAATATATACAATTTCACTGACGCTAAGCACACCTAGACTCAGAACAACCATTTGTGCATCACGAAGGAAATCGATCCCACAACACTGAGGCGAGAGGCCGGTATCTAAAGCACTCCGCCATCTGTGCAGTCAATAATTGGTACTACCTATACATGCTCGTAGTATACGTAGTGTGATACTAGATTGACACTCACATTTTTATTGTGTCTGTTAGAAGCTTATGACGGGCAGCTAAATTCTAAAGCATAGCAGAATACTCGTATATTTCTATATTTATTAGATTTTAGTGAAAGAGTATTTTTATATCAGCTATAGATATAATGATAAATGTCTAACATGGGTCACAGGACAACGAGCACTCTCGTTGTCCTGTGACGTGTATAAAGGACAACACTATTCTCACAATATCTCACCTGGAAATTAAAAGTTATAGATATTAATGGGTATATAATACCATAAGATATTATATTTAGAAAAAAAAACATGATTATCATTATTAAAAATCTGTTTGTATTGACATTGCTTTTGAACGTGTGTCAGTAAATAGGTAAAGTTACTTCAACTTTGTATACACACATATTGCGGGCTTCAAAGGCCTTACAAAAGTGACATTGATGAAAAACAGGGATATGAATATGTTAATATTAGCACGTAAATTGATACGGAATTTATATGTAAATTAAGGTATTCTATATGTAATATTGCGCAGTAATATTACGGATATAAGTACCTATAGATACTGTAAGTTTCCTATAACTCGTTATTGAATGTCTCTCGTGACAATATATCTGTAGTATAATTTCGTAAACTTATTCACTGCTCCCACATTGCATAAAATAGGACTCAAACTACTTTACTAATAAACGTTATAATAACCTCTGAATAGTTATTCAGTGCTTTGTCTTTGTCACTAATATGACAGTTTGACGTTGAAAGAACGGAACGAAACATTAAATAATTATTCGGAGCTTAAACAATGTTTATTAGTAAGGGAGACATTGTTTATTGTTACTGTTATTCCTAAGATATACTCAGAATTTAATCTTTTCCGTGTACACAGTAAGATAACAACAGCCATTTGCAATAGTGATCAGCTTGGTGCACGAAAGGGTAACAGTATTTGCAATATCGGAGAGCACATTCGTTGCAGATAGTGTGCAAGGCGGCCGCCTTATTTTACTACATTGTTCGAGTTCGAGCCTTATTGCTAATTTCATAAGAATGCCCAAAATTAGTTATAGATAGGGTAGTTGATTACATTTTTAGAATTATAATTCTGCCATTTTCGTTAAAGATAAACAAATTCAGATTCATTCTTATATCAAGATAAGGTAAATATTTTCTTGGGACTAGTAAATAAATGAGTTATTTACAATAATATACTAGGGGCAATCGAGATAAATAAAAGCAGTAATTTTAGATCTACCTTTTTTTTTGTTAAGGCGGGAAAAAATGTTCCTAACCGCACACCCTGTCGTCCGCGGCAACAATAGGGTAGCGTAGGGCCCTCACCCACTAAAGAAACCAGCCATCCCTCCGCCTTTACTGGCGCACCACCGGAACTATATTACATTCCTTCAGTGGTAATTTTAGAACTACCTAAGTTTTATTGATGATATTTTTTTTGCTTTTTATGTAAATCTAAATAATATGTCAATTAGATCAGTCAATATTGACCTATTGGTATTGGTTATTCACATTATAACATGTTTCTTTGTTAAGGTGGAATAAAAAAGCTAACCTAACTTTTTTTTTGAGCACAACTACTAAATAAATCCGCCGTGTGCAGTCTCTACGGCTCTATGGGCAGATAAATGTAACACACAGTCACGTCATACATACATACGAGTACATACATATAGTCACGATACAACACAAGATTGCAAAAAATAATATTATTGCAGCATCAAAGTCCAATATTATTTTTATTCGTCGATTTCCAGCTACAAATATTTAGATTTACGTCAATGGTATCGTGCCGGAAATAAAAGGCTAAGCCCTATAGCAAGCAAACTCAATGTTTGCTACGTCACTTAGTTAGAATTCCGATAACCGACAGTCTCATTTAGCGGAGTGCAGATTAATTGACCGTACGCTGTGGTTTGTCTCCAAATTCCCTAATATATTGTGTATTATTACTCAGTATTTACGTACTCTATGATAAGCGTATTTCCCTCTATTCATGGATGCCATATAAAATTTCAAAGTTAAATTACTGTTGAACATTAGCTACACTTGCTTGTAGGCAAAATTGGTAAGTAACGTTGTCGACACCCCTCCAGAATGTGCCGTTTCTATGTTAATGCCAAGCGTTTTATTGCCTTGCACGATACCAGTGAGCCAAATAATACGAGCAACGGGCGATTGATGCGATTTCAACCCAAGAGAATTATATATTTTACTCATATAACTTTTATGAGACCCTTAAAATACTTTTCGGACTTTCTCTCTAAGATTTTCTCAAAAAATAAAAGTCATGATTACCTAAGTAAATCACTAAGTGTAACATAACATCACACAACTATGATTATCAAACTATTTGAAACTTCTGTAGTAATCAATGAATTATGAAAATAATTTATTAAATTAGTGCCTACCGTTATAATTGCAGTTTTAAATAGTCTTAGAGAGACTTAGGTAAGCCTCCAATTTCAGTCTCGAGCAAAAAATAAATGATTAAAGTTTTACTTGAATAGAATCACTTTGTATTTTTGAAGATAATAAATAAAAACTAAATATTCACGGACATTTTCATACAACCTCCTCTGGTCCCAAACTAAGCTTAATGCTTGTGTTATGGGTACGAGATTACGGATATAATACATATACTACTTTTTTTTATAAATACATACATATCATAGACAGAAAACACCCAGACGCAGTACAAATACCTGTGTTCATCACACAAATAATTGTCCTGAGTGGAACCCACAACCTCGTACACGGAAGTCGGTTACACTACCGACTACGCCACGAGGCCCGTAATAATCACTTTGTATTTTTGAAAATAATCACCAATGGTGAAGGTAGCAATAATTTATGTTATATTTGTATATACAGGGTAATTTTGTAACCAGTGCGCAAATTTTGAGAAAATATACTTAAGCAAATTTTAATGAATACGTATTTTTACTTACTACTACTTTTTACTTACTACTACTTACTTAGAAATATCAAAATAATATTTCTTAGTACTAAAAAATAAAGTTATAGCTCGTTTATCTTTCAAACAGATTTTATGGTCACAGCGGTCAGTAACCCGCATAGATACCTACGCGTCACCGCATAGACCGAGCGCTGACGTAGGTATCTATGCGGGTTACTGACCGCTAATTTTATCAGGTTCGAACTAAACTTTTTAAGTTTAGGTTGTGACCTGAAGTTATTTGTAAGAGTAGTTCAAATTTTTCCTTCAAACTTTCATGGGCTTAGGACCATATGCAGAAAACAAAGCTTCGAGCGGCTCGATTGGTGTCCATATTTTACTGATTTCAAGTCGCATAAAAAAATAAAAAATACGGATTTAACAATTGATGGAAATTTATTCTATTACTGATAAAGCACCACCAAAAAAAATTTGCGCACTGGTTAAAAAATTACCCCGTATAATATGTACAAGTTCTACAAATTTATTCCCATGATCGATGTAATTGTGGCACTTGAAAAAGGAAAAAACCCAACTAAGGAATTACTAGTCGTCCATATTTGCTCCAAATTGAGCTATAATTAAGTACTGCTTTTTATTACGTGCCGGAGAATTCTTCAATTGCGATCTAAATATCTGTCTACTTGTAAGTAGCACTGTTCTTCTATTTATAGTCTTACAAAATACTACATAAACCCTACGTTTGAAACCAGAACCAATCTAAACAAAACAAACAAACTAAAACTTTATCAATGTTTCGTTGTTTAGTAGAAATAAGCGTACAAACGAAAAGACGCGGACATCCATTATATTTATTTATATTACATGTATAAATATTTTTGCTTTGACGCTTTGATTTTCTCCTTCTTTCCGGCGGATTTCCCATATGGTTTATATTCAACGAGCGCAGCCACGTACAGTTGATAGTGTTTTATATTTTCCATTTTAATAATTATGTTATTGCAACTACGTAATAACAATTAAAAAAACAATCAGAATAAAGTTTATCCTCAAACTAAATTCCTATTTATTATGTCTATCTAAGAACTATCGATAATAATAAATCACAAACTATATAGAGACCTATCAAAATCATATGTCTACCATTTTACAGTACAGTTTTGAGATAATTGTGAACATTCGTATTGCGCACAATCTCTCACCAGTCTCACCCCAACACAATCTGCGTTCCATCGTGAGAAAGAATTAATTTATCAAAATGTTTAAAATTTTAACGAAAGTAAGTTTTCTGTTATGTTAATGAATAAATTTAGCGTTTTAATATGCTAAAAAACTCTTAAGGTAGGGACTTTTTGGGAGATTAATTATTTTCTTGAAATATTATCAAAGTTAAGACATTCCACAGTTGATTACATTAATTAGATTATCATTAATAATATTATTATTAGATTTGCTACAGATAAAATGTTTGAATACCAGCAATCACGACACTAAAAATGTATCTCTAAATTATGCTGTTTTACTTGTACGACGATGCTCCAACATTAGGTTTCTTAATTAAGTAGCTTTCTTTAAATATAACAAAAAACTTATAAATATATAATATTATGTACGTAAATCAATATTGAGGAGCAAAACACGGCCTGTATTTGATTTGAATAACATGTCTGAAAATATGAATATAAATGCCTTTGCAGAGGAAGTCGTGGGCGAGAGCCAGTTTGTATTATTCGCGTTAATATCAGAAAGTATTTCTTTTGTTTTTCAGTGCTAAATTCTACACTAGGGAATCATCCTTGTTTGCTAAGAAACACGGACATAGCATATTAATTAATTAAACGAAGTACTGATCCTGAGTCCAGGTAGGAAATTTAAGAGATTTTCTCATTGTTACGGTCTCTATGCTTGCGTTATACAAATATATTCTCTTCTTAATATTTTACCACGAATATTATGGGGAAAATAATAAAATAAATAAGGATTCATCTATAATCTTATTTTTGCTTATAGTACCCATGCCCAATCGTTATAACCGTTCACCAGCGCAAAAATATACGACCACTCACTTTATTCTGTAGCTAGCTACCTACCCACCCCTACTACTACGCCACTTCATTAACGTCGAATTTAGTTATTTTTTTGTGGGGTGGCTTATTATTTTACCAAAATAAAAGTAAACTATGATGCTCCTTATAATATCAGCTATCATACCAGTATGACTCGTGTAACTTCAAAAATAAAAATATTGTAGGTACTCGTATGTATACTTGTGAATATATATATTTTAAATGATTCTAACCTTATTCGTTATTCCGTATATAATTAATTCTAAGTGTATGTTTTAAACATTGTGGCCACAAAAGTCACTGAGTGAAGGATGAATGTTTACAGCGGCCATAATCTGTTGATGTCAGACATTGCCGCAGTAAAGTTTAAATAGCTTGTAACCGAGTACACAAAATGTGAGGTCATATTGTAAAAATGATTGATACTTGTGACAAACTTAGCAATTTAGAGAGGGGCTCGTAAACCCAGAAGTTTAGCCATGAACTGTGAGAGTGGCGCAAGTTTGACCAATTTCAACGCTGCGTCAACGCGTTTAATGACTTCAGGGAACAATGGTGGCCCAAGTACCTATGTATTCAACGAGTACACTAATTAATATATTTAGGTATCTGCAGTGGAATTGGGATAATATTTGTGCCTATTTACTTATATGTTAACCTATATATTTTTGTATCAATACGTTATTTAGTTCACGACAATACTATTTAAATAAAAGTAGCCCGTACAACAATCGTCTCGTAGATCGTATATATTGTTTCAAACATACCTTCTTGTACTAGACAATAGTCCCTATATAGTGGTAGATTTGACCAAGACCCTACAAGCCTTCAGTTTTTTTTAATTTGTTATATTGGAAGGTACACCACTGATGTAGAGAGAAGAGTATTTACTCGCGGGAAATAGAGTGAACGGAGCATTGCGACAATTTCTTGGCAGCCACCATCTCAGCCAGAAGGCACCTGCAGTGCTAGTCCCGACATTATTATATAGAAGCGAGATTTTTTGATACAGAAAGAATGCTGGACGAGCGACTGGTTAAGAAGATATACAATATACAATGAAAGTGGAAGGATGTAAATACAGGGGGAGATTGAGACTCACTTACCCCTAGACCAAATTGGTCATGCATTGAAGGAAGGGGGAGTCAGGTCGAGTATCCGAAATCCGCGAGCGTGTATGAAGAGAATTATGAATATCGAGTGTAGGCTTAATACTCGTAAGATTATAAGCCAGATTTATCCTCAGTTTTAGTATAATTGTAATTCGATTTATAGAACTGTCAAAATTTATCAGTATCATAGTTTAATTAATCGATTAATGTCAACCGTCATGTTACATTATAAAATGATATTATGATCTGATGTTCAGTCGGTTTTTGAGATTCGTAGTGAAAGCCACAGAACAATTTATACCAAAGGGTGAAAGCATTAAAACTAAAAATCTAGAAGTAATTTTATTGCATTTAACTGAGCTCATCCTAGCTATTACATTAGGAAGCGAGGGATTTATGCAAGAATAGAGCATTTTAGCACTCAATTCTCTCTGCCTACCTCGCAATACAGATGTCGTGGTGATAAATGGTGATGTGGCGTGTGGGGTCGGCTTTAGATTTGTCCCACCCCTCTCTACCCACGGGATTCGTAAGAGCCGACTGAGGGAATACCGGGGGAGTGGGCAGCAGCACTTCCTCGAATAGTAACAACATCCACTGCGATCGCCAACCCGCCTGCCAAGCATGGCGATTACGGCACTATCCCCCATTTCTTGGAGAGGCCTATGTCCAGCAGTGGACGTTGAAAGGCTGATGGATGGATGGATGGATGGATGGTGATAAAAAGAAGAAAAAGAAGTTGCGAAGTGATGTTGCAGCTCACAATCTACCATGAATTCGCATTATGTTTACTTTATGACTTTTATTCTTTCAAATCAACATGACAATTCTACTACATTTATTATAGTAATTAATTTTTTTACTGAATTATAAACAAATTAGTCTTCCACAACATAATGTTACGTTACAGTTTCTGTGTAATTTGAGATAGTTGTTGTTATTTCACGCAATGCTAAAATTTAATTACAACTTCAGCTAACTGCGAGGGAAATCACTGGGACAAAATATAACGACAAAATGTTAACAATGTTTCGGACAGAACAAGGCCGAATTGTAAGGGGCAAAGTGAGTAATGAACGTAGTTGATAATGATAGATAAAGCTTGGCGAGCGCAACATGACGGAGTGAGGAGGCGTGAGTAATCTTCTTATCAAGTAAGAGTCAGGGAACGTCGGAATATCCAGCTCTCACGTCGTTATACCATCTGTCAACAACATCACACGACATCGCACTACTGACATTATACTCTTCAGATCGCTACAGATTAGATAATATTATTTTGAACGATATAACTGGGAATAATAAAAGGCATAAACGCCAATGCTGAAGCAGAAATTTTAAAATGTTACGCAAAAGAAATATTGTCGTCCCGTGCGGATTCATTTCACGATCGCGACGTATTGAAAATTTAATGAAACTGAATATCTCCCTGAATTTGGAGACTAATAAATAAATACTTTATTAATGCAGAACCTACTTTACATAATATAATGATTTTTAAACTCATAAAATGTGAGGACCCATTGTTTTTAGGAGTTACAGATTAGAAGATTACCAGTAGGTACTCACCTAGTATGTTGCATTTTCATAAGAAGTGAGTCAAAATAAATAAATATGTTAATATCTTGCTTTAAATACGTAAGTACCGATCAAATACGCAAATGAATTCTGATAAATGAGGTAACATCATTTCATTTATTATTCAATATACATTTATTATTATTCTCTTTCAAAATGTTGCAAAGCGGAATTTAAGTAATTGTAGCTTTTTAGTGAGTAAACGTGACGGAAATTTATATATACAAAAAATGGGTAGGTCCTGTAAGTACACAAAACAACAATTTAATTAATATTATGCGGTGAGCTCGCAGAGAAAATCTTTCGGAAACACATTGATGTTCGATCGACACAACACACTCGAGAAGGTAAATAATATACACATTGCATTTGTACGACAGACATTTTTCATACAAACATAAATCGGACCTAATAAACCTCAGAAAGAATTTCTAATAAAAAATCAGCTATTCTAATAGACTAATAATTTAATATATTAATAGATAAGTGCTAAGATAACATCCCTGGCCCTGGTTTTTGCCGGTGGAACTCAATAAAATTATTTCCATATCACAATTTTACAAAAATAGAACAATCATCAGACGAACTTAGTTATATTTTGTATCTTTTATGAAAATATTAAGTGTGAAAAACTTTTGTGTGTATTTTGAAGTCACTGTTAAAACGCATAAATATATAAGTAGACTAGCTGACCCAGCAAACGTTGTTTTGCCATATAAATTATTTCTACGTTGGCAGTAGAAAGGTGACAATGTGGGGTTGTATTATTTTTTAATGTCGAATCATACAAAAATTAAAATAAAACACTTTGTCAAAAAAATCAAAAAAGTTAGGGGTAGGTCATCCTTATCATTTCCATCCATCCATCTATTAGCCTTTTTGAGCCTTATCATTTAGGGTTATGAAAAATAGATGTTGACCGATTCTCAGACCTACCCGATATGCACACAAAATTTCATATAAATCGGTCCAGCCGTTTCGGAGGAGTTTGGTAACAAACACCGCGACACGAGAATTTTATATATTAGATGTGGCTTATGACCACGTAGTGACCTGAGTGCATTAAAATGAAGAAAAAATCCGTGTAAAACGGGCAAGGCTCGCGCCCCTCTCGCTGATTGTCACTATCTCCCACATTAAGGAAGTACTTTATTTTTACTTACCCAAAGGTAATATCTATGGGTACTCACAGTTATTGTTTGAACCACCTAATTTCGCTTCAGTACTTTATGAGGCACAGAAATGAGCAAAAAGAGGCCACGGTTTATTTGTGTTAAAATTCTTTTGTTTTTACAACAGCTGTTGTGACTTTTGTGCCCGTAATGTGGGCGGCGTTTTTCTTATTTTGTTCCTACTTCATTATGAATTTGACTTTATAAGGCAGGGATGTGTAAACCTTTATTAAATTGCTATGTATTTTTTGTAATACTACATAATCAGCCTCTAATGAACGGCCATGCAAATTTTTACTAATAAATTAGAAAAAGACTATTATTCATGTTTATGGTGAAATAAGAAATCCCCCAGTAATATAAAATATCAACCGTTAAATATTATATATTTATACTAATGTGTATAAATGTCGGGCAATGTTATTGAGCTTTTTCCTAAAAAGAAAAATTCTCTGTAGCAGCCCGGAGTTTGGAAATGTGCCCGGTAGACGTCAATAGGCTCGCCCCCTATTACGTGGGACTTAAACATAGCTGGCGAGTCGTGGGTGTGTAATACACCTCTGCCTACCCCTTCGGGGAATACAGGCGTAATGCTATGTTTTTTATTTTTTTTATACTCTTTATTCTAATAACTGGGTATTCCCGAGGAGGTATAAATAGTACCTGGTCCAAATTTCAAAAATTATAATCTAATAGCTCGACGATACAATTCACATTTTATAGTTTTCACTTCTATTGGCAGTCCCCAAAGACATGGGGGCACCCATGTTTTTTTATAGCCGTAGGTACAGACTTCTGACAGGTTACTTCGCTGACATCTTATCTGCTCGTGTAGGTGGTTATGTCTTGCTCGCTTAAAGGTATGCCAATGGTGGCGCTTAGGTCCTCCCCTCCCTTTTAATTTGGCGAAAGGGGTGACAGCTAAGCCATGATTCAGAGTTGTGAACGGTTGCAGCTTGTGGTGACTGGTCGGTCTCGCTAACCTGGGCTTGGCTGCTGTCATCGCGGGGATCAAAAATTTTTTCACTTTGTGTTTAATGTATAGTGCTAAACATGTCAAATGCTAAAAATATATATATAAAATTATCTAAATATGATCAAAATCTATTTTTATTTTTTATAGTAATTATTTTTTCTTTTCTTTAATTATTCTGAATATCATATTCTACTCATGTGATACTGGCGTGGCAAATAATGTTTGATGCGTTCTGTACACATACCTTCAACAACTTTAAGACTAAATGCTCATTTATGATTGGGTGTAGCCGTCGGCTACTGTGATGGCTTAATGGCCAGAGCACTTCCCGGATTGGAAGGGACGCAAGTTCACATCCCGCTCGCAGTAAATCTCTCTTTTCCATTTTCACAATAATTTGTTCTTATGAACCAAATTTAAAATAAGTACATTTCCCACTTTATTTTAATAATTGCGTGCGTTGTTTTGGTTACAGCACCTCTCATGCCACTCTTGTTATAATTAACCGTATAAAACTGTAACAAATTGTCGCTTTAAAAACTGGCTCATGAGTTTCTTGTTGGTTTTTCACATGAAAAGCCTTACTACGGAATCCAGCTGCTTGTAGCGGTTGCACTTTGTGATTTTTTGTAATTAGTGCTGTGAATACAGTTGCCTCAAGCACTCGTGTTAGTAATTAGTAACCTTTGATGATTATAAGTGCTACATAATAGGCCTATGAAATAAAGGTGTTTTTGAATTTGAATTTATACAAAGTTTTGTTTAAACTACGTCAACAAACGGCACATATTAAGGTTAAATTAGTAATATACCTATATTTTTTTAAAGATAACACCCTGCACTATGTAATAATCCTTGTATCGACTTCACATATATACAATTTCATGCATATGAAGTACACCCAGACCCAGAACAACCATTTGTGGATCACACAAAGAGTTGTCCTGTGTGGGAATCGAACTCACAACACTCGGTATCTACACCACTCCGCCATCTGTGCATTATAGCACGCTGAGCGACTTTAAGCCTTAATATAAGGCCATCATTCAGAGACCACGCCTCTGTGCCGTAAGTCACCACTGTTAACACACCTTTTTTTTTTTTTTTGTTATGGCGGGAAAAGTTTTCCTAACCGCACACCCTATCGTTCGGGGCAACGACCAGGGTAGTGTGGGGCCTGCACCCACTAAAGAAACCCGCCGTGTGCCGTCTCTCTGCCTTTATTGGCGGGCCACTGGAACCATGTTACATTCCTTCGGTGGTCCGCCGGCGGCTTACCCTTTCGGGTACCCTCTCTGAGCGACGCATCCGCACGCGGAGCGTCGCACCTTCGCGAGAGGCCTTGCGGGTGGCGGACGTTCCCCGGTCCATCCACCCGCAGCCTGCGCCGCCCCGGTCGCTGGCGGCGGTTTGGGTCAGCGGAAGAATCCTCCTCCCTGGCCCTCTCCGCCGCTTCCTTCCGCGAGATGACATCCTCGCAGAAGGCAGCGACCGCGGCCCAATTCCTGTCGCTGCCAAGCATCGCTCTGACGACGCTCGGCAGCGAGAGGTCCCCCCCTATTGCCGCGACGAGTTCACGGCGCTGCTCGGCCCAAGCCGGGCACGACTCGAGCGTGTGCTGCACCGTGTCTTCGCCGCAGCCGCAATGGTGACAGTCCGGAGTCGCTTCCCTCCTTGCCACAATGTGCAGATATCTGCCGAAGCAACCGTGCCCCGACAGCACCTGCACCAGTCGGAAGGTAAGGACTCCGTGCCGTCGCCCTGCCCACTCTTCCAGCACTGGCTGGAGCGCTCCTATGGTCCGAAGACCGGCCCGGGGCGCCTCCAGCCGCGCCCTCCAGCTGGCCATGGCAGCTCGGCGGGCGTCGCCCTGCCATCTGGCCACCACGCTGGGTGGGGGCCGACCAGCACCCCCCCCCCGCTCTTGCGACGCCCGCCGATACACCTCGGCGAGCACCTCCGCCTCCAAGTCCCACGGAGGGGTTCCGGCCAACGCGCAGGCCGCCTCCGACGACACCGTGCGGTATCCGCGTATGACTCTGGACGCGACGACTCTCTGTGGCCTCCACAGAAGAGCCCTGTTTAGTGCGTCCAGGGCCCCCGCCCACACAGGGGCGCCGTACAGCGCCATCGACCGGACCACCCCCGCGTAAAGCCGTCGGCACGCATTGTTGGGTCCGCCCATATTCGGCATGAGCCGTGCAAGGGCGGACGCCGCACCGACGAGCCTTGGGGACAGTTGACGGAAGTGCTCGCGAAAGCGCCACCGCCCGTCCAGCACTAGACCCAGATACTTTATCTGGGCCTGCACCCCAATTTGGACCCCGTCCACAGTGATCGAGGCGCCAGCAGGTGGCCGACGTCGGGGCCCATGGAAAAGCAGGGCCTCCGACTTGTCCAGGGCCACCCTAAGCCCCAGCGCCCCGATTCTCCTGACCACCTCCGAGGTTCCTAAGGTGGCCAGGAACGCCGCTTCCTCGAAGTTTCCACCCCGGGCCACGACCAGCGTGTCATCCGCATAGCAGATGACCGCCAGCCCGGGGGGGAGCCGACAGACTGTTAACACACCCTGGTCGTAGACCTTCGTCTTCAGACACTGTGGAATATTAGACAAGAAGATCTCCCTCAGCTTCCCAAACGTTGCCCAGCCGAGCTGGATTCGTCGATCGACCTCTTTCTCGAAGTTGTGTCTGCCTAACAGGACAGTTTGACCCAGGTATACGTAGTGGTCGACAACTTCGAGAAGCGCACTCCCGACCAGGACCGGTGCTGAAATGACATGGACATTAGACATGACTTTCGTCTTGTCCATGTTTTGCAACGCCATCTATTGGAATGCATTTACATACATCAATCCAATATAGTAAGTTTAATTTTGCTATCAAAATTCATACTATTTGAAGGCGCGATTTTTTAAACATTTTTGATCTTTTGAAATGCTAAAAAATGTAGAACAAAAACATTTTTAGGGTGAGTGGACCACTCCCTATCACTTAGGGGCATGAAAAATAGTTTATATATCCTATTTTCAGACCTACTGAATGTATACACAAAATTTCATAAGAATCGGTCAAGCCGCTTCGGAGGAGAAGCGCGACAAACACTGTGGCACGAGAATTTTATATAGGTATTAGATTATATAATAAATAATAATTATGAACCTCCCTATTAACGAACTAAATATAGACAGTCGTATAAAGAAGTGAAAGAGGCTACTCTAGATCGAGACAGGTGGAAAGAGCTTCATCAGCTGCACCGACATGGGTCTAATCCTTAAATCAAAAGAAGCTTCTGCATGCGATATCGTCTGTGTGGATTTCAAAATTTGGTTAGTAAGGTCATTTAGGCATATTCCACAAGAACTCTTTATCGAGATAAAAATATTCAATATGTTTACATACACATTGTCACGCAGAGAAAATTTCTCTCCACTTGCTACGATCCTGACACATCCTTCGCTTCATCTTCTTTCATCAGCGCTTTCATGCATGCTCGTTGGTTTCGAGTACTCTGAACCTGGCCTTCCTTAAGAACGTCTCCAATCTAGTCACCTAGGGCGACCTCTGTCAACTTTCCCATTCACAGTCGCTTCTTTCATCCATCCTCTCTACGAGTGTGAACCACCTAAGCATTATTTTCTCTATTTTTGTCACTACATTTTCTTTCACACCACAGCATTCTCGTATCACTTTTTTTCTCACTTTGTTCATCAGAGTCACTCCGGCTATGCTTCTCAGGCTTCTCATCTCCAATGTCAAAATGCTCAAATCAAATGCTGCATTTATCCAGACAATATGTTTATCCAGCCCATAATTTATCTGTAGACAAAATTTCGCACAAATCCGTTAAGTTGCTGGATCATCGCGAAAAATCGCTAAGATAGTCCCTATATTGAATAATGAATAGTGCTCATAGAACAGTTATTTTTGGCATATAGACTTTACAGGTACGATTAGTTGTTTAGATTAGACTTAAAAACTGGTATACCTACATTATCCCGCTAGTATATCGAGAAACTGAGATATAACCTAAAACTAGCTCTTGGGTGTGGCGGAGCTGCGGTTAAAGACTAATTTATAATATTAGTAAAGCTTTTATCCTGACAAAGATTTCCTTTATGACAATATCTAAACGACTCGATAGGACCGAATTTTTAAAGCCTAGTAGACACAGTCGCGGGCAGTATAGCTAGTGATATTCATTACTATATTTAATTCCACGGCAACTAATAGTTACTTTAATAAGTATCTCTACTTGTTTATTATATACATACTAGCTGACCCGACAGACGTCCTATCTTAGCTATCAATATTCAATTACTTGCCAATTCTCAAATACGCGAAATTAAAGAAGCCGTTAAATGTTATGAAATTTTACAATTTTTTGCGAAATTATCTTATTTTTGTTTACGTGAAAACCTTCTAAAACGTATTAAAAACTTAAATAAAATATGAATGAAATCGATAAAAGTCGTACTCATGTTATGGCTTGACCGAGGGAAATAGGGATTCACTTATATATAAATAGATTATAATCACAATTAGAAGTGATATATATCATGACAGAAGTATCCATATAGCTATCACTTCCGTTAATGTCCATATTGATCCACATTAATTGAACAGAGCTCGTCCAATTTCGGAATTACATACCAGTTTGCTAAACAATAACGTAGGTAGTACAAAAGGCAACACGACATAACGTCATTTATATATTGTTGTGACCGATAAAACTGTTTTGTGATAATAAATTATGGGTGGTAGTAATCGATGGTTATACTAAACTATATACGTATTTATGTGATCAGAAGTAATAATACAATTGGATTTTATACAGCTTCGATGCCCTATAAGTTCGGAAACTAAGTTAATGAACATTCATTGATATTAATTATATAACTGAGTTTAGTATAACAACACAAGATTGTTTTGTTTTTTTTATACAACATGGGTGGCAAACAAGCATACGCCACCTGATCTTAAGCGGTTACCGTAGCCTATAGACGCTATCAACACCAGAAATGTCACTCGCGCATCGCCATCTCTAAGGAAAGGGTTAGGAGGTGGATAGGCAGGATAATAAGGAAAGGATAAGTAGGATACTGAGGAGAGGATAGGAAGGATAACAAGGAGAGAATAGGAAGGGGTTTGGGCCTCCGGCGCTCTCACTCACCATACAAAACACAACGGTAGGAGTAACAGCTGTCTATGAAGGTCTATTCAGGCGTTTCAAGGTCGCCGTTCTTTTGGTAGCTGTGGTTGGGATCTTAGACGAGTAATGGGTATTTACTATAGTTTCAAATATATTTGTGACCTAACATCTGGAACATAAATATGGTGGTACCACTGAGCTACTCTGATGATGGAGTTCGCAGGAAGGAGACGAAATCCCGGATTGCCTATTAGTAAACTCATCAAGTTTCGGCTCAAGTTTCGGTTCGGTTTTATAATTACCTATTTTATTTATTCCTTAGATTCAATTGTAATATACTTCGTTATACATCAAATTGAATGAATTGATGTTCAATGAACATTAAAAGAAAGTAAAATGGGACTATGAGTAAGTTCAATTCTTTGCTAATCGTGATTTTTGCCAGACATCCTTTAGAGATGGAGTTTAATCCTTGGAAGTGCTGTAAGATTTCAATAATTGTTTTTACATTTTAAGTGTTATCTAATCTCACTCTACTATAATAAATAGGTTAATAAACATCATGAAGCAATTAACAATTAAATGCGAAAGATCAAAGAAGGCCCGAACTGTATTCTATCAGTAATTGAATAAATTAGTAATCGCGCTTTAGGTGGCGAGTTTGACTACAAGTTAAATAAGTTCAATCGCAAAACTTTTCTGTTTGTTGACGTTTTTCGGATTTCGCAGCTTATGGCAGAAAACTGATTTTACCGCACCTTTATATTAGCATCAATAATTTATTATACATCACCCTTTTTTGTGTTAAGGTGGAGAAAATGTACCTAAGCGCACACCCCGTCGTTCGGGGCAACGAACGGGTTTTTTTATTGCTAATGATGGCAGACGAGCTACGGCCTACCTGATGGTAAGTGGTAATACCTTGAGTATTGTCAAGCCGCTGCGCACCATTTCATTTGTAAGATATGAAATGAAAGAATAAATGGCTTTTGCTACGCCCAAAACATACTGACATGCTTCATGACCGGTCACACAGGAGACGGTAGTACCGACCCGTTCGGGCCCCATAGCAAGTGAGTACTCTCACTTGATACCCAGCCCTACCACCAGTAACGCCATGGGTGATAATTGCTTACTTTCCTTAGTCGCCTTGTACGCCACCCGCGGGAAAGGATGGGGTGGTGGACACTTATATTCTTATAAGTGCCTGCTACACGGTTGTAAACCAACGCCCTAACAGAGGTGACCTTGGTTAGCAGCCGATTGTCTGTTTTCAAATTTGGTTGCTAACCGCTGTATACACGGTTGTAATCTAGCAAGGTCACCTCTGTTACGGCGTTGGTTTACAATCGTGTAGCAGGCACTTTAGTCTGTCACCACACGGAAGGAACGGTGGCACCAGGCGCTGGTACTCGCACCTGCTCTGCCACAGTCACACAGAGGAAGGAGCGTCCTCCCTGGCCTACTCTGCCGCTTTCTTCTGCGAGATGACCTCCATTCTGAAGCAGTGACCAAGACCCAATTTCTGTCGTTGTTGAGCATCGCTCTTACGATACTCGGCAGTGAATGGTCCCCACACATCAGACATCAGCCTGTAGCATGCCGTGTCTTCGTCGCGGCCGCAAAAGTGATAGCACGAAGTCGCCTTCCTCCTTGAGATTATATGCAGATATCTGCCGAAGCAACCATGCCCCGACCGCACTTGCACCAATCGGAAGCTAAGGACTCGGTTCTGTTGCCCTGTCCACTCCTCCAGCACTGCACTAGCTGGAGAGTCCCCACGTTCCAAAAACCAGCCCAGGGCGTCCTGGGGCTGGTCTTTGGTGCCCTTTATAGGCCATGGCAGCTCGGCGGGCATCGCCATGCAACTTGGCCACCTCGTTGGGCAGGTTGCCACCGTTCACCGAGCACCTTCGCCTATCCACGTATGACCCTGGACGCAACGACTCTGTAGCCTCCAAAAAAGAGCCCTGTTCAGTGCGTCCAGGGACTCCACCACCCACACGTGTGCGCCGTACAGCGCCACCGACCGGATCACCCCCGTATAAAGTCGTCGGCACGTATTATTGGGTCCACCTATATTCGGCACGAACCGTGCAAGAGCGGATGCTGCGCCAATGACCCTCGGGGATATTTGGCGGGAGTGCTCACGAAAGCACCACCGCCCTTCCAGCACCAGGCACAGATGCTTGGTAAGGGCCTGAACCCCAATTTGGATCCCGTCCACCGTAATCAGGGCGCCAGCAGGTGACCGACGTCGGCATCCATGGAAAAGTAGGGGCACCGAATTTATACTATTATAAAGCTGTAACAGAGCTATGTCTGTACATTTAAGATATTTGAGAAAACGTGACTGAATTAGGCTATATAGGCGTGTCTAAACACAAAACGGTTTTCTTAGATTTTTTGTAGATTAAACATTTTATCCCGCAACTATATCGGGAACCTGAGATATAACCCAAAAAGTAGCTTTTGGCTGCGGCGAAGCCGCGGGCTAGTAGTAGGCTAGTACTTATTATAAAATTGGGCCTCGCTGTTAATAGCGAGCTTCTCGTTAACGTCACGACTACTTTTGATGATTATTGTTATTACTAAAACATCAACATTTTTAGAGAGTATTGGTGTAAAGATGCATGTTTATTATCATTATTGAAGTGAAAACTTATTTTGGCACAGTACGCGACACCGTTACGAGACGCAGCTACTCGCGACACCGTTATGAGACGCAGCTACCCGCGACACCGTTACGAGACGCAGCTATAGTGTGTGCATTGGAAATTAAATTTAACACACCTCCCGGTTTCCGATTGAGCTGAAATTTTACACCCATATGTATATCGCGTGACAATGTAATATTATGATGATATGGAGCTGGAAGGTGGACCTAGGAACTCTATAATGAAACGGCGCAACCCCATCAAGTTTGGGCTTGTATGATTTGTCTTGACGAGTACTTTGTCTCTAGATGGTATCCAGGGTCTGAGGATGTAGCTGGAAGGTGGCCTGTATGAATAATTTTGATTTACAAGTTTTAATTTAAGATCGAACAATTAATTTGGATATCTAAAAATAACAACTGTTTGTTTATAGTTTTAAGTTTTCACTTCTGTCGGCAGCCTTAGACTGCTTTTTGTTTTTTTTTTATCTATTGAATACCTTGCAATTGTGGGTTGCCCGGAAGAGATTGCATATAGCGATAAGGCCGCCCATTTGTGCATTTTTTATTATTATTATTTTCGTTTTAAGCTTTTTCTATTTTTTTTAGTGTACAAGTAAAGAGATATCTATCAATCTATCTATCTACCTTTAGGCACGCATGACTTTTATTTGTAACCATACATTTAAGACCCTAAGGACCAATAAGTTCTACTCTGACAGTTGTATATATTTTTAAACAGATATGTGACATGCTTAGCCATATTGTTAGCGCACAGATGGCAGAGTGGTTTAGATGCTGGCAGATACTGGCCTCCCGTCCGAGTGTTGTGGGTTCGATGCCGACACAGGACAACTCTTTATGTGATCCACAAATGGTTGTTCTGAGTCTGGATGTACTTTGCGTCCGTGAAATTGTTAAGTCCCCCGTGATACAAGGATTATTCCTTAGTGCAGGGTGCTGTAAAAAAAATAAATCAAAGAACATAAAGTACAAAAATGGGAAATCGGAAATAACAATCACCCAAGACATTAAGAAAGAACGTATCACCGAAATTCACAGTCTCGACCAAAGAACGGTTTTCCGGTTCAAATCCTGCTCGTGACTGTTATTTTTGATTGTACTTACATTTTTGCACTTTGTGTTGAAGTTATATCGTATTATTTAGCTTATATCACAATAAATATAAACCATATATGAGAAATCGACTCTCCTATCACCATCGTTTTCAAGTACTGCACTAGAGCCATCACTCATGCGTTGTCATCTTCAAGGAAAGGAATAGGAGGTGGATAGAAACGATAATAAGAAGAGGATATGAAGGATAAGATAGGGAGAGGATTTGAGCCTCTAGCGCTCATACTCACCATACAAAACCCACCGTTAGGAGTACCTGCCGTTGTTTTATGCTTCTTTTGTGAGAGGGTGGTACTTCCCCGATCGAGCCGGCCCATTCATGCTGAGATAAGCAAGCCTTTAATACTTAAGAGAAAAGACAATGCCGAAAACCAGGCTATATTGTGCCCGTCTTGCGTCTTAACTATCTAAACATAAAAAATCGTCTTTTGAATAATGATGTTATATGTAGTTATTTTATTCATAAGCGAAGTGGGGTTTCAAAGTTATAAAAAAAAGATATACATATTATTAAATTCGATATAAGCGGAACTGCCATATTTATTGGAAGGCTTGAATAGTCAATGTCGCCAGTTTATTACTATACCCATTTTTAAAGCCAGATAGTATCTAAGAATATTGATATGAAATACCTAAATAAAAGAAAACCCACATGAGCTCCTATTATAATACTTAGTATTAGTCGAAGATTATTTTATGAAATCATAATTATGAAGTTTTGTTTTAATTAAAAATATAATAACATTTATTATCTATTTCTAAAAATATTTTAGGATATACTTTTATTGTTATTTTACTAGCAACCCTTATTGATTTGAATTTGATTGAAAATTTGACATGATTTGACACTTGTACTGCCGATAACGTGTTATTGCGTGTTATGTACGTTTATGTCAGTTTATGTGTTGCTTCATTTGTGGAAACGCAATGTTTTTTTTATTATTGTTCAGTGTTTACTTTAACGTTGAGTACAGCAAATTCTCCGTGGAGTAATTAAAAAAAAGAGCGTGACGTCGTGTGAGATAGACTTTTTAGTGGTACTAAGACCAGGACTCTTAGAATGTAATCTAGATCCAGAGTAGTTAGCCGTAGCATTATATCCTATCTATATTTCTTACATAGGTACTCTAAAATACCTACTATTGATACTACATTTTATACTATAATAGAATATCCTTTAGATATAGATTTCAACGCATAATATATAACCTATATACTAAAAACATACTCAGAAATTTAAAGTCAGTTCTCTAAACTCCCATTAGATATCTTAATGATATTTTTATTTAAAGACCCTGAGTACATTTACAATGTTCTACAGTTAATTTGGTTAAGACGCAACAATAGCCCAACTCTCATAGAAAAATCGGGATTGCAATAATGTTTACATTGCAGTCTTGATAAATTATTTGCAACAAGGCTCGTGTCGAATTTATTTGTGTAGCGATGTCGATATATCACAACAGGTGGCTATGAGCCTCACGTCAATTTATTATAAATACTGATTTATGAGTAATATATTAAGCAGTTTATAGTTAACGCATAATCAGTGGCGTAACTACAGGGTGGCAGGGCTGGCAAAATGCCACGGGCCCCCAAAGCGACGGGCCCCCGACCCGATGGGGCCCCTGATCCGAGAGGCAAGCTCAGAATTAATTTTAACATCAAACTCTTCTGGAGCCTCTCCAGAAGCCAGCCAACCAGAAGCAAGCCAACCTAAAGAAATCTCGGAGAATCTCAGAATAAATAAAATAAAGTCTAAAGGTGGAGAGATTCTTACACAAACACAAGATGTGTTAAGCCGATGGAGGGAATATTTTGGAGATAATGTATGCGGATGTCCGGGGTGATGCTGGTGTCACATGCCAGATGTCATGATCGGCACTTGGTACCGGCATCCTCTGTTGTCATTAGTATGGACGAAGTTGAATGGGCGATTAGAAGTTTGAAAAATTGTATTATGATGAATAATTGTGCATTTGGAGAAAGCAATTGACACGGTGGTATGTTGTAGCTGTGGTGCGTTTGCCATCATTAGCTATATAAAAATGGCAATGTGTTCATTGATAGTCTTGTAAAATAAGTTATTTGACCTCTACATTTTCATCCATCCATTCATAAGCCTTTCAGCATCCACTGCTGGAAATAGGTTTCCCCAAGAGAACGCCACAACGAGCGGTCCCGTCATGGGGGATAATGCCGCAATTGCCACGCTTGGCAGGCGGGTTGGTAATCGCAGTGCATGTTGTTAATACTCGAGGGAGTGCTGCTGCTCACTCCCGCGGTATTCCCTCAGTCAGCTCTTACGACTCCCATAGGTAGAGAGGAGTGGGATAATTCTAAAGCCGGCCCCACATGGACCTCTATATTTACTAAAACATATCTGCAAATAAATCACTCAAAAATATTCCATTTTTAAAACTTAAATATATTATGAAATAATTTACCGAGTTCGGCATAGGAACACAAAAATAAATTATTCTATTTCTTGAAAATATAGAAGCACATTTTTCTCCAGTTGTAACCAAAAAGGGTTTCCCTCCTTTAAATTTTTTATAACCAACTCCCATAGGGAGTTCCTTACATACAAATTTAAGTCTCTTGTATATGCTGTCATATCTACACTTCTTGGCGATCTAATATGAAAACGGAACAATTCATAAATAAATATAACCTCTACGGTTTAGGCTCCGGAGTAATAGGCCACTTAGGATAAACCTTTAACACATCCTAATAAAAAGGTATCTCGTTATTTAAAAACAATTAATTAAGAATTTCTTAAAGCGCAACCCTTTTGGGAACACATTTTTTTAAACTATTTTTCGTAAAGGCAGGAAAAAATATGCTAAACCTCATATATCATCATTCAGAACAGGATAGTATGGGGCCTACAACCATTATATAACCCTGTGTGTGCTGCTTGTATTGGCGGACTACCGATACTGTTTGACATTACTTCAGTGGCGTAAGTAACCAGCCCTTTTTTGTTTTAATTAAGGTGGGAAACAAGGATCCCTCTCCACCCATGGGAGTCATAAGAGCCGACTAAGGGAATACCGGGGGAGTGGGCAGCAGCACTCCTTCAAGTATTAACTACATCCACTGCTATCGCCAACCCGCCTGCCAAGCGTGGCGATTACGGCACTATCCCCTATTCTTGGGGAGGCCTATGTCCAGCAGTGGACTTTAAAAGGCTGATGGATGGATGGGAAACAAGGAACCTAACCGCACACCCCGTCGGTCGGGGCAACGAACAAGGTAATGTGGGGCCCTCACTCACTAAATAAACGCAACACATAACGTCTTTCCGTACGGGCCGCCCATTGGATCAGTGTGACGTTGAAAATAAAAATAGCTCGTTTCTGTTTTCATGTAAAGAGCTGTAAAACTTTATAACCTTTGTTAGTATTCTAAAGAGCGGACTCTCATGAACACGACGTGGAAATTGTTTTACATTTCTAGTTTGTTGTTTGCAAAAAAAACACGCAGTTTACAGGCTTGTGTTGCATATCTCATAAGTTCCTCATTTTAATATTACGGCAGCTTTTAATTGATAATTTGTTCAGCAACACCAAGATTATTACACTTTAACTTTTCATTATTCTTGAATGTGACATATTACAGCGTATTTCAGCTGCAGTATTGTGTACCTACTAATATAATATGCATTCTCAAACGGATCTAACACAATACATCAAAGTGCACGGTCTACAGAGCACACACAGAATTCAACATGACATTTAATATTGCATCTTGAATTCGATGTGCTTTATTTATTCACAGTCGCGGTGAAAACCAACTATTACAGTATTCATGTGAACCGCACAGACATGTTACTGGAGAAGAAGAGGCGTTTGCGGCGTAGCTACTTTATTAAGTGTGAATTTTCTTTCAATATCCGGTGATATTCCACTCTACGAGTACTATGTAAATATAATGCTGCACTGAATCTGTAAAAAATATGTAATATATTTTTTATTGCTAACTGTGGTAAACAAGCCGCCGCACATCTGATATCGATTGTAAATAAAACCATCTGATCGATTGTAAATAAAACCAGCACTCATGCATTTATACTGCAATGGTACTGTGTAGGTACATAAACAGTTACATGCATAACAACGGTGGTGGAGTTAGTAATGGGCACTGCCTTCATCTATCTGTTCAACCATCAGACTTTCGACTAATTAGTACAATAACTCTTTACTTAGTAAAAGTTCCTATCCGCAATACACTTTTGTTTTGAACTTTTCTTCGCTTACTTGTAGGATCAAGTGCTCACTTAAGGAAGAATGATGATTATATAATATTCTTAGGTATGGCCCTTTTAGAGCCTTCATGAGATTTGATTAAAGTTTTAGATTAATAACAAATGTGTCTTAAGTTAATTTCAATCATGCAGAAATTATTACTTCTACACTACTTTCTACTTTTTCATAATTAAAGAAATTATTAACTTTATAAAGTGGCGGTGTCGTTAATTATTCAGACATTGCAAGAGCTTTAGTGCGATATTAATTTTCTTATATAAAGTTTTAAATTTATCCAACCAACTCTTCTTCTTACCACTCAAACATGCTTTTTTAAGATAAAAAAACCTTGAACTCGTATTGTTTTTATAATTATAAAAGGTCTATTAAACGTCTAATAGTAGTGGTGTTGCGAGGAAAATATATTTGGCAACAGTTTCAAAACTCCTTTCATAAATTTAACTTTTCGTGATATATTGAGAGAAAAAAGGGCTTCAGAAAATGAGGGATAAGAGATTGAATAGGGTGAGACAACCCTTTATAGCTCGTAAAGGAGCGCACTTATATAAATTACTTTTTTATACATTTTTGACGAGTTTATTTACATCTTTCAATTTTGTAAAAAAAACAAACAATATGATAATATGAAATGTTTTATTATTAAGAATGTAAATACAATCAATTTGTACCCAGTGATAGGACAGTACAGCATAGGGAGGCACACAACTAGGTAGAATGACACAGGTATTACCTGCACCATCTGTGTGGATTTTTAAGAATTAGCAAGAAATTTATAAAACACCATTGTTTATGTGAAAAACTAATATTTCTATGATTTGAAAGATTATTACTAAAACTATTTTATTTGATTATTAAACTTACCTCAATTTATAGTATTTTATGGGTTCGTGCAATAAAAAATAACACCTATCTCTAGTTTGCCGGATTTTAGAGAAAATGCTAATGAAGTTCATCAAATTAGGTTAAATTTTACATTGAAGTAGGTAGTAATGTAGGTAGCATTCATAGAAACATATTAGATTTTCATCAAATTTAAATATAAATACTTATAGGTATTTCATGTGAGAAACAGTTATCATTTTAAAGAAAACTCTATAATTTTAATATTTGGAATAGGACGGACGCTGCGAGGGACTAAGGCCCAGTTACGCCGTGACTTCACAGACATCATAAGGGAGGATCAGGATCTAAAACAGTTACAGGCGCTGGAGCCGAAACCTTCTTAGAAGATCTCAATGTACATATAGCTACGCCACCAGGTATGCATAACACGGATTTCATAGCAGAATGTTTGGGTCCATCCATCCATCAGCCTTTTAACGTCCACTGCTGGACATAGGCCTCCCCAAGAGAACGCCACAACGAGTGGTCCCGTCATGGGGGATAATGCCGTAATCGCCACGCTTGGCAGGCGGGTTGGCAATCGCAGTGGATGTTGTTAATACTCGAGGGAGTGCTGCTGCCCACGTCCGCGGTATTCTTTCAGTTGGCTCTTACGACTCCCGTGGGTAGAGAGGGGTGGGACAGTTCTAAAGCCGGCCCCACACGGCCAAATGGCACGGCCAATGTTTGGGTATCACCCTGCAATCACGTCCAGAGAAATAAAGAGCAGACAGTATGGCAGAGCTACAGGCGCTGAACAGTCACACAAGCACATCCTACAATGAATAATCTTTGCCTACCCTGCATGGGAGATGGCGTGATGATAAGTAAGTATCTATTGTGGATAAGGGATACAGGGGCTCTAGAGGCAATGATGCAGCGGATGCGCTGTCTAGAAGAGGTTCTGATATGGCAGCTGTCGGTC
Source organism: Leucoma salicis (assembly GCA_948253155.1). Taxonomy (NCBI): domain Eukaryota; kingdom Metazoa; phylum Arthropoda; class Insecta; order Lepidoptera; family Erebidae; genus Leucoma; species Leucoma salicis. The sequence goes on from OX411803.1 coordinate 18,270,664, forward strand.
TAGAACCCATCATAGCCTTACACTTTGCTAAACTTCGGAATCGGGTAAGAAAACGAACTAGGGACCGTCATTAATTCCACTGGTCAACAGTAGATAGGCCATGGAAGCATTGCCGCTGTTAGACAACCGAATCACCAAATATTAAATGATAAGTATTGCTAGTTTTATATGTGCCCGGTAGATGATAACACGCTCGCCCCTCGCCCTATTACTATGGGACCCAAACATAACTGGTGAAACATGGGGGAAATACAACTCTGCCTACACAGCGATATACTAGCGTGAAGTTATGTTATGTTTTTCAACGAGTCACCATCATTATATAGGTACATACATGTAGTTACGTACATACGTATGTACTAGACTAAATATGATAAGACTTACACGATGAAAATATATTAGTAAACAATAAAACCATAATCCAAGTAATATAAAAATATTTTTAAATCGATATTCATATATTTGTAAATCAATATACTTAAGTCTTCAAATCCTGACAACTGTACAAGTCGATATCAATGGTACTCGAATTATGAAAGTCGTTACCTTATTAAATTTCTTTTTAATTATATGATGACTTGGTATTTGAGAAGGTATTGTAAATGTAAAAAACCTATTTTTAACACCAATTTCTATCTGATACCAAATGAAACCGTATGTAGGGATTCCCTTTGCTTTCTTTTGTAATAAAAATAAATTAACTGCACGTAACTTTTAATTTGAAAATATGAAAATTTGATTATACTTGCAGTCAACCTTAGAATATTATTTACAAAGTTATAAAATATCGGTAATCATTAATTTAATACATAGTTACGTGAGTGATAACTCCAATCTAATTTCACCTTTCATCGATAAACATACAAGGAAAGAAAGAAAGAAAGAAAATATTTATTGCAACGAATTATTAAAAGAATACACATATAAATAAACTTAGAAAAAATTAACATTCGTTATAAAACGACCCCAACTCAGCAAAAAAGCAGGTCAAAAGACCTGCGCTGGTCTTCCGTTGGGGCGTCTTAGTGATGGCACGGACGTTGACATGCAAAAAAATTATAATAAAAAATAACAAACAAACCCAGATAACTAACCTAAACAAAGTTGACTGTGCTATGGCTACTACTGAGAAAAAAAAATCGACTAATCTATGAGTATTATATAAATGTTAGGCTGATGGTCCTACTAAAGCCTGCAAGAATACAAACACAAAAAAAAAACAAATTTAAACCTAAAATACATGTGTTGACACGTCATTGAAAAAACGTACTTTAACGTACTCTTTGATTAAAGTAATTTGAAATGCAGAAATGGTAAATCTCGCAGAGACGAATTGTTTTTATGTAATAAGTGGTAATAAGTTCAGTAATGGTTCTAGGTGATGTTTATATACGTACATATAGCTGGGAGACGCAAATAATGACATATTTTAAGTGTCCTGGATACAAAAATAAAATATAAAAAAAAAAAGTGGGTGTATTTCACATGTTTATTTCCAACATTGGATGTATACAAGTTGTGAAGATCACTGTAATCACTCAGGCATCCCGTTACAACATTACGCCATTGTCTTCCGCTTGTTACCCAGAGTGTGTATATCACAGAGTATATATACAGGGGTTAGTGAATCAGATAATCTAATTTTCTCTTGCGAAGCATTGGAGTGGGATGTGAATGTAAATCAAAGGAAAATGAACACTGGTTGTTTAGTATTGACTTTTGTTTTTTACCTTGACTAACCACCATAAAATGTATGATATTTCACTGAAGCAGGATTTGAAATAGGTAGCCTTATTTGTTCTAGCTTTTATAGAAGGTATAATGGATATAAGGATAGTGTCTATATTTTTTTATTGCATATAGTGGCAGACGAGCGACGGCCCACCTGATCGAAAATGGTAACCGTCGCTCATGGACTCAGCTATACCGAGAGTATTGTTAAACCGCGGCTCACCATTTCATTTCACAGACATGAAATAAAAGAATAAGCGCCTATCTCCTGCTACAACCAAAACACACCGATGTGCTTCTAGGGCGGGCACACGGGGGATGGTGGTAGCAATCCGCTCGGGCCCGATAGCAAATGAGTTCTCCCATTTGGTACCCAGCCCTACCACCATTAATGCAATGGGTGATAATTGCTCCCTTCCCTAAGACGCCTCGTACGACACCCGTGGCAAAAAATGGAGTGGTGACACTTGTATTCTTAGTCCGTCCGGGCGAGATTCCGTGGATAACCATAGATTTTTTTCAAATGTTGATAATTGTATAGTAAAAACTGTTGTTGTAGGTATATTAATGGTAATTGATCGTTGCAGACGTGATTACAAAATACATAGGAATACAAGAAATGTATAACTCGAAAGTCTATGCTCAATCTCACAATTGCAAATATTTAGAATGGATATCTCGGAAACATTTTCAATTTACTTTTAGTTATATAGTTTATGTTTGATTCTTCGGCTCGTGTTCTGTAATATGAAATGCTAGAAACTATTTCCGAGAAAAGGGTTATATAACGTGGGTACAGACGGACACTGACAAGGACCAATATTACGTGCAAAGCTTTTATTTATTTTATATTCTAATAAAAGTGCAGTAGACATTGACAAGTAAAATGATAAATTAGATAAACAGCTGGTGTGGGTTACTATAGGTACGCCAGTAGGCTGGATTCTGAAAAAAAAACATAGCATCACGCCAGTATTCCCTGAAGGGGTAGTATACACCCACTGTTTGCCAACTATGTTAAGTCGCACATAATAGGTGGCGAGCCTATTGCCGTCTACTGGGCACATTTCCAAACTCCGGGCTGCTACAGAGAATTTCTATTTTTACGAAAAAGCTCAATAACACTGCCCGACCCGGGCCTCGAACCCAAGACCTCATGATCAACAGTAGCTTGCACTACTGCTGCACCACCGAGGCAGTTACATCTAATATTAACATCGATAATGATATAATTTATGAGATCAAAATGAATATATTTATATGTAGTATCCAACTTATATTTGGTTACGTTTGCATGTGGGTTTATGCCATAATGTAGAAATTGATAAGAAGATTGAAACATATCGTAATAACAATGTAAACTAAGCCCCACATTGCCATTCGGACTACTATCATAAATAAGTACAAAAAAAGCTCAAAAGAGGCCAAATAAAGTGTGCATAGACTAAAACCTTATTTATTTTTCTTTATGTTATTATTGGAATTAGCACTTAGGATGTTTATCAAAGGGGACAGAAAATTAAATTCGTGATTAAAAAAAAAAATTCCGCTAATTAGCCGTAGCTAGTTCGGACCAATTGGCCAGAACTAGTTATTTATCATGTGTACCTTGATCATTACCGGTATTTGTGCCACGCCCAATGCGACAGATATACGTACATTCTCCACAGAATTTGAATAGAGTTTCATTGTTAGCAAAGTTACAGTGTGGCTGTAAATAATTGTGATTTTTCTAGTCTCTGTGTTTCAATGGAGCTGAAAAGCGTATTCAGTAGTTATTTAACTTACTCTGTTAATATGGGTCAAATCGTGCAACTCAGTTTTAAACTAGTTATCTTCAATCGTTTTAACAAAAATTTTTCACATATAAATTGGGTAATAATGCTTCATAATGACGTCATGGACCTATTCTGATGATGAAGCCGAATGATGGCCACAAGAGCTTTCGAAAGAAACGCTGCAATCCCATCTAGTTTGGGATTGATTGATCTGTCTTGACAAATGTTCAGGTCATAGGTTATATCCAAGGTCTGATGATAGAACGGGAACAACAAGAACTCTTTAACGAAACGACGCAACTTACTGACTCGTTTATTTACTGTAAAAACTACTAAAATGTTATACAATAAATTATTTCTGATAAACAAGCTTGTATTTTGTTAAAAAGTTAAAATAAATTCAATAACAACATGTTACATTTAACAGCAAAAGGGAACAAACTACGTAGGAGCTTGTTTTCCAAAAATACTCTTATTTATTTAGCGCTGATACGTACTCGCGTACGGCAGGAAAATGACATAGAAAATGTAAGGATTTCTGCAAAATGAAAAACGTGCTAAACCATTTTGAATATGACCTTTTTGTTCATTTTGTTAATGAATTTTCGTAGAAAGTGTAACTTTTCCAGATTTAAAAGCTTGTTCTGCAAAATGTATTTTGAACATTTGCCAAGACTTTTACCTTTTTACTTTTACCTTTGTAGTTTCGCTAATGTATATTATAGTTTTACTTCGGTAGGCACACCGAATACTTGAATAATTACATAAATCATTACCATATTTCAAACATAGCAGTAAAGCCGCTGCAACCTTATATAATTATTTTTATACATAATATACTTTTCACTATAACTAAGCAATAAGCTCGTTACTTGCACAAGCTATCTAACAAATAGGAGGATAAGTAGTAGGTAACTACATCGTAAATTAAAAAAAAAAGGTTTTATTTCTCAAACCGAACTTCTTAATATTGGGTGCTTACTGTCAAAAAATTAATAACACCACTTATTAATAATGCTAACGTTAGTAACAATTAGAATTAGACAAATTAACTACTAGATTAAAAATTACTTTCAAGGGTTGAAAAAATGGTCCCAATTAAGATTCATTTAAATTATTAATATCTTTTATTTCCACGTTATAAACAATTACGCGTTTTCTTGAATACAATCTAGTAAATTATGTATTCAAAATGAATATTTTAACATATACCCGAGTTTTATTTGAAACAAGATTTAAGGGCGATTTGGGTGAACGTAAAACCGATTAAGTAGCATTTTAACTTTACGACTTACTTGATTAAAGATAGAATGAAATAAATTTGAACCCAGGCGCTTTGTCTTCATTTTACATATTAGGCGTACGTTACAGGGATTATTAACATTTTCAGGTTACAGAATAGATTATTTCCTAGATTATTTTATTATATATTTTATACCCGCTAGATAGATATCGTGTCAGTGTAATTGGTTGAGAAATCACCGTGATTGGCTGAAGAATTATTGCGACATCACGCGACGGTTACTCGACCAATCACAAGCAAGACTATAAGATGTCGATACGATTTAGTGAGTTACATTCTACGGACTCTGTACACGCAAATGGGATGTAATGGGACAAATTGCTGGCGATAGATAAAAAGTGTATTGAAATTTACACCTCAACCTATGACTGGAAATAAAATAATAAGAACTAGCATGAACTAAGCAACGCATAGATATTTAGTTTATCATAATAAATTAAGGTCCGCACGATATGTATGCGATATCGAGGTACATTGAGTGAGTGATTGAGTAAGATTATGTTTGTTGCAACTTTTTGTTTTATGTAGTTGACGTTCTTAGTTAATTAACTAGATTAAGTTATGATCTAAATTAATAATTAATAAAAATGTAAAATCATAATATAATATATATAATTACTATGAGACCATGAGAGGAGACCCTTCATTAATGGTGGCAAAGTGAAAGAGTTGAATAAAAGTTACAAAAGTAAACACGGGTATTTTTTAATTTTCCCTTCATTTTTTTATTATATCGTATAGGCAAGTACTTTAAAGTGCTTTTAACAATATCATTATAATGATAATCCTTGTACAAGCAGTGATACCTGTATATCGTTTTCTCGATGGCTTTTAGAGTCTGCCAACCCGCACTGAGCGAGCTTGGTGGACTGCAGTCTGAATCCTTCTCACTCTGAGAGAAGACCCATACCCAATAGTAAGACGGTAAGGGGGTTGTTGAACAAACATGTTTATAGTATAATCCTAACTATTATAAAGCTGTAACAGAGCTGTGTCTGTACTCTGCTTATTTAAGATATTTGAGCAAAAATACTGTATTATGCTATACAGGCGTGTCTGAACACAAAACTACTTATTTTAGAATTTTTATCTGTTTGTTGTTCGCGCATCACGCAAAAACTACTGAACGTTTTTTATTTGATAGCTCTTGATTAGAATTAAATACTAGTATATTTTATCCCGCTACTACATTGGGAACCTGAGATATAAACTAAAATGTTGTAGTAGGACAAATTAAATCAACATAAAATATTATGTACACCGTTCCTTGTTTTTAATATCAGTGGGCACGTATTTCAAATGTGGTTTCAAATATTCACGTTGTATTTACTAAGTTTATTTCTAAATAATAATGCGTTAGGATTTCAAATTTCCATATATTAGTGGTTCCTATCCACACCTGATCTGAAAATGTTTCATTATACCGAAGTTTCGAATACTTTACAGCATTCATTACGGGTGGAATGTCACATAGTCACACCGAGATAGTAGATAATGAAGTAAACGCGATAGACCGTATATGGTTAACTTACTTACCTTACTTACTCGTATCATCACGCCATCTCCCTTGCGGGGTAGGCAGAGAGAACAGAGTGCCTAAAGGCTCTATTCTTGCATACATCTATCGCTTTCTCAACATTCATAATTCTCTTCAAACACGCTCGCAAGTTTCAGACTTCTGACTGCACATTCCTTCAATACCTGACCGATTTGGTTTAGGTAGGTGAGTATCGGTCTCCCCCTGTACCTATATCCTTCCACTTTCTATGTTTACACGTGGAAAAACCTTTAAAATTATTGTATGATTAAATCATGATGCTATTTGAGTTACATTGTGATATGTTTTATCAGTTCTCGTCATCATAAGGACGGAAAATCATCATGTCGTTTGTGCCTTTAAAATTGTAAGTTTATCTGAATTTTGACAATATCTAGCTAATCATGAATTAACTTGTGTATGAGGATTAATTCAATTCAATTTATGGATTCCTGAGCATGGAAAACGGAGATCCCCTTGGTGATCTATCCATCCGTATCTCAAAGGGTAACTTCTAGGAACGTTTGGTGACTGATCACATTTGCGAACTTAGTTTCAGTTTCGAACAGTTAGTGTGGAAATTCTTGTTAATAACTCTGTGTCTAAACTTATGGTGTTTCTAAGCCGCCTAGTTAACAGTAACTTAGTACGGCAAAGCGAAGAGAAGCTTATCAAATGCTGTCAAACTCATTCAAAAGCTTTTGGTCGTCTGGTTCTCAAACTCTTCTATGTAATGCAGAATAGTTATACACATAAAAGCCGTCTACTAACTAAGTACGTCCACTAACTGTTTTAAGTTTTAAAAGACACTGTTTTTCATGTGTCATATTTTGCAATAAGGCACACATATACATGAATATAATGAAATGTTGATTGCTGTTAGCTGAGCTACCTTTAATACTCATGGTTGCTCAACTAGTAGAGTAACACGAGCGAATTTTTAAAACTTCGTGTGTTAGATTGTGGAACATAATTTAATATCAAATGTTTGTTATGGTATTAATAGAATACTTCGTTTTTGTAATGACATTGTTTTGAAACGGCTAACTGCGTGGTCTGCATTTAAATAAATAAATAAATAATTTGAAGTTGGATTGAGAAAATAGCTATACAGCGACAGCCAATGGTTCGCCTCGTTCGTGAAAAGTGGATCACACTGTTTTAAGTCATAATAGTATACCTAACACTGGTCCAGTGGCCCGCCAATAAAAGCGGGAAGATGGCACACGGCAGGTTTATTTAGTGGGTGAGGGCCCACGCTACCCTGTGCGTTGCCCCGAACGACGGGGTGTGCATTTTTTCCCGCCTAAACAAAAAAGAACAAGAAAATAACAAAGATAATAATAGTATAACTCCACGAAATCAATACAGATGATATTGGGCGGTAAGTGGAGGTAAATAAACATTCAAAGGTATTTCTTTTCAACAGAAATAACTAAAATCACAAAAATAAACTCTCGGCCCAAGTCTCACTTTCAGTAATACTACCTTCACTGGTAAACATACCGTGTGGTGGCTAGGATAGATAGATATACATATATGGTAGGATTATCGTATTGTAAGTTGACATCACACACGTTTAGACTAAAAGGTAAACCACTAGAAAGAGCAGTGGCCATTGTTAATGTAATTACCAGAAAACTGATAATAATTTTTATCAGTATTTACTGCAGCCAGATAAGATAAGCCGTACTATATTCTGCACTTTATTTACATTTCATTTAATACTTTAAGCCCACACCTAGGTACTTTATCTTTTGAATGAGTGCATTGAATGTACTTATTTCACTTTCCATAGAGATAAAGCGCATCAATAATACAATTAGCCAATAAAGCTTCAGAATTTTAGTGTTGCTCGAATTATAGTTAATTTATTTAAAAGCTGGCTGAACGCATTCAAATAAATGATGTTCAGATATTAGGTGCTGTGGAAATGGCTGCGTCCATTTCACACTACACTGGTTGCAACTGTTATCTCTAATTCACATGCAGAATTGGAAAATTCTAGTAAAACTACTATCAGAATAGATTGACTTCAAGTGTTTTAAGAGCATCATTGCATAAATTGATGATTTACATCATCAATGATTTACATCATCAATTTATGCAATGACAGAAAGACTAAAATATGCAATAAGATTGTAGGTTTTTACAGCCGAGGACAGCTGACGTACTAGGCCTCACTGTTAATAGCCACCACGCATAAATAATAAAACTACCTAAATAAATTAAACTATCTAGATATATTGGTCTCAAAAAAGTACTAAAAAGAAAACTGAGTGTGTATATACGCATACGTCAGTAAATTATCAGTGAGTGCTTTTAAAAACATTAAAAGTTAAAAGCGTAAACTATGCTCTTAACATTTACTATCAGTATTTCACATGCATCGAATAACGTTATAGAAGAGATTAAAAAAAAATAAGTTGTCTATGTAATCATATAATATTATGTCTATTATAAATACTTTTTATTGTCAGGAAGACGACGGCAGATATGATAATGAACGGCTAACTCTGCAAAACTATTACGATTTTTTTATACTACATGGGTGACAAACAAGCATACCCACCTGATGGTAAGCGGCGGTTACCGTAGCCTATAGATGCTAGCAACAGCAGGGTTAGGAGGTGGATTAGGAAGGATAATAAGGAGAGGATAAGTAGGATACTAAGCAGAGGATAGGTAGGATAACAAGGAGAGAATAGGGAGGGGGTTTGGGCATCCGGCGCTTTTACTCACCATACGAAACACAACTTGCTTATCATCTAGACGTCACTCTTAGGGGGCAGTCATATATTATGCAACTGGTGTTTTGTTTAAATGTAGTCATATAATTATTGTTTTGTATGTTGCTATATCATCTCACCGCCACCTTTAGGGGGCGGTCATATATTATGCAAATATATTTTTGTTTAATTGTAGTTAAAAATTATTCTGTTTGTATGTTGCTATATCATCTCACCGCCTCCCTTAGGGGGCAGTCATATATTATGTAACAATTTTTTATCAGTATCAATGCTTTATACCTACCTGCAGAATGTAGGGGGGTTCTGATTTATTTATTTTTATTAAACTTTCTCCATGTTCTATATTTTAGATGGTCCCCCCCCCCCCCCCCATTCTGTGAGGATAGTATTTTTTTATAATTTAATATGGACGCTGTAATGGTCGGTCGACACCCTCGGACCTGAACCTAGTTCGGCTCGGCGGGAAGAACCAGAACAGTGTCCCCAGGAGTTGAGACGTTCCGCCCTGTGTTTTCCAAGTTCCAAGTTCCTAGTTCCGGCTACGATCAAGTTCCTGGCTGCAATCGAGCTCCGGGTTACGACCTTCCGGGTTTCGGCTGCCCTACGGGTTCTGGTTCCAGCGCCGGTTGCGCCGGCTTCACCCGCCTCCGGCATATATCTGCGCACGCCAAAGGACGAGGGCCAGCCCTTCGGCCCAAGTACAGGCTGCCCGCAGTTGAGTCGGTCCGGGGAACCCCTGAGTTGCGAACCACCCCCGATTTTCTCAGCTCTATTTTTTCTCGTCAATTTTTTCGTCTTAATTTATAACATCAAATTAATTAATTGATTATTTAATCATTACTGTTAAATATATACTTTTTTTAAATTAAATTTTTAAATGTAAAATCGTTTTTTTTTATTTGTTAGGGATTTTCCGCGTAACATTATTATATCTCAGGAAAATAGGCGTGAGTGTGTGTATGTATGGATATTGTGAAGTTAATCAATGTCTCTTCTCAATATTTTACTTCCATATTTAACTATTACAGTGAGTCGTCATAAAATTATACATCAAACATAAAATCATCAAATCGTCATGGATATATGATATATTTGATATGTTTATAGATTAGACTAGCAATTATTTGTTGACGATAATGCCAAATAAACAGTCTATACACTGTTGCCAATGTTAATAGTAATTAGGCTTCGACAACAGCAGATACAATATGTCGACTAATGACTTATTAATGAGATGCAGATCATAGATTTAAGATAAACATAAGAAATGCGTCATTATGTATAAGAATAATCACGCCTTCCTCAATTATTTCTACGTTCTTAATCCTTATTAAAACATATTTTGTGTAGTTATTTTTATATTAAATAATTATAACCATAATTATTTCTTACCACTTCAAACATGAGTAAGCAATTCGATTCTGTATTTTTTTTATTGCTAATGATGGCAGACTAGCCGCAACCCACCAGATGGTAATTGGTATCCGTCGCTCATGGACTCAACTATACCGAGAGTATTGTTCACGGCGCATCATTTCATTTCTCAGATATGAAATGAAAGAATAAACGGCTATCTTCTGCTGCCAAAACACACTGACGTACTTTATGACCGGACACACATGAGACGGTGGTACCGACCCGTTCGGGGTGTGCGGTTAGGTTTATTTAATCCCGCCTAAACAAAAAAAAAGGTTCAAATCCAGCTCGTGGTTATTATTTTCGGCTTTACGTTCTGGTTTTATCGTTTTATCGTTCTGGTAAATTCCCTTATTATTCTGAGTTGAATGGCAATTAAGATATCGACGGCAAGAAATACAACCGTGCTTATAATGGTTACGATTATTCGAGACTTCTTGTTGATCTAGTGGTAAGTATGCCACTTCTAGCCGCACGTTCCGAGGTTGAATGTTGAGTAAAGTTTCAGGGGGTTGTTTAGACAGGGCAGAATCAGTAGCGGAGTAATTATTAAGTGAGAGTGGGCGAGCAGTGAAAGGTCAAATTGCATGAAGACTTACGTTTTCTATTAATAACTGAATATTGAAATTATTTGCGGAAGAGGTCAAAGGGTATATTTAGTTTTTGTGTTGGAAATTTGCAAACAAATGTGCATACAAGATACGAGCGAAAAACATAACCTTTCATAAAAATTACAATTTGGTTTAATATTAATGTGTATTTTTATTAATATTATTTATACACATTATTCTACATATAATATCTACATAAAATAATAACGATATTTTAACAGTAACTGGCGGCATTATTGAAATTGTTGCCCTCAAACAGGATTTTACGCCATATTTATTTATTGTTATAATTATACTACAAGCTCACATTATAAATGTATAGCTATGGGATTTAAATAATTAAGGTGTTTTTTTTTTCTGTAAAGAAGAAACCATCCATCCATCCATCAGCCTTTTAACGTCCACTGCTGGACATAGGCCTCCCCAAGAATGGGGGTTAGTGCCGTAATCGCCACGCTTGGCAGGCGGGTTGGCGATCGCATTGGAAGTTGTTAATATACGAAGGAGTGCTGCTGCCCACTCCCTCGGTATTCCCTCAGTCGGCTCTTACGACTCCCATGGGTGGAGAAGGGTGGGACAATTCTAAAGCCGGCCCCACGCGGCATAAAAAATATTGTATTAGGCTATATAGGCGAGTCTGAACACAAAACAAGTTTTTTAGACATTTTGTCAGTTTATCTGTTTGTTCGTTCGCGCATCACGCAAAAACTACTGAACGAATTTTGATGCAACTTGATAGCTGTTGATGAGAGTTAAAAACAAGTATATCTTTTCTCCCGCTACTATATCGGGAACCTGAGATATAAGCTAAAAAAGTACTTTTGGTTGCGGCGGAGCAGCGGGCAAAGGTTAGTAATTTCTAAAATCCATAGCTTGCAAAAGCTGACGCTCGATCTAGATACGTCTGTATAATATTGTCAATCTTTGGTCTTAGAATTAGACCATTTATCCAGGTAGATTATTTTGAGTCCTCCAAAAACTGTCTCAACTATTGATTTTAAATGCAGGCTCTGAAGTAATTGATGTTTAACCACTAGTGGAGTACATAGGAAAGACAGCCGAGGTACAGCCGCCAACAATATGCAATCTCGCACGCTTGTTTACATTCAGACCGAGCTTAAAGTTTGATATGACCTACTTATCTGATAACAATAGTTGAGCGATTCTTATGCTCCTGTATATTATGCATATACCAAAAACGGCACAAATATATTCCAACTTAAGGTAAAACTTGACCTCGCGTTTCTTTCATTACCGATACGGAGCACTATCAATTGCCAAAGCCGCAGGCTACAATTTCATTAAAGTTCGAGCCGTTGTAACTTATTAAAAATATTTGGATGTATAAAAACATTTCTTAATGAAGTAAATATAACTTGAAAAGAGTTTCACTTCGTTTATTTTGTATTTAGTAACTGCTCGAGGTATGGATGACGTTGAGGGAGATAAAAGGCTTTTTATATTTTCATTTGAGGGTTAGTAGAGTCGTCAATCATAACGGCGGCTGACAGCCAGAGCCAAGAGGATAACGGCTTTTGTCATTATCATCATGAACCTATTACTGTTCCACCTATGAGCACAGGTTTCATAGTTAATAAAAGGGCGTTGGACCAATTACGTGTTTTAATAGAACCTGCCGCAATTTTTTGATAATTTTTTGTGCGTCATTTTCCTTCTAATTTTAAATTTACTTTTCATTACTCATACTCTGAAAGTAGGCCTGAAGTGGCCTGACTGCCTGGAGCGGGTTGAAAGTAATACTTTTCATCCCTAGGGAGAATTACTTTCAACTGACAGCTGATTAATTATAAAAAAAAACAGTTCTATTTTCTGTACAGCCAGTCAATTACAGCGCGATGTAAAATTGAAATAACATAAAGTTAAGTATTTATTAAAGAATTTGTTTTTTTTATATGACTTTATTTTAATATAGTTGCAACTATATCTTTAAAATAACAAAGATTTATATTTTTTCAATGATTAAAATGAAAAATAATGGCTGAATAGCTGACGGGCCATAGAAAAAAAACAAAATCGGCGGGAAAACGGCGAATCCAAATTCAATTTTTTAAAGTCTCCCATTTTTTCTTTAGCTAATCCATGATTTTTATTTTTAGTTTCCTCGTATTCGTAATGAAAAGCACAGTGTTTACCTCGGGATAAAGACATTGCTTTCATCCCTAGGGTAATAATGTACTATTATTGCAGGATAATGTTATGGTTCTCCCTGGCAACGTTCTGATCAAATGGTGGAAAAAGTTATAATGTCAATAAATATCAAATAGTTTCAACAAATTACAGATACATGGATGTGTTTCTTCTTTTCATCTTTTCGCAACCAAAAGTACTTTTTTAGCTTATATCTCAGGTTCCCGATATAGTAGCGGGAGAAAAGATATACTTGTTTTTAACTCTCATCAACAGCTATCAAGTTGCATCAAAATTCGTTCAGTAGTTTTTGTGTGATGCGCGAACGAACAAACAGATAAACTGACAAAATGTTTAAAATTTTTTTTTGTGTTCAGACTCGCCTATATAGCCTAATACAATATGTTTTTCTCAAATATCTTAAATGTACAGACGCAGCTCTTTTACAGCTTTATAATTTATTTATTAGGTTCATCAACAGAACAAAACTCTTATAATGTAACCATATTAAAGCTGTTACTTAGATAATTATACAACTAATTACAGAAGAACACAACATGCTTACGAATAAAAGAAAAAAAAAACAGAAAGGATATGTTTCTATGTCCAGAACTGAAAAGAAACAAAAGAACATGGTTTTCTAAGTAGGATTACAATCTTGTGTTAATTGTGTACATTATCATGAATTATTTTTTAAATGAGTTCAAGTTTACTGAAAAGATGCCCGCTGTACTGTTTCAGGTTACTACTCATTCTTGGAATAGGAGCGTTACAACCCAGGACAGTGTTACGAAATGGGGGTACGAGTGTGGTAAAAGGTTTACGCGGCGGTCGTCGTGGTAATATATGTATAATATAATATAATAGTTTGGATGTGCGTATTATCTTTGTCTGGTGAAAGAAGACATTGCAAGGAAACCTATTTATTCATACCTGAGCGATTGTTGCAACGGCTTTTCAAATCTGCAAATTCAAAATGGCCGACTAAATTTCTCTTCTTCCTATCGGTGACTTCTATCGGCAACGAGACAGTAATGGATGCATAAAAATTTTGTAATAGTTAACTGTTAAAACATGTTTTAACAGTGATACTGGTACTATAAATACCATGCATATTTGGTTAGACCTATCCAGCCCAGTAACATCAATGTTAACATTAACATTTCACCTAAATGTACTTTGTTTTACGAATTTTGCGCATCAGAAGAGACAAAATGACTGCGCATTTCTTTTTGAAGAAAGAGCAAAGTAAGAAAGTTAAGTGATCAACTTTTTGTTGATGTCGAAATATAATTTTAAGAAGGAAAATTATTATGTAGATTATTAAATATTAGCCATTTTAATGATTTTTATTCATTAAACACAAAGTGAAAAATGAAATTTTTATTCACTTTGCGATAGACTAATATCACCATCCCATTCTTCCTTCTGCAAAAATCACCGAAGACGCTACTAAGAAAACATAATATTCTACATTACGAAATAAGTACTTCCGAAACCTTTTCCACCCGGTCTGGCCAGTTCAGCCAGATGGTCAATTTCCCTCCTGGTGGACAAGTGGCGTGCTTACCAGCAAGGAAAAAAGAAGAAAAAATAACATAATTATATTTGACTAACTGCTACCCGTGTCTTCGTCCGCGTGGAATTTAGTCCTTATTACATCTGCCAGTGAAGTTTCGTTCAAATCAGTCCAATTGTTTCGAGGATTATCCAGAACAAACTATTATGAATAACATATAAACATCACATAGTAAAAAGCTTTTATTTAGATATCGTATACGATTATTTGATGCCAGATCTCTTTTGAGAATTACCCTGTGTACAGAAGATGAGTAGTAATTAAATAATACATCTGCACAATTTGATAGCGCTTCACTTGACGATACAGCTAATAATATTTTTTACGACGCCATAGCAGTTTATTCGTCAGAGATACCTACAAACGAGATGTTGAGACACATTGCTATTGCGAGTAATAACTCCACTTAACTGATATGACTTTTTTATTTCTTTATTTAATGTTTATATAAAATAGACCAAGTATAATTCTAAGATTACACCTTGTCATAATTTCGCTTTAAGCATTTAAACTTTCTTCCCAAAATTATAAAAAGGAAACCATTTCTTATGTTTTTAAATTGAAAATACGAATCCAAAACGTATAGGCGGAACGTGTTATATGTGTGTGTAAACAGAGAACAATCCGACTAAATGTATCAAGACAAATGGCGTTTGCAGTAAGGGGTTCGCAATATAAACTGGGCCAGATAAAGAGCCTCATATTGTGCAATATATGTAGCGATTTATCTGCCTTACGAGTACGTAGCTTTCGTACATAGGTACGTACATATTGCAGATATTTGGCACGTTTTATATTTATGCTCATAGTTTTTTGCCAGAATTATAATTAACATTTACTAATCATTAATTCATTTATATATAGTGTCACGCCTTTGTGCCACAAGACAGTCGCATTCCGATTTGAAAGTTTAATAAACTACGGAGTCAGCTTATTGCCGCACGCCGAGTACAACTTTAAACTTTGTGCTGCAATAAAGACTTTTCAATAAAATAGCAGACACAGGATTCGAATCCTAGACTCTCTACCTTATTAGTAAGAAGTCAGTTAATTAATAAAGTTAATTAGCTAAATATTCACAATATTTCCGGGGGTTTCGTATGAGACGACTATGTAAAGTAAGTATTTATCATCTTCACTTAAAACACACAATGGATTTTCATATGGTTTTCAGTAATTAATATTTTACCATGAAAGGTTTATACTTAAATAAAATACAATTTTTATTTGTTGTTTCAATACCGGTTCTTCCTTGAGGATTATGTGCGTACTGACACTGTTATTGGGCCCGAAGGGTAGTAGAGAAATAAAAGGTTGTATATTACTTAGTAGCGAATACTTCTATTTGTGTCAAATGCTGCACAAACCTTAATAAATTCTGTATAATATTGCAACGCAGAGTGTTAGTATTTCTAAAATGCTAAACATATTTTCATTAGTCAATTCCACCAGTGTCTTCTGAGATTCAAGAGCACAAATTTTCCACAAAATATTTTATATGTTGTGGTTATAGAATTGGTCACTTTATGTTGTGGCCGACCATTTCACTAAATGATTTGTTAGGTTAGGTTTCATGAAATCGGCCACATTATTAAGTAGCCATAATTGGCCGTAATTCTTAGTCCGTCACCACACTGACATAATATATTATGCCCGTGTGGTGACGGACTAAGAATACAAGTGTCACCACCCCATCCTTTCCCGTGGGTGTCGTATAAGGCGACTAAGGGAAGTAAGCAATTATCACCCATTGCACTTTACACATTTACTGGTGGTAAGTGAAGTGGGGCTGGGTGCTAAGTGTGAGTACTCACTTGCTATCGGGCCCGAACGGGTCGCTACCACCATCTCCGGTGTGACCAGTCATGAATCACGTCAGTGTTTTTTGGCTATAGCAGAAGATAGTCGTTTATTCTTTCATTTCACATCTGAGAAGTGAAATGGTGCGCAGCGACTTGACTACACTCTCGGTATAGTTGAGTCCAAGAGCGACGGTTACCACTTATCATCAGGTGGGCCATGGCTCGTTTGCCATCATAAGCAACAAAAAAAATATCTGGCTACGGCATAATTTTGAAAAATTTCAGTTGATTGTGCTCTAATGTTGAGTCGAATAACAGCACACCTGAGCGTTATTTATCTACGCCCTATCTATACGTACGAAGGTCGCTGAGGCGCCGGTTGCGGACTAACACAAACAGTTTTCTAGTCAAGAGCAGTCAAATGGGCTGTGTAAAATAATCTTATATATTGTGAGAAAAGATCTAAAATCACGTCCGTCAATAAATGGTTGGTTGGCCGCGATAATACGCTTACATTACGTATTTATCCAATTGTTTTTATATACATTAAGTCAAGAAAGTATTGGGAATGGATGATTTGTTTATGGTTCCAAATAAAAATGTTTGTTTATGGTTCCAAATAAAAATGGATAACAGTTGTGCCAAAACAGGCACAACTGTTATCCATTTTGGTGCGGAGTTTGAGTTGCATCTGTTATTTATATTAAATACAGTGCTGTTTTTAGTTATATCATATCTAGTGTGTATTGCGAATTCCATAATGGACAAAAACATCGAACAAAAAGTTTGTCTTAAATTTTGCATCGCCAATGGAATTTCGTGTTCGGAGTCACTGAAAATGTTACAGAAAGCTTACGGTGAATCGACTTTATCAAAAAAACGTGCTTATGAGTGGTACAAAGTATTTAAAAGTGGTCGAGACGTGAGCAAATTCGACGAAAAAGGCCAGATTTGTGGAAAGAAAATTCTTGGATTTTGCACCACGATAATGTGCCTTCGCACAAGGCCATCATTGTGAATAAATTTTTGTCCAAAAACTCAACAAATACCATCGAGTAACCACCATATTCACCAGATATGGCTCCAGCTGACTTCTTTCTTGTTACTAAACTCAAATTACCACTTCGTGGCACCCGTTTTCAATCGGTAGAAGACATAAAGGAGAATTCGCGGCGAGAACTGAACTCAATTTTGGAAACAGCGTTTAAAAAATGTTTTGATGATTGGATTATTCGTTGGTGTAAGTCTATCGTTTCTGAAGGAGCATACTTTGAAGGGGATAAAATAAATTTGGATGAATAACAAAAATTTTGTGTATTATTGATCTTTTCCCGGTACTTTCTTGACAGAGTAGTAAGTGCTACATATTGATAGGTCATCTCTCATCAAACTCGATCGAGATTTGACAATGGAATGTTGGTCGATTTATCCTTTTAGCAATGTTTTATTCATCATACTTATAAAAAACTGTAGAGAGGTCAATTCTGTACATTGAATATATATTCAAAATTAATATTGGAGGATGAATGGTGATCGATACTGATGCCAAAAATGCGATCAGTAAAACTTTTGTCTGTCTGTCTGTCTGTCGGTCTGTCTGTCTGTCTGTATATGCACGCATGGGTCAAAAACTACCGAAGGGATTTTAACCAAACTTGGTACGATTATAGTCCATACTCCTGGGCAGGTTATAGGCTATATAACATAACGCTAAGACACATAGGAACTGAGCAGTGACGATAAATTTTAAGCAAGTAGGATGAAAATGCCCTTTCGAGTTCTTATCCTCGCATACGTTGATCATACACCAAAAGTATGTATTACAAAGATGATGGTCTTCAAAAGATCTACAAAAAATGGTATTTATTTATCTATTATATATAATTCCAGTGTCACGATATTTGTCGGGGATGAACACCGAGACTACTGAACCGATTTTAACTGTTTTTTTTAAATGTGTGTTTTATTCCAACTTGAGAGATACGATACTTTATATCTCAATTTATAATGGCAATATTTATTCATGAAAAAATATATGGTGGTAAGAAGTTCACCGGGTCAGCTAGTATATAATAATTTCACCGTATCTCAAGGAATTTTATAACACTCAGTGGAAGTTAAATAATTCATCAGCATTTTTATATTCCACTAGTAAATATTTGCAAAGCGAAATGCATTTTGAATGGGAAGCCAGGCAGAGCGTTTTATGTTTTATTATGAGAAATCTTTAAAGCGAAACTTTATATTTATAGGGTTTGCGTCATTATTAGGTAAAAATCTTAATTGTAAAATTAAGTTTACCTGGTCGGTATAATGTATGAAAATACGTCCGACAGATGGCGTAGGCGTCACCCAAAGACGTTAAGTATGATGTGTTATCGAAATTAGCAGTCGGGAGCAATTGTCAGGATGGCTGAATTGGTAAAGCATCTGGACGGTATCCAGAAGATGCAGGTTCAAATCCTGCTCCTGACTGTTATTTTCGATTTCACATTTTTCACTTTGTGTTTAGCGAAACTTTATTTTAATATTTGACTCGCTTCAGTCCGCGACTTCGTCTGCGTGGATTTCACAGAGAGATAAAAAGGTGTGAAAGGTGTTTAGGAGCAACCCGCATGAACTCTTTAACGTGGTAAAAAAAACTGTGCTTATCAAGACAATATTTATCAGACATACGAAATTTTATTCAAATCTAAAAAAATGTCGATTGGCCAAACCTAAATAGCTTATTGACTTTTTTATATACTTACATATTTTATAATTAACATTTTTAACTGCCTCGGTGGTGTAGCGCTAGTGTATCCATCCTTCCATCCATCCATCAGACATTCAACGTCCACTGTTGGACATAGGCTTGCCTAAGAGAACGCCACAACGAGCGGTCTCGTCATGGGGGATAATGCCGTAATAACGCTTGACTGCCAGGCAGGTTAGCGATCGCAGTGGATGTTGTTATTACTCGAGGGAGTGCTGCTGCCCACTCCCCCGGTATTCCCTCTGTCGGCTCTTACGACTCCCGTGGGCAGAGAGGGGTGGGACAATTCTAAAGCCGGCCCCAAGTTTGCGACT
The DNA here is from genome assembly GCA_948253155.1 of Leucoma salicis. Taxonomy (NCBI): domain Eukaryota; kingdom Metazoa; phylum Arthropoda; class Insecta; order Lepidoptera; family Erebidae; genus Leucoma; species Leucoma salicis. The sequence goes on from OX411803.1 coordinate 18,290,388, forward strand.
GCTAATCATGAGGTCTCGGGTTCGATCCCCGGGTCGGGCAAAGTTATTGAGCTTTTTCCTAAAAAGAAAAATTCTCAGTAGAAGCCCGGAGTTTGGAAATGTGCCCCATAGACGTCAATAGGCTCGCCCCCTATTACGTGGGACTTAAACATAGCTGGCGAGTCGTGGGGTGTGTAATACACCTCTGCCTACCCCTTCGGGGAATACAGGCGTGATGATATGTTTGTTTTTATATATTTTATAAGTAGGTACGTGTATTCAATTCAGTATCTATATTTCATTCAATGTTTAAGGGTGTCTGACAGACATTAACATCCAATCATTTCCATAAACTTTTTTATTTGTATTGTTAGTAGGATTAAAGTATATTCTCAGCGAGGTGGCTAGGTGGAAGGACGATGCTCGCCAAGCTGCTGTAGCCCGTTGGCGACGTCTCAAGCTGGTCTTTGGGCCGTAGGGGCGCTCCAACCGCTGCTGGAGGAGAGGGAGGGGTGACGGCATGGATTCCTAACCTTCCGACTAGTACAGGTACTGTCGGGGCACAGTTGCTTTGGCAGATACCAGCACATAGTTGCAAGGAGGGAGACAAATCCGTGTTGTCACCACTGCAGCTGCGACAAGGACACGGCACGGCACACACTCGGGTCGTGCTCGGCTTGGGCCGAGCAGCGCCGAGAACTCGTCGCGGCAATAGGTGGGGAACTCTCGCTGCCGAGCTTCATCAGAGCAATGCTCATCATCGCTCTGACGACGCTCGTCAGTGAGACGCGTGGTTGCCGGAAGCGTCGCTAAAAGAGGGTAAGTCGCCGGTAGACCACTGAAGTAATGTCTACCAGTTCCAGTGGACTGGCAACACAGGCGGGGAGACGGCACGCGGCGGGTTTATTTAGTGGCCGCTTGACAGCCCCCTTAGAATGAAAAACGAAACGTTAGACGATCTTTCGTTTCAAGTCATTGTAATTGATCAACAGTCCGACGCATGATTCCTGATTAGGTAGTCGAGATTTTGACGCGTGATTCAGTCGACCAATCACAAATAATCACAATGAACGAAAGTTCGTGTAAAGTTTCGTTTTTCATTCTAAGGGGGCTGTACTCTTAGTATTGCGGACCCTATGAGCAGCGGTAACCACATACCATCAAGTGGGCCATGGCTTGTTGTCTATCACAATATAGGTATTATAGAAATATATATTCTCCGTATTCTCTAGTGATTCTACATAATATTTCTGAACTTCTGGTAGGTTTTAAAATTGGTAGGATTTTCTTCGTGCACAGATACGCACGATAAAAGGCAAGGACAAACAAGTAAGAGCTTATAAGAAACAAAGTACATATATTGCAACGATGTTTTCACAGTAGTTGATTGTGTAGATTCATTCATTTCATTTATACTACGCTGGCTCAGTGCGGGTTGGCAAACTTCACACGCATTTGAGTCAAAAATCAACTTAGATAGTTATTATTATTAACCTACTACGTAGCCTTCAAGCGTGGCCATCTCTATAGAAAGGGGTAGGAGGTGGCTTCTTCTCCATAATTCATAATCATAATTCATTCTTCTAATAAGGGGAGGGTAAGGGAGTAGGAACCTCCGACACTCACTAACCCTACGAAATACAACAATATGTGTCCCTACTGTCACTTTCGATCTTCTGTAAAAGGGTGGTACTTCCCTGATCAAGCCCGCCTATTTATGCTGGAAAAAGCAAGGCTGTATGTAAATGTTTTAAAATGGATCTCTATATAAATATTCTAAAATGTAAATCATAAAACTTAAAGTATTTACAACATGCACATGAAAACATTACTTTGTAAGCGCGTAATTATTCCATGTCGCATTTTGGTAAAATACCTGCCGTGCGTTTATTTTGGAAAATGTAAGCATCTTTTATATACAGTTAGACAGACTATATATTATTACAATATAGGCAAATTTATGCAACATCTGTGATATTAAGTATGCACGAGTACATACGAGGTAAAGTAATTTATAAAAAGCCGCAGCAGCATCATAGAAAATGAATCGAGCATTCGTTTTGCTCGCCTTTGCTGAAGTAGTGTATTGACAAAAAAGCTGCTACTTTGCTTTTAACAATTTATTTGGATTCGAATATTAGCAAAGCGGAAAAATCAGTATGAATGGAAACTACAATACAAAAACAATGTTAATTGCACAATATTATATACCAAGTTTTAAAGAAAATTATAAATTTAATACAAAATGTACTATGAGTATATCGCCATCATATTTGTTGACTTAATCGAGCCAAAGTGCACCGTCTTATCTTATAGTCGCAGTAGACAACTTATATCTACTGTGTATATTATTTTATTTACAAAGTCGGCTTCTAGTTTAATAGCTATAATATTTACTTAACTCTCTCTTCTTGCTCCAAGGAAAGGGTAAGTTAAAAGCTTTCCACTTAAATTATCTAAGTTTCAGGACACAAACATACACTGTGCAAGTCTATATTAATCTGTGGTCGAGTCACTTCTCTCTTCTCTGTTTGATCGTTGTTCGCGTATATCATGTGTTACTTCATTGTTGTATATAATCTTTAATAATCTTATAATATAAAAGTGTTTATAGCCATCCATCCATCCATCAGCCTTTTAACGTCCACTGCTGGACATAGGCCTCCCTCATGTTAAGTATGATGTGTTATCGAAATTAGCAGTCAGGAGCAATTGTCAGGATGGCTGAATTGGTAAAGCATCTGGACGGTATCCAGCAGATGCAGGTTCAAAATCCTGCTCCTGACTGTTATTTTCGATTTCACATTTTTCACTTTGTGTTTAATGTATAGTGCTAAGCATGTCAAATGCTAAAAATATATATAAAAATATCTAAATATACAAGAATAATCTTTTAGCTATTAACTACATAATATATCTTCAATATCCTTACCTGTACAGTTTTGTGGGTTTTAGTCTTAGACGGGATAATTATTTATACCTAAAACTCATAAAAAGTTTTACTGAATTGAGGTGAACTTTGAGCCCGTTAGTGGTATGTTTATAAAGCGCTCACATCGTAGCGACAACGACCTAAGTCGAGTCTGTCCTTAAAAATAAGTATATTTTTTTCTGTGAATAAGTAAAATAGGAACAAAATAAATATTACACATGTTCGAGATCATTGATACGTCTGTCATATAAGAACTATTGTTCTTTTAAGAGATCGATTGACGTATAGGTAGATGTATCAGAAGTTTGTTTTTACACCTATGTAACAATTTTCGTTTTTTTTGAATCCGTACTCTTTATAAACAAAACGTTTTGGAATTTATTTCTCTTACTATAAAGATACGAAAAAACTAATCCAGCTGAGTAGGTAAGAATATTTTTTTCAGGGATTTTACCTTAACATCAAGAGAGCATTGATACGATTACTGCTTCAGGATCTATAAAATAGGTTGCATACATTTATATATAGATAGCTATCTTTTATTTGAACATCACTACGTATTAGTGTAATAATTACATAGCATAACGCCTGTTTTCCCTGAAGGGGTAGGCAGAGGTAACGTGTAGTAAGTAATTACAATATCACAAATGGACATTATATGAGCATGAAAATAGACATAAGTCCAGGAGCAAACCAAAGTAACGTATTAGAGTAAGTCGTTCCAGGAGATATTCCTTAAATGTGGGGAGATTGACATGGAGTAAGTCATGTGTAGGAGGAACACCGAGGGAATGGACAACAGTGTTTATAACACCTACTGCGATCGCCAACCTGCCCAGGGATTATAACGTATAGCCTCAAAATTCTAAATATGTGCTCACATATTTAGAAATGCCACCCAGTCACGGCAGCTAAGCTATTCCGTGGCCTCACAGTAGCGGGCCGGGTAATGGTGGATTTGGGGGTGCAAAGAATCCCCGGTCACGATACGGCTACCGAAAAGAAAGACCCCTGGCTCTGGTAACACACAACATTCAAATTTTGAATGTTGTGTGTCAGTATTGTAGTGTCAGGATTGTAGGGTTGTCAGTAGTCCGGGGAACGTTCGCCACCTACAAAGCCTCCCGTGAAGGTGCGACCGTTGTCGGACGCGTCGCTCAGAAGAGGGTTCCCGAAAAGGTAAGTCGCCGGAAGGCCACTGAAGTAATGTAACACAGTTCCACTGGTCTACAGCGGTGACGGCACACGACGGATTTACTTAGTGGATGAGGGCCCCACACTAACCGGTTCGTTGCCCCGAATGACGGGGTGATTCACAAAAATAGGGTTGTTCGAGAAGAGGATGCAGGCACATCTCCAATTTGGAAAGCTACTCTTCCACCGAGATGGTGATTACCAGTCCCAAAAAGGTGTTGGGTTTATCGTACGCTGGTCTCTCACAGGCAACAAGGAGAAGATTTAAAGTATGTCAAGAAGTGTAGCCTATCTTTTTCTTAGAATAGCAAACGGTATTAGTTGAAAGTCATACAAGTCTATGCATCGACCTCCACACAAAGGAGCACATTTCGAAGGCCATCTACTCACCTAAAACCCACTTTACGGTGGTACTGAGAGACCTCAACACGATATTAGGCAAAAGACCAAAGGATGAGCGGTTTGAGCAAAAAAAAATCTATATGGGCCATATGTCGGCTAAATTTTCTGGAGAAGGAAGGCAGGTATTCTTTCTTTACGACCCAGTCACAAGGAAATGGATCTGAATCAGCTCTAATGGAGGATTAAAACTGAGAGTGATCAGCAGTCAGGAGCATCTTGAATTTTAGCATGAAACTCAAGAGGTCACGCTTAATGAAGTTTACGCTACAACTAATACCGCCCAGTATCCAAACCCCGAGAGCTTTTAGCTCTTACTACAGAATCGCTTCCAATGTCTAAATGAGTGCGTATCAGCGACCGATATGAACAACAGTTGCGTGGAAACTCTCAATGTGGTCACGGACCATCCTAACAAAGCCATGACCTAAGTCATTACGTCATGGCTCATCTTGTCAATAGAACTCAAAAGCTTTTTGGTACCAAATTTCTCTTATGGAGAGGAGAAAAGTAATGGCAGTCCAGTTCTCAACCGATTGGTTAAACAGGCAGATCTTCAAGGCTGTGCTACATGGTATTTGCCAATTAAAGCAATGGGTAGGCCCCTCGTATGAAGAACCGACAACCGTTAGTGAAAAAAGTTTTTCGATTGGCGATCACGTGTTGGAGGACACAGCGTAAGACGGCCTCCCACCAGATAGCCCAACGATCTGGTCAAAGCCGAGCCGTTGGATGCAGTCAGCACAGGTCCACGCGTTATGGCGCTCCGTTGGAGAGGCCTATGTCCATTACACATGTACTTATATTAAAAGTCTGATGGATGGATCTATAGAGTAAATTTAACTGCTTTGCATTTATCTGCATTGCATTTTAAGTGATTGTGCGCACCCCAGAGTGTGTCCCAGTCTGCAAATATGAGATACTGAGCTAAACTAACGACACTAACCAAGCCATTAATAATGAATAAAAAGTGCGTTAGAGCCAAAACCTTGCCTTTACAACAGCTAGCTTCATATGATTCAGATTGGTAACACCCAAACTGAACATTGTTTTTAGTTAAATATATACGAGTATCATGTGGCATAACAAATTTATAAGTTCAAATAAAACATTTTTTTTTGAAAAAGAAAACCGCCTTCCTTTGCACCCATGAACTAAAAAGCAATAAATAATTGATATTTAGATGCGATTTCCGTGCTAGACACCTACTGATGTGTTTGAAGCCGGTGCCAAAATTGTTTTTAATGTTATCTAAGTATTTATTATGAATTTTTTTGTTACTTTTGGACTTGGTACCGGCTTCAAACACATCAGTAGGTTTCTAGCACGGACAATCGTATCTAAATACCAATTATTTATTGCTTTTTAGTTCCTGGGTGCACGAGAAGGCGGTTTTCTTTTTTTTTTAATGTTTTATTTTGTGCTTTTTAGTGTTTTTTTATAAAATAGCTTAGAGTACGTCGTACATGATGGGGAGGCCTCCCTAAACGAAAAAAAATCAGGCAACGAAAAATATCATTGTTGTATACATTTTTATAGATTTTTGTTGGTTTTTTTTTAAACTACTGCACCGATTTCAATTAAATTTAAATGGGACCATTTTGGAACAAACCCCTTTTAAACAAAAAAAAGAATTTTGTAAATCCGTCAACATATGACGGAGTTATGCCTGAACATACATAAAAAAAAATATAAACATCTGATAACCTCCTCCGTTTTTTTGAAGTCGGTTAATTATAACCAACGGGCGAACACTAACATTATGTAAAACTGACAGTTAAGTATATGTACAACTATAATAAACATAACTATTTTGTTTGGAAGTTTGACATAGAGGTGGAAACAAGTGTTAATGTTTACTGATGTACTCGTATATTGTATAAACACACTGTGTTTGATATAGTTGTGACGTAGTTACTAAAGTGTTAAACTCAACGCCACACCTCGAATTAAAATTTTGTTGTTTGTCTCGACGCAGGCGTATGCATTGCTCTAGTTTGATGTAGGTAGTAGAAGTGAGATTATATAGTAAAAGTTTATATTACACACAAAAGTTTATTATGTGAAATACACGTAATGATACATTATACAGTTATTGCACGTTGTTACAATGTTGCACTGTCGCTACACCTGTATATTATGCTCGTGGAAGTCGTTATATCTTACACGATTATCCCATCAAACTTCGAGGTACGGTTTAACGCTGTACCTAGGAGTGTAAACACGTCCTGTTCTTTCACTGAGACCCCGAATTATCATCCTATTTTGATATGAGCTATCTAATCTAATTAATTTTCTAAATCATAACATACATAGCATCACGTCTGTGTTCCCCGAAGGGGTAGGCACAGGCGTATTACACACCCACGGTTCGCCAGCTATGTTTAAGTCCCACGTAATAGGGGGCGAGCCTATTGACGTCTACCGGGCACATTTCCAAACTCCGGGCTGCTACTGAGAATTTTTCTTTTTACGAAAAAGCTCAATAACACTGCTAGACCCGGGGATCGAATCCGAAATCTAAATAAATTTAATTCTAAATCATATTAGGTATGCATTTTATAGTAAAGATCGACTATATAAAGTATTTGGGTAAATATTAGAATAATAAAGGCAAATATAAGAAAATTGACTATTTATATGAAAATACATCGCACTATTATACGATATCAATACTTTTCTGTATGATAAAACGCTTATACTAAAACATTAATTCCTTTTAAGATAAAAGATATATTATCTTTTAGATAAGTAGAAATAACATTTACAAGAATGCGACATACAGTCTTGTTTTTCTGCGAATGCTTGAAAAAGCTAATAACCAGCCTCTGGCGACGGATGACCTACCGCCTTTGTCGAACTCGGCCGAGAAAAGTCGTATTAGTAAAATTTCAATTAGAAGAGATACAAATACAGAGAAAAAAGCTGTGGCTGTCTTGGTCAACGCAACCAACCAAAAGACATAGATATCCTTATTATTTTTTATTAATACTAGTGGACCTGACAGACGTTGTCCTGCCCGAACAGAAGAAAAAATCCTGAAATCCTATTGTGGCGCCACCTACCGGGCCCAAATGTGAATCTATACCATCCCGGTACTTACACAAACATACACAAACAATTTCGTTTAAGATCGGTCCAGGAGTTTAGGAGGATTTCACTGACACACACACGTACCTACAGTAGAATTATATATATAAAGATATGGATAGAGTAAATATAGTATAATATCAATCAATCAATCAATCAGCCTATTGCAGTCCACTGCTGGACATAGGCCTCTCCTAACACGCGCCATTGCACACGGTCCTTCGCCTTCCGCATCCAGTCTGTCCCAGCGACCTTTTTGAGGTCGTCGGTCCACCTAGCTGGGGGCCGTCCTACCTTACGCTTACCAAGTCGCGGTCTCCACTCTAGGACACGCTTGCTCCATCTGCCGTCGGTCCTTCTGCAGATGTGACCAGCCCATTGCCACTTCAGCTTACTGAGCCTGCGAGCTATGTCGGTAACTTTGGTTCATTGTCGGATTACCTCATTACGAATTTTATCCTTCAAAGAGACACCGAGTATAGCCCTCTCCATAGCCCGCTGCGCGACTTTCAATTTGTGGACTAGTCCCACTAAACAATATGTCCGAAACTATTACCGTTAAACCACGACGAAAAATATTGTATCTGTTCTACGATTAGAGATGGCGTCAGGCATTATTTCCCCGTTTTATTCAGCAAAAAACTTATTGGATTAGCTTCGCAAAAATGAGATTTCATGATATCAGATTTACAAAAAATTTATGTTTTGAAAATGAAAACGTTTTTCTTTATTCTCCTTGCTTTTCTAAAACACCAATTCTTAAGGAATGAAATTCTCCAACACATTTAGTACAAAAATATAAATATGTAAGGAACTATAATTATGATCTAATTACATTTTTACAGAAAATACTAATGTGCAAACACATCTATAATAAATTAGTTGAGAGATACGTTAGGCAATTTTTAATAATTTGCCTAACAATATTAAGACTAAACGAATATCAAACTTAGTTTTATATACATAGCTTTAATTAAGAAACTCGTACTATAAGTTAGTAAGCGAACAGCGTGGGAATACTTTATTAGGACGAGTACCATGCATTGCATAGTTCGAGTTATTATACTGTGGCTCTAACTTTGGATGAAGTGTTGTTGTTTGCAACATAATGCATCTATTAAAATAAGTGTGTTATTGCGTATAAGCATTAGACGTTATCAAATCATGTCCTGCAATATAAATTACGAACTGGCAGATAAGGAACAATTCTTTACTTAGTAGTAACAATCTTGAACTCGGCTCAGTCCGTAAGCAGTGCAATTTTACGAAGCTTCTCGCCAGCTTACGAGATCGTTGCTCTAATTGGTGCCTGTCTTAAGTCATGTCTCTGTGGGTCTAACGAGACATTTCTCTTTAGACGTCATTTAGCCAACAATGAGTGCTTTCAAGATACAAACTCCTTTAATGAGCAAAGTATTGGATAAAATTGATGCAACTGTTATTGAAGCTTCTAGGGTTAAGTCTAGTCTGAAACATGTCTAAGTAAGTTATCAACGGCCATAGTGAAGAAATAAACAGATAATTGTATAATATAATCACTGTTAGTTTTATATTTGTAACAGATTTTACTGTCCTTGTTTTATCAATACTAGTTTCTATTATATTCATACATATTTAGCCTCCAATTGAATTCAATATATCAACGTCATAAATAATCTCTGAACAAATAAGCCATCCGCTTTTTCCGGTATAAAAGTAGCCTGTCTTTTTCTGAAGGCGTTCAAAATCAGAAAAGTCTGATATTTATTTAGATACATAGAGATAGATTATTAGATATACAAAAGCTAGTTTTTAGGTTATATCTCAGGTTCCCGATATAGTAGCGGGATAAAATATACGAGTATACCAGTTGTTATGTCTAATCAAAAGCTATCAAACAAAAAAAGTTTCATCAAAATCCGTTCAGTAGTTTTTGCGTGATGCGCGAACAAACAAACAGATAAACAGACAAACAGACAAAAATCTATATAGCCTTATACAGTATTTTTTTCTGAAATATCTTAATGTACAGACACAGCTCTGTTACAGTTTTATAATATTTGACCGACTAGTATAAATTTCAACATTGGTCTGTAATTAAAATAAAATAACTCAAATTTGACTATAGTTGATAGGTAAGTTGCATTAGTCCTGGCTGGCGCTGTCACTTATTTAATTATTACCCATCTGATGCTGGATTCTTTATTTGTGTGCTTATTGTATTGATGTTAATTTAATAATGGTCAAACATTTAAGTTCACATTTACAAGTTCATCAAATATGTTGGACAGACTGAAGAACGGGCGATTGCTATAACGCTTGTTGCGTGAGCAAAGAAATATTTTGATGCGGTGTGTATTAGAAACGTAAACCGAGTAATTTATTATTAACGGAAATTTTTTGCTCCTTGGGAACATTCCACATCCACATGCTCTTATATGTCACATACATTTTTCTTTTTTTCGTGTCCAATGGCGTTGTTAGATGAATGTCCAATTAAAAATTATTCAGCTGATGTTGGTCACATTGTTGGACATAATTTTAAACTTTCTCGTTTTATATTTGCCTTGTATATACAATATATAAAAGTTACTTGTTTGATTTTGAAATTCGATGTGTGTATAGACTTCAGTTAGGTGTGTTATATTAATCCTACTTATATGTCTTGTGTGTCCAGTGGGCCTAGCCAAGATGCTTTCTATGATCGCTAACGCTAATAGAAAACTCTTTAAATGTATGGGAATTTGACATCTTTAACCATAGATAAAGAACCTATATTTATCTAAGTCTTTAACAATATCTATAACGCTAAGTCACGTGAGTTAACGTTAGAGATGTCAAATTTCCATACATTTTAATAGTTTTCTATTAGCGTTAGCGATCATAGAATGCAACTTGGCTAGACCCACTGGTAGTAATTAATTTCTCTCGTTACGATGAGAAATGGAGGTTGTGGTTCAACCCACTGTCACAATAATAAAAAATCACCGAACTAATATACTCTATGCAAAAACTTGTAACTATTTACAAATGCTATAGTGTTCATTTATGATATATTATACGGGACTAAATTGCCGTATTTTATCATCCTTTGGGCGTCCGCTAATGGACTTAGACTTCCGCCAGACAGGCCGGTGCCCTGTCGCTGGTATCTATTGGATCTATGTAGCTTTCCATGGACCAGACCGTGCAATCCTGTAGGATACGTTGTCTCCAGTCATATGTTTTAAACCTACCTTTAGCATTTTAGTTTAACATTTTAACTCTTCTTGTATTTACTTAGTGAAATAAATAATGTATTGTCCAGTTAATAATGTATAAATAGTATTTTTTACTATACTTCCAAAACTCAATTCCGTTCGTTTCGACATCTTCCTTCTTTCTTTTTCTTGCTAAATACATTTCGCTTGTTTATTTATTTTATTTATTTATCTTAAATAAGTCAATTAACTGAACAGATGGCGGAGTAATTATGTGTTATGGGTTCGATTCCTACACAGGATAACTCATTGTGTGATCCAGAAATGGTTGTTTTGTGTCTGGCTGTACTTTGTGTCCGTAACATTGTATGTTTGTAAAGTCCTCGCACTACAAGGATTATTTAGGGCAGAAAAATATACAAATTTCCTTTTAGACGGGCCTCGTGGCGTAGTCGGTAGTATATCCGAATTCCGCACACGAGGTCGTGGATACGATTCCCACTCAGGACAATTATTTGTGTGATTAACATAGATATTTGTACTACGTCTGGGTGTTTTCTATCTGTTATATGTATGTATTTACAAAAAAAAATGTAATTTATGTATTATATCCGTAATCTGGTATCGATAGCACAAGCTTTAAGCTTAGTTTGGGATCAGAGGACGTTGTGTGAAAATGTCCGTGAATATGTATGTATTTATCTATACTATTATAAAATTGCAATAGAACTGTGTCTGTACTTTCATGATATTTGAGAAAAAATGACTTTAATAGGCGTGTCTAAACACAAAACATTTTTTTTTAGAATGTTTGTCTATTTGTCTGTTCATCTGTTTGTTTGTTCGCACATCACACAAAAACTGCTGAACGGATTTTATGCAACTTTTTTTATTTGAAAGGTCTTGATTTGACTTAAAAACTGGTAGACATTTTATCCCGCTACTATATCGGGAACCTGAGATATAACCGAAAAACTAGCTTTTGGCTGCGGCTAAGCCGCTGGCAAAGGCTAGTATGTATATAAAACTAGCTTTCATGCAACAGAATTAAATTTAAATGTTCATAAAAATTTGCTCCATGCAAAATGTACCTATGAGAAAAATAATTTTATTTACTACTTCTATCATGAGTTTTTCAAAAATTCTAATTAACTATCGGTCCAGCCGTTTACCGTGTAACTAACCCGACTTTGTTTTATATATATATGTGTATAAATAATACTTACTAACTGGGCTTCCTATACCAAATTGAAGTACAAAATAACCTTTATACCAACGCATAGATTTATATTGTAAGAAGTTATGAAAGCGTTCTTGGAATTCACTTTCCGAGTGCCAACTACGACATTTCTAATACCGGTCAAAATGTTGGCCTACATTAACACCAAGAATTTATTCCGATAGGTACAGGCGGTTTCGTGCCTGAGATTCCGCACTTATAAAGCTGTTCCCAGACTCTGATATACTCGTAGCTTCGCACTTCTAGTTGTGAAATATAATTCTGAATTTTGTCCTTTTCTCTCTATCCGTTTCTCATTGTTTAAACTTGACATAAGACATTTCATACATTACAGATCATGCATCATTATGACGATTTTCAAATTAAAAAGTAGTAAGTGTTTAGTATATGAACACATTATTATATTGTATATTACATTTTTTCATTCATTTATATAGGTATATACTAAATCTAGGCATTTTTTTAAAGTATGTAGTAAGTATTTAGTTTATGAATACATCTTATACTGGCTGATCTGGCGAACTTCGTACCGCCATATTTTATTTCCGTGAATATAACTTCCGGTAAATTCAAATCAGCAGGGTTATCAATAATTCTATAATATATTGACACGTTTGACGTATCGAAAGTAATTAACCCGTCAAATTAAAAAGTACCGGAAATGTTACATGTTACGTACGTACCTAATGACAAAAATTTAGAGAAAATTACCATTTAAAGTGCGACCAAGTAATGACATAAAATTACAATTAAATAATATCGACCATAACTATTGTAATACCTTGTAACGAACAATATTTTTCGTTTTTCCTTAAAATTTTATTGAATTAACGTCACTCTATCCATACTATCAAATATGTAAATTTGTTGTTAATATATTGAATGAAGATGTTTCTTAGTCTTTTGTCTCATTCAATTACGTTTCATATAGTGAAATTTCAAAAAAAAAAATTTGATTCTTTTAAATTTTCTTTTATACAAACCTTGTCCTGACAATAACGAACACGAAAAATAAAGAATTTCTGATTTTGTGCAGTCATTTATTTATTTATAAATATGATTTCTCTAACCTGTTTTTCTGTCAGTCCGCAAGATCTTCCTTATTTCTTTATGAAATTCCATGCTTAACTCCTCATTTTAATGCATATCGTGCCGGCTAATAAGAAAAATTAGACCGATCTAATAAAATGTACCGCTTGTCTTTTTGAGATTTAAGATCCTCTAGATCATCTCTTCTTTAGTAGATGCGGCATTCCGCACGGGTCCACTAGTGTTATTTAAATGACTTATAGTTTTATATAAATTTCATAATTACTAAATTCTGCGCGCGACTTTATCCGTGTGACCTTTAGACTATAAACATGTCACTCTACACCACATTAATTATTTTTATGAAAAATTATATAATATAGTATGTTTGCTTAATTTGATGATAACGATTGGGTTCTTATGACGGCCTCGTGGCGTAGTCGGTAGTGTAACTGACTTCCGTGCACGAGGTCATGGGTTCGATTCCCATTCGGGACAATTATTTGTGTGATGAACACAGATATATGTATAGCATCTGGGTGTTTTCTATTTATTATATGTATTTATATAAACTTGTAATATGTATTATATCCGTAATCTGGTACTCACAGCGCAAGCGTTAGGGACCAGAGGACGTGGCATGAAATGTCCGTGAATATTTATATTTCCATCAGCCTTTCGACGTCCACTGCTGGACATAGGCCTCCCCAATAGGGGATAGTGCCGTAATCGCCACGATTGGCAGGCGGGTTGGCGATCGCAGTGGATGTTGTTAATACTCGAGGGAGTGCTGCTGCCCACTCCCCCGGTATTCCCTCAGTCGGCTCTTACGACTCCCATGGGTGGAGAGGGTTCGGACAATTCTAAAGCCGGCCCCACACGGCCATTTATATTTATGCGTAACAAACACACTTTCACATCTAAATATCAGTCCATAAATCAGTTTATTGTGGCAAGGAACTGGAATTAAAGTAAAAGTAAAAAAAAATAGTAAATTTATAAGAATACAATAATAAGACATAAACATTTTACTAAAGTGAAGGAAGTATTCACATATAAGTCTGACGCCTTCCTTACCAAGATATATGCAAAGAAATCTGGTAACTTTATCACAGTGAAAGTGTCAGGTAGTTGTGTACGTTTATGTATTGAATTAGTAGGTACTTAAACAACTTCTACAAATAGGCTGATTTGGATTTTTTGTAGTGATTGTCATTAATGAGATTTTGAGGTAAACATTATTATCTACATTCTAGCAATAAATCTCGACAATAGCTACGAAATAAAAAATAAAGGAGGTTTGTTGAAAAATACAGCAGTAAACAGCTCACCGTGGTTTTTGTCTTTACTTATTTATAAAGTACTAGCTTTTGCCCGCAGCCAAAAGCTAGTTTTTAAGTTATATCTCAGGTTCCCGACATAGTAGTGGGATAAAATGTATACCAGTTGTTAAGTCTAATCAAGAGCTAACAAAAAAAGTTGCATCAAAATCCGTTCAGTAGTTTTTGCGTGATGTGCGAACAAACAAATAGACAAACAGACAAAAAAATATGAAAAAAATCGTTTTGTGTTTAGACACGCTTATATAGCCTAATCGCAGAATAGATACTAGTCCTACGGACAGAAACGTCACTTCCATTAAAACCTGTCCAAAATCTCTCAATAATAGCCTGCTAAATCTTAATAATAATACTAATTGTTCGTAACGAGAAGAAATGTACCTTATGGACACAAAAATACAGTTGAGATTGTTTTGCCCGCCAGATGATCCTCGGGCAACCGCGTCATTCAACAAATGCGCTAGGGTTGCACCTATGATCGTCGCGGAAATAGGGGGAGACCTCTCGCTGCCGAGCGTCGTTAGAGCAATGCTTGGCAGCGACAGGAACTGGGCCACGGTCGCTGCCTTCTGCGAGGAGGTTATCTCGCGGAAGGAAGCGGCGGAGAGAGCCAGGGAGGAGGATTCTTACGCTGATCCGAACCGCCGCCAGCGACCGGGGCGGCGCAGGCGCAGGTACTTGTGCCTCATGCCACCCTAGCTGAGGCTGCGGGTGGATGGACCGGGGAACGTCCGCCACCCGCAAGGCCTCCCGAGAAGGTGCGACGCTCCGTGCGCGGATGCGTCGCGGTACCCGAAAGGGTAAGCCGCCGGCGGAACACAGAAGGAATGTAACATGGTTCCAGTGGCCCGCCAATAAAGGCGAAGAGATGGCACACGGCGGGTTTCTTTAGTGGGCGCAGGCCCCACACTACTCTGTTCGTTGCCCCCAACGACGGGGTGTGCCGTTAGGAACATTTTTTCCCGCCTAAACAAAACAAAAGAAAAAAAGAGTTGCACCTATGATGATTTTACTACATCAAGCTATCTCCCTTGCGGGTTAGGCAGAGAGAACAGAGTGACAAAGGGCTCTGGTCTTGCATACATCTCTCGCTTCCTCAACGTTCATAATTCTCTTCATACACTCTCCGGTTTCCGCTCGCCAGTTTCGGAGACTCTTGACTCCCGACAGCAGCAAAGCTGTCGCTTATAAAACTTAAAACTTTATTTTTCTAGTAGATTCTAAGTTATTACTTTTTATAGGTATCATTTTAAATGTTATTTTCAAGTCAGATTTTTTTTTATACATTGTTTTTTTTTGTTGATCATATGCGTTTAGAGCTTTAGCTTTGAATTTTCGGTTATTAAATTTTATTGTCGAAATACCCTAAATCGCGTAAATAATTTTATTTTAATCAATACAACAAGCGCTAGCGCATATGGGCGCATGCGACAGTCTTCAGTCGGTTGTACCGTAGTCGGTACGCGAAGCGGTAGGCATTTAACTCGGGGCCTTGAGCGATGTACGCCTGGCCTAAAACTACTAACAGACGTTCCGATTTGGCTGGTTCCGACCATAATTAGGCCGGCCAACCATTCCGACATTGCTATAGACGTTCCGACAGTCGGCTGTACAACCGTCTAGGGATGCAAGAAGAACCAAAAAGTATCGATATAATAATATATCGTATCGATATTTTTTTTTAAATATTGATATTGGTTTTGATATATCGAAAAAAAGCTATATGGTGGCTGTAAAGTCGGTTTACGGAGGATAATTTTACGTAATAACGTCATATACGTTGTCTTAATTTCACAAACAATGCATCGGTTGACATACATTTTTCGGACCGTGAGACTTTTTCGTGCGTGCAGCCGGTAGGTATTCATCGTTATCACGTCAAAAAAATATCGATATATCGGTGATTTTTTTTTTCACTTTGCAATAGGAATAATCCTTGTATCGCGAAGGACTTTACGAACATACCATTTCACGGACTTTTTTACGGCTGGGTTACCGAGAGGGAGTACTCGCTTACTATCGGACCCGTGCAGCCACCACCGACCACTGAAGTAATGTAAGATAGTTCCAGTGGCCCGCCAATGTAGGCGGAGAGACGGCACACGGTGGGTTTATTCAGTGGGTGAGGGGCCCAAACTTCCATGTTCGTTGCCCCAAACAGTGTGCGATTAGGTACATTTTTTTCCGCCCTAACAAAAAAAAGGCTTACAGGTGTCCTCACGATATTTTCCTACACAGAATAGTGATCATTTGTCAACAAAGACACTTATAATGTATACGGAAAGTTTTGAAAAATTTGAGATATATGCTATGCCTCGGCCTCGGACCGGATATCGACCTCGATACCACTGCCTTTTCAGTCCTTGGTTTTACCATTGTGCTTGTTTTCTAATAACTAACAAAGATTGTCCCTTCTTTATATATACGATACAACTGGCCAATAAATTATTGTAAGTACTTCTAATGACCTTGCCAAGTAAAAGACACAACAATTTTAGTAAACAAACCTTGTGTTTGTCAAAGACGGCAGGAGTAAAAATTGAAACTAGTATTGTAATTCTGTTTCTAAATTCTGTAGAAATAATATTATTATTTACTGATAATATAATTGAAAATGAGTTTGTGAGTTTGTTTATTACGTCGTAACTATAGAACCAATCATCGTGAAATATATAGTCTAGTCCAAAAATAGAACATAGTATCTACCTTTTAATTCCAGAAAAAATAATAGTTCCTATAGGATGACTATTTATATATTTAGTTCTGAAGACCACATGGACGAAATTCCGCAGAGGGTCTAGTAGAGAGAGAGTCTTATTATTAAAACTGAGACATTACGATTTTAGAAGTAAAGAGAGAAGGGGTAGTTAATTAGGGTGGTGATCGCAGATATACTTAGAAGAATCTTTAATAAACTTGATACAACTGTATACATGGTAGTTAATTGTTTTGCTTGGCCGTGTGGGCCGGCTTTAGATTTGTCACACCCCTCTCCACCCATGGGAGTCGTAAAAGCCGACTGAGGGAATACCAGGGGAGTGGGCAGCAGCACTCTTTCGAGTTTTAACAACATCCACTGCGATCGCCAACCCGCCTGCTAAGCGTGGCGATTACGGCACTATCCCCCATTCTTGGGGAGGCCTACGTCCAGCAGTGGACTTTAAAAGGCTGATGGATGGATGGATGGAATTGTTTACAACTATATCATATTCAAACACTTGTCCAGCTCAGCTCAAATCACAAAAATTTTCATCTCTTAAAAAACATGATATCTCTTTGAGGGCGCCTAAACGAACTAAATCAATTGCGTGGCAGGACTCAATATTGTCCAAACGTCCAATTTATTCCACACGAATTTATTCAATTTCCATATCGTTTGATTTGACTTTATAACCTAATTGAATAGTTCAAAATACAGAGTGATATAAGCAACACACTCACAAGTGAAATACCTCCAATGTTATTCAACATTTTTTAAAACACTACAAAAAATATTCTGCGGTTGTTTCAGACAAAATGTTTTATATTCGTATCGTACTCGAACTTTGCAAAGCAATAAAGTTACATAAAAGTAGGAAAACACTCTAGGAAAGTTGAGCCCTTGCCACTTTAATATTGTTGGCAATGGACTGTGATAGATGAGTAACAAAAAGTGATGCTATAAATAATCCTAGTGAAAGTCTTAAGCGAGAAGACTATCGTGATGCCCAACGCTGAGGTGTACTGAAGATGTTCAATGTGACAACACAATTTTCAAAATTATTGTGAAGGTACTCTTCAGATCCATAGTAAGTTATTTTATCACTAGTTATCATTTCTGATCCTCCTATATTAACACTATATTAAGGAAAGTTGTTCGTTATTATTAATCGTAACTGATGGGTGAAATTTTTCTCCAACTTTAATCAGAAGGTTTATGCTAGTATATAAATTATTTAAGAAAGAGGAACACCGATATCTTTTACACGAGTATATTAAAGACGTGATCCATATTTTACTAAAGCTAATAAAATAGCTTAATTTTAGGCCGTTTCTGTTTTTATAGGCCAGTATTATAGCTATCGTATATCTTTAAAATGAAATATTTGACATTCATTAGTTTTAAGAGAATAGCATAAATTAAGACGTTTTTATTTTGTCTGTTGTTTGGCGGTAAAAGTGTCATTGAATATTTAGTATATAATATAATTGGTACAAAGTCAGCGCGTGTCTTCTATTACTATTATAAAACTGTAACATAGTTATGTCTGTACATTGAAGATATTTGAGAAAAAATACTGTAATAGGCTATATAGGCGTATCTAAACACAAAACTATTTTAATTTTATTTTTTGTCTGTTTGTCTGTTTGTTTGTTCGCGCATCACGAAAAAACTACTGAACGGATTTTGATGCAATTTTTTTTATTTGATAGCTCTTGATTAGAGTTAAGAACTGGTATACATTTTATCCCGCTACTCTACCGGGAACCTGAGATATAACCCAAAAACTAGCTTTTGGCTGCGGCGAAGCCGCGGGCAAAGACTAGTGATTTATAATCAAGATTATTGTACTTTATGTTCTTGTCATTCGTAAGTACACACATCAAAAAAAGTTGAGATCACTAGATACAATACGAAATATTTTTGTTGGCAGTATGGTAAAACTTTTTTTATTTTATGTCTAACATTCTTCATTTAAAATTAATGTGATATTTGATCAAAAACCTATCAAAACATGTAAATTAGTTGAAAACAATTGTTTTTCCCTATACAAAGAAATCCAATCTTTGATTACGCTTATTCAGAAATCTGACCGACAAGGTTCAAGCATATTTTTTTCAATTTTACGTGTAAAAAGTTGATTTGGAAAGATGCCGAAAAGATTGCCTGAAGCTTTACGAGCAAGCATTGTTACTTTGGGGGAAGAAGGATATTCTATGAGAGAAATAGCTGACCGAGTTGCTGTATCCCAATCCTGTGTCGTGAACATGTTTCGGAGGTATCGCGGCATGGGTAACTTTGCTGATCAACCTCGCAGTGGTCGCCCAGCTGTTCTTACTGCTGCCCAGAAACGTTACATGAGACTGCTGACTGCCCGCGACGCAACAATCAATGCCACTAAAATAAGAGCTGAGTTGCGGACTGCCACTGGACTGACAGTACGCACTCAGACCATCAGAAATTGCTTACATCAGGCTGGATTACGAGCAAGGAAATCCTGGCGACCCCCTCTGAACTCACGGCAACGACAGCAACGCAGATTGCAGTGGGCTAGGCTCCACTAAAATGAAGATGATGACGAGGAAAACATTCGGCAAAATTGCTTCTTCGTTGACGAAACAAGAATAAGCACTCATCCAGACAACCGACGTGTCCGTGTCTAGAGAAGACGTGGGGATGCAGAGAGACAAAGAACTGCCACTAGTACTGTTCAACAAGGCTGGAAATCGGTGTTCTTTTGGAGCGGAATAATGATTGGAGCTAGAGCGCCGTTAATCCCGTATAGGGGCTCGATGACTGCAGCTTGTACCAAAATGTTGTTATCGAAGGAATCGTCAGACCATTTAGAAGTAATCATGGGCACCAATTCGTATTGGTTCATGATAATGCACCCGCACATCGACCTCAACGAGTCAATGCTGCTCTCCGTGATCACAACATTGCCTGGATAGACAGGCCTGCCGGTTCACCTGACTTGAACCGGATCGAGCACGCTTGAAATGCTCTAAAGCGAGCTGTTTCGAACCGTCAGCCACCTCCCCAGACAGTGCCAGAGATCAGGAAAGCGGCTATTGAAGAATGGGACAGGTTACCGCAAGAAATACTGAATAACTTGATTCTTAGCATGCCCAGGAGGATTGCTGCTTGTGTTCGAGCTAAGGCAGGAGTTATCTTGTACTAAATAAAAACAATTCCGTAATAAATTGTTAATAATGTTTCTTATTTCGTCGTTTTCTTTCATTTATTTCTTATGCCCGGTTCCTATAATAATAAAACGGATCGTTTTACTTACGATTAGAGATATTCTACCAGGCGTAAGTATAATCTGTCCCTATAAAATACGAGTCGTAAGTGAATTGACTCTGACGGTTTGCAACTGACGGATGGGTAGCTGTTATACAACGACGGTTCGTTGAATATAGGAACCGGACATTATAATCACAATTGCATTAAAATTTTCAAATGAAATTTTTATTTGTAAAATAATTAAAAATAGTTAATATTCTAGTTTCAATAAAGTTATTTTCTTTTTAAAAAAGATATAACGTAAGCCTTTTATTTTATAGGGTGAAATTTAAAAATACAACATTTTTTGCTAGTGATCTCAAACTTTAGGTGTAAATGATGTTTGCGACATAGCATCACGACCTCAGTTTTCATACTTATAAACTAAATTATGTAATAATATTACATAATATTATTAAGAAGAATATTTTTGTTCCTTTGTTTGTTAGTTAGGAACTATTATAAAGCTTTAACAGAGCTGTATCTGTACATTTAAGAGATTTGAGAAAAAATAAATGACTGTATTAAGCTATATAGGCGTGTCGGAACACTAAACATTTTTTTATTAGATTTTTTGCTCTTTTGCGCATCACACAAAAACTACTAAACGGATTGAGATGCATCTCGCTTAGACTTAAAAACTGGTATACATCCTATCCCGCTACTATATCGGGAACCTGAGATATAACCTAGGCCAATTGTTTTATAAAAATATATGTTATTGATTCTATCCAGTTTTGTTAAATAAATAACGTAATAAAATCCCTGTACCCACCCGATATCTCGTATTGAAAACAATGGTTTGGGGATGCTATAAACAAAGCGAACACGGAGGGAAAGCTCTAACACGATTCATTTCCTATCAATCTCCGCTTCTGAACTGTTACTCCGCCGGCTATGGAAATCATTCTATCTAGAACAACTGAAATTAGCATCTGTTGAAACGTGACTCCATAAATATGGATAGCCTAGCGGCACGACTTCACGCTAGATCTACTTATCTATGTAAAGATATATACATATTTATTTACTGGCAACACTAAATGTCTAAAATAATAGATTAATTGGCCTTATGGGTCAGTGTACTTTTTATTTCGAATATGCTTTAGCCCTTAATGACGTGGTGTGATTACTGTTACACCCATCGACTGGGCTAGAGTCGAAGAGCGATATAAGTTAGTCGCACTATTTATTATCACTGTGTCAGACACCACAATCTATATGGACATGTAATATTCCACATACAACTGATAGTTTTTATATTTACTTTTTCCTTGCATTATTATTATACATAAGATTTTTTTTGTAAATGCCCTAATACATGTCAATGTCTACTTATACATATCGCATGAATAGTTTATAATTTTGTAGAAAACTAGATTCTAGCAGTGACTTTGTCGTGAAATTTGTCCAGCTGTCCCGGCAGTCAGACGGCACAAACAGACAGACAAAAACTTAAAAAAGTAAATAATTAAAAGTTTTGTTTTAGCTAACGTATTATATGCATTTATATGGCGCGCCTCGTGGCGTAGTCGGTAGTGTAACCGACTTCAGAAGGTCTTTTTTTTTATTGCTAATGATGGCAGACGAGCCACGGGCCACCTGATGGTAAGTGGTAACCGTCGCTCATGGACTAAACTATACCGAGGGTATTGTCAAGCCGCTGCGTGCTTCATGACCGGTCACATAGAAGTCGGTGGTATATAAGCAATAGCAAGTGATTACTCTCACTTGTTACCCAGCCCTGCCACCAGTAATGGAATGGGTGATAATTGCTTACTTCCCTTAGCCGCCTTGTACGAAACCCGCGCGAATGGATGGGGTGGTGACACTTCTTGTATTCTTAGTCCACCACCATACGGACAAGCTCAAGCCTAAACGTATAAAACTTTAGAAAAAAAGAAAGAAAACAGAAAGAAAGAAAGAAAATATTTATTACCTATGACAAGATAACATAAATATAATGATAGAAAAAAATTAATAAAACAAAAACTGTTTGCCATTAAACGACACACACTCAGCTTATTACAGATTATAATTACTTAGCTCGCGGCTTCGCTAAAGCCTAACGCTAGTCGCTGGTTAGTCAAGGACTATCAAATAAAAAAAAATGCATCAAAATCCGTTCAGTAGTTTTCGCGGGATGCGACAATACAAACAGATAAACACAAACAGATAAATCATCTATAAATGGTTTTGTGTTCAGACACGCTTATATAGCTAATACAATCATTTTTTCTCAAATATCTTAAATGTACAGACACAGCTCTGTTACAGCTTTATAATAGTTGGGATAACCTGCGCTTGTCTTTCGTTGGTTCGTTTTTACTATTATTGTCTTAACTTGACAAATGCATTTAGACCAACGCTACGCCGCACAGATGGCATTATTTTTACTAATTCAGGAGTGACAGAACAAAAGCTTGGCACAGATAAATCCTGGATGTTATACAACTTGACTTACCAACTAATCGAACAATATCTCTACTCTTGACATTGTGGCACGGAAACAATGACCATAAGTATCCTTCAAGAACACAGTGGTACACATGAAACTTATATAAACTTGTCTATGTATTTTGTGTAGGTACTTATTTAAGGTGAAACTACCACAAACAATAATCTAATCTCTGAATCTAAATCTGTATCAACTAATCCTAACTAATATTATAAATGCGAGATTGCGTTTGATTGTTACGCTTTAACGCCATAACTTTTCAACCGATTATCACAAAATTTAGCATACATATAGTTCAGAGCCCAGAGCCTATACTGGAAAAGCTGGAAAAATAGATAGTCGCTGCGCGATAGTAATTTTTGCAAAGGGATCGTTAGTGTGTCCTAGAGTGACTTATTTATATTCTGTCCGTGCGGACGAAGTCGTGCGCAGACTTTATTATAATTATTATAATTGTTTTATACGTAAAATGAAGTAAGTACTTTTTTTATTAAAATAGAAAGCAAAATAACAAATAGGTACGATAAGTAATGATCGAGGAAAATAGGCCGTTATATATAAAAGAAAATCATGTGACGCTGTTTGTCCTTGATGAATTCCTAAACTAATGAACTTATTTTAATGAAATTTTGCATACAGTGTGCAGTTTGGTCCAATTTGAGAGATAGGATAGTTTTTATACCGATTATTACCTTATTTTATTGTAAATGTTATAGTTTTTATATCCGGAGAGTTATTCCGATGAGAACCTGAAAAACGGTTTATTTTTCTACCTATTACTGTCCCGCTATTTGGCATGGGTAGACATGAGAAATGGTTAGTCCATCAACATTGAGTATTTTAATATAATTAATAATATCATAAGGATGCCACACTGCTAGTAAATGTATATATGCCTTTGCCCGCGGCTCCACCTCAAGGAAAAGCCAGTTTGTAAGCAGGTTAATTATACCAGTTTTCAGTCTAATCTAGAGTTATCTTTTTGAAGCCCGAACAAACGAACAAAAAATCGTTAAAACATTGTATTTAGAGACACCTAATTAGCCCATACATTTTTTTTTTCTAAAAAATCTTAAATGTACATATACCGTAGAATCCGTTTATTATGACTCCGCCTATATTAAACAACCGCTTATTATGACGAAATTACACAGCAAAGTTTGGTTTTCATATAAAATTCTTTATAACTAAGTCGGATATAATGACTTCGTAGTGACATGTCGCTTATTGTGACCCATTTTTAATAAATTGCATCCAGTTATAGTGTCCGGCATGATTCCTAACACCTTCGGCAGTGTTCGAGAGAGTCACGTGACCGACGACGTTCGGTGCGTGCATGGCTTGTTTTGTTTTGAGTCTCGGTGGGTAATTGATTTTGTTTCTCTCTATTAAAATAAATACATACTAACAAAAATAGGAGATTGTTTATTTTCTACAAAATGCTTTGTATGACATCTGCTTGGTATGACGTGTTTGTTATGTCCCTGCGATGTCATTATAAACGGATTCCACTGTATATAGCTTTGTTACAGCTTCATAATGGTATAAATGTAAATGTATATACTATATAATTCAGTTTGTTTGTCCATTTGTTCAGGCTTCACGCAAAAACTCAATGTTTCATAGCATACAACGTAATTATTAAATTTAAGTTTCAATCAAATATTAAACATATTGTTTTATAGCTCTTGATTATACTTGAAAACGGGTATACATTTTATCCAGCTACTATATTCGGAACCTGAGATCTAATAACTAGCTTTTGGTGGCGGTGGAGCCGTAAGCAAAGGCTAGTCTAATTTATATTAAAATCTTTTAATGAAAAATGTTAAGAATTTACGCGTATACTTTTCTAGAAATTAATACTGTTTATTTGCAGTGTTAATAGGTACTTTTAATGTTTCTTTTATAAAGCCTCTTAGGTCTAAAAAGATTTAATGTTTATTTGATTATGAAAAACAAATAACCTTAACATCTCTCGATCCGTTGAGGCAAAACATTTAACTACCACGTCCCAATTCTAGGGTTGATAACCGAGCTAGAAATAACACCGCAGTTGACCTAATAGCATTAAAAAAGTAGTTAAGTACAAGCAGAACTGTGTTGAAGGCTTCGATTACAAGCTGCTAGCCACATTATAAAATCTACCACAAAGTTATACAGAAAATATTTAACCAAAGAGTATAGAGTATTATAACTATAAATGTAATACAATAAAAAACTAATCCTTAATATCCCAAATGTTAGCAATTTAGGCTTGAAACAACTAATTATTTATTTGTGAATGTGGAAAAACCTGCGTTCCTTCCAATCCGGGGAAGTGCTCTAGACCGCTAAGCTATCGCAGTGACCGACGGTCATTCCCAATCTCCACATCACATTTGTCTTTACGACCCACGCCACCGATTGGATGCTTTTACATGCATTATTCCAATATAGGGTAAACTGTATAATGATTGGCACTCTAAGCATATTTAAGAGGGATATAGGGTAAACTATAGTATTGCTCGGACCCCCTTAGTCATTGGCACTTTGGATTTTAAATGCAAATATTAAGAACTGGTATAGCAAAAATCATTTTATTTTACTTTTTTTCATATTCTGCAATAGTAACATTGTGAATATTATAGCTGGCAGCCCTAAATTAATATATAAATATATACGGGCACCATGCAGAACTGTTAAAACATAACTTTCAAATAAGCGTCATCAATTAACGACTGTAACATGGATTATTTATTATTATGCATAGTTTTAAGGTAAATAATGGCAACGAGTGCATTTTTTGACCAATTTTCTGTTATATTCTTACTTTATTAACAGTAACTGTACATGGTGCCAATGACTGCAATTACAAATATATTTTTTGTTTTTTTTTGTTATTTTTTTATTAAAAATCTCTAATTAGATTGATTAATGCATTTTCTTTTGAAAATATCCATACCAGAGACCCCTTTATCAATGTTTGTTGACTTTTTAAACACCTATCAATTTGAAAAATAAATATATCCATCTTAAATATGCTTAGAGTGCCAATCATTGTACAGTTTACCCTATTTATTTTTTAAATTGATAGGTGTTTAAAAAGTCAGCAAACATTGATAAAGGGTTCTCTGGTATGGATATTTTCAATTGAAAATGAATTAATCGATCTAATTAGAGATTTTTTAAAGATAAAGCAAAAAAAAATACAAAATAAATATTTGAAATTACAGTGATTGGCACCATAGGTACAGTTACTGTTATTAACACATAGAAATCAGTAATTGGCACCTAATAAAGTAAGATTATAACAGAAAATTGGTCAAAAAAAGCACTCGTTGCCATTATTTACTAACCTAAAACTAAGCATAATAATAAATAATCTATGTTACAGTCGTTAATTGATGACCCTTATTTGAAAGTTATGTTTTAACAGTTCTGGATGGCTCCGGTATATAGGTATTTATTTTCTTCAGTGCTGCCAGCTATAATATTATAAAACCTACTTTTTTCTGCAAGCAATGTTACTATTGCAGATTATGAAAAAAAGTAGAACAGATGTTTTTTGCTATACCAGTTCTTAATATTTGCATTTAAAATCCAAAGTGCCAATGACTAAGGGAGTGCCAGCAATACTATAGTTTACCCTACTAAGTTTAATTTTGCAATTAAAATTCATATTATTTGATGAGATTTATTTCTTTATCCACCACACCATTCACAAATAATTTGTTATTTAAAGTAGCTAAACATGTCAAGTGCTAAAATACAGATCAATAAATTTAGGCTTGTATCTTGTATGATTAGAAAAATATACCTATAAGTATTAAATAATGTGACTAATCGTATAAATAATAACTGGGATATGCTTTTAATGATGATTAAGGACATGTATCTAGTATAAAATATAAAGCCGAAAACTGTAAAGTAAACAATCAGGATATAAAGTTTAAGTAGCAGACTTACCCATTAAAATCAAGTTACCTAGGTATACCACGATATTACATCCTTTAGGGTACAAATATAAATATTTATTCAAACGGAAATCGAACCGAATTTTGTTTTAATTGTTACATGATGATAAGAAATTACATGAGACTAATTTGAATATTTTCTTTAACTAACACCGCACGCAATTTTTTCTAGTCCTACAATTAACGAAAAACAGCGCTGTCGTAAGTTATTTAGCTTTTTAAAAAATTGTTAAACTGAATACATTAGTAATGCTATTTATTAGCATGAAACAAATAGTAAAGGACGGGTCAGGATGCTTTAAAATAGCTTTGTTAATTAAATATTTTTTACTTCACCTCTAAAAATAACATTGTAGATCTGTACTTCGGAGAAAAGCCTCGTCCATTAACGTTATCAAATAAAACTCGCGGCAAATATTTGAAATGAATAAAATTGCGGGTACAAAAGTCGGTTAATCACTTCTCGTCTGCCACGTTCATTTCATTAAACAACCGACGATTGCGGTTAAACGAATATTTTTGCAGTACATAGTATTAGTACAGTTATAAAAGAATATTTGTATTATTAAATATATAAAATATGAGATAATTTTAATTTAAGTTATCTCATATTTATGGTATTAAGAAAAGTTACTACAAAAAGGAAACAAAGATAGTAATGGGGGCGTAAAAGGGGTAATACTTTTTACGTAATCATTACTAATATTATAAATGCGAAAGTGACTTTTTGATCTATATTTTAGCACTTGACTTGCTCAGCTACTCTTAAAGTACAAATTATAATTTGTGAATAAGGAAAAAGAGTATTTTAGTACAGGCGGGAATCGAACCTGCGTCCCTTCCTATCCGGGGAAGTGCTCTAATCCACTGAGCTACAGCACTATCTTTTAGACATACCCAATCTCCTTATCACATTTGTCTTACCGACCAACGCCCTCTATCGGAATGCATTTACATGCATTAATCCAATATAGTAAGTTTAATTTTGCAATTAAAATTCATACTATCTGACGGCGTGATTTTTTAAACTTTTTAATCTATATTTTAGCACTTGACTTGCTCAGCTACTCTTAAAGTACAAATTATAATTTGTGAATAAGGAAAAAGAGTATTTTAGTACAGGCGGGAATCGAACCTGCGTCCCTTCCTATCCGGGGAAGTGCTCTAATCCACTGAGCTACAGTACTATCTTTTAGACATAACCAATCTCCTTATCACATTTGTCTTAACGACTAACGCCCTCTATCGGAATGCATTTACATGCATTTTTCCAATATAGTAAGTTTAATTTTGCAATTAAAATTCATTCGAAATTAGAAAGAGGAAAAATAAAAGTCTTTTGGAATTTCTCACAGATATGCGTCCAGTGGTTGGTCTGTAAATAAAAAGTTGTTGTTTAGACATTATAAACAGACAGTTCAATTTTAGACATTTGCATACAGTTTTTTCATAATCTAGAGTTGGAAAGGTAGCAGAGAGATAACTTCATTTCGTAAGCCGTCGAGAAAATATCTTAGATCATGACTACGAAACATGTTGCGTACTACTACACTGCATGCAGTATTTTCTTCCTTCCTCCTTTCCTTTGCAGGTATTTCCCATTACTGGGGGGTGATAATTGATTAGTAGATTACAAGGCCTATTTTGCACATAAATTCTCGATCTTAGTTAGAACGAGCTTGATGCCATCTATTTTGGCAGTCCAGTTCCTAATCCTTCACTAAATTATCTATCTGCAAAATTAAAACTAGTCTAAGACCTTGAGGAAAATTGTTTAATTTGATCTGGTTATAGTTACACCATTGTTTGGTTTAGTTTCTATAAACATACTCCTAACATTCTTCTAGTATAATAAGTTAGTAAATAAGCTGCTGTTTGCATTGGATTTGAAGTAACAGTGCCATGCACGCTGTTTACGGAGGCCCTAAAAGCTTCATTGAGGATTTCATAGTATGTCTTTTCCTGTTAAGCCACGTACTTTTATACGCTTTAGAAATTCAATTTATGATGATCATGTGGAGTGAGGACGACTAAGCTATATGCTAAGTTATTTTTTACTCATTTTATACGTAAAACAAAATGCATTTTAAAGGTTTTCTTATGAAAAATACCACGTTGCTTAATATTTAGGTAAAACTTAAATTTGAAGTATTTTTAAACTTTGTTTGTTTCATTTCGTATCATAAAAAATATATTTGCTAATTCTTATTGATACTTAATATACTTTTTATTTACATATTGTATTATTAAAAACAATTTTTATTTACAAAAGCAAGGAAAATAAAATGCATCACTCGCAGCAGCGACAGATGCAACTCGATGGCATTAAGAACACTGAAGAAAATTATCAATCTTCGAGTTAAAACACGCTGAAGTCGTTGGCACAATTACAAACACAATATTGTAATTCAATAAAATTTATACGAGTGCAATATCAAAGCAAGAGCTTTAATAGTAACATGAGTATATGAAGGGCAGATATACACTCAATTGAAATACTCAAAAGATTTCAATGTGGTGAAGGACTTACAATACATTCAAGTATCACACTTGTATTGTAAGTCTTCACAGTCACTTTGTTTCCAGCGGGTGTCGTACGAGGCGACTAAGGAAAGTAAGCAATTTTATGACCCATTGCAATACTAGGCTGGGTACCAAGTGGGGGCACTGACTTGTTATCGGGCTCAAGCAGGTTGGACCCCATGTGACCGGCCATAAAGCACATCATGGGTATTGGTTGCAGTGGGAGATAACCGTTCAATTTTAATTTTCCTCGAAATGTATTTTTGAGCAGTGATTTAACAGTACCCAAGTGATGGTTGCCACTTACTATCGGGTAGTTTGTGACTCATCTGCCACCATAAGCAATAAAAAGCGCTTAACATCAGAAATAAAAACTAAAACATTAAGCAGAGGTGTAATTATGAAGAGTCACAAATGCTGCACACTTCCTAAAACATATTTGATGTCGACGAGTTTTCAGATTCTGCACGAAAAGGTATTTTAATGCCAGCATAGTAGGGTCAGATAGGTACGAGTATAAGTATGTTTGGGATCCAGGGTACAAGGGATTATTGAAGGCATCATGGACCGCGTAATTAAGCCATGACTGAGCCGATTTTTCATTCATCAGCATGACCCTTAATTTTAATTTTAAACGTTATTTTTTCGCGAATCATGCTCTTTCGTTCGCTGTGAATTGTCTCAATGTGGTTTCGTTAAAAGTTTTGTTAATAAATAAATATTTTTAATTTAAAATCTTTATTTTTGTTAAGGCGGGAAAAAATGTACCTAACAGCACTGGCCGTCGTTCAGGGCAAAGAACAGGGTAGTGTGGGGCCCTCACCCACTAAATAAACCCGCCGTGTGCCGTCTCTCCGCCTGTATTAGCGGGCCACTGGAACTATGTTACATTCCTTCAATAAATCAATCAGCCTATTGCAGTCCACTGCTGGATATAGGCATCTCCTAATACGCGCCATTCATTGCACACGGTCCTCCGCCTTCCGCATCCAGTCTGTCCCAGCGACCTTTTTGAGGTCGTCGGTCCACCTAGCTGGGGCCGTCCTACCTTACGCATACCAAGTCGCGGCCTCCACTCTAGGACACGCTTGCTCCATCGGCCGTCGTTCCTTCTGCAGATGTGACCAGCCCATTGCTACTTCAGCTTACTGAGCCTGCGAGCTATGTTGGTAACTTTGGTTCTTTGTCGGATTACCTCATTACGAATTTTATCCTTCAAAGAAACGCCGAGCGTAGGCCGCTCCATAGCCCGCTGCGCGACTTTCAATTTGTGGACTAGTCCCACTGTAAGTGTCCACGTCTCGGCCCCGTAAGTTACATTCCTTTAGTGGTTTAATTCAAAATCCTAAATCTAAATGTTTCTATAAGAAAACTAGCTAGCTAACACACAATTTCATGGTTCAGGTTAACCCCTCCAGCTTTATGTCCTTACTATGTGTTCGTTCTTCCTCGGAAACTACCTCTATTGAATAATTTTATACATTTTATTCATTCATTTATTCAGTGTAAAGTAAACAGCCAGTTTGAGAAACAAATATATATGACACATTATAGTGTCATATATATTTGTTTAATAGTATAGGATATAGTGTCTTAGTTATCTATATCTATACTATTATAAAACTGTAACAGAGCTGTGTCTGTACATTTAAGAAATTTGAGAAATAATACTGTATTAGGCTATGCTATATATAGGCGTGTCTGAACACAAAACAATTTTTTTTAGATTTTTATCTGGCTGTTTGTTCGTGCATCACGCAAAACCTAATGAACGGATTTTGATGCAACTTTTTTGTTTGATAGCTATCAATTAGACTTAACAACTGGTATACATTTTATCCCGCTACTATATCGGGAACCTGAGATATAAACTAAACACTAGCGTTTGGCTGCGGCGAAGCCGCGGGCAATGGCTAGTAATGTTATATTATTACAAAATTAAAATGACGTGTCAGTGCATTAGCAGCCAGATAAATCGTAGTAGCCAAATATCCGCAAGGTTGGTGTTTATGATTGGTCTGGGTAGTATATAATATTTGCATTAGCACGTACAAAAATTAAAATATCATTAAATTTTTTTACGTTATTGCCGTGTGGGGCTGGCTTTAGAATTGTCCCACCCCTCTCCACCCATGGGAGTCGTAAGAGCCGACTGAGGGATAACGGGGGAGTGGGCGGCAGCACTCCTTCGAGTATTAACAACATCCACTGTGATCGCCAACCCGCCTGCCAAGCGTGGTGATTACGGCACTATCCCCCATTCTCGGAGAAGCCTATGTCCAGCAGTGGACGATAAAAGGCTGATGGATGGATGGATGGATGGATGATTACGTTCTCGTACTAAAAAAATTAACAATATTGTGCGAATCATAATTCAAATCAGTACGCACTTTAAGAAGAGTACAGCTACACTCTTTTAGAACGTAGCATGGTTAGAACGTTACAGCTGGAAGATAATAATAATAATATTTTCTATTGGCAACGGTGTCAGACGAGCAAATGACTCATCTGACGGCAACTGGAATCCCACGTTCAAAGACTTTGGCATGACAGCGCCAGGGGCACAGCCAAGTTACCTCCTACCGCGGATAACGGGTTCTTCTCAAATCACGTTTAAAGAACGACATATCGTAGTGCTGGGGCAACTCTTATTATTTAGATCCTTTTAAACTATTACTGTTACAAATTAATACAAGAAGACACAGCAGTTCTTTTTTTTTAATTGACCAATTATGTAGTAGTGATTAGTGCCTTGCAGAGTTTTTACGATGGCAACATTATTATTTATCACACACTTATGAGTGTAATACTGGAGCTATTAAAATTCGTAGTAACTGATATTTGCGGTGTTCGTTAATAAAAATGAGACAGTGACTACAAACGTTAATGATATCTGTAGACTAAAAAAATATAACGATATTTTATCACAGGTAGTAAACAACTGACATTTTCACGCAAGTCATTTGCACGCAAACCTGATAGGGCCTGTCCAAATAACTGAGGTATTGTCACGTTTATATTTCGAGTTTTGAACGTATTATTTTTAATTAAAATAAAAGCTAGCTATATTTGGATCAGAGGTGAATAAATAGCTAATATCCTTCTCTGTACTTTGGACTATATCTATACCAGAATTTTGTGATGATCGGTATAAATATGGCGTTAAGGGATCACACTTACACGAGACCATAAATCCGGTTTCCTCGATAATAAACAGAGAGATAACCAGCTATCAGACAGGCTTACACTACTTTTCGGCACAGCAGTGAACTGTCCATCCCAAAAATACCCTGTTAATTTTTTGGCTCCAAATGCAAAATGTAAAATTTTACAATGGTTGCCGTGAAAGTTTTGCACGTGGTGTTTTGGTTATAGCGGGAGATAGCCGAGATTAATTTACCATTTGCGGAATGAAATGGTGTTGAATCACAATTACCATTAAATGAACTGAGGTAAATCTGCAAGATATTGACCCAATTTCGAAGTTTATAGACTTAATGGTGGCCAGACGCCTTTATAGAAAGTTTATTATTAGTGTGATTTAAACTGCACAGGTCGTGTAGTAACTTATGCACTTCTTTTCAATTCTAAGTATTATAGGTTCGGTTCCAATTTCCTACAAAACAATATATACTAACGACAAATAATCTTAAAATTGCAAAATTTATTAAAACTCCATTTATCTATGACCTATTTTTTATCCACCTCCATACTGGTATTGGCCGTGTGGGGCCGGCTTTAGAATTGTCCCACCCCTCTCTACCCACGGGAGTCGTAAGAGCCGACTGCATCAAATAGCATCCTGGAAGTACGTTACAAGTTGTCAGAGTCCTGAACAAAGCTCTGTGCGTTCATCAGCGTGGTCTTGTTCTAAGGTTGCCAGTGGTCGCCTCAGTTGGTTCGTAGAAGTCAGCAATCATTCCGTGTAAATAACGATGGATCAACTACAACCGAACAGTTCAAAAACCGACCTCAACAAAGTTTAGGAGAGACTAGGAAGATGACAATGATGATGATTGCCATACCATCGCTATAAAATATTAAGACAACATTTTATGTGCCAGACTTAAATTTTACTAGCCTTTGCCTGCGCGTGCCTCAGCGTCAGCCAAAAGCTAGTTTTTAGGTAATATATCTGGTCCCCGATATAGTATTGTATATAATGTATACCAGTTTTTAAGTCTAATCAAGAGCTATCAAATAAAAAAAGTTGCATCAAAATCCGTTCAATAGCGTTTGCGTGATGCGCGATCGTTCAAACAAACAGACAAACAGATAAAAATCTAAAAAAAATGTTTTGTGTTCAGACACGCCTATATAGCCTAATACAGACTGAGAGATTTTTTTCTCAAATATCTTAGATACTACTTTTCCACGGGTGCCGTATGAAGTGACTAAGGGAAGTAAGCAATTATCGTCCATTGCATGACTGGTGGTAGAGCTGGGTACCAAGTGGAAGAACTCACTTGGTATCGGGCCCGAGCGGGTTGGTACCACCATCTCCCGTGTGACCGGCCATGAGGCACATCATTGCGTTTTGGCTGTAGCAGGAGATAGCCGTTGATTCTTTCATTTCATATCGGTGAAGTGAAATGGTGAGCAGCGGCTTGATATTAGTCTCGGTATAGTTGAGTCTATGAGCGACGGTTACCATTTACCATCAGATGGGAAGGATCGTCTGCCACTACAAGCAATAAAAAAAAACTACTGACACAGTTCTGTTACAGCTTTATAATAGTATAAATTATTATGTCTAGCTTTGCTTTGAATAGGTCTGTCAAATTCAAGACATTGCAATCTTGATGAAGAATACATGTACTCTATTCTGACGAACGGGGGCCGTACGAGGCCACTAAGGAACGTAAACAATAACCTATTGCTGGTGGTAGGGTTCGGTACCAAGTGGGTCTACTGACCTGTTATCGGGCCCGAGCGGTTCCATACCAACGTCGTCCGTGAAGCTATCCATGAAAACTTTAGTGTGTTTTGATTGTATCGGGGATTAGCTGTCTATTAATTAATTTCCCATCTGAGAAATGAAATGGTGAACAGCGACTTGGCAATTTTACTTAAGTAGTATCTATTAGTCCAAAACAAGGCAAGGTTGGCTGTGCATAGGGGGGTGCTAGTCCCTACACTTATGTTTGGTAGTCAATGTTAGGCATGGCAGAAGAAGCATGAGAGTATGATAAATGCTGTGGAGATGAGAATTCTGAAAAGCATGGTTCAAAAGCAGTGACTCTGATGGACAAAGTGAGAATGCTGTGGTGTCAAAGAAGATGTAGTGTCAAAAATAGAGAAAGGAATGCTTAGGTGGTTTAGATACGTAGAGGGGATGGATTAAAGAAGATTAACGAAACAGATATACAAGGCGACTGTGAATGGGCAAGGTAGAGGTTATTTTGACCAGATCCGAGACGTTCTTAAGGAAGGCTAGGTTAAGTGTACTCGAAACCAACGAGCATGCATGAAAGCGCTGATGAAAGTAGATGAAGCGAAAGA
This sequence comes from Leucoma salicis, assembly GCA_948253155.1. Lineage (NCBI taxonomy): Eukaryota > Metazoa > Arthropoda > Insecta > Lepidoptera > Erebidae > Leucoma > Leucoma salicis. Next base: position 18,325,195 of record OX411803.1, read on the forward strand.
TGTGTGTCAGGATCGTAGCAAGTGGAAAGAAGTGGTCTAAGAGTAGACCTTACGGAAAAAAGGCGTGACAATATGTATGTATGTATGTATTAGTCCACGATCGGTGGTTACCATAACTAGTGAATGAATGATAACTCATTCATCACCTAAAGGTGCCGCCAAAAATGCACTATTTACTTATTTATCATCACGCCATTTCCCTGACCAAAAGGAGTTTGGAGTCTCCTGATTCCATCTTCCTTCTATAGTAGATCGATTTGGTCTAAGTAGGTTGGTCTCGGTCTCCTCCTGTACCTACATCCTTCCACTTTCGTATTGTATATCTTCTTAACGAATCGCACGTAAACATCGTATGTAAAATTGCAGTAGTTAGAGAGTGGAAGCCTAACAAGCAACCAAATAAACACATTTATAATATTAGTACAGTATAACCAGCGTTAGTTCTTGGTCATATAATTTTAGATAATGAAGTGTACTTGTTTGTTAAAACTTTATTCGTCTTGCTTAAAAATTATAGTTAAATCGTACCGTAACACAACTGCTAACAAATTATTGCATGATTAAGTAATCATTGTGTATTGGGAAGGATAACACTAGTGTTAATTAAGACAAATGGATCGTCTACAAGAGAGGAGAGGCTCACTGTTCATTTGGTCGTCCGATAATGGCACGGGGATAACGGAATTAGGTTGTGTAACCTTTTTTTTTTTGGTAATTTTGGAAAAAATGTTTAGGAACATACAGCACATAACACCCAGTCCAGGGCCCGTAGACTATAAGATTTATATATAACTTATCATGTGTCCGTTAACTACACAACATAATTATTTAATAATGTCGGACATACAGACAAAAATAACAAACTGGCAAGAATTTAATAAAATTGGAATCAATATGTCTAAAAATAACTATTTATTACAAAATTAAAGAAAAATAACATATTTATATCATAGTATAGACAGATACGAAATCATCAGTCCGAGATAGACTATGCAAGGCTATATTGTTAAATCCACATCCGAATGGATAGAGCCCAGTTCTATATAAATTTTGGTGCTTAAGAGTTGCACAACCTAATGTAATATGGTTCCAGTGGCCCGCCAATACAGGCGCAGATACGGTACACGGCGGGTTTATTTAGTGGGTGAGGGCCCCACACTACCCTGTTCGTTGCCCCAAACGACGGGTGTACGGTTAGGCATATTTTATCCCACCTTACCATAAAAAAGGCGCCCTATCTAAGCGCGTTCTGAAGTCCACGCAGACCAAGTTGCCGGCAAAATCTAGTAGATATAATAAAGGAAAAGAAACTGGCAGTTAGTGTTCCTATAGCTGCTATAGGATGCATGTGGAATTCATTTATCTGTGGAAATTTCCAAGCGGTCAGTTATTAACTAGGTATGCATTAATATCTACAGGTACTACGTAAATGATACAATAATTGATACAGGGGACTTTAATTGTAGTGAAGCCAGTGACAGTATTCATATTACTCCACGCATCTGCTTGTTCTCACTGAATGAATAGTTTAGTAATATATCTATGGTGTATTCAATTATGGCAGTCTATGTGTCACGTTCCGATCAGCGAATACAATTGAGTATGATGGACGTGCGTTGATCCACACAAGAACGAATACCATATTATATAGGTACATGGTATATATCAGACCATGTACATTGTGTATATAGTAAACGTTACATAGACTATCATACTGTTAGCAACCTTAAGTGGTACTGTATGTTAACGTCACCTGCTGCAAATTGTAGTGTTTCCGGAATTAGGGACACGTACACCTTAATAAATTTTAAATTATAAGCGCTACATCGAATCAACATTAAGGAGTACCCCACATGGTATAATGATTGCAGTATATTAGCGTACAAAGCTACTTCGGTTGCTTTTTAAAGCAATTTAATGACGGTGTAATCTTTTTTATGTATATTTATTTCTTTCGATGATTTTCTTACAGAAAACAACAGAATTTTTTGTTTTGTGTCTGTGTGGTGACGGACTAAAATTACATGTGTCACCCCCCCGGCCTTTCCCGCTGTTGTTGTAGAAGGTTGCTAAGGGAAGTAAACAATTATGCCACATCCCATTACGGTGGTACTCGTTTGTTATCTGGCTCGAGCGGTTGCAGAAAATTAATTTTCTCATAAATTTCTTTTTGGTGTTTTGTGATAATAAAACTGGATTGAATTCAGCTAAATCAGTTAAAATAAAATTTATTGATTCTGAGATGGTGCGAAATTCACTATAACATCTAGTATTCAATATATTTCAGTAACAAATGTAGATTTGGCCTTTATATTGAATAGCAAGAATAAATAAGATGTGGAAGTAAAGAACGGTATGCGAAAGCCGAGTAGCATATGAATAACTGCATTGAAAAACGTCAGCATCACGATGTATTGAAACTCCCTGAGCTCCAGTAAAACGTTTCTTACATAAGTTCAATAAAGTATTCTCATATCAATACGTCTTTCAGCTATCTATACTTGGACTAATGGGCAAATTTAATAAAATTTGAACAAAAATTTCTTCACAAATCTATACTACTGAATAGTTGTATAGATTTATGTAGGCCGTGTGGGGCCGGCTTTAGAATTATCCCACCCCTGACCACCCATGGGAGTCGTAAGAGCCGACTGAGGGAATACCGGGGGAGTGGGCAGCAGCACTCCCTCGAGTAATAACAACATCTACTGCGATCGCCAACCCGCCTGCCAAGCGTGGCAATTACGGCACTATCATCCCATATGAGCGCACAGGTCCGCTCGTTGTGGCGTTCTCTTGGGGAGGCCTATGTCCAGCAGTGGACGTCGAAAGGCTGATGGATGGAATAGTTGTAACAGAGTTATTAATGGTTTTTTTTTTAATATTTGAGAAACTACTCTATTGGACTTTATAGGTGTCACTGAACACAAAACATTATTTTTAGCATTTTAATATGTCTGTTGTTTGTTTGTTCGCATGCATATTGATTGAATGAAACTTCTTGATTAAAATTAAAACTGTCCGCCTTTACTGGTGGGCCACTGAAACTATATAACTTTATTTCTAGGTCAATAATTTTCATACAAATGCACTTTTTCATTAAAATAAACCAGTTTTTCATACTCTTTGGAAGCATCTCGTGGTGATGAAAATTGTTGACGGCATAACCGGTTTAAAACTTTTAGGAACAAAAATGCCAGGACGGGACTGAATGCAGAATGGCTCATAAAGTGTGTGACAATGCCGTGTGGGGCCGGCTTTAGAATTGTCCCACCCCTTTCTACCCACGGGAGTCGTAAGAGCCGACTGAGGAATACCGGGGGAGTGGGCAGCAGCACTCCTTCGAGTATTAACAACATCCACGGCGATCGCCAACCCGCCTGCCAAGCGTGGCGATTACGCCACTATCCCCCATTTCTTGGGGAGGCCTATGTCCAGCAGTGGACGCTAAAAGGCTGATGGATGGAACACAAATTATCGTGTAATAATTGCTCTTCACTGAACGACAATTCTCCAAAGCAACAGTAGCCACGTGTTCAATTTTATTATAAAAACCAGCAATCATCCTCTTAGAGGCACTTTGCACGCTCGCCACTTTCGTTTGTATCCGCTCATCTTGAGAGAGCCATAAGGTCGAGTACTGCTTTATTTTGAGATTGTAGTAATAAATCCATATTTCTTCACCTGTTACTATGTTCCAAATTTGACGCCCCTTCGTTGAATCTGGTAAGCGTGTTATCGCAACAGGGGACAAGGTCCATTTTAAGAGCCTCAACCACCATCCACCGAGAACACTGCTTTTCCACACCCAAATGTTTGTGTAGAATTAATTGTATTTAACGGATTCCTATGCCTAAATATGCCCGAATCTCATGATAGGTCACATGCCTGTCTGTTGCCATCATAAGGCACACAGCATCGATGTGTTTGTAGTTCACAGCGGCGGACAGGTGACTAACACGAAATTCGCTACGGCGAGATGACACCATATTGTAAATACAAGTGCTAGTCAGTTGTAACAAATTTTATTCTTAAATATAAGAATTTTATGTAAGTAGCGAATTCCAGAAAAGAAGCAAGCATCCTTTGAAAATAAATCACTACGGTACACTAAAGTCCTTTATGCAGAAATTGCTATCTCCCACAGGAACTGACGATTTTTACGGGATATAAAGTAGTCTATATGCTCTTCCAGGTTTTGAACTATATGTTTTATCCTAACTATTGTAAAGCTGTAACAGAGCTGTGTTTGTACATTTAAGATATTTGAGAAAAAATACCTGTGATTAATGGCTACGGGCGTCTCTGTTCTTTCGATTATTTGATAGATCTTGATTAGGCTTAAATATTGGTGTACATTTTACCCCGCTACTATATCGGGAAACTAAGATATAACCTAAAAACTAGCTTTTGGCGGAGCTGAGGACAAAGGCTAATTTTATGCTATGTGAGTTGCAAACAAGCAACATGGGACCACGGCCAATGCAATACGGTTGAAACCTTGGGAAATAATAAAGGTATTTAACCTTAAAATATCTACGCGGTTGAGACCCGTAATATAGTATTTGTGTATGAAGACACTTTATTTTTTTAATATTACATGGGATCCGGGAGTGGTGCTAAACCATTTAGCTGGGTTACTATACCCAAATGGTTATTATACCCAAATGAAGATATAGCACTAGAGAAATTGACTATAAAAAAATGGTGATAATACTCGCGCTGACAACTGGTCACAAAGTCCAAATTTTGTCCGTGATATCCATATCCAACATAAAAATTACTATCTCCTTGACCGTGACGGTTTCACGAGTAGTAACGCTGATTGTTCTCAGCGCCGTGCATTTATGGATATAAGGTTATGTGTGGTTTTTATTGGTTTAGTTAACTTATCGTATATATTTCGATACTCTACCAGCATGATACATACATAGATTCGTATGTGATTGGAGTCCTATCTATCTATTCATTTGCACTATGAGCATTGATGTTTAATTTTAAACATTTCACGCAAGAAACATAAACAAAGCAACAAGATAGTAATAACAAATTGAGTACTTATGTACCCACAAATGCAGGGTGTTTCGCTCATATGGGGGATAGTGGCGTAATCGCCACGCTTGGCAGGCGGGTATGGTGGTATCCGAATCCGAAGGGGTAGGCAGAGGTGTATTACACACCCACTGTTTGTGGCACCCAACTATGTTTAAGTCCCAAAAAAGTCCCATAAGTATGTAAAAACCAAACTCTTACACTACTATTTCTTATTTACGTAACTTAAAATAAATGTGTCCAGATAAAAAATCTACTCGAGTGGTGCCTTGCTTGCAGCATAAAATATCATCACCGCATTGTTTCTGCGAGTATTGTAGTAAGACATATGAGTTTAGCACTGAAATTATCAAAGCTATTGCAAAAACCGTATCGAGAGTTCTCGCCCAAAAGAATATTCCGGTAGTAATGCCAGAGTATTCTTTTGTTTTAACTTATCGTTGGTTAAATGCAAGAAGCTTATATTATGGTATAAGCTTCTTGGTCAAATGCTACATGATTATTGATCTAGCGAATTTGACAAGTTAATAAGATAAGGTATTATGTAATTAAGATGTTGTAATTTACCTATTATATTTAAACTAAAAATATTAATGACAAATTAATAGTTAGTTATACAGCTACACCATAAGGTACAATAATTGTCACGCTTTCTAGATGGTTCTTAGCAATACTTGTTTCTTATTTATGTCAGACACTTTTCAAATCTTTGTTCCACAGTATTAGCTCTATATAAGGTAATAGTAATGTCCCTCCCTTTAATCATTCAACCTCCCATTTGTAGTAGCTAATAGTACAACATGTTCAGTAATTTTTTTACTTAATACAAATATTATTAGTATTCAAATAGGATTAGAAAATTACGTACACACTTTAAAAAGAAATTGACCATTGAAAGAGGAGTTTATTATAATCTAGATATTCCCATAACAAATTAATAATGATAAGTACACTCTACATCATGCCTGTATCCGAATCCGAAGGGGTAGGCAGAAATGTATTACACACTCAAGGTTTGTGGCACCCAACTATGTTTAAGTCCCAAAAAAGTCCCATAAGTATGTAAAAACCAAATGTATTTGTATAATATTGTTTTCAGTACTACCATCCAAGTGATTTACGTAACCGATGGGCAAAAACAAATCACATGATTTATTACTCCCTGCCCGTGTTGCCTCAATAAATTAGAAGATTATTCATCTCGAACGAGCATTAATGATAGGTACGACATAACGTGTTTACAAAAAGCCACAGTCACGCATATTATGCTATATAACATATACACTCAACATGGGAATATGTTTTAAAGTGAAGCAACCTTAAACAAAATCATCTCGAAGCCATCAATCTCACTATTATCGCGACTGCGTACGGTCTGTCTTGGCACCCTACGATAACATAGAAAAAACAGAGCTCAAGGAAAGGCCACTTTTGTTGTTCGGTTAATAGGTACTTCAGTTTATCTATATCTTGGCAAGACTGATTGAAAGTCGGACTGACTCCATGGCTTGTTCCATTAATACAGTGTATTATGTTCCAAAATATACAAGTCACTGTTTTTTTTTTATGTTTTTTTTTTTTGGAAGTGTTAATCTTAAAACCAACCAGAAATAAGTGCTTTCTTTTACCTTGTCTCGACGTGACCCTCAAATTGGTCTCTTAAATCAAACTGAAACTCGCGTGGGAACGAAAGAAACTGCGTGATAGATACTACTAAAATAACTATGTATTACTTAATGTCTTAATATTTTCAAGAATGTTCATTTATTTTTAACCTTAATATTTATAAAACGATATGTACAATAAATAATATTTACAAATAAACTAATTCTAGGCATCGAAGAATTCCTCCGCGTCACCGTCATTGGGTAACGTGCCCAGAAGGCTGGCAGCATTGCCACGTTGTATGGCAATGCTTATTCTTTGTGCAAAGTAAAAGCCAGCCTTCTGGTCACGCGAAAAGTCGACTAGTTTTTATTTCGCTATATAGCGAAACTGCACTAGGACTCCATGACCCAAGTGTCTCAATCCCAACCGGCTCAAAAAAATAATCTTCAATAAGATTATGATATTTGCGCTGATTGAGTGTCTCTGCTGAATCAGCAGCAGCACCGGCACATACCGCAGTACTTGGAAGATGCGATGGCGCTAGGGTGTCTACGCATGTTCGTTGCCCCAAACGACGGGGTATGCGGTTAGGTACATTTTTTCCCGCCTAAACAAAAAAAAAGAAGGTGTCTACGCATGTGGCGTCCCACACTCTGGTGACCTACCCAACTTAATTGTTAATATTAATCTTATACTTATAGTGTTAACATAATTACGAACAAGGTGGGAAAAGGAATATTACAGTCATGTTTAGTGCCTTGTTAATTTCCAAGCTGACTCGATATATTTGATACTACGTCATGTACACACTTTTCCGAGGCCAGCACAAAAATCATTAACAATATATCATAAAGAACGATACTTTTAACAGGAAAAATATATTTTATGACATGATAAGGAACGATGAATGCCGGCCGCCCGCACAAAACAGTGTTCCGTTCCACCCAGAGTTGCTAAATCATAAGTATAGGTGGCGGTATTAAAAGTAATCTGACTACGTGCTTCATCTGCGGTTCGTAAGATGGTGACCGATGCATTGTTTGTGAAACTCTCAGAAAACATACATGACGTTATCACGTAAAATTATAGTCCGTAAACCAACTTTACAGACAACTATACCTATAGTTTCTTTAATACTACGAGGGTTGCAAGCAATTGTATGGTCCTCCTAGTGGGAAGCGGTTACCGTAGCCTGAAGACGCTAGCAATACCAAGGCATAACTCGCGCGTTGCCAACCTTAAGGATAGATAACATAGGTGGAGTAAGAGAGGAGTAAGGGTAGATGATATGGCCAATGAGGAAAATACAGAGGGGATGAGGACAGAGTATTGTCCTCTAGCACTCTCCCTCACCATACGAAACACAACGGTAGTCGGTAGGAGTATCTACCGTAACAATAAGACGATCTTTTGTGAGAGGGTGGTGATGGGTAAGAAGCACTTTTTTATTGCGTATGGTGGCAGATGAGCTACGGCCCACCAGATGGTAAATGTCACTCATGGACTCAACTATATCGAGAGTATTGCAAGCCGCTGCTCACCATTTCATTTCACAGATACGAAATGACAGAATTAACGGCTATGTAGCAGGACTACAACCAAAACACACCGATGCGCTTCATGCCCGGTCACACGGCATCAACCCGCTCGAGCTCGATAACAAGTGAGTATTCCCACTTGGTATCCAGCCTTGTCGTAGACAAGTAAATTCATAAATATTCTATAGTTCAGACAGATATTTTTCATTACTCATACTCTGAAAGTAGGCCTAGGGGGCCTTTAGGGTTAGAAAGTATTATAGTAGGCCTGAAGTTGCCTGAGGAGCGGGTTGAAAGTAATACTTTTCAGCCCTAGGGCGAATTACTTTCAACTGACAGCTGAGTAATTATAAAAAAACAGTTCTATTTTCTGTACAGCCAGTCAATTACAGCGCGATGTAAAATTGAAATAACAAAAAGTTAAGTACCCATTTATTAAAGAATTTGTTTTTTATATGACTTTATTTTAATATAGTTGCAACTATATCTTTAAAATAACGAAGATTTATATTTGTTCAATGATTAAAATGAAAAATAATGGCTGAATAGCTGACAGGCCACAGAAAAAAAACACAAAATGGGCGGGAAAACGGCGATTCCAAACTCAATTTTTTAAAGACTCCCTTGTTTTCTTTAGCTAATTCATGATTTTTATTTTTGGTTTCCTCGTATTCATAATGAAAAGCACAGTGTCTACCTCGGGATAAAGATTTAGTTAGTCCCAAGACGGGGTTTGGCGCCCGAGCGTAGCGAGGGCTCCAATAGTTCGAGGTTGCTTTCATCCCTAGGGTAACAATGTACTATTTTTGTAAATGGGCAGAAATGTAATGATTCTACCTCAACCATCCGTTAGCCATTTACAATGCATTACTTGATATACGCTACAAGGTAAGGTAGTAGAGGGGCAACATTTAATTGCTTATGTACCACAACAACTAATGCCTTTTAATTTGGACTAATTATGATATGTGGCCACAGTTTAAGATCGGCGCCACTGGGAACACAATTTACGTCGGTATATATGGCGACAAAGCCAACTTCTTACAATAAATATTCATTACAGTAAAACTTTTCGCCTCACACGCGTACGCCTGACATTCTAACGCTTGTTTACGTCTAGTTAGATTTGTTTACCCATAAAATTTTAAGTATAAAATTATCTATCTAAACCATCAACTGCTTCCAATTCCGTTAAATAAAAGCCTTGAAATTAGGATTGAAACTAACTGTGATTTAATTGCTCACCTACGCTAAGTTTCAAGTTTTGGCATCAATCACTACAAGGGAAATCATAGTATGTGTTATACATAAGCCTATATTTCTTCCGAAATCAAAGTAATTGTTATTCACATGCCTATATTTCTTCCGAATCATTAATGTTCCACTATTGGTCACAGGCCTCTCCTCAGAGGGAGAGAGATTTGGGCCGTAAGTAGGTACCACGCTGGCCCAGTGCTGGTTATCAGACTTCACAAGCCGTCGCGATAAACTCTCAGGCAAACAGGTTTCCCCACTATAGAATCCTTGGTAATTCCAGAGGGATATTTTAAAGTTTAAGCTTCTATTTGAATGAAATCCATATTTAGTTAATTAATGCTTTATGTCTATCTTATTGTGTATATCATATTCATGGAACATCCTTGAAAAAACTATTCTAGGTACGAGTGTCGTAACTATACTAAATGTACTTATGTGTTAAGTAGCGTGGTGTGTCTTATACTTACTTTATTTTGATTTTGTACGTCACGTCGTAACGATGTATCCAGCATATACGCGACTGCTTAAATATGTAGGTATAACACTTTTAATAAATTAAAAACTGAAAAACTGCAACAAGCTAAAATTAATTAAAATAACTTTTACGAACATATTTACTGGTATCAAATGCATATGAAGCTAGCCACTGAATAAATGCACTTAAAGTACACCTTTTTAGTGCATTTTCAGAAGAGTTATACTATCCACTACCTGCCTCCATCACCAGACCCTCAATACTAAGCCCAATCTATTGGACTCATCGTAACGAATCATTTGACTTCAAACACGAACGAGGAGCTGATTTCGGTACCTACTAGTGCATCCATTCATCCATCCATCAGCCTTTCAACGTCCACTGCTGGACATAGGCCTCCCCAAGAGAACGCCAAAACGAGCGGTCCCGTCATGGGGGATAATGCCGTAATCGCCACGCTTGGCAGGCGGGTTGGCGATCGCAGTGGATGTTGTTAATACTCGAGGGAGTGCTGCTGCCCACTCCCCCGGTATTTCCTCAGTCGGCTCTTACGACTCCAATGGGTAGAGAGGGGTGGGACAATTCTAAAGCCGGCCCCACACGGCAGAAGCAAGCACTAGTGCATCATCAGACCCTAGTTACCAAACGTAATCTGTTGGACTCTTTAAAACAGATGATATGAATTTAAGATCAATGGGCAAGCCCAATGACCATATATTTGTGTAAGGGTTTGTAAGATACTTATTATTATAGACAACTTCAAAGTCGCCGCACTCGGCGGTCGATTGGTGCTACGGCTTAGTACTTAGCTTACCAGCGTCGTGTTACCGTCGCACCCTATCTCTGTTTAGTGAGACCTTTAGTCTGTAGAGGAAAATATAGAAATTATTTCTCTTACTTTTCTTAATTGATATCTTTACCATGCCGTCCCAATAGAGATGTGTTTACTACTGCTACTCGAGTGAGCTATTATCTGATAACTAAAAGCATGTTTATCAGTAGAACTCTATCATTCGATAAGTGTTTGGCCAGATTTAATTATTTATGAACAAAATATTCGTTGGCAGTATGTCATGAATTCTTTTCTAACCATAACAATAAACAAAACTGTGTCATAGTGTACGCTAGAGTAATCAATCAACCCTGTTCATGTAATAAATGAAAGCGTTAGGTAAATCTATTTTTAGTGTTTTATTTATTTATAGCACGTCAGCCAGATGTAAAGCTATTATCCTGATGACGGACTAGCGACCCTAATGGGGTTGTTCCAGAATACACTAAGGCTAATGGTAAATAAATATTCGCGGACATTTCACACAACGTTCTCTGGTTCCAAACTAAGCTTAACGCTTGTGCTATGTGTACCAGATTACGGATATAATACATATATTACTTTTTTTGTAAATACATAGAAAATACCCAGACGCGTACAAATATCTGAGGTCATCACACAAATAATTGTCCTGAGTGGGAATCGAACCCACGACCTCGTGCACGGAAGTCGGTTACACTACCGACTACGCCACGAGGCCCGTCCATATAGAATGAAGCATTTCATTCTTGTATGTCAATTTTATCTGTTTACTGAAATAATTTTAATATTATTTCCACTCCGTTTAAAACTTTAACATAGCTGTGCTGTGTACTTATTAAATATATTTGAGAAAAATATGAGTGTGTAAACCCAAAGTATTTGTTATAGAAGTTTTCTCTAGCGGTTAGAGCATCACCACAAAAACTCATAAACTAATTTTGATGAAACTTTTTGGCCGCAAAGAAAGAAGCCTATTCATTTAATGACAAGGATCCCGACAGAACTAGAAAAATTCCTAAAGAAAAGAAGTCAACAACTTCACAATCATGACTTCACAAAGATGATTGTACTACATTCACTTGTAATTGGTATTCAGTCTCATCTTATTAGTCATATACAAAACTGAAATACGGCCATATCAGACCATTACTTAATGTTCTAAGGGGGAATTTAAAAGTTCTTATTAAGAAACCGTCTACAGCGTCCGGTAACTTTCTCAGCCAATTCCAATGGGCGTTTTCCAATAAAGCGGTAAATAAGTTAAACGGGAAATGATCCTGTGACTACGATCTGCAGTAGCATTAGCATTTAGAATGTTTATCCAGAATTTCACGGGTACAAATCCCACGCGTGGCCGCCATATTCAATTTCACAATTTATCGATTTTAAAAATAATTTAATTTATGTTGCTCTCGTTTTCTTCACTAGCTAATGTTATTAAGAACCAAGCAGTCTATATCTTACATGACATGAACCAACACTAACTCTGAAGAGTCTCGCTGTTAGAGAAATCTATAACAATTGCTGTATCCATAATTAAGGCTAACACTTCACCGTAGTTTCTAAAAAAAGCTTTGCATATAAACGCGTAGATTAATTTATAATAAACTAAGTTTTTACGTTCTAAATAGACGCTAAGGTTAGAATAAATTTCAGGTTCCTGATATAGTAGCGCGATCAAACATATATCAGTTTTAATCTAATCTATCTACCACTATATACTATTATAAAGCAGTAACAGAGCTATGTCTGTACATTTATGATATTTGAGAAAAAAAATACTGTAATAGGCTATTATATGTAAACACAAAACAATTTTTTTTAGAATGTTTGTCTGTTTATCTGTTTGTCTATTTGTTTGTTCGCGCATCACACAAAAACTACTGAAGGGATTTTGATGCAACTTTTTTTATTCGAAAGGCCTTGATTAGACTTAAAAACTGGTTATCCCTCTACAATATCTGGATCCTGAGATATAACCGAAAAACTAGCTTTTGGCTGCGGCGAAGGCGCGTAGTACATAAAGCTGTTACAGAGCTGTGTCTGTACATTCAAGATATTTGAGAAAAAAATACTGTAATAGGCTATATAGGCACAGGCCTCCAGAATTTAGACAGCTAAATTCTCATACATTATACATGTACCTACAGCTACAGATATAGTTCTGTTACAGCCTTATCATAGTACAAAAAACTTGATACGATAATATAAAACTATGTATTTTAGATGTAACATTTTTGTTTAAAAGTTATAGCATTTTTATGTTAGGGATACCCTGGACTCGAAGAACGTAAAAGTCCTGCATCAGGTTGGAGAAAACGCACACTTTTGAATACTATCAAAATAAGATCAGTAGCCTAGCTGGGGCATGTACTATGACATGACAGATATGGTCTTCTTCAATTATTATAATGGAAGAGGATGAAGGAAAAAATGAAGGCTGACCGCAGGACGAAGCCGCGGTTACAAAAATCAGGCAGTGGACTAATAATGTTTCGCCTCGCAAATACGAAAACCTGATTGATAACATTCAGTAATTAGGTAGGCACCACGCAAATAATTAATTATGTTTCCATATATCCCGTAAGCAAATCTAACCGAACTCATGCGGGACTTACTGTTCCTATGACAAATAAAAAACATTTGATATATTTAAATGATACTAAAATTTTTGCATATTATTTACTTTAAACACAAAGTGAAAAATGTGAAATCGAAAATAACAGTCACGAGCAGGACTCGAACCCGCGTCTCCCGGATACCGTCCAGATGCCTTGCCAATTCAGCCATAGTGACCCTTGCTCCTGACTGCTAATTTCTATAACACATTCATATTTAACGTCTTTGGGTGACGCTTGTACCATCTGTCGGAAATATTTTCATACATTATACCGACCAGGTAAACTTAATTTTACAATTAAGATTTTACCTAATAATGACGCAAATCCTATAAATATTTAGATATTTTTAGCATTTGACATGCTTAGCAACATACATTAAACACAAAGTGAAAAATGTGAAATCGAAAATAACAGTCACGAGCAGGATTCGAAGCCTATGGCCTATATGAATGTGTTATCGAAATTAGCAGTCAGGAGCAAGGGTCACTATGGCTGAATTGGCAAGGCATCTGGACGGTATCCGGGAGATGCGGGTTCGAATCCTGCTCGTGACTGTTATTTTCGATTTCACATTTTTCACTTTGTGTTTAATGTATGTTGCTAAGCATGTCAAATGCCAAAAAATATATATAAAAATATCTAAATATTATTTACTTAATTATAACTACAAGGTTTTATACGTACCTATCTTTTCTAAAATATTTTTTATTTATTACGTCTTATAATGCATATCAATTGATACCAGAAACCCGCTGTAATACAATAATTATGTTCAAAATAAAACTGAAACTGACTAAAATATTTTTTTTAACATAAATAATACAGTAACATTAGATGCATTCATTAGAAATATAAATTTAATTTATTTATTATTTTATTTTGAGTAAAAAGATTGTTATTTATTCTTTCGTTTCGTCAATGTCTACTAATCAAATGCCTAGTCATTCAGCCTACAACCGTCGCTGTTAAGTGAGCTGTAAGCTGAGTTATATAAAATTATTTAATAAAATTGTTTTTCACGTTATTCTCAACTGCAACAAAATATATTTATTCTGCATTTCATAGACAATTTGACACTTTAAAAATGCTACTACGAGCTCGCTACGCATCTACGAAAATTCGTAGAACTACATACAAACTAATATTAATGTTTAGATTAACCCACCCAAAACTTCTATGACAATATTACATTTAAATTGTTTTTTTTTTATTTCATATAGAAGTTATGGTATAATTTTGTGAAACTTGACGGAGAAACTTACGCGATACTTAACAGCGGTAATAATCATTCTGGTTTGCGTAGCTTTTATAATAATGTAGTTTTTTCTTGCCGAAAACTATATATTTAGTTCATTATCACAGTTTCAAATATTTTTGAAAACTATCCAATGAATTTAAGGATGTCGTATTTGCTAGTCATTGAATTTATTTTTGACAATTTCGTCTTTTATAAGTCAATATAAAGTTTTTATTTTTTGTTTTGTCGCACAGCCCCATATTATTAATTGTAATGTTACAAATATGAGACCAAAAAGTGGTGTCATATTGTTATATAACGGAAACGTTGCACAGCAGATGAAAAACTAATAAGTAGCAAGATATTTTAAGTTACTTACCGCCTTCGCTGATCACAGAAGTCAACAACTGAGTACTAAAGTTAGGATCTAGAATCGTAAAATGCACGGAAGTGTCGGCTACGACGCGGCAGCGCGGATAGTTCGTCCCGCGGTAGGTTCAAGCAGCGTGCACTCGCGCGGGATGTACGCGACGACACACTGAGGGTGCGAATTCGTTATAAACGCGCGGGCGACAGAGGCAGTAGACAGGTCCGCGCTCGAGGGCTGCACGACTCGAAATCGGCGTTACCCTCGCTACGATTATGTAACACGCGCGGCGTAGCGCAGCGCGCCTGATCCCCTCACCCCGCTTTAGGGAAAAGATGAATGAGTAAAGTTTCCTAACGGACGTTAGGCCATGGATCGCATTTGGTTTTAGATCCTCCCGCGGTTACATAAAAGTCTTAGCACATGCGCGAAGGGTTCTACGCGTCAAGAACAAACGCGGGAATCACAATAGGAGCGAAGATATTATCCAAGTCCCCTGTACTAAAGTTTTATAGCCTTCGCATACATTACGCTTCGCATGAGTGTACGACACAGGTACTCATGAAAGGAACGGAAACCCGTATTCTCGATAAAATATAATATGATATAGAAATTTAAACGTCACGCTGAAAAGATTATTTCGACAGACAGTATTAAATATGAAATTTGTGTGTAGTAAGAAAACTTCTTAAACATACTAAGCCACATCGCCTGTCCCATCTTGAGCATAGGGATACGTTTGTTCTTAGCTGTGCTCCGGGAATTGGTACATTATTATGCATTATCATTACCATCGCCTTGGCCTTTTTGCTTCGCATACTCCTTACGTGCTCCTCGATTGTATTCACTATTAGTAAGTATTTATTTTATATCTACTACGTAGGTGGCAAACAAGCATATACTCGTATTTATATACCCACCTGATGGTAAGTGGTTACCGTAGCCTATAGATACTAGTAACACCAGAGGCATCACTCGCGCGTCGCCATCTCCAAGAAAAGGGATAGGATGTGGAGAGGAAGGATAATATTTAGAGGATAGGGCCGGCGCTCACTCACCATACGAAACACAATGACAAGAGCACCTGCCGTTGTATCATGGCGATCTTCCGTGAGTGGTAGTTCCCCCCCGATCGAGCCGGCCCATTCATGCTAAATATTCTACATTCCATACAGCCCGTTGGGGATAAATATTCTAGCTCGATGACCACGCTTTGCACAATATACAAGTACGTAGGATGGCCTCCTACCAGACTGAAAGCATGCTCAGAGCTTCTGGATCTAAGTGGTATATAGCCAAAATCATTGATCTAGTTTGAGGAGGCTTCTCTAGTAATGAAATCATAATGTCTAATGAATAACTATGGATTTCTTGTACTTTATTAATGACTCAACTAGCAAAATTATGTCATAAAAATTGTACAATAACGTTTTTAATTAACTTTTAATATAATATAATTTTATACTATTATTACTTTTTAATTTATATCTCAGGTTCCCGATATAGTTACGTATACCAGTGTTTAAGTCTAATCAAGGGCTGTTAAACAAAAAAGTTGCATCAAAATCTATTTAGTAGTTTTTGTGCGATGCGCGCACAAAGAGACAAAAGACCTAAGAAAAATTGTTTTGTTTTCAGACACGCCTATATAGTTTAATACAATATCATTTTCTTAAATCTACAAACACAACTCTGTTACAGCTTTATAATAGTTAGGATATTAAACCATATTATATACCTGAAACTGTTTTTATATGTATCTACGAGTATAGTTGCGGTTAGGGCTGATATTTTAGTTATATAAAGCCAATAAAGGCGGAGAGATGGCAGCGGGATTATTTAGTGGGTGAGGGCCCCACACTACCCTGTTCGTTCCCCTGAACGACGGGGTGTGCGGCTAGGTACATTTTTTCCGTCTAAACAAAAAAGAAAAAAAGGGTGGATATTTTATAGAAGGATCGTGTAAGGGTCTCTTTTTGATTTTTTTGCGACAATTACTTTGCATAAGAAGTTATATACAATTATTAATACAACAATTAAGTGATATTCAACCTCCTATATCACACAACATCCACTGCGATCGCCAACCCGCCTGCCAAGCGTGGTGATTACGGCACTATCCCCCATATGAGCGAAACACATGTTGTGGCGTTCTCTTGGGGAGGCCTATGTCCAGCAGTGGACTTCGAATGGCTGATGGATGGATGGATATCACACAAGAGTAGTAGACGAAAAACAAGAGTTTATCAATATTTTTATGCTAGTGGTCAGTGGTGCAAACTTGGTATAGACAACATTTTTGTGTTTTTGGAAAGGGTTAGAATAATTACTTTTATTTAACGTAAGGAAAGTCTATTCATGTGCAAGTCGATAATATGTATATTAATTTAAATAACATAGCACACTGTATTCTCGAAGGGATAGGCAGAGGTGTATTACACACTCACGTTTATTAGCCCATTGAATACAAAATAAAAAAGAAAATAATTAAAACATTTTAAAAAGTCAATAGCCAAATGGTTGACAGCTCAGCATAGTGCCAAGCAGAAGCAAAATTGGAAACCACCTGACGCTGCTATCCTGCAACCACAGGGAGAGACACGCACAAGAACTGTAATACACAAAAAATACAGAGATAAAGAATAATTATAAAATAAATATAACTATTAAGTTAGTTGAAGTGCTAAGCTATGTGTCATTTAGATCATACGCTGTTATGTTACCTCCTGTTAATTACCATCTTGATGTGTACCGGTACCTATTAAGTCTGTGACAAAAATATAAAGTATTTAAAATGTATGATGTGATTTTTAAATGAGGCTATGGAAGTGCATTTCCTGAGAGGTGGAGGAATATTTTTCCATATTTTTGATGCTGCATAACGAAAACTACCCTGAAATGCGGCAGTCCAGTGACGCGGAATGGACAATTGCTGGAATCGTCTTCCATTCTCGCTCCGACCCTGCCTAGCAGGCCAGGTCAATTTGTTAAACAGGTACAGCGATGATGATTTAGTTACTCCTAACATAAGAGTTGCAAGGTGGAACGGCCGGCTAACGGGCACATTTCCAAACTCCGGGCTGCTACTGAGAATTTTTTTTACGTAAAAGCTCAATAACACCGACCCGAGGATCGAACCCGAGACCTCATGATCAGCAGTCGCTCACACTACCGCTGCACCACTGAGGCTGCAGTTTTATGTATACTTATATTAATCCTTGTTGAAATCTTAATGGCCCTTCATTGTATTAGTATTCAATGTTATTAAAATATATACTTAGCCAAATTTTGCCATGAAACTTAACAACTATAAAGTTATTAGTCATTGGGCGACCGTTTATTTCTATATCCATATAACTATTCGTTTTATGAATGTATTTATACGATTTATGGCATCCGCCACGACGGCTACAATTAAAGTTCTATTGGAATATATTAAAAAACCTTACTTCTATTGCTACAGGAACGTCATGATTACATTTTTTGACGTTGATAGTACTCGTAATATATAAATAAAAAATAGCTGTAGGATAAGACACATTTTCAGTTATCACAGAAGTGTTCATCCATCCATCAGCCTTTCAACATCCACTGCTGGACATAGGCCTCCCCAAGAGAACGCCACAACGAGCGGTCTCGTCATGGGGGATAATGCCGTAATCGCCAAGCTTGGCAGGCGGGTTGGCGATCGCAGTGGATGTTGTTAATACTCGAGGGAGTGCTGCTGCCCACTCCCCCGGTATTCCCTCAGTCGGCTTTTACGACTCCCGTGGGTAGAGGGGTGGGACAATTCTAAAGCCGGCCCCACACGGCCAAACCGCCGGTTATCATAGCCTACATACGTTAGGAACACCAGAGTCATCATTCACGCGTCACCAGGTTCGTGAAGTGTATAGGAAAGATAATCAGGAGAAGATAAGATGAATAATAAGGAGAGGATAGAAATGGTAATTAGGAGAGGATGGACGCGGGTTTGGGCCTGCGGCGTTCACACTCGCCATACGAAATTCAATGGTTAGTTAGTACCTACTGTTGTTTCATGTTGATCGTCTGTGAGAAGGTTACCCCGATCGAGCAAAATATTTTATGAATTTCCCGTAAAACGCTCAATTACGTCACGAACCACTTTCAATGGTCGTGCGTGTGATCTCTAGTATTTTGTTTACTGTCAGCTCTGTGCAAACACGGCCCATGACGTCGTACGTACATTATTACGTGATGATTATCATTTTTAAAATTGTTTTATTAAATTACGTTTAAAACCATAATATTTATCGTTTAAACATAGATTTACATGTAATTGTAACTGGTGTCAATTATTCGTTTTGTTAAACTTTGTATTTGGCATTAAAAAATTGAAAAATCTGGTATTTTAAAGTGTGCCTCCTGGCAAAAGAAGAGAACAGAAAATCTTTTTGATGTGAAACATCTAATGCGGAGGGAGAGTAAAATCGGCTGTTAGCGTGGCGACGCTTTTATTATACCTACTTGTCCCGTTCCAATTTTGCAAGTTAAATTTGACACACTTCCCGGTTTCCGATTGAGCTGAAATTTTACACGCATGTGTATATCACGTGACAATACCATATTATGATGACATGGAGAAAATCTGATGATGGAGCTGGAAGGTGAACATAGGAACTCTATAATGAAACGGCGCAACCCCATCGAGTTTGGGCTCGTATGATTCGTATTGCCAAGTACTTTGTGTCTAGATGGTATCCAGGGGCTGATGATGAAGCTGGAAGGTGGCCACAGTAACTCTATAATGAAATGATGCAACCCCGTCGAGTTAGGGCTCGTTTGAAATATCCTGACTTGAACTTCAGTCATAGATGATATCCAGGGTGTGATGATGGAGCTGGAAGGTGGCCACAGTAACTCTGTAATATAACGACGCAACCCCATCGAGTTTGGAACCATTTGATTCGTCTTAAAGAGTACTTTGTCTTTAGATGGTATCCAGGGTCTGATGATGGAGCTAGAAGGTGGCCATAGGAACTCCGTTATAAAACGACATAACTCCATCAAGCTTTGGCTCGTATGATTTGTCTTAACGAGTACTTTGTCTTTAGATGGTATCCAGGGTCTGAAGATGGAGCTGGAAGGGCCACAGTAACTCTGTAATGAAACTACGCAACCCTATCGAGTTTATACTCGTTTGATTCATCTTGATTGAAATAAAATGATCATAACTTGACAAAGTACTCCACTTTGTCAAGTTATGATCATTAAATTTCTACAAAATAATTTCGATGTTTTCACATCTGCTAGACGTCCCGCGACGTCTAGTTTTTTTTTAAATAACTTCTGAATTGACTGGCCCAGAACTATCTAATATAGATAGTTATGTACATGATAGTTCTGTTTATCACTTTCATCTCGCCCAAACTGACTATATTGTTGCTGATTTTAATAATTATCTACCTTTTACCTTTCTCCTAAAATCTACGCTAAATTATTTACCATATTTCTGAATCCATTGTTATATATTAATTGAAAATAGTGATTAAGTTACATAAAAGTTATTAATTAACGGTAAATAATCCAATGACCTATAAAATTTATATTAGAATGACGTTACAGCCTGAACGTTACATGTAGTTGGAAATACACCACTTAATATTAATGTTTTGTAATAGCTTATTACAAAATCATTATATAACAGTTTGTTATGTAAGTTATACAAAATTACTTATTCATAATAAAATTAATACCAAATGGTTTTGGTTAATCTAGGTAGTGTATTTTCCAACGTTTACGGGGAATATTTGTCTTGTTTGTGTTATTTTGTATATTATCTTGTACCTTTGAAAACGTAGAGATTAAAATCCACATAAAGACCAGCTGTCATCAATTGGGATTGCTGATTCTTACATTACAGGTACTATTAGTTCTTCCTGATTCTTACATACCTACATTATTACATGCACTATAAGTAGGTAAGTGTTCCTAATAGAATCAATTAATTGAAAAATTATATTGAAATGATACTGATTTATTCTTCTGTATTCACCCAACTACCTATCTGGATGCCAAATTTGACAAGCTTATGTGATATTATAGTATTTGATTTATGAGGGGGTGAAAATTGGTCCCAAACGGTTCGTGTAATATTACACGATACTGCTCGCCAATTCTTTCGCTTGAACTTTGCTTGACACGCTAATGCGGTCTAGATTAGTCTGACTGAATAGCAGTAGGAACTCGAATTCATAATGCTAGTGTAAAGGACATTCGTCTGCGTCCATACATAGTTCGCCCTGAACCAACCGCAAAGCAAAATGATGTTTTGTATTAGAATAATTTACTGAATTCCCTTACAATCATTATTTTATAGCGGACAAGCTTGAAAATCGTACTAATACAAAAAATTACTCCGATTTTGAGGTTATGAACAGGTGTTTTAAACTTAAGAATGTAGCTGGAATATAAATGAACCAGCAGTGGCGGCCTTAGCTGGTGGCGAACAGGGCAATCGCCCGGGGCCTCGCTCTTGCAGGGGCCTCGCGTCAAGCAAATTTAAAAATAATACAGATTTTTGTTAACTATATTTTGTTAATTTACAGCTTTTGATTTTGATTCTTAATTATTTATTAAGGTTATAACATAACGGTAAATTAAAATAAAGTTAGTTAACTAATTCATTCATTCAAATCATAATTGATAAATTCATTTTGTAGTACTTGAATATCGCGCCTCGAAACACTTGAAGAACGGTTTTTTAAATGCATAACACTCGGGACTACTCGTAGTATAGTATTATATAGTCTGTGACTTGGGAGTCGGGACATAATGTTCTGCTAGTCTATCGCTCGGGGATTCCCCGTCGCTAGAGGAATTCCCTTGTTTCATTTCCTTCGTCAACTTTTGTCACCTTGAAATTATTTTGCTTGCAGTATGAGTTACAAAATCGTTGCTGTACCGTACATATCTTTCAAATATATTTAATATTACGTTCTTATAGTGTTTCAAGTATTGAGTGAGCTGGAAAAGTGTAAATTATAGTATTTTAAGTATTGAGTACACTCTGTTTGCCGGCTCAAGTCAGAGGTGGGCTATTTTAAATGATGACCATTTAAAATCCTTATCGTAAAATCCTTATCGCTAAAACCACTTTCTGAAACTAGATGGGAGTGCAGGATTTAGCAGAAAAAACAACAGATTGTCAGTTGGTCAATGAATGCCATTCTATAGAAAAGGAAATAACTAACTATGAATTTGTAGTTTCACTTATCATATGGTACGACATTCTTACAAAGATAAATGTTATCAGTAAAATGTGGCAAAGCGAAAACATCCACTTAGATGTGGCTATACAACACCTATTCACAAATTGGCTCGATAATTATCGAGAAAATGGTTTTCAGTCATCCCTTGTAACAGCTAGAGAAATAGCCGAAATGATATTGACAGACAGTTTAAAGAAGTCAGAAGACGACGTACAAAAAGGCATTTTGATTATGAAGGGGAAGATGAAGCTCATGAATTGAATGCGGAAGAGATTTTCAAAATAAACTATTTTATGTCATTGTTGACAATGTGCGCGTAAGCTGCCATCCTAGGTTTGAGGCACTTAAACATCATGAGAGCATATTTGGTTTCATGTATAATATAAAAAGATTAAAGGAAATTAGTGATAGTGAACTTTTGAAGCAATGCAGCGACTTGCAAATATCTATGACAGTAGGAGAATCATGTGATATTGATGGACATGAATTGTACGAAGAACTGAATATGTTCATCCGTGTGTATGAAGGAAACGATGACATTATCTCGGTGCTGAAATACATAATAGAAAAAAAAATAACTGAAGTTTACCCCACTACCGAAATAGTTCTAAGAATTATTGCCACCACACCTGTTATAGTTGCGACTGCTGAAAGGAGTTTTTCGAGGCTTAAAATTATTAAAACATATTTGAGGAATTCGATGACACAGGATCGGCTTTCAGCCCTTGCTATTCTTTCAATCGAAAATGACATAGCTCATTCGTTAGATTATTGTGCTTTAATTAAAGATTTTAGTCTTAGTAAAAGCCGCAAACATCAATTTTAAAATTTATCATCTCTGTATTTGTTAATTTTGTAAATGTTTCAATGTAAGTAAAATATTTTGACACTCAAATTTTATTTATTTGTATAACTTTAGCATTTCTCGTCAAACTTAACGAATATCTACCAAACAACCAGATCTACTTTCGCATCACATAGGTAGGTACTTTTCCGTAGGACAAAGGGCCTCGCAAAGACCTGCCGCCCGGAGCCTCGCAATGGGTAATGCGTAATGGTGGTTTACGTATGGCAGTAGATTGGTGTTTCACTACCTCTTGTTAAAGTTTTCAATTTAGTTGGATTATAATCCCAGAGTTGCGTATTTCTAACGCTAGATGGTGCTCTATTAAATTTGTATGTGTTTCAAAAAATATTTTAATTATTCATTTTATAAATGAACAATAAAGATTAGATTACTTTGTTATTTTAATTCAGAATGACAGTTTAAGTTTGTCTAATATTGATAATAAAAGTAAGTAATAAAAGCAGTTACAACTATTAACATAATCTATTAAATATACCAATTGTCAGATCAAAAATCTTTTTAGAACACCATCTGATTTTTGACTAGATTTATTATAATGTAACTAATAATATACTTACCCATCTTGAATTTTTTATTGTGCCATTTTACACACATTTTTATAAATCAATTCCAAATATGTAATTCAGATTTAGAAATAACCTAACAATGCTTTAAAAAAAAAAAAGATCCATTATATTGACTTTAGGTAAACATGGCAGGCGCATCGGATGTACAATAGTCCCGTTCAAATATTTTTTTTCTTCATCATGGCATGCGGCTAGTCCGTGTTAAACAGAAATATGCAATTAATATTAAAAAGAATTCTAATAATTATCATGAACGTCCGATGCTATTGTCGTACAGGGCGAAAAATGACGTTGTCCTTTGATGTTTAAACGTAGAATGCGGATGCAGCCCGTTGTTACCATCAACGAAGCATTCCCGAGAAGAACTAACATAAAGCGGGTAACTGATTAAAATTGTCGTAGTCTGTTGAGAGCGAAAGCCCAGTTTTTATCGCGGTACCGGATAATAAACGCATTACGAATACAATATAATAATAATAAACTTGTTGCAGTTGATACCACAAAACTGCTATCAATCCAACCAATAGAATGTACAGCGCCAGTGAATCATTTCGATTGTGATAGTCTAATTTCACCATCCGACAATACATCTCGTCATTACTGCACCATAGGTAACATAAAACTACTAAATTACATTCACTCGTGATTTTTAAAAACAAGTGCTATATTTTTTTTTTTTTATTAAATCTAATCTCTGATAAATATACATAATTGTTATCAATAAGGCAAATTTGACTGCATAGTTGGCGGAGTCCTTTCGATACCAGCCTCTCGCTGGAGTATTATGGGTTCGATTCCCAAACAAGACAACTCTTTGTGTGATCCACAAATTAAACATTAGCAATGTTGTCTTTTGAAAAAAAAAGATAAGGCAATTGGAAACAATATCAAAAAGACCAAGAAAATTCCTATGATTCTATAGAACTTTAAATGATTGATTATTGAAACTATCGTGAGATTGATATATTTTAACAATATATATAAGTATGTTTGATGCTCATCATCAGGGCGAACACACAGCGGTGTCAGAAATTTCCCGGGCACTGCGACTATTTCTAACTTTAAATGATTCTCTTTAGTCAATATGAAAAACAACAAAATGTAACAACAGTACCACCGTTTGACATTAAAATTTAAACTAGGTATATTCGTTTTTTTTTGCAAATACAATACACTTTGATATCTCACTCTATATGGTAAGATAATGATCATCAAAATATATAACGAGTAGGTACAACAGGCCAAGATGTACCAGGATCCAATCGCCAAAAAGGATAAACGATGGTTTACTGTTAAAATAACTACTTAGTGCTGAATCTAATTGGGGATATCGCCAAGCCCTAGGTAGAATATGTTGCCGGAATTGGTGACATACACCAATCTCCCATAACCATCGAAACTTCGAACCGAACATTGGTACGACTCGAGGCCACCAAATTGTCAAACAGAATACGACCAATGGGTTCTACCTTTTGACGTCGGCAGTACCTATCTACTAATTAGCCCTTATTTAAATTAATACTAATTTAACATAATGATATAAGTAGTTGTGTGAAACAACATACTAGGGAACGTACCCATGCTATGTGATGGTTAAAGATTTTTCGACCTCTCCCTCCCCTCGGTGACTCATAGTATATGCCAAGAACCCCTCCTCTCTCCTTAAAGTTTTAACGTAGTATTGACAAGTATAATATTCGCAGGGAGAAAGTGAAACAAATGAAAATAATTTGACTCATATTCGTCTTTACACTGCGTCAGCACCACCGTAAGTTTAAGAAGCACTAAACACTGCGCGCCATATTCAAAGATAGGTTGAAAAAGCGCAAAATTTATCTCGGCGAAATCAACTACGTAACAAAAATCTAAGCCACCCTCGCGCTCCTGTGACTGAGCGTAGTATTTTAAGAACCTCCCTTCCTCCTTAAACGAGTCACGTAATATGGGTACTTGGGTACGTTCCCTTAAATCAAAACGTAATACAAATCGAATAGTTATAATGTCCCTGTCTTAAAGTTGTACCGACATCTAGTGGTGCTAAACTAAAACATTTTCGCCTTGAAACCTGCAAATAGGTTAATTCATACGTTACCTACGTAGTTCTGAGAATTAAGTCCTGATGGCGCCACAGACATGTCAACTAAATATGCGACAAATAAAAAAAAAAGAATAATAAAAAGACTAATATCGGTTGTTCAAATCAAAGATACGCATTACACGTACCTATAATCAGAAAATTCTAATGTTTTGAATCCCTGCAACACAAAGATTAGGTATTCTTTAGTGCAGGTTAACAAATAAATAGGTACCTGCGCCTGATGCCGCCCTAGCCGAAGCTGCGGACGGTGGGGTCGGGGAATACCTTTGTCTTTTTCTTTTTTTTTGCCGTCCGCGGAAGCCTACCGCGAAGGTATGACGCCCAAGTGCGCGGGACGTCGCACAAGAGAGGGTGCCCGAAGGGGCTGCCGCCTGCGGATCGCGGTCGAAACGACGCGGTACTCGTGATCCGCCGTAGCAAGGGCGGGTGAGGTCGCATGGTGGGTTTTTAGTGAATGAGGACCCCACACTACCCCGCTGTCTCCCCGGGCAGCGGCGTGTGCGGTAGGACTTTTTTGCCCACCTAAAATAAAAATAAAAAAGGTTAACAAATAAATATAGACGTACTAATTATCTTCTTCTATACTATTATAAAGCTGTAACAGTGCTGCGTGTGTTTGTAAATTTAAGATATTTGAGACAAATTACTTGATTAGGCTATATAGGCGTGTCTAAACACAACAAATTTTTTTTTAGATTTATGTCTGTTTGTTAGCGCATCACGCAAAAACTACTAAACGGATTTTAATGCAACTTTTTTTGTTTGGTAGCTCTTGATAAGACTTAAAAACTGGTAAGTATACATTTTATTCCACCACTATATGGGGAACCTGAGTTATAACCTAAACACCAACTTTTGGCTGCAGCTAAGCCGCGGGCAAGGGCTAGAACTATTATAATAATTATACTTATTTATATTAGTGTAGAAATAGTCCGCTATATATTCCCTAAATCCTGCTTCTCATAGATGGGAACCAAATGTAGAATATAAGGACTGAAAATCCACTTTATAAAAATTCCACATAGACCTGTGCCACCTAAGGCTGTATATCCAAGGTGAGTGAGTCAGGGGTGCACGCAGAAGAAGGGCGGCATTAGTGCTGATTCTGATCACTGCGGCGCGCCGTGCTTGTCTACCTGCACTAGGCCTTCAGCCGCTGCCTCTACAGTAACTCTACTGCCAAAAATGATACGCTGGTCTAGATACTTGTGCCTCCAGGCATTCAAATCAAATCAAATCAAATCAAATATGATTTATTTCAGATTCTAGATCCATATGACAAATTAAGTTAAATTAATTAATAAATGAAATTAAATTGTAAATTATAAATTACATTAAATGGTAGAATCAAAATCAAAATTAAATTAAACATAACACACACAACAATTATTATTACTATATATCTTACATTATATTACCATATTATGCTATAAGAATCCTAATGTGGTGACGCAGAATTGGACAGCTAAAGTTATCCGTAATAGCCTTCAGTATGCTGTTGCTGCTCGCACGGGTTCTACTCAGCAGTGAGGCAATCTTTTTCCGCATGATAGCCGCAAAGCCATCGGTGCGTGCTTCTACGAACATGGTGGATGCACTACAGAACCGCGGGAGCCGCATCAGCACCCTAAAAGCATTGTTATACTGCACACGCAGAGCGTTGAGGGCTTTCTGAGTGTATGCCGTCCACAAGCTACTGCAGTAGAATGATTGGCAGTAGGCTTTAAAGAGTGTAATTTTTGCTTCGTATGAGCAAGATGCAAATCTACTGGACAGCATATTCGCTCTAACCGTCAGCGCCCTACGCTCTCTGTCCATATCTGCCTCATCACAAAGGTCCTCGCAGACAATATGTCCTAGGTACCTAAACTGTTTAACTCTACTGAGAGGAATACCATTAAGCAGCAATGGAGGCACATAGCCAGGTCCCTTTCTACCCTTCGAGAACACCATGTACTCGCTCTTCTTTGCGTTATAACGTAGGCCATGACCCGTGGCGTACGCTTCACAAAACTCCAAGAGCTTCCTGACAGATCCGACAGAGGGCGCCAGCAGCACCATATCGTCCGCGTAGCTTAAGTTATTGATACGTACGCCGTCAATTGAACAACCCGTCCGCATGCTACTGAGGCCCTCCAACAGCTCATTCACATACAAGTTGAAGAGCTTCGGCGAGCATACCCCTCCCTGTCTCACGCCACACTCCAATCCGTAAGCGTCAGAAAGCTCCCCAGCCCATTTAACACAATTTATCTGATTGTTGTACCAATACTCAAAAACAGAACACGTTTCCGCTAGCAAGCTAGTGCTCCGAAGCTTCTTCCAGAGCACATCGTAAGACACCATGTCGAACGCTTTTGATAAATCAAGAAAACAAGCATAGATAGGAGTGTTTTTTTCGACATAGTATCTCACGGTATGCTTCAGAGTCAGTATAGCACTCTCTGTTGACAGCCCAGCCCGGAAGCCAAACTGCCCATCATGTAACTTTATATATTCATCTAGCTGACTATCTAGCAAACGGTCGAGTACTTTCGCAATTATAGTAGCCAGGGATATGGGCCTATAGTTACTCTTATCCGCTATATCTCCGGTTCTGTTTTTGATCACCGGCACAACAATAGTCTTCATAAGATCAGAAGGGAGATAAGAATGTGAAATACACAAATTATAAAACATGCCTAGGACCCTCGGTAAGTGCGCCCCAGCATACTGCAGGTGTTCGACACTGAGACTGTCGTGACCAGGCGACTTCCCTCGTGACATGTTTTGCAACCCTTCTCTCACTTGCTTCGCGGAAAAACTCACTTTGCACTCAGTCCCAGCACTCCCAGTATCAAACATCTGTTGCGTTGATTGTCCTAAAGGAGAATCAAGTTTAAAGGCATTTTTGAAAAGGTTAGCTATCTGCTTAGGATCAGAGACTCCGTTAATGTTCACCGGTACGCTAGGTTTTAAGTTGAGTTTATTAGTACTATACCACAATTTTGAAAAATTATTTGAAGCTCTATGTTCTGAAATAATGTCCATTTTAATTTGGATTTGATGTTTTTGACACCATTTTAATTTATTTTTGAATAATTTACGACTTTCGCACATACTGTCATAAACAATACCACTACTGGGTTTGCCATGCCAAAACCAAAGATTGAATTTATGCCTAGCGTCCCGATGAGCAGCGCCTACATGTTTATTCCAGCCCATTATGTATGGTTTTCGTTTATAATTCCTCTCAGCAGTTTTATGTGTTACAATGGCCGCCTCTCTCAGAATATTAACAATATTACTGTACATCTTATAAATAATCGCCCTATGCGTTTTATCATTGCACAGCTTATCAGCGCATAATGATAATTCCGGTGGAATGTCTAATTCTCTAAGCTTTCTATTACATAACCTATAATATTCGCCTATCTGTTCACTATTACGTTCCCCCCATGTAGCTTTGTCACATTTACTATTAGAATTATTATAGGTCCTTGGCGTAGCTACATACAAATCGCAACGCAACACTACAGGGTAATGATCAGACCAGAAAACATCATTAGATAATACTGTCACGTCCCTCACCGTGTTCCAGGCCGCGCGTGTCACTACGCAGTGGTCCAACCACCGACGGGATCCATTTACGTCACTAATAAATGTATACGCACCAGAAGTTATACCTATTTTTTCTATGTCAGCACAAACCCACTGTTGCTCCGCACAAAAACTAATTAGTTCATTAGCAAACATCTCTTTCGGCTGCGCATTATAGTCACCGAGCACGTAAACACATTCAACCTGAACATTTTCGATTATAGCACTTATTTCACTTAAGCACTCCGTAAATTCCAGGAAATGATCTGCACACTGCCACGGCATATAGACGCTGAATACAATAAAAACTCTGTTATTTAACTCGAACTTAACAGCTGCTAGACGTGCATTGTCGCACTCGATAACAGTGACTGACTGGAATAAGTTCTTTTTCCACATTAAACCCACACCCCCGAATAAACGTCCTTTTATCAAACCTTGGTCCACACTCATCGACGAATTCCCGAAGTACTCGAAGTCGTCGTGTATTGCACCGAGAAATGGTATGTCTTGTGGTAAGAGCCAAGTTTCTTGAAGGGCTATAATCGATGCTGTACTACACAAATTATGTATATCCCCAGCTGATCTCTTCACGTTCTTACAATTAAAGGTGACTAATTCGCATTGTAACTTATTATCCATCAGTTAAAAGATTAGCTACTTCTATTGCTTTCAGCGCCATTGTTATCATTACGCCTAAAGTTTATAAAGCGTCTAAATGTTATACCATCCGGCCACAATCCTGCGTTCATAAACACAGATAATTTACTGCTAGGTACTAGAATCTTGTACGAATTATATTCTCTCTGAGTCTTAGTTTTGATTTGTTCCAATATTACTTCAACTTCAGTCTTCTGTAAAATATAATCGCGTATATCCGTAACGGAGGCACTCTTATTTACATTATTAATAAACAACGGTATTTTGATATCGGCCGCCTTAAATTTTCCCGCGGGCTCCGTTGTTGCTTGACCTTTTGAGGTCATAAACTTATTTTTTAACCTATTTCTTTGTACCGTTTTCCATCCGTCATCTTTATTCTTGTCTACAAAAATGCCACCTTCGTTCGCTACTTGAGCATATGACTTTTCTAAACTATGCGGCTGGGTGAGAGTACCCACTCGGTGTTTATTATTTTCGTCAGCTGATTGCTCATCGTTAACGCTCCGTGGCGCTGCCGGCGGCAGCGGCGACGGCGATAGTGAATTACGTAAAACGTTTTGTTTACGTGCCGGGTCTACATTGCGGAATGATTGATTTTTTTTGATTATGTTTGTGGATTTCGGAGTTTCACAATTAATAGGACTATTTTGCTGTTCTGGTAGATAAAGCAACCCAATAGGTCCGCTGTCATAGTTTTCCGCCTGTTGGACTTTTGAGCTGACACGGTTGCCTCTCGCCGTATTTACATTATTAATGTCAAAATTGTTAACAATAGACGCACTTTTCAAGTTTGTCAATTCATTTTTGATATCCCTTAATTCTTCTACTGTTGCATACGTCTGCTTCATGCATAATATGTCCTTTTGAAAGATCATTATGTCTTTGAGTAATCTAGAAACATCAACGTGATCCCAAAAAATTGGGGGTAGTTTATTTAAATTTTTTGCAACAAATTTCGGAAATTCACTCGGTTCTGTCTCTTTAAATAGCTTGATTATATCTTCTAAGTCCTTTTGTGCCTTCCCTTCCTTTTTTCTGTGAATCTCACACTTCGCCAAATTCACCGAATCAAATAACAAGATTTTCGCATCCGAAATGTCTTGCTCCGAAAACGAACTTGCACAAATGCGCACCATACTTATTACATCCGTCACTTCTAGCTTATTTTGGATGAAAGCTAGGACCTCCGAAATAATTACATTACAATGATCACACTTTTTCATATTAGTAGCCATCACTGCAACCCAGCGCGCGTTGCGCGTGCGCCACCAAGCACGAGCACACGATGACTGATTCATAGAGTAAGTATAAGATGGACTGATTATTTGCCCTCATAGTTTATGGGAAATATTTTTATTCAATGTTTGCTGTGTTTCCATCGTCTGTATGTTTTTAGTCCTAACAGTAGGTACCTCTTTTTTTGTTTAGGCGAGAAAAAATGTACCTAACCACACACCCCGTCGTTTGGGGCAACGAACAGGTTAGTGTGGGGCCCTCACCCACAAAAGAAACCCGCCGTGTGCCGTCTCTCCACCTTTATTGGCAGGCCACTGAAACTATATTACATTCCTTCGATGGTAGTCCTAAGTACCTAGCAGATGTACCTAGTAAGTCTAGTAAGGAGGGAATCATGTTGCTCAACTGCTATAGTAGATAATCAGGGAAAGACCAGATGAGTTATAAATTCGGTATTTCTAGATATAGTACGGCAGCTCAGTGGATTAGAACACTTCCCCGGAAAGGAAGGGACGAAGGTTCGATTCCCGCTCGTACTAAAATACTCTTTTTCCTTATTCACAAATTATAATTTGTACTTTAAGAGTAGCTGAGCATGTCAAGTGCTAAAATATAGATCAAAATTACTTATTTATTTCAACTATCACAGTTACTTGTTTTACTACTACAACTATTTTACAACCTAATCAAAAAGTATGACAACCCCAGCTTGATCTCTCAGCTCGTCTTCACTCGCCCAGATCTCCTTCCCAAGTAGCCGATCCCCGTCTTACGGTCATCGGTTGTAAGATTTGTTAGTTTCACCACCAGTGTGGCCAGCACATACTACCGTACCAACTTTCTTAGAATAATATCGTCAGTGTGACCAAGTGCAGTCTTTTATTATTCTATAAATTTAACCTAAACCTTACACTATTTTTCCAGTAAAAAGCTTTATAACTTCTTGAATTTTAATATGGATGATTTGGTACTAACTTTTTATTCAATAACCGCGATTTCTTTAATCCAGTTATTTAAATGGTTCTTCTTTTCAGAACATTGTTCTTGCAAACAGACTAAAGCATCTGAGTGACTATCCAAACGAGGTAGAATTTCCAACTTTATTTATCGTATTTTTGCGAGAAGTTCCAAACCCATATTCATTGCAGGTAGGAGTAAATTCAGCATGATTGTCAAACGTGTTTTGTATGTAGGTACGTTGTGTTACTTACTATCACGCCACATCCGTTGCGAGGTAGGAAGAGAGAACATAGTGCTTAAAGACTTTATTCTTGATAGATCTCTTGCTTTCTCAACATTCATAGTCCTCTTCATACACACTCGTCGTTTTGGAGACTCCTTAATCCACCTACCTTCAATAAATGACCGATCTGGTCCACGTAGTTAGACACGAGCTCCCCCTGTACCCATATGCTTCCACTTTCGACTTATATATTTTTGTATATATCGAATTAAAGGAAAAATAAGTAGGTAATTGAATAGTAGGTACATTGTAATTATTATTAATGTTTTTCTGTTGTGTTGTCGATTTGCTAGGCTAGAATTTCACTTTAGTTTAAGTCTTGATGGGTGTTATTGTCTATCTCTGTATGAGTGTATGTCTGTCCGTGGCACCGTAACTCCGAAACGGCTGAACTGATTTTGTTAGTTTTTTGTATTCGAAAGGTCACTTTATCGGAAGTGTTCTTAACAAAGTTTCATCAAAAACGGCTTAGTCGTATGAAACATTATATTTTTAAATTGAAATTTATGGGGCTTTTAACTTTAATGTTATAAAGAATAAAAAAATTCTGTTGTTTTTTGAATCCATCTTTTTGCGTTACCAGCGGGCCTCGCAAAATGTATGTCTACATGAAATTTAGGTCTTGCTCCGCCACTGGACATTAGACATGACTTTTGTCTTGTCCATGTTCATTTTGAGACACACTAGTCGAGAAACCCTGCTGAGATCATTGAGCATGGTGCCAAGGTCCTCCAGTGATTCTGCCATGACCACGATGTCGTCGGCATATCGAAGGTGAGTGATGTATTCGCCATTGATGTTGATGCCGAATCCGGTCCAGTCCGAGTTGAAGACATCGTCTAATGCAGCGGTGAAGAGCTTCGGGGACATAACGTCTCCCTGTCTAACACCCCTCTGCATTTGGATCGGTTTCGTACTCCTGTCCTGAACACGGACTGACATGGTGGCGTTTCTATACAAGCACTTCAGCACTTCGATGTACCAATAGTCAATTTGGCACCGCTGAAGGGACTGCAGCACCACCCAAGTTTCAATCGAATCGAAGGCTTTCTCAAAGTCCACAAACGCCAGACACAGAGGCCGATTGTATTCCTCGGTTTTCTGTATACTCTGGCGTAGCGTGTGGATGTGGTCTATGGTACTATAGCCTTTACGGAAACCGGTTTGTTCGGGAGGCTGGAAGTCGTCAAGCCTGTGCGCGAGTCGATTTGTAATGACCCTCGAGAACAATTTATAGACGCGGCTCAAGAACGAGATGGGTCTGTAATTCTTCAAGAGGGTTCTGTCACCTTTCTTGAAGAAAAGCACGACCACCCTCCTGCTCCACGACTCTGGAACGTCACCCCCGAGAACGACGGAATTGAATAGCCTCTGGAGGGTTTTGAGGACCGGCTTTCCGCCTGCCTTCAGAAGCTCTATAGCTCTCTCTATATATATAATTCCGTCGTTACCCGGTGTCTTTCCGTCCTTTGACTGTTTGAGAGCCATTCTGTACAGGCTGACGTCCGGGATATCTTCAGTAAAGTGCCGAGTTAGCTTTGATCTGAGGTCTTGGACCGCGCCAACAGCAGGGCTCTGGGATCTGTACAACTGTCCATAGAACTGCTGAACCTCTCCCAAGATCTCATCTCGAAATGAAATGACAGTGCCGTCGTTGGTCTTCAGTTTAGTCAACTGGCTTTGACCAACAGACAGATCTCTTGCGAACACTTTCAAGCCTCGGTTCCGCTCTATCGCCTCTTTAATACGGGTAGTATTAAATTGGCGAATATCGTGTCGCACAGCCTTGTAGATGTCTGTTTAACCGCCTTAGGCAGGACTAATCGGCTGAGGACTGGACTGTCATTTCTTGTCTCCTCTCCATGAGCTTGAGAGTATGATCCGAGAGTTTACGAGTCCTAGTGACGCGACGGGCCTTGAAGTAGGTCGACCCGACCGCGTGGACAGTTTTCACGAACCTGCTGTTCATATCGCTCGCTGATTCACACTCATCTAGACACTGGAAGCGATTTTGTAGTTCGGGTAGGCTCGGGGTTCTGGTATTGGGCAGGTATTGGTCGGAGCGTAG
The DNA here is from genome assembly GCA_948253155.1 of Leucoma salicis. Classification (NCBI taxonomy): domain Eukaryota; kingdom Metazoa; phylum Arthropoda; class Insecta; order Lepidoptera; family Erebidae; genus Leucoma; species Leucoma salicis. Next base: position 18,359,717 of record OX411803.1, read on the forward strand.
ACTTCATCAAGCGTGACCTCTCGACTTTCGTGCTAATATTCAAGATGCCTCTAGTCGGTGATCACTCCCAGTTTTAATCCTGCTGATCACTGAGACATCATTGAATGTGTCGTTTGTCCAACAAGATTAAGTCGATCTCGTTTTTAACTGAACCATCAGGGCTTATCCAGGTCCATTTCCGCTGGGGCTGCTTCCTGAAGAAGGAATTCATCATGTAGAGGCATCCCTTATCCAGAATCAGCTAGCATCTGGCCCCTGTGATTCCTCTGCCCGAAACCATAGTGCCCCATTTTCAGCTCATCATCTGTCCTTTTGCCTAGTTTCGCATTAAAGTCTCCCATAACCATCGTGAAGTAGGTTTTAGACGAGTGGATGGCCTTCGAGATATCCTCATATAGGGCCTCCACCTCGTCGTCGGAGTGTGTCGAGGTCAGTGCGTAAGCCTGTATGATCTTCAACGAATACCTTTTGGTTATTCTGAGTATGACGATACACTACCCTACTCGACACACTCAATCCTCTCCACGTTGCCTACGAGAGACCTGCGAACGATAAACCCGACACCTCCTTGGGACTAGTGGTCGCCCTCCCGGTGGAAGAGCAAGTTCCCGGACTGGAGGATTGTCGTGCCCTCACCCTCTCTTCGGACATCTGACAACCCTATAATGCCCCAGCGGATCTTGCTCAATTCCTCTTCCAGCTCGATGATTCTCTCGTCGGTCCGAAGTATCCGAATGTTGTTCGTTACCAGGGCCAGAGGTCGTTGTTTTTGGTAGCCTTTCCGCGACCGGAGATTCTTCGCACCCCCTGCTCCGCCGTTATCGGGCCCGCTACCGTTAGGCCACGGAATAGCGGAGCTGCCGTGACTGGGGGCCATTTGAAATTGTGTGGTCGTCATGGGGGATAATGCCGCAATCGCCACGCTTGGCAGGCGGGTTGGCGATTGCAGTGGATGTTATTAATACTTGAGGGAGTGCTGCTGCCCACTCCCCCGGTATTCCCTCAGACAGCGTCTTACGACTCCCGTGGGTAGAGAGGGGTGGGACAATTTTAAAGCCGGCCCACACGGCGGAAATTCCTCTACCTAATGGATATAAATGTTGTTAGTGCAACGGTAGAAGGTATTATAATACTATGTAAGTACTTATCTCACACCCAGTATAGCCTCCTCTCAATACTAAGTAGGTAGGTAGGGTAGGTGCGTTGGCACGCATGCACCTTTAGTACAAGGACCCAGTAAAACACACTCATGGACTTACTTAGGGGAACGCTTCATCAACCGAAAAAAAAAGACTGGAATATGTACAAAAAGTTCTTAGTGCAAACTGGCCACATATACTTTTTATTTAGAGAGATTAGAGATACACTCATGATGGTTTATTTTGCTTTATGTCAATCTATAATAAGATACTGCATCACGGTATGGGGAGGTGCACCAAAAACAAACTTTATACGTTCCGAAAGGGCTCAGAGAGCAGTGCTCGAAGTAATCTCAGGGAAACCTTACAGGTACCCAACTACACAACTTTTATGATGAATGTAAGGTGTTAACTATTCGGCAGCTTTTTGTATTGCAATGTGCAACAAGGTTATGTGGTACACCATTACCGTCCGATATACATATACGCCGAAACTCTCTACCAGAAATCCAACATAGAACTACATTTGCAAGATACCAATACTATGTAATTGCTACACATATTTATAATAAATTACTAAAGCAGATAGATTTGCTCAAATTAAATAGATATCGGGTTAAAAATAAAACTACAGAGTGGCTGTTAAAACAAAATTATATTAAAACGGAAACACTACTGACATACATAGAATAACAGTAGGTACAGTATATTTATAAATAGTATTTTACTGTTCATAGTAAATTTGTCAAATGCATAAAGATTTACATTTCCTAATACATACAAGCGCACACATAAAGACACAAACATACATACTCTCACACACATAAATACTCACACACACACACACACACACACATATACATATATATATATATATACACACTATTATTGTATATATTACCCATAGTACATATGTATACACGTTACACATTATACATTATGTAAGCTCATAAGCACACATACTTACGTCCACACACACACAGCTACATGCATGCACACAAACGCTCACGCACAGATGAGTATATAACTCTCCACAAACTTAGCACCTACCTTGAGCAATTGTCCACGCTCCCACAGACATCTTAAAAATCTTTTAAAATGTTTTGACCGAGGAATGTGTCTTGAGATACAGGCATTGCCTAAGTCAAGAGGCAAAATGTACCTTATGCAAATAATGATTTTTTAAATGATTATGTAAATTTTGTTGGTGCTATCTATTAGTGAGCTCTGTTAATAAACTTTATTATTAAACTTTATTTACTTTATTTAATTTGAAAAAAGAATTAGGTACTTCAATACAATAGTCTAATATTTAATTTTTTATTGGTTTTTTCGTTTCTTTGTTATTTTCACTAGTCTGTTTAAATGTACGTATTTATTACATAAAATTCTGCCTTTTTTCCATTTTTCAGACTTACCCCCTCTCTCCATTACGTCTGAGGAGGGAATAACCAGCAACCCGCTTCCTGTTAAATATTGGTAGTAAGAAAACTCACCTTTTAATGCTAAAGCTACCACATTTACCTAATTCATAGCACACCGATTACTCGAAACAAAGAATTATCTCTGTTAATCCAGGCCCTTCGGAACGAAGGTACGTCAAGCTCACTGTTTATATCCGAATTCAGAAGGAAAACTAGTAAAAAAACTAACATAATTTTCATACATTTATTACAGTGATAATCTACTCAATAAAGTAATCATAATTGTGTATAAATCTGCAAGGCGTGGGAATCTTTAAACACACAACAGAATAATCGAATACTCATCAAAAATCTTGATTTTTTTTCAAAATATAATTATGTAAAATTTCTGTATAAGCCAAATAACGCATACATAAGAAGTTAGATTAAAAGAACCTAATTAATTAAACATAACATCTAATAATTAAATAATTGCCTAAAGTTCTCTATATATTCCAAGTTGATTATTTATCTTATGTTAAAGGATTAGAAATAATCAATATTAGGTTGATTAAACATACACATAATGTAAAACTTTTGGTTTAAAATTAACACATGTGTCACAATTCATCAAACATTATTAACAAATATACATATGTTTAATGATCATAATAAATGACTTTGGTTTTTCATTGGGCACATAAACGAATAAACAAAACTTAATGTAACATTATACCAACGAGCACCAATGTTGGAATATGTGATAAAAAATAATTATTATTCTCAATTTATGATATATAAAAATAATATAATAAAATGCAATTGTATTAATAAGAGAATCACAGTCTCTATAGCAACATTAGGTACCATATCTGTTAAGAATTAAAACTTTCAGAGTAGTACAAGAAACATTAGTCATATCATTTTATATTTTTTATTATGACTGTGATAAAAGATTCAGAATAATACATAGACAGTCTAAGTTATAATACACATATTTACTGAATATTGCCATTGATCCCACAAGTAATATCAAGCTGCTTGTTGTTATAATCGGTAAGTCCAGTGTCGTTTATATTAATTTATGAGAAAGTAGTTATTGTAATAAAAATCTAAAGATAATTAAAATAAATGTTTTACATGTGCTCACATTTGTTAGACGTACCAAGCAAATAAATACATACATATATTAACAAAATTAAAGCACTTCCAGTAGTGGACAATATAAAATTAATTGTTTTATTCTTAACTAGAACGATAAAAATTAAAAGGAATAATTTAATTACCTATGTGATGACCGATTAAGAACACACAGTATCACCATTCCATTATTTATTACTTGGGAATCGTAAGGCCTCTAACTTACTCTTAAGAAAGTGCCTACTTTCTTTAAAGCCCAATTAAACCCACAATGGGCACAAGGGCACTCCACAGTGGCAGCAAAATTGGCCAACTGCCTCGTTGGCAAGACGGGTTTACCAGATTCCTTAGGCGCTTCTTATGACATCTGGGGGGTTAGGCAGAATCTCATATCTCACATATCGATCGTATCGTGATCACTGTCATTGGTTGAGAGATCAGTGATTGGCCATTATTGCGACATCACGCGTCGGTTTCTCAACCAATCACAGTGATCACGATACGATCGACATGTGAGATATGAGATTCTGCCTAACCCCCCTGAGCTGTGATAATAGAGGAAGACGTGTATTTTTATCAACACATAGACAATAATTGTATCAAGTAAACCTAACATTATATTATGGCAGTATGACTCGGAAATGACCTTGGCTAACTTCGCTATCGTAATTATTAGAATCGATTTCTAATACACCTAATAAGTACTGATGTAAATGTGTGTCTCAAAAACAACTATGAAATGAAATGTGCATTACGGATTATTACATAAAGGTGTAATTTTTAACACAACCACATCGATCATATATATAAGATCATATTTACTGCGATCTTGTACCACAAGAGGATAATAAGTCCATCCATCCATCCATCCATCAGCCTTTCAAGGTCCACTGCTGGACATAGGCCTCCCCAAGAGAACGCCACAACGAGCGGTCCCGTCATGGGGGATAATGCCGTAATCGCCACGCTTGGCAGGCGGGTTAGCGATCGCAGTGGATGTTGTTAATACTCGAGGATAATAAGTACCTTAATATAATTCTCGTATGGTTTAATAATATTCCAATCGGTATTTCAAATTATTCTATTAGATGAAAATATGTATGGTTGCTGTTTATCCCGAATCATATTCTTAAACGCGGTGTTTAAAGTTAATTATATAGATGTTAGATATAGGAGGCAAATCTATAATGCTGTTAACACAGTGTGTGCTGCAGTTTGTGACTAGGGTTCTAGTATTTCGATAAAGAATAGCTTTTGGTTTAGTGATTAATCGTTATTAATCCTTATTGGATTGCACATATATAACTAATGATTATCTACACAATATTTCATCGGTCTTATTAAACGGATAATGCAGAAACTGGTTTTGAGAATCAGTAACTGCGCCATCTTCAAGTTAAAAATTAAAAGATTGTATAATTGAAGTATCAATTATAAGTAGGGTTTATAAAAGCTATTAACATATTGTTGTACTCTCATGAACTCACTAAACTGTTTGTACTCCTAATAAAGAAATACTAGTTAAGTAGGTAGGCCTCACTGATAATAACTATATGAGAACATTTTATTTAAATTAACGGAAATATATCTAGCAATTATTTATTTCTAAGTACGTGGATTGCCCACTTACATCTCTTGGTCCGCTTTGTTTCAAATTACGCAAAGAAATTTTTGAAGCGGTTTTCACTGTTGAACGTTTTCCAAGGAAGGTTTATAGTTTATTACATTCCAATTGATTATTTTTTGAGTAGAGTAATTATATAATACTGTAAGAGACAGTAGTCTTCCAAAAAAATCCAAATTCTTACAGATATTGGATTAATCAATAATATCTGTGGAATTGAGGGCCGGATCACAAGCCTCCAGTCCTAGGGAATTATAAAATTGTCTTTTCTTAAATTATGGATGTCATCAGAGGTAAATTTGGTTGATAGGTTATCTGGTATAGAATGTCTAAATATGACATTCATTCATGACTAGATATATCCGTTACGTAAATATTTTTTATGATTTTACATCGATTCAAATATATTTTTCTATGCATTACAATTAGGACCATAAATATATTCACCATGAAAGCCATCGTTATCTTCCTCCTTTAACTCTCCAGCGCTTGCCTAGGAGCCCTCTTATGTGACAGGAGCCACCCACCTGCCATTTACAGATTAGAGGAGCCGGACATCTGCTCGGAAGATGAATGTTCCCCAGTAGAGATGAATGTGACATCTTTGCACATTAGTCCCTATAAGGTCAAGGGCTGGCTCATTGACTTGCTCGAGCTCTCGTATACCACCCATTACTTCTTCTGGGGGTCCTACAGTTCTACACATAGCTTAATCCCGGTCAAAACATCCTACCCTGACATCACTCAGCCTGACTGTCCGCAGGGATACATCCTATTCTCCCATGAGAGGGATCTCCTTAAGAACTGCGTCTGGGCATGGACCAAGGAGGCAACAACAGTGGTTAAAGTATGCAGAATAACAACAGGCACTTTAGAAAACAGTGCAGGGGTTACTATATCAACGAGGTGAAGTCCACGTGTAAGGAATATGTATGTACCACTGATGGAGGCTCCCTGTTCATTCATACAACCTCCATCTCAGCCCTAGACATGGCCAGTTCAGACTCTCACGTGATCAAGGATGCCCTGTGCACGCCCCACTACTGCATATCCCCGGCGACAATGTCCCTGTACAAGGCAGAAACACTGATCCCTCCCATTCAGGGCTGGGAGTCAGGTTCTAAGAGTACCACTGGGGGATCATTTACCTCAGAGCGAGAAGTGAAGCAGCTCCGAGAAGGTCAAGAAGGGATACAGGTGAGGATATAAGGAAAATCATGTATCTGGAAGTCCCTCCGTTTGGATCACAGAATGAATATGTTGTGTCATATAATCCAGCAATTGAGGACATTGTTCTGGATGTCCTCAGGAGCAGAACCCACCATATTAGCCCGCAGGGCCTTAAAAAGGATAACATAGTGGCCGAGTCAAGAGGGTCAGCACTGCTGGTTTGGGGGTGCAACACAGTGGTCGAATGGACGCCTAGACCCTCCCCTCTCTGTTATGAACATCCCGCAGTGTATTACAAGACCAAGGAAGACCCTCATACTAACAAGATTGGCTACCTGGAACCTCACACGAGAGAGATAGTGGCACGAAGTACAAGGGCTGCATGCAGGACACACTATGTAGAAAAGAATAGGATACTTCTTGCCATTCACAATGGCAGCTCCACTCTCATCAATAACACCCACACTCTTCTTAGACTCAAATCTGACTCTGGACACCCGTCCTACAACCCTCCTTTATGGGAGAGGGACACTACGGCGGCATCAAACCACAAGACACCTTATATAACTTATGATGATGTCGGAGGGTACCATTCGGAAGAGGAAACCCCGGGGGCAATGATTCATCATATCCACAATCGCGACTCCACTTACCTGGTTATAGGAGGGGTTTTGTTCCTGCTGTGGGAAATCGTTCTGGCCCCTCTATGGAAACTGAAGCGTGAAATTGACACCCTAAAATCACGTCAGGATGGACTTGTGTATGCCTTAAAATGAGAGTTGAAATAATCTTAAGAAAAAACAAGCATGGAAAAATCGACCACTTCAATGGATCACGATCAGTTGCCCGGTTTAGAAGAGACCTCTGCGTCAAGATACCCCCTTTACAGAAGAGAGAGGCATCTAGCATCCGCCATCACAATGACAGAGATAAATTACATGATTCATCACAAGGAAAATCCAGCTGCTTTAAGACCACACCATAAGCGGATCTCGGAAGACGTTCAAGATATCCATATCCTTCCTGCAACCTCATTCTTGTCATTGTGTGTCCGGAACCTCAACAAACTGTGGAACCATATGAAGGAGGACAATGAGCTGCATCGCCTTGCAGAAAGGGTATCTATGGCCATGCAAGAGGCGTACCTCCATTTCTACAAAACACCACCGCCCCCTTTCACAAAGAGTCCTTTACCTCTTGAGACTCTATACTCACGTCTAGCCATCACGTGGGACAGGGTGATATCCCAGGTAGCCCAATCATTCATCCCTCGCCGGGAAATCACTATAGGGTCCTTCCCTTTTGTCTTTGATGCAGAGCTGTGCATTGTGAAAGTTAATCCCACATCTTGTTACCTCGTGCCCTATTCTTTGATCCTATGTCTCGCAGACATGTGCGCAGCATGGTTTTCTGTTGATTGCTATGCTTCCCTACATGACCTGAAATATCCCGGATAATCCCTATCCACAGAGGTGCGTGAGTGTCTGTAGCGTATGAGAGACCTCTTGTCTCACCATCAACAAATGGCCTACACCCTCTTTAAGATGTGGCCATCACTAGTAATAGGCTCGATTCTCAGAGACATTGAGCAATCCCCTGAGTTCCTGGCTACCATCTCAGAGGACATCCCTGCATCGCTCAGATTGACCCCCTTCTTTCAAGCGGAGACAACACCTGTCACAAGTCCGACGCACGCCATGATGCGCCTGAAGCTTGCGGGATTGTGGAAAACCATGGGGCATCCATCATAGGACATCAAACACAACAATAATATAGTACACTTTTAAAATATTCTCTACTTAAAATATTTCACAGCTGCGCATACGCTCGGAGTGGTAGAATGATTACTAATGGCAAGTGTTACCTACGGTTAAGCTTATGTAGGTTATACAAGTTTACCTCGGGAATAGAAAATGCAACTTGTTCGCGCACACTCTTGCTTTACAATATACGGCCTTTGTTAAGATTGAAAGGTCACATAGAAATTCGGATAAGAAAATACATCACAGCAAACAATCATCATCTACGGAGAATATTTAACACTTGAAATATTCGATATTTAAATATTCAAGAGGATGGAGTGTGTCTTCCCAATAAGGGCTTATTTCTTCATATTTAAATACATTCAACGGACAAAGAGAGTAAGAAAAAGTCTCTTTGACATTAAACAGCATGTTTTTTGTAGATATTTTATAGAGTAAATAAGCGGTTGTAATATCATAGTCATTGAAAATGTGGAAATACGACCAAATTACACTAGACTTCATTTTTTTTCAAAATTTGTTATAAACCTTTTTGAAAAGAAACTCCTCTTCTGTTAAATTCTTGGGTTTCTTTCCAACATAATTTGTAATGCTGGACTTGCGTGAGATATATGCATAGGTATGGTTATTTCACTATCAATAATGATAGTCATACACTTATAACAATTAAAGCGGCAATTAAGACAATGAAGACGTAAACTCGACTACTGATGAAATATCCTTGAAATTGATAGGTAAATGTTTATGCGTATGTGGAATATTCAATATCGGCATTTAACACATATAATACGGAACAATTAAGGAAAATTTAATATTTTTCTAACATTAAAAGCATTGAAAGTATAATGGCTTTTTTGCATAGATAGATAGATTAAATATATAGGCTTTTTCAACAAGAACTTTGTTTTTTAAATCAAAATAAAACAATAAATTTAGATGATAATGATTAAAATTTTTATTGTATTACAATAAGTAAGGTGTGGCAATTATTAATGAAAAATAATATCTGATAAATGCCCACCACGACCACGGTTACAGCCACCGACACAATGAATTTATTGCAAACTAAATTTGCCGATCGCCTAATTTCACGAAATTCAACTGTTAAGTGGCCAACTCGAACATGTGATTTAACACTGCTGGATAATTTTTTGTGGGGTTATGTTAAAAGCAGAGTCTATACGAAGCCAATCGAATCGTTTGCAGCCTTAAAACTCAAAATTCGTGAAGTAATTAACGAAATAAACCCACCATTTTCTCAAAAAGTGATTAAAAACTGATGAAAGAATCGACATTTGCAACCGTGGTCGTGGTGGACATTTATCAGATATTATTTGTCATTCATAATTGCCAAACCGTACTTATTGTAATACAATAAAATTTTTAATTATTATCATCTAAATTTATTGTTTTATTTTGATTTAAAAAACAATGTTCTTGTTGAAAAAGCCTTTATAACAGACATAAAGGTATCCTTGAATATCAATATAAAGGCGTAAACGCGTGACATATTATATAACGACAATATTAATCATATGACTAAAACTATGGTATTGTAAAGAAAAATACATTTTAAGTACTATGACCAAAACTCTTAACAGTTTTTTCTTTTAATGTATCAAAGGATACACTATCTATTCGGGGTTTTTTAAAAACCATCACAGGTTACCATTTCTCGATTATTTTTACCACATGTCTTTATGGGGGTTTTCACAGGTGTTTCGTCAGTTTGCGGCTTAAATGGATTTAAAGAACACTATTCGTTGTCTATGAATTTAAAACCGGTTGACGTTTTTGCTGACGCATGAACTAATCTTAAGCCTGGTAGGTGTTCTAATTAAAAATTGAGAATAAGACTAATCAAAAAAGCTCAACGTATGAAGACAGTACCTAAGCACTTGTAAAATTTAACTAATTTGAGTTTAATTTTGAGATGCTGCTCTATGGCTAAATCCGAAACAATAACAAATAGAGGTTTGTTAGAAGTGAGCAGAGAAATAAATATCAATTACACAATTTCGGATTTGCAGTAAAGTCCCATCTTACATCCTAAGTAAGTAAGTATGCACAATATTATAATGCTTAAACATTATTTTATACTGTATAATACACTATTATAATGTATAATATTATGTTTAAACGAGATTCAAAACTGGGTGTCGATTTCATCTATGACTTACGAATGCTTTGAGCAAATTTATTATTAAAGACTTGACTTGTAGTGTTTCGTGACCATCAAAATATTATTCAATCTATCAGTTCAGTTACATCGCTGTTAAACGTCCAATTTGAGCTAGTCACACCTAAGTACTAACACAGTGACGATTCCGGTAATATATATTTTATTAATAATCCTAATTTCTTTAATTTATAGAGACTATTTTTAGGATTTTTATTTTTTTTAAGAAATCTACATACATATAATATTTTTTTGTATTTTGTTATTTTTATTTTACATGCAACTTACACCAGACTTTGCCATTAGTTGACATCAATTTTAATAAATTTAATACAGAAACTTTAATAAAATTTAATACTATATGTTATGGGGAATAGTTATACACTGAATGTTAGTATGGTATGTTAGTATCTAGAAAGATAAAAAACATAATTATATGATGTATCTTACATTCATTGGAATCGTCGATGACTGAATTGGTTTTGGTTGTTGCAATCAATACTAAAATTCATAGCTGGGCATTAACTCGTTAATCGTTAATTAACGAGTTTACATTTCGAGTAACGGATTAACTTTTAAGTTAACTTAAAAATATGTTAACGGACTCGTTAACTTCCGTTAAATTTCCCAAAGTCCGTTAATCGTTAATCCAGCATAGATACCGCACGCACCACGAAAAACACGTTCTGACATGTACGTTCGAGACGGTCGACAAGTGCGGCGCGGCGCGTGCCACGAGTGAAAAGACACTATTTTTCCGGCGGGTGTGAGTGATAAATCTGCGAAGGATTCATATGATTCGTTTCATTCCTTAACGCGGGCATATAAGAGTGACGTGTTTTGTTTGTTTTTTTGTTAGTATCGTTTCGCCTAAGATGTAGGTAAGTGGTCTATGTAGCAATTCGTCTAAATAGCAATTGGTCATTATATTACTATCAAATCGTCTTAAATTAGTTCCCCTAATTAATGTTTTGTCCAGAACGCAAAATAAAATAAATTCTAAACCTTAATCCAAACAATGAAAAAACATTGTTTGTCAACATGCCTATATTAAACACTCTAATAATTATACCCGTCTTTATTTTTGTTTCTTACCTGTTAACTTCCAGAACCAACAGTTTTTATAAGAAGATCCAATTTTTATCACGTATTAACGAATTAACGATTAACGTTAACTTGCGTTAAATTTTCTAACATGTAACGCTTTAACTTTTAACGAAGTTAACTTTTTCAGTAACGGATTAGCGATTTACGAAGTTTACTATTTGATTAACCGTGCCCAGCTATGCTAAAATTAAAATTTAATATATCTATTCCCCGACATCGTTGTCATGACGCCGCATCGGTATCGGTACGGCTTTGGAACAACATATCACTTGTTGAGCTTGTATCTTCTACATTTATATAAAACGTGACATTGTGCGTTATGTTCCCAATTAAAAAAATTAAAGCTACAAAATACTAAAAGGGTATTAATTTTAAAATTATGTCACCTACATCAATTTAATAGGGTATATATCGCATTTATTGTATGTAGCGATTATTTTACAACCATATCATCGGTCAATAATGCTAAATAGTGTAAACGTTGTCGTGAAAACATCAAATATTTTTGGTTGGTGAGGGGTGTTAAAACTAGAAGTCGTTAATATGTATCAATATTTTAAATCAGATCTATCAATGCGTTAACAGTGACAATTTGAAAGATTTATTTAATAATTCAATAATACTGGGGCATGTAGGTTTAACGAAATTTGGTGCACATCGAAGTTACAGATATAAACAAATTCACCGATATTAGCCGTTCCTAGTGTGCCTGCTGTCTTTGATTATGGCCCAATTAAAATTAGGCGTTTTCGTAAGGTGTGCTTGGTGCCTTTTATTATGGCCCAATTAATGTCGGGAAAATGGAAGACGTTAGAAACAGATGTATTCAACAGTAACTCATTTAGGGCGGATTCGACCAAACAAGAATACATTTTATTCCTAGAATAAATCGCTACTTACTCGAGAATAAATCAATTTTACATTTTACCAACAACAATTCGAAGAATAGCGAGCCTATTTTGGAATAGTCACTATACCACCGATAAGCATCGAATAAGGAGTTAATCCAAGAATTAAAAAAATGGCGTCATCTTTTTTGTGCTGTCATTTTTCGAAACCAATATCAGTTTCGGGCGCGTGACAGCTACTTTCTCACGCTATAACACGACAAATAAGAGTTGAGATGAGTTAAGCTATACACTGTCCCGTTTGTAGAACAATTTCTTATTACATTCACTTTGCTATTCGCGAATAGCTATTTCAAGTATAAGCGATACGTCAGATGGCGTGGAAAAACGACTATTGATTATCTAAGAGAATAAAATCCTGGAATAGATTATTCTCGGTATAGTTATTCTTGTATATATTCGAGTTTGGTCGAATCCACTCTTAATATTATAATGTACGAAAAAAGATTCAATAGCATCCGCGAGCAGCGAACTGACGGTTATCGTTTGGTTTTGTGAGATATAATTTTACACTACACACAATTTAAGTCTTATTTCATAACAATAATTTTAAATCACTTTTATTAATATAAATATATGATAGTTAAAATATTTACATAGTAAATGCTTTTTCAAAAACTTTTCACTGTGTAAGGGCACTGGTTACTTTATTCCAAACTAGACTTTATTACGATTTCTTGAAAGATGTATATTGTTTAAAATGTAAATCCAGACTCAGGTTTATTTAATAGATATCCACTCCTCCTCCGTAGCGTGTATTGCTATATTGATATATAATGTATCAATAGTATACAAATAAATATTTACAAAAGAGTGACGCTGCATTCAATAATATATTTAGTATAATTTGTATGACGAACATTCCGTCGTAAAGCTCAGAGCTTATGAACATTATAATGGTAACAAATAATACTATTATACAAACTATATACAAGATAGCATATAAAATAACACTTATACGAAATTATGTGAAACTTATGGTTTGACACTTAAGTACGTCTGAATACTTACTAGAAGAATAACTCTTTATTTTGTAATATTTTTAGCTGCTGAATATCGGAGACATTTTCCATCTCTGATATTAACATACTCAAACTATTTAGTCAACAGGTGGCAGTTGTTAAAATGTATAACAGAGGGAGACCAACGTTTCCAACGCAGTCACAATTTACTTGAACTTAGTTAAAATAAACTGTTAGATAAAACAGTACTAGAAACAAAACCTAGCGTTTCTACGAATGAGACTCAATTACTTCACAAAAAATATTAGAAATTCATAAAAATTAACAGTGATATATATTATATTGTCAAATAATACGTAATAAACAAATTTCTAAAAAGTTTACAATACTGGCGCTATATATCTATACACATAATACTAATAGTTTCACTTATTACATAATTACAGTAGTATAATATAATGGTATTAGGTACTTAGTCGAATCACTTATCATACAGTGATCTAAAACAATAACATTTGTTCTATAATATCCTGTCACATATCACTTTAAAGCCACTCATTTTATGCACCTTTTGATGGCATTGCACTTTTAAGAAAATTCTAATTTCAAACGTTATATTTTCCACTTGTACAGTCACAGGTTACATGGTTAAACATAACCTATGTTTTGTAACTACATAAAATCTCACTGGAAAATCTTATGTATTAAAATTTAATTTCAAAACCTGTAAGTTCCAAAATGTTACTCTGTAGAAAATTTCGTCTCACTTTCGTATCACTGTAGTTAAATGTTCACTAGTTTAACGAAACACACCTTAATTATTAAATGTTAATTTGAATTGTTAAATAACTAAAAAGTTATATTTCTATACCTTTATACTATACATATATATTTACACTGACATATATACCTAATAGAGATTGAAGTCCTTCGATAAATGTATATTTGTTAAATATAATTTCTCCGCTTGTTTTCTTGCCTTCTTATTTTTATCCTTTTTGACTTTTTTACCTTTTTTGTCCTTTTTGTCTTTTTTATCTCTCGTATATGTAGCATCCCTTTTTTCGGCCTTGGAAAATTTCAAGGCCTTTAAGGGGAAACACTGTGTTTTTTGCTGAGTCGTCCTACCGAAGGACGGGGAGTCATGTTAACACTGGTAACTCCTGAAAGCCTCAGCATCCTGCCGGGTGATGTTGAAAGCCTCCGTCTTTATGAAATCGACGGTCTTGTACTCTACTTCCACGTCTGAATAAGACTTGCCGTGGATTATGTCGAAACGCCTCGGGTAGCTCGAACTCTATTAAAATGTCATAAATCGTGTCTTAAAAGTATACTTAGATCATTTCAGATTTTTTATTAAATCAGAATAATATAATATGCCCCAATTTAATTAAACTGGCATAGATAGCTTTATGAAGTGCAATATTTAAATTTCAACTGGCATAGATAGCTTTATGAAGTGCAATATTTAAATTTCAACTGGCATAGATAGCTTTATGAAGTGCAATATTTAAATTTATAGAAAAAGTACATCTAGTAACAGTCTATAAAAAGCCTTTCGGTGCTGCCACAAAAAATAACTTACATTAAAAGAGGATGCTTTCGTGTCAGAAAAATCAAGGTCTAAGTACTGCAGACTTTCCGGTTTCATTTCCTCCCCCTGAAAATTAATAAGATTCATATTTTACATTTTCTTTTTTTTTATTGCGTACCTATTGTGGCCGGCTAGCCACAGCCCACCTGATAGTAAATACTAACCGCCGCTCATGGACTTATTTCTTTTCATAGATATGCAATGAAAGAATAGAATAAACGGTTGTCCCCTGTTACAACCAAAATACACCGATGTGCTTCATCGCCGGTCACACGGGAGATGGTGGTACCAAGCCGCTCGGGCCCGACAGCAAATGTGTACGCCCACTTGGTACTCAGCCCTACCACCAGTAATGCAATGGGTGGTAATTGCTTACTTCCCTTAGTCGCCTCGTACGAAACCCGCGGGAAAGAATGGGGTTAGACTTGTATTCTTAGTCCGTCATCACACGGACCAAATGGCCAACATACAAACTTTGCCCTACCAGTTTGCTATAAATTTGGGTACTATCTAGTATGTTATGAATTAGTATGTTCGCAGTTGCCCCTTAGGGGACATTCTAAAGTTCTTAATATTCGATGCCTTGCTCTGTTCTGTAAAGTCAGAACAGATTTTCATTTCTTAGTGCGTAGGTACTTAAATAAGGGCACAATATTCAATTATCACTATAATTTTTAATAAAATCATTATTGTTAACCTTAATTAGTTAGCTAACAATGACAAAATTATATTATTCCTATCAATGATTACATGTTAATTTAATGAGCTTGCCCCAATCTGGTGGCCAGGTCGGGTATAACGGGGAACCAAGGGGGTTATTGTAACAATTTCTCTTAAAATGTGACCAACCTTCGAGATGTCCTTCTGCATGGTGCTGACCGCCGACTTCGTTAGCATTTAAATAATATGATATAATATTAATGAAACTCTATAGGTAAAATTATTATGCAGATATAATCTTTGTCAGACTTTTCAGTCGGTAAAAAAATAATGACTTCGACGATAATAATGACGATAAACTAAAACTGCCATTCCCCCTCATAATATATGTCAGAGAAACTCTAGGTATAGCCTCTTTACCATTGAAGTAATGTAACATAATTATAATTTGTGAATAAGGAAAAAGAGTATTTAAGTACGAGCGGGAAACGAACCTGCGTCCCTTCCTATCCGGGGAAGTGCTCTAATCCACTGAGCTACCGTACTATTTGTTAGAAATACCCAATCTCCTTACCACATTTGTCTTAACGACCAACGCCACCTATCGCAAGCATTTACATACATTAATCCAATACTAAAATACTCTTTTTCCTTATTCACAAATTATAATTTGTACTTTAAGAGTAGCTGAGCAGGTCAAGTGCTAAAATCAATAATGTAACATAGTTACATAGCAACATCCAGTGGCCCGCCAATACAGGCGGAGAGACGGCACACGGCGGGTTTATTTAGTGGGTGAGGGCATTACCTTATTCGTTCGGTTAGGCACATTTTTTTTTCGTCTTAACAAAAAAAAAAGGTAAGGTAGTATTGAATGATTGATAAAATACTCCAGTATATTTTTTATCAATGCTGTCCCACTACTGGGCACGGGTCTCCTCTAAGAGTAAGAGGGATTTAAGCCGTAGTCCACCACGTTAGCCCACTGCAGGTTGGCAGACTTCACATGCCATCGAGTAAATCTCTCAGTCGTACAGTTTTCCTAACAATGTTTTCCTTCAGCGAGCAGTGATAATTTGCAAACAAGTACACACATAATTATACCACTGTCTTTGCAGTCCTTTGGTTCTACCGCTAGGCGATCACTGGAATAAAACTAATCCATCCATGAGGTTTTCAACGTCCATTGCTGGACATAAGCTACCCCAAGAGACCGCCACAACGAGCGGTTCTGCGCCAACCGCATTGAACGGCTCCCCGCGGCTTTGACCAGATCGTCGTTCCATCTGGTGGGGGAGCCGTCGTAAGTTGCGCCGTCCGAATAAAATTCATCTATCCATCCATCCATCCATCAGCCTTTCGAAGTCCACTGCTGGACATAGCTTAGGCCTTCCCAAGAGAATGCCACAACATGTGTTACGCTCATATGGGGGATAGTGCCGTAATCGCCACGCTTGGCAGGTGGGTTGGCGATCGCAGTGGATATTGTTAATATTCGAGGGAGTGCTGCTGCTCTCTCCCCCGCTATTCCCTCAGTCGGATCTTACGACTCCCATGAGTGGAGAGGGGTGGGACAATTCTAAAGGCGGCCCCATACGGTAAGATAAAATAAAAATAAATAAAATTAAATCTATTCAATTAGTTTAAAATACCTCAAGAGTTGTAGTGTAAATTCATACTATCATTAATGTAATAGAAATTTTCAAGCTATCATAATATTATGATCATAATTAATAAAACAAATTTCGTGTTATTTTATTCTACACAAAACAATTACTTTTAAAAAAGGGTTGCGTCTCCAAAAAGTTTAAGTGCCTCTGGTCGAAAGTATTGTTGTCGTAGAGCCTATATTCATGTAACGAATATATTTAAAGATAAATTATTGTCAATAGCTAAAAGTAACATAGTGTCCGTATGGTAACGTTCATACAAAAACAGATTCCGCTAAACAACGAAAACTGATTAAAAGTCAGTTATTTGAGAGAATAATCGGAAAATCCTACTAACAAAACATTTGGATTAAAAAAAAAGAACACTTACACCCTTACTTACAAAAATGGAGTATCATAATAAATTAAGTATAATTTATGTAGCAATTATCTAAAATTAAAATCATAATAAATATTTACCTGTACCGTATAGTTATTAATATGGCCAAAGCTCTGATTGGAGTATTGCGGCTTCAATGCTCTATCAACCGCTGGTGGTAACGATGGTAAGTTGTAATACTGCATGGACTGTAACAATGTACAATAACAATTCTTAATTTGAATTAAGAGTATAATCTCTTTCAGTGTTCATCGAGGTTATGGGTGAATGTATCTGCCAACCCGCACTGGGTCAACGTGATGGTATATGGCCTAAATCCCTCACACTTTAAGAGGAGACCCGTGGCTAACAGTAAGCAGTGATGGGTTAATAAAATAAATAGGAAAATGTGTGAGTCTCTATCTTCGATAAGTACGAATTAGACATTTTCTTAATTAAAAAATATATTGTAAATAACTGATTGAATGAGGCGACAATTTGAATATTGCAACGTTGTGGTCCTGGGAGTCCTGCTGTATCGCATAGTTGTGTCGCGTTGATGATTTTTTGTCGTTATTGTGCATGCTACTCTGCTATTATCACATTCTCCACTATCTGTGAAAGTGCGGATTGGCAATCTTAGGTTATTTTGTGTGTGTCCAAAGATAACCGGGATTGACAATCCATGGGTGAGTGGTGGGCTCTCCTCCTAAAATATCCATTCTAAAATAATAATAGGTATATTGTAAAGTTATGTTTTAGAATCAATGTTCAATGGTAGCTATCGCTGAGATATAGTGAGAACGGAACTTTCTCATCGTTATATTCCCATTTAAATGTGGCTGACATATACCTTTCAATAACTTCAGACACAAACGAAACTTTAAAACTTTATGCAACACCTGTTTAGTTACAATATTGTTTTGTCCAACATCTTAAAACTTAAGAGACTTCTTCACTAACAAAAGATAAGTTCTGAAATAAGTAGATAACATACATTCGTATATTTAAAAAATTGACGTCGACTTCTTTTCTTAAAATATTTTTATAAATAAATTCTTCTTCACTAGAATAAAATATAAACCCATACCTGTTATGCTATACTATCTATACTAATATTATAAAGAGGTAAAGTTTGTGAGGTTGTAGGGGGTAATCTCTGGATCCACTGAACCGATTTTCAAAATTGTTTTTACCAATAGAAACCCACGTTATTTGAGAGTGTCATAGGCTATATACTAACCCAAAAAATGTTAAGACTTTTTCGGCATAGTCGGATTTGCAAAGTAAGTCGGAGAAAGAACGGTCAAACGAAAACGTTTCATACGAACGCTGCCTTAACGATGAGAGATATATATGATCGAGTTCTAAAGAAAAGTTGTAGAGTTTGATAATGCCTACAAAAAAGTCAGCGGCAGCATATGTCTTACTTTTATATATAAGTCACAAAAAGTAGTTATTTATATTAAAAAAATAATTTAAATCGGTAGGTCAAGTTTATTGGTCATATTATCAACAATTATGAATTCTTATCAAAATAAGTAAATTTATTGTCTCAAGTGTTTAAAACAAAAGACTTTTCCCTTTCACTGCATATACTTTGGACGAATGGTTAAAGAGCGAATCTATTGAGTGATATTTCTATTAGACGGATTTTTTAAATGTATACCGCTCTACTTAGTGGACACGGATCAGCTAGTCGTGTTATAAGAGCACACCAGCGAACTAAGAATTCAAACTTTACTTTTACATGAAAAATAATAATTTTACAATATAACTAACATATTTCCCCAGTGGACGTAGTAAAGTAAATAAGATTTCATAGATAATAAGAGCGGAATCCGTGCATATAAGCATGTCACACTTTATTTTTTTATTCTGCTGTCAACTGAATGTTGACCCTAGATACCATATAAGAACAAAGTACTTGCGCAACAAATCAAACAAGCCCAAACTCGATGGAGTTGCGACGTCCCATTACACAGTTCCTATGGTGACCATAGGAACTTTCAGCTTCATTATCAAACCCTAGATGTCATCCAATAAAACAGTACTTGCCACATCAAATCAAACAAGCCCAAACTCAAAGAGGTTGCATCGTTTCGTTACACAGTTCCTATTGTCAACTTTCAGCTTCATCATCAGACCCTAAATATCATCCAAGAAAACAGTACTTGCCACAACAAATCAAACAAGCCCAAACTAAACGGGATTTCGTCATTTAATTTCAGAGGTAAATACTCAACTAATCCTCATGAAAGAAAAGGACATCAGATAATTGCTATCCCCGAAAAATAGATGATAATACCTTTAGTATAGCCGTTTTTACATAAAAAATATTAAATATAGTAGACTACTCGGCCCGTGTCGAATTCCGCATCCATTAATGGACCTCTTCTTAGATGATTTCAAATCTCAAATTTAAGAGAAGCAAGCTTTTTATACACAAATGACCAACATTCCGGAAGATACCGTATAACGCGTAAAACAAATATTTAAATATGCTTACAGTAACTTCAGGACCGCCCTCATCTTCCTCATCAGTAGTTGGTAATAGATTGAATGAAGGTCGTTTGTGTATGCGGCTTGGCGAACGCCTCCCGGTGCCTTGTGGTCGGTGAGGGATACGCAGCCACGGCGTGCCGGGGCCGGTGTAATTCTACGAAAAAGTTGCCATATAAGTTGCCATATTAATTACCAGAAAAATTACTAAATGCGAATATTTCTAATTTTGAAAATAATTTATATTAAAATCGATAAATTAATGAGACATTGGCTACTTTATATCTCAGAAAAATTTATGGGTCCTGTGGCATAGCTATTTTTTTTTAAATAGATATATAATTTACCGTAGAGCGACATTTTTATATTATGATGTTTAGAGGCGGACGAAGACGCGGGCAGAGTCTATTATAAAAAATATCGAAACATTTTGTGCTTCATAAGACGGTATGATATTATTGTCAATTAACGAAGTGTATCGTCTTACATTATATACGCATAATATATATGAAATATTAATAACGAGCGACTCGCTCTACGAGTGTAATGAACAGTATCTTTGCGATTTTTGAACAAACTCATTTTGATGTATTCTTAGCGTATGCCGCAATTAGATTAATCCGAGACATAATTACAAGTCATTTATTTTTATATTTAAAAAAATATTACGGTTATCTATCTATCTATTTTTATATATAAAAATCATCTGTGCGTGTGTGACTGAACTCCTAAACGGTTGGACCGATTTTGATATTTATTTTTTGTGCATCATCCAAAGGAAACGCTAATGTTCGGACAGGACAACGTCTGTCGGGTCCGCTAATCTACTATTATAAAGCTGTACAGAGCTATGTCTGTACATTTAGGATATTTGAGAAAAAAAGAATGTATTTAGGCGTCTCTAAACATAAAACATGTTTTTTATCCGGTAGACGTCAATAGGCTCGCCCCCTATTACGTGGGCCTTAAACATAGCTGGCGAATCGTGGGTGTGTAAATACACCTCTGCCTACTCCTTCGGGGAATACAGGCGTGATGCTATGTTGTTTTATATAAATTTAAAATCAATGACAAAATTCCACTCGGACACAAACATGAAAGCGACTTAATAAAAACATAGTAAAACTAGCCTTTTCCCGCGGCTTCGCCGCAGCCGAAAGCTAGTTTTTCGCTTATATCTCAAGTCGATATAGTAGCGGGAGAAAATGTGTACCAGTTTTACAGGCCTTACAAATAAAAAAGTTGCATCAAAATCCGTTCAGTAGTTTTTTCATAATGCGCGAACAAACACAAAAATTCTAAAAAAAAAATTGCTTTGTGTTTAGGCACGCCTATATATCCTATTACAGACATTTTTTTCTCAAATATCTTGAATGTATAGACACAGCTCTGTTACAGCTTTATAATAGTATAGATAGATGAGAACTATTCAATAATAGAAGACTAAATGGAGGAGCGAATGTCCTTTCTCCTACATATCTAAGCCAACCTTGGAAAATTATCAAAACTGTAGTGAAAACGGTTTAAAAATCCATTGAGTGGTTTAAAATAAGAAAGCTGAGCACAGAGTCGCGGATAGCAACATTATACTGTGTATATAATACTATACATAGACAATCATGGGCCGGCCTTTCTCGGCCAACCTGCTGCTAATACTTGTTTATTTCGCCATTCACTAGAGTCGTAGCACGTTGTTAGTGAATCCAAATCCTACTGAAGATTTTTAACCCGTTGATACTTCCAGATACCAGCACGTTTAACCAAACCAACCCTTACATGTCGATGTTATTGTCAACATGTTTTTATATGTTTGCATAATTGACTGAAAACGCATTCATTGATTTTCTTGTGCAGCAAACAGCTTATTTCTATACAGAACGGATACTAATTTACAAGTTATATTTCAAAATCATATATCAAATGCACATACATATATATTATGAAAAACGATTAAATGCAAACCCATGACCCTTCCTAACTGACATTGCATGCTTTATGAATAAAAACTTGACAATTTGAGTAAAATTTGCACCCTTCGATAATCACAATTTCAAATTTGATTCAACTACAGTGTCGTATGCTATCCTTGAATCTTTTTTTGCGAATGGCGTCTAAGTGATATATGTGTATTCTATAACATAATTTAGGTATATTTTCTTTAATAAACAATATCATGGTCATGGCATCCTTCTATGTATATATAAAATGTATAATTTATGTTATAAATATCCAATACAAAGACATTTATTACCTATCTGCTCATGGGATAGTCCTTCAAACGACCACTACTTCAATATTCTTTGACGTGTGTTTTGTTGAATAGAATTACTCAAACCTATCGCTGCCCATCATGTTTTGAGACTACTTTTCTGAGTTACTTATTACCAGGATATTTAAATATAGTAGCTTGCTCCAGCACCTTCACCGCAAAAATAGCTGATTTTTCGATTATATATCTGGGTCCCGGTATAGTAGCGAGATGAAATGTATGCCACTATTTAAGTCTTAATCGAAAGCTATAAAAAAAGTTTCAGGAGAATCGGCCATGGCACGTGAACAATCAAACAGCTACATATAAATTAAAAATATTTTGTGATCAGAAACGCCTAAATATCCTATAAACACATTATTTCGCAATTACTTCTATTAATTGTTCTGTTACCGTTACTCAACTATATAACGATATGTTGTCCTCTCGTGTATTTTTTTATACTATTTGGGTGGCAGACAAGCATAGGTACGGCTCACCTGATGGTAAGCGGTTACCACAGCTAATAGACGCTAGCAACACCAGAGGCATCACTCGCGCATCGCTATCGCCAATGAAAGCTATAGGAGGTGGATAGGAAGAATAATAAGGAGAGGATAGGTGGGATACTAAGGAAATGATAGGAAGCATAATAAGGAGAGGATAGGTGGGATACTAAGGAGAGGATAGGAAGGATAATAAGGAGAGGATAAGTAGGATAATAAGGAGAGGATAAGTAGGATACTAAGGAGATGATAGGAAGCATAATAAGGAGAAGATAGGAAGGATAATAAGGAGAAGATAGGAAGGATAATAAGGAGAAGATAGGAAGGATAATAAGGAGAAGATAGGAAGGATAATAAGGAGAAGATAGTAAGGATAATAGGAAGATAGGAAGGATAATAAGGAGAAGATAGGAAGGATAATAAGGAGAAGATAGGAAGGATAATAAGGAGAAGATAGGAAGGATAATAGGAAGATAGGAAGGATAATAAGGAGAGGATAGGTGGGATAATAAAGAGATGACAGGAAGGATAATAAGGAGAAGATAGGAAGGATAATAAGAAGATAGGAAGGATAATAAGGAGAGGATAGGTGGGATAATAAAGAGATGATAGGAAGGATAATAAGGAGAAGATAGGAAGGATAATAAGGAGAAGATAGGAAGGATAATAAGGAGAAGATAGGAAGGATAATAATTAGAGGATAGGTGGGATACTAAGGAGATGATAGGAAGGATAATAAGGAGAGGATAGGAAGGATAATAAGGAGAGGATAGGAAGGATAATAAGGAGAAGATAGGAAGGATAATAAGGAGAAGATAGGAAGGATAATAAGGAGAAGATAGGAAGGATAATAAGGAGAGGATAGGTGGGATACTAAGGATATGATAGGAAGGATAATAAGGAGAGGATAGGTGGGATAATAAGGAGATGATAGGAAGGATAATAAGGAGAGGATAGGAAGGATAATAAGGAGAGGATAGGTGGGATAATAAGGAGATGATAGGAAGGATAATAAGGAGAAGATAGGAAGGATAATAAGGAGAAGATAGGAAGGATAATAAGGAGAAGATAGGAAGGATAATAAGGAGAGGATAGGTGGGATACTAAGGAGAGGATAGGAAGGATAATAAGGAGAGGATAAGTAGGATACTAAGGAGATGATAGGAAGGATAATAAGGAGAGGATAAGTAGGATACTAAGGAGATGATAGGAAGGATAATAAGGAGAAGATAGGAAGGATAATAAGGAGAAGATAGGAAGGATAATAAGGAGAAGATAGGAAGGATAATAAGGAGAAGATAGGAAGGATAATAAGGAGAAGATAGGAAGGATAATAGGAAGATGGGAAGGATAATAAGGAGAGGATAGGTGGGATACTAAGGAGATGATAGGAAGGATAATAAGGAGAGGAAGGGGAGTTCTACCACTAGAAGTAATCTTAGCTACTGTATGGAAATAATCAATAACACATTATCGAGTAAAAGGGTTTATATAAACATACTTACAGCGATGCTCTCTTGTACAGGATCAACTGGCTTCGGTACCTTAGGACCTTGGTACGACTCTTTTTGGACGAGTATTCTTTTCTTAGGAAGTGTTTTCGGTGGCCTGGGTGGGACCGGTGGTCCTAAAAAAATATTTTTATAACATTATAATATTACTGACTTAATATTTTGACCATAAATAACATATATGTAACAATTACCTTCTTCGTAAATCTCATCAGTGTATGATGAATTCGCGTTTGAAGGCTTCGTGTTTAGAGATCTCCTGTCTTCAGAGTAGGCGGTATTCGGAGAAAGAAAAGTATTTGAAGAGTGCCCGTTCGGGGACTTTCCGTTTGGTGAAATCGCTAATTTGGTGAAAGATTTACCGACTGACCAGTGCGCTAAAATTTAATAAAAATAACATTTACGCGAAATTTAAAACAAAGGTAATCCTTAATTTAATAAGAGGTTGCTTACGCATGTTTGCTTGACTAGCATTAAGAGATCTGCAATCTTCATCGCTGAGATTCGATTCATTCTCAGATTCCACACCAGTGATCTTGATGTCAGGGGCAACGTAGGGTCCGCTAGTTTCTGTCGATTTGTCACACATCACTATATTTGCCCTATCGAAGGTGAAGGTCCTCTGCTGATCCTGCAACAAAGACATCTTTTTCACCCTGTTACCATTTTTAATCGGCAATGCTATTTATTAGTATTAAACCCTGAAGCGTTCCCCATCCAATCGAGAGGTTAGCGCAGACAAAATAAAACTACTCTCTCAAGGCTTAGTTAGAGAAGGACCTAGTTATAGGTAAACCCGGAATTTCGAAATTAATTCCATAGCCGTATTGAAAGAAGAAAGGATAAGCTGAATTTACCTCACCCGTGAGGCAAGTACAATTGCGAAAATATTGCACCATGTCGAACAATATTTTTTCCTTATATGTAACAAAACAACGTTATTGTTTACCGTGAAAGGCTACCACTACGCTAAGAGGGAGGAGTGTAATGTTGGCCATTTCCCCTTCAGAACAACTGTCAGTAGATTTCCGTTTACCTACATTAAGTTAGCATTTAAGCTGAGACTCTCAATTACAAGTCCTGTACTTTCTATACGTAAACAAAATTAGATGAGGTTCTCCTGCTCGAGCAGAAAATATAATTATTGTAGACCTAAGTTGCAAAGGATTAACATTATAAAAACAGGTAAAAGCCGCTACTCATATTGTGCTTGTTGCACATCGAAAATCGCACCATAATTTAATTTTATCTACCGGCAACTGCAAGTTAACATCAAATTGTTCACTGAATTTAACTAATCAATAATGCTCCTTTCCATCTCTGAAGCAATTACAATTTGAAAAATACGTTTGCAAATCTGGAAGATTTCTAATAATACGTCTTTCAACGTTAAACGTAACAATTTACAAATATAATTTGTAATCCCACAGAAAGCACTTATGTGGAAACGTCGGCAATATTATTATTAAGTATTTATTGTCGTGAATTTTTCATGTCGTTATCTATTGTTATCTAAAAAATACTGAATTTATCGTTTTTGTAATAAGGTCAATGCGGCAAAGACCGTCTGTCGGGCAAGACCGTACAGTTACAAATATGACGAATCCTGAATAGTTAGACAGATGGCAGCCCATTGTACGCAACCGTCAAATAGTTCTAGTGTTGATAAATTTACATCGATGGCGTTATTTATGACAGAGAGCGCAAAAATTACACTTAAAAATTAGTCAGCCTGTAAACTTGCATTTGAAATGAACCACATGCTCAAAAAAATATTTTTTAAGTGATTTTTCAATACTTTTACGCAGATCTGTTCAAGTAAGTTTATTAATTAACATTTGCTTTATCTAAATACCCAGAATAGACAAAAACGTACTTTTTTAGAATAGACAAAAACGTACTTTTTCACGATTTTAGATCTGACTAAAAAAATCTAATCTCAAAGTGCAGTAGTGGGAAAGTCCGTCTAGTCTTGAAGGCGAAGATCGGCATATGGCCGGTCTTCGCCGTTTTCAGGCGTTGCAAACCTGTTTGACTCGAGCTAATTTTTAAACAACTATGTACTACAACATTGTTGTAAATTTACATAAAAAACTAAAATAAATAATTAAGGGAAAGTCGGGTAGCTCCGGACGGCGTGTAACCCCGGCCATTTCAATTTCTAAGAAACTAAATGTGTTGCATTGTAAGTGTGTGTCCTTTAGAGTAGAAAACAAACAAACAAACACAATTCAATTGCAACGTGAGCGCCGAGAAATGTTGTTATGAGGGAATGTTTTGTTCCCGACAAAAAAATTTCATCGCTCCTGTCAAAATTCATCGCAGGTTATCAAGTACAATAATTAAGTGTGAATTACTTGTATATCGTTCAATGTTTTAGTGAATTTTATATATTTAAAAGTTCTAGTAGTATTTCCAACAATTGTTCTATAATTTGAGAGATATGTTTTAAAATGTTACATGAAAATGATCGGGTACCCCCGGACGCGCTAATGTTGGGTACCCTCCGAGATGGTTTTATGTTTTGAATTACGCAATATTGTTTTAAAAAACTACAATCGTATCATTTATTATTATTTTGCTTATACCTATATGGAACGTATCTGAAAATGTTGTTAATATCGTTGCAAAAAGACTTGCAATTTATATCGAAATTTAAGGGAAGAACCAGTGAAAGATTAAAATGGGGTAAAGTAAATTGAAAGTAGCAAGGGATGAAAAAACTGGGCCCATGAAGATTGTGTTCATATAGATGCATCGAATTTTTATTGTAGTTGTGATGTTTGTAAGGACAAATAACGTTTAGAGACACCATTGATTACTATGTCCGGGGCTACCCACCGTTTCTTGAAACGCCAAAAAATATACCAAATTTGTTCTCAGTATATTTCTTTAGAAAGTGTGATAATTGATTAGTGTTGTTAATTAATATATTATAGAAGTCCTAATTTTATTTTAAGCATAAAATAAACACTAACAGAAATTTAGATTCTTTGTTTTTTATTTGCAATTTACTCAAGTGTCCGGGGCTACCCGATCTTCCCCTATTTATATATCATAAGTATAGTGTTGCTATAATTCTACATTATTTGATATTGTCGCGTTTTAGTTCTTAGTACCTACATATTATAATTTATGTTAAACATCTACTTCAAATGAAAGGCTGATTTACCAAAATAAAACATTTTTAAAGTGATGAATGTTTATGTTTTTTACCCCTGAATGGCGAAATACGGCATATTTCGCCATTCAGGGGTAAAAAACTTACCCGACAAACGCTTCTTTATACAATATATGCCGTTTAGATCCTTCTATTTAACATTTGATGGCATACATTAAACTGCCTTTCATATATATATTCATATGCTATGTATATGTTCACGTAAACCGCTTCTTTATAGGTTTTTTCCTCGACAGACGGTCTTATACGACATAGAAAAATCCGTCTGAATCGAGGTTTTGTAAAAACTGAGTTTGCTCATAAAGTAACGACTTTTATGTCAATTTAATAGTTTTTTCCAGTAGTCAGTTAAATATTTCATCAAATAATATGGTGCTGCTTACTAAAAATATTCAAGAAATTATCAAAATTTGTCATCGAATGAAAATTTTAATAAAGTATGCCGATCTTCGCCACATTGACCTTAATATTTTATTGAATAATTGTTTACTTTGAAAATGTACGCTAGACTTACAAAACTGTAAACTTCTACAGAATGAGTGATGTGAGCTTTCGTTAAATGATTACTATTGTTGGATTTAATATCCATATAATATTGTATACCTATATATATTCTATAAATGTATCAGCTGTACTCGCGACAACATTCAATCGCATTAGTAGCAATATGAATATTATTTTATTAACATCAGCGTCATATAAACGATAGAAGCAGACATACGTATTTCATTTAGTAGAAAGTATTGCCGAACAATGATCGTTCGTAACATATCACCAACTATAATTACTGGTTAAACCGTGCAAATTCAAATATTCTTTAGATTACGGCAGCAAAATATTCAAACTGAGTGAATTTTGTGACCTTAAAAATATTAAAAATTAGTTCATTAGACTTTTGCTGTAAGAAATTGCCAATCAACACATACTCATCACCAGATCTTCAAGAAAAAAACTAGAATTTTTATTGCTTAAGGTGGCAAAAGAGTCACAGCCAACCTCCTCAAGCAAATTCATGTAAGTAAAGTTCCATCACCACTTGTTACGCTACAGAATGGAGCCCGGATAGATTGGCTGTCTTATTTTACAACCGAGTCATACTCGAATTACTTTAAGGCTGATTAGAAGGTTCCGCGACATGAGAAAATATCATACTTAAAGTCTACTATCTGTGCGGTTACGCTTCAACAACTCTCATCTCCTACAATGGCGTTATCAACTCTCTTAATGTAGTCCCTCGTGAATCACTCGCAGAAAATAACAAGTGGGTCTAGCCAAGTTGCATTCTATAATCGCTAACGCTAATAGAAAACTAAAGACTGAGATAAATATAGGTTCTTTATCTATGGTTAAAGATGTCAAATTCCCATACATTTAAGTAGTTTTCTATTAGCATTAGCGATCATAGAATGCAACTTAGCTAGGTCCAAAGGTTACATATTGTATTTCAATCCATCAGTATATCTATATAAATTATAAAATAAAATCTCTGTGGCATGTCTGCCTGTCTAAACGCGACAAACCTCGCGTACTCGGCTACGCGTTCAACTAATTGAAACAAATGGATGAGCACATACCTGAGCGCGTACTCCTGTGATGCATTCAGATATTGGGATATAGGGACCGGTGGTAATGGCGTTATCACTGTTCGCATGTGCAGGAGTAACATTTGAAGTAACTACATATGCATCTGCGAAAAATTAACAATTTATTAAAAATGATCAATAACATCACGTCATTGTCTAAAGCTAAAACTGAAAGTTATAATCATATAATTGGTTGTAACTTTCAGTTCACCCAGCGTAAATAAAAAGCAACAGGCAAAACCAGATCAACATTAAATTTTTACTATACAATTTGAAACATAATTTCAACAAATCGATGCGAGTAGACATTAGGCGCTCAGCGTGTAACGCGCTGATAAAATCAATTTACGATCATATTTTTTTGTGTTACAACGGAGTAACTGTTTAAATCTATTTTTTTCTAGTTTACAAATAATGTCTGCCTAGCTCAGTCACGGCGACCTGTCAGGACATATCATAAGTGCATAAATAATTAAACCAATGCAGGTAAACTCCGTATTCGCTCACTGTAATATATCTAATCCAATCCGACGGCAATACGACACGGTCTGAAAAAAATCTGTATGACTGCTTTTCCTGAATCTCGGAGGTAGGAAGGTAGCTACATTTTTAGACCAGTATATC
This sequence comes from Leucoma salicis, assembly GCA_948253155.1. Taxonomy (NCBI): domain Eukaryota; kingdom Metazoa; phylum Arthropoda; class Insecta; order Lepidoptera; family Erebidae; genus Leucoma; species Leucoma salicis. The sequence continues at coordinate 18,389,549 of OX411803.1, forward strand.
CAATAAAAAATTTTCGCCTTAACCGAGTCAGTCCTTCAGAAGTTGCATACTTCTGACATGATGTAGTCAATATTTCAAACTATAATATATAAAAGTCACTATTTATTATGATAATTTCCAGACCGGTGTCGGTCGCCGAGAGCAGTGTCAACGGTCACAAGCCAACTACACGGAAAATATTATAGTGTACGAGTATATTCGCAAACAAAAGTGCACTCCTTTCTCCTTCACTCTCAAGTACGTCGGGACAGCTTTGCAACAGAGAAAAATGACGCGCAGGACCGACGACTTTAAGTGCTTTCCGACGCATCGGGATGAAACGCCGCAATCTTCCAACTCCGATGCGAAATTGCTGGCCTAACCCAGGATTCGAACCCGAGGTCGTCTCATAATGAGCATTCAGATATGTACTACTATATTATTATAATTATTTCAGAAAATCTAAACACAGCAAAATCCATCTTCAAGCAAAAATGCACAGCAAATGCATACAGGTAAAAAAACATACAGGTTTACAAGAAGAAGCTCTAAAAGCTAAAACAGATTAGCTTGACTACATTACCAGAAGGACTGCAATCATCTTCAGCGGGTCGCAAGCCACACGCTCTGCAGATGGCATCAACCCATTTCGCCATGTCAGCTTCACAATCAGCTTCCAGGTGATATGTCCGAGACTGAGTTTGAATTGTGAATACAGATCCGCGCAACTTCGGGTCTAAAGTGCCGTTACCGGCCCTTTCCATATGCAACCCAGCATCCACCTAGAGATTTTTATAGTGATTTTAAATTGATTTTAGATTTACTAAGTAGATATAGTTAATTATTTCACGTACTACAAGTTCTGTAATTTCTGTTGTCCCAAAAATATCACTTAATTTTTATTAAGTTCATGGCGATTAATTCTTACGCAGAAAATGTAATTAACAGCATTAAAATTATGGGAACGTTTTATAAGATATACAACACACAGCACCTACACTTACATTGTATGAATTGTCAAGTGTAAAGGAAAACAATATTTAACTAAAAGCAGGAAAATCTAAAATAAATGGTATTAATAGACGTTGTTTTCTGTGTATTGACGATCAAGTCTTATGCCTTGAGACGAAAAACTTTAAATACGAAAGAACTTAGAAAATTTTTCACATTGACTTTTAGAAAAATATTTAGAAAAAATCCGACGCGCGGGTTGCGAACTCTACCGTATCCAAACGAGCGCGACAGTCGGCGTCTGTCCTAGGCAGCTGCCTCCCTACTTGTGGCTCTCGTTAGAGGGATGGCGTTCATCCTGTGTCTTGGAACGTGGGTGTATTCATGAACGCCTACGACATTAAGGCACATATGCAATGGATACATTTAGTGCTGACGTTTTGCTACATCTTAATATTACTATATGAACCTGTGAATTCACCCAGGTGAATCTCGGTTTGTAACTTAGTACCACCACTTTTGCACTACATGGCTTAACTTGTACTTCAAACCTTCTTCTCAGGAATCAGACTATAAAATGCAATAAATATTCAAATCCAACTGGTAGTTTCAGAGATAAGCATGTTTTAACAAAAAAAAACTTCAGCTTTATCATATTTGTATATAATAAAACATTAAAAGCAAATATGCTTTACGCAATAGGTACTGCGCCACGCTAAGCTAGTGCGGGTTGGCGGAGAGAGCGTTAATTTATGCTTCGCGGGATAGATCGCGAGCTCAGATTAGATTGATTTGATACTACTATAATATCCAGTCTTTGTTTTTACCGCTAGGCTCAACGTTGCCCTGGCTACATTTACCACGAAGAACTAAATAAGTGTTACATGTTTCTCAAAGAGTCAGTAATTCGGAACTAGGCTACCAACTACCGAGAAAAATACGAACCAACGTGCTCACACTTTGCTGCTTATAGTGGATTGCACCCGTCTGGGTCCAACAATATGTAGAAATCACTATACCGAACCTAACATTACTTACAGTTACAGGACGCTAACGCAAATACAAATCTTTATAAAATACAAAAATACTTTTGATTTTTGTAAATGCAAATCTTTTGTGTCAACATGATTATAAAAGAGCTGGGAGTAATCGAAGATAGCTCTCTAAGATAAGCAATTAATATTGGGCGTGAGTGTACAGATGGTTGGATTACAACAGCCCTGCTATTCTGTAAAAATCATTCTCGAACTCGAATTCACATGTCGAATTCACTGTCACTTCGACAGTCACTTTCAGTGCGAAAAATTTGGTATTCTGTAACTTGACACGACGTCGCGTGAAATAAAAGTGACCATCGAAATCTCTGGTAAGATCGTCTGATGACACTAGTGTGGGCCTCTCTAAGATACGGTTTTGATTAACATTTACGATTGCATTTTTCTAATAATTACAACAAGGTAAAATTTTGTTAATCGGTATTTTAAGCAATACTCGACACACTCATTATTATAACTTTATTTTAAGCAATTATAAGTAAATATTAAAGTTATCATAAATAAATTTAGGCTGAATACAGCATGCCAATTGCATTTCAATGTTTGTTCTAAAAAGATTTACGTTATCGGTTGTCAGTGGAATACTTCAATATTATATATTATTATACTAACATTCCTTACATATTTTTATATTTTATATTATGCTCAGTATTTCCCTACGTGATTGATTCCGTAATACAGAGATCCGTAGGAGAACGGGAGTAACCGACATAGCCCGCCGGGTTGGCATTCTGAAGTGGCAATGAGCAGGCCACATCGCTCGACAAACCGACAACCGTTGGGGAAGAAAGGTTCACGCGTTCACGAGTGGCGACCACGTATCGGACGGCCCCCCACCAAATGGACCGACAATCTGATATACTGAACTCTATTTACTGAAAATTACAAAAATCATCCATCTATCAGCCTTTCAACGTCCACTGCTGGACATAGGCCTCTCCAAGACAACGCCACAACGAGCGGTCTTACGCCAACCGCATCCAACGGCTCCCTGCGACTTTGATCAGATTGTAGGTCCATTTGGTGGGGGGCCAAAAACCCATGACGACCTCAGAAGTGCTATTTAAAACTAAATTTGTTTGTTTTCGTTTGTTTGTGTTTGTTCGCTAGTTATTCTTCGTTATGTGACTATAGAAATATACAGTGAATAATAGTTACAATGGGTTCAATGATTAAAATGAAAACTAATGGCCGAAAAGCTGACAGGCCACAGAAAAAAAAAATCGGCGGGAAAACGGCGATTCCTAATTAAAATTTTTAGTCTCCCATTTTTTCTTTAGCAAATTCATGATTTTCATTTTTAGTTTCCTCGTATTCGTAATGAAAAGCACAGTGTTTACCTCGGGATAAAGACTTATTTAGTCCCGAGACGGGGTTTGGCGCCCGAGCGTAACGAGGGTTCCAATAGTTCGATGGACTAAATAAGTCTTCATTCCTAGGGTAACAATGTACTATAACAGCGTAATAGGGCAATCTTTTCATTAATTTAGTTTGTCTTTTCACCACTACGGTGTTACAAGCAAAACAGTTTGTTCCAGAAAATTCTATATGCGTTAGGATGGCTGGACCACATCTATACTAATATTATAAAGAGGAAAGATTTGATTGTTGGTTTGCATTGAACAGGCTACGAAACTACTGGACCTATTTAAAAAAATCTATGGCCTTATAGGATTTCCTCCCTCTCTAAAGAATTTCATACTTATTTAAACGTAAAATGCTTCCGAACCGAACGCCACGAACGCACACGGAAACTGCGGTTTGAGGCCCCGCCCACTGTGACGTCACTGACCTACTTGAAGGTGACATGACCTAGTCGGCTTCCGGCATCTCCGCTCTTTTTCCGTACTCCGTGGGGCGAGCTTAGTCCTGAAGCAGCAGTACGCTAGAGCAATTGCCTAGTCTCTAAAAGCTAGCTTTTCCCTCATGGCTTGCAATTGTTGACATTACAGACTTGCCGTAATCGTCTGGCCAGTTTTTAGGAAGCTACTCGTATAGTGGATTACACCAACACTGGTCCACCAGACACTTACCCGAACGTTTTTCTGAGTCAACTTTCGCTTGGGGCAGGATATGGCCGGTTCTCCTGGGTTCAACCATTATATCTGCGCCTGATGCCGCCCTAGCCGAGGCTGCGGACGGTGTGGTCGGGGATTACCCTGCCGTCCGCGGAAGTCTACCGCGAAGGTGCGACGCCCAAGTGCGCGAGGCGTCGCTCAAGAGAGGGTGCCCAAAGGGGATGCCGCCTGCGGATCGCGGTCGATACGACGCAGTACCCGTGATCCACCGTAATAAGGGTGGGCGAGAGCGCACGGTTGGTTTTTAGTGGGTGAGAGCCCCATACTACCCTGTTTGTCTCCCTGGGCAGCGGGGTAAGCGGTAGGAAATTATGCCCACCTAAAAAAATGGTTCTAATATTGTGATGCGAGTTTCCGATTATCGTACAAGATCCATATTTTAACACAAGTAACGATACTATTCAAAATCCCCTCGTTATTGTGACGGTTGAGTAATGTAACGCAGCAATCGACTAGTGTTTGCTGGTTAGCTTCACTCAAGCGGTACCCATTTTTCGAGCTTGTTTCAAGTGAATTAAAATGATTATATCACTCGCACCCAAGCCCACCGCTAACTGTGACGTGGTTTGCAATGGATCCGCTTCCACGATGACTTTTAATTTTTTATTGTCAACTAGGGTCTACGGCCGTTCACGGGGTTTGTTCTGTGGATCAAAATTTCCAGAACGAAAACATAGGAACCGAAAACATACCGTGTTTTCTTTTACGGTATCTCGGTGTATGGGGAAACACATAATTAATCCCTCGAGTTGTTTCTGCGGCGCTGGTGCCTGGTGGAACTCGTATTCGTAAATAACCCGATATTTTAAGTTTTCCATACCTATTGTGAACAGAACGAAGTCAAAGAAAAATCAAATGGCGCGAAAACAAATGAATCGCTAAATTGGAAAATATACAAGCCTAAATCTATACTATTATAAAGCTGTAACAGAGCTGTCTGTACATTTAAGATATTTAATAAAAAAATACTATATTAGGCTATATAGGCGTGTCTGAACACAAAATATTTTTCTAGATGTTTTGTCTGTTTGTATGTGTGTCGATTTGTCTGTTCAAAAGGCGGGCAAAGTTTGAAATAAATTTGAATTTGGGATTCCTCACCAAACGCCAGATATTTGAGGTCAAAGTGGCCAGTTTGACAAAACGCCAATTTCAGTAAGGACCTAATATTTTGTACACCAATTTTTACTTTTGGAAATGGCAAGGTGTTATCAGTGTGGAAACTGAATCCTCACACTCGAGAATTGCTAATAGCGGGCGACCACTGAACATTTGAAAATATAATTTGTATCACTATACTTATCACTAATAAGTAATGACATGTTTCATTATATTTGAAAGGAAGGAAATTACTGAAAAACGTTTATCATTTTTTTAAAGATAGGAACTTGATTTGTATCAACTGCTCATAAATAAAAATAAATCATAGTTTAAAAAACTAAAATAACACGCTTTAAATAGCTAGTTGAACTAAAAAGTACATAATCAAATGTTACAAATAGTTCACCTATATAGTAAAAAGCACCTCACGCTTTTTTACAATCATTGTTTATTGTAATATTATTTACTATTTTTTAGTTCAACTAGCTATTTAAAGCGTGTTATTTTAGTTTTTTAGACTATAATTCATTTTCTTGTTTTTAGTCTCAAAATATATCAAAAGTACGAACTACGAAGCAAAGAGTAAAGTTTACATGAAAGTAGAACATAGATAAATAACTATACTAAAATAGAAGAAAAAATTATTTATATATATATATATATACTGTTTACCCTATATATATATATATATATATGCCGCCGGTGCACATCTTATTATCGCGATTCAGAAACTTACACATACAACTACGGAACCCTAAAAACCGATAAATACCAAATAATTTTATCAAATTAATGTATTGTCATTTAGTCCTCGATAAATCTACAAAGTTTGAACGAAATCTGGCCATATTTAAAGTGGGTCAAAATCGCGCCCAAAGGAGTCGATTACAAATATACAAACATACAGGTGAAGCTAATAAAAAGCGTATAAAAAGACATGATTTAAGGATTTGGATTTTTCAGTTTTAAGTAGGGAAATAAGAAATTAGTGGTAAAAGTTTATATCTGGACTTCTTAACAAGAACTTTAAATATACTTTGTTGTTTGTAACGTAATTTTAGTCCATACTCTATCACGCTAGCTCAGTGCGGGTTGGCAACCGGCATCAGGCTACCGTGATATCATAAGTAACAGGCTCATCTTTGAGACTTGCAAGTTTTATCATGGTGTATTATTTCACACATACTTTATAAACAAAGAGACGCATAAATACTACAATAGAATTAACTATTATGTATTAAACACCCAGCGTTCCACGCTTTTTAGTTTTGCCGTGTGGGGCCGGCTTTAGAATTAGCCCACCCCTCTCCTCCCATGGGAGTCGTAAGAGCCGACTGAGGGAATACCGGGGGAGTGGGCAGCAGCACTCCCTCGAGTATTAACAACATCCACTGCGATCGCCAACCCGCCTGCCAAGCGTGGGGATTACGGCACTATCCCCATTCTTGGGGAGATCTATGTCCAGCAGTGGACTTTAAAAAAGACTGATGGATGGATGGAAAAATAAAAGCGTGCCTTTTAGTTTCTTAAATACATATTATATTTTTTTCAATATTTACTATTAAAACAACTTATATTATGATATAGAATGCATTTGAAGGTAGCCATTATCAAACTCCACTATTCAGACGCTCAACATGAAATCATCAAAACAAATCATATAACTCTCAAACTCGTGAGCTATACGAACCACCACCTGGCTACATCAACAGCACCTTGATTTTTTACAAACTTAACATATTGTGATAGTAACTTTTAAAGATTCTCGAATTGTACACATACTGTGCTTGTTTGTCACCCTTTTTTTTTTTGTTAAGGCGTGAAAAAATGTTCCTCACCGCACACCCCGTCGTTCGGGGCAACGAACAGGGTAGTGTGGGGCCTGCACCCACTAAAGAACCCGCCGTGTGCCGTCTCTCCGCCTTTGTTGGCGGGTCACTGGAACTATGTTACATTCCTTGCTTGTTTGTCACCCTCATAGTTTTTAAAAGCCTATTTTAAACCCGGTGTTCTTTAAAGTGCAGTTGTTCCCCGTAAGCGCTGCTTAGCAGTGAAATCGGTATCAATGAAATAATTTTCATGAAAATTCGTTTACCAGAAACCCTTATAATGATAGTAAAAACAATTAAGTATTAAAAGGAGCAAATGTAGGCCCTTATAACATCAAAATACAGAATAAAAGTAGCAAATTATGTCATATTTGATCAAGTTTGACATTGACCGTGGCATAGGCGCCATGACGTCAATTTCCACCTGACTGAACAATATATACGCAGAAGCAAGACCAATTTGACATAACCAGGTGAGACATGACTCTGCGTTGTTTTCAATCAATATGTTAATGATGATCTCGCCTAAGTCCACGTCATTGTATAAAAATAAATCATAGGGTGGAGAACATATTACGGGTTGATGTTACTACGATTTTTTACTTTAATTTAAGATAGGTTCATAAACAGTAAGAAGATTTCTAATCACTTCTTGTTTGGTCTTGCGGCCCCTTAGTCAGATCTTACTGCTTCATTTCATATTTATCAGCCTATTGCAGTCCAACGTGTTCGATAGACTCCCGAAGAGATTGCCACAAAGGGCGGTCCTGTGCCATCTCTACTCAAGAAAATACACTTTCCACGCGATAGCAGATTCGAGGGTCACTCGCATAACAAGTTCTACGGCGACAGTTACCAATGAGTTGTAGGAAAGTGGTACCAAACCACGGCCTACCCTGGCACAGGATAGTTGAATATGGGTGCCACCGAATCTTACCAAATCTATAATCCATCTCACAAGGAAAACAGTTCGTTTAATAATTTTGGTAATGATCAACTGGTAAATTTGGTAATGATTCAACGAATAGTGCTTTATTAAATCTCTATCAGACTTGAGCTCGAAGAGCTCAAAAGCATAGAACAGTCATCTCTTTGTGTTCGGAGAGCTCAAAATGACACGAAAATTATACTTTTAAGCTCGAAGAGCTCAAAAACGTAAAAAGTGCAATTTTGAGGGCTTAAGTATCAAATTAGCGGGAAGTTGCAGGGATGGCCTTTAGGGCCAACCGTTCTCCAGATTTTTTTTTGTTTACTTAATAACAATTAAACCACATCGAATCAGACCGTGAAAATAATAGGGCTCTAATCCTAATCATACTGAAGCGTAAGAGAGAAAAAAAAAGACTCGATTAGTAAAGTATTTTAGTCGTTATCGTGATAACATATAGGATCCGTACATACAGACACACGGAAGTCTAAGACAGAACATTTTTAACTAGTTTAAAAAACAAAAATGGCATCAAAAATATCATGAGTGTTAAAAATAGTGTTTTTTCTTGATATGTGTCTGGTTATATGATAAATAGTGCTTAATTTTAAGTTTGAAAAAGAAATTAGTTATAGATTAATAAGAGAACTCCTTATCGAGTAGAGAAAAATCAACCATGATTAAAGATATTGGTTGTTTCTTTTATCATTGCAAAATAATTTCACCATTGACCAATTTAGGCTTTGGTGATGATTTATAGAGATGAACAATGGAACTCCTTAAAAAGTAGTGGGACATCTGCTTGTTAGGTCACTTTACAAAAATAGCTATTCTACCGACTCCTAATTTAGGGATTGATAACGAGTTTTCAAGATATGCAACGTAGGGTAATGAACAACTGCATTATTTGAAATCAGTATCAGTAACGTTTATCGATGTACCCAAGAATGAACCTTGTTAGACTAATACTAAAAAGTATTAAATAAAAAGTATCAATAATAAACCAACTTAAGAAATAACAATAGGCTAAAGTAGGTATCAAAAGTACATATAAATGACGGAAAATCATATAATCACTTTTTTTTAAAACCAACACCCTGTACTAAGCTATTCCTTGTAGCACGAGGGACTTTACTAACACAATTTAACGTACACAAAGTACATGTAGTGACTCTACGTGTACTTTATGCCAACAAGACTGAACTGGATGACACATATAATTGTCCTATGTAGGAATCGACACAACATCTAGGGTGTAGCAAAACTACTATACCTTTTACGATATAAAAATAAGTGCACGTAGTCAAAGTATCAAACTAATTGTAGGAGTCAAACATGGGGTTATTTGGCACTTACGGTCGGTCTGACTGCTAATACGATGGCACTTAAACTCCGTGTTATTTTAATTGTATTTGGAGATGATGAAAAGATTCCACTAAAGAAAAAATCTCGGTCCCCAAACGTGAGTCCCACTCATTACGTCCGATAGTTCGAAACATTAACCTCGTGTTTCCCTACTGAGAATATCTCAATATCTGCTCTGCCGTTTGTAGGTGCATCTGTACAGTAAGTAGCCTATAGTAGGTTGCATCGTGCCACCTTTTCACATTTAAAACATTGAACAAACTAGTTTTTTAACGCATTACCTATCTAGTCTATTATTGGGTACGGGTCGCCACTCAGGCTAAGAGGGCTTTAGGCCTTAGTCCAATAGGTTGGCTCAGTGCGGGTCGGCAAACTTCACAAGCCATCGTGAAAAGCTCTTAGGCAGGCGGATTTCCTCATGATATTTTAGTTCATGGGTTCTTTGCTTTTTTACAATCTTTATAGGTCCTGCTTTTGAACATGAATCAAAATCATTATGGTTACATAATTTTTGATCAAAATTTTTCTCAAACCGGAATTGTTTAAATTATATTTTATTTGAATACTTAGTAAATTTAACATAAGAGTTCTTTGTCTACTTTTACAACATCAGTGGGTAGTTTAACACTACACAGAGAGTTACTATGACATATGTACTATAAAAAATGTATCTTTGAAGTATATGTGGACACTAGTGAGTAAATGTTAAGATACTGGTCTGTAACACCAATGGGAAATCTGGCAATTGCTACCAGAGAAAAGAAATAATTTACAATACTATAATAAACAAAAATTAAAACAGCTCATGAAACTATACAAAAAGGAACCTTTGTCAATTAGGATAAATTAAGTTAATAAAAACTATTGCAAAGGATGTTGAAATTATTAAGTAACCTTTTTTTATTGGATATACTAATTGCAAAATACTGAAAAGATTTCTCAATTACAAGTACTCGTACTCAAGGCTTTATGCACCACATTACTTTTGTGTACTTTTGTGTTAAATGTATTCTTTTTATTGTCTAATAATTGGAAAAAATATATAATAATCCACATCAAAATTGTAATTTTTGTCTTTATCTGTGGGGAAAAAGAATGAAAATGAACAATATGTGTAATTGTGTGACATGCAGAAATACATTTAAAATATTAATAATACATATGATTAACTGTTTATTCAAAGCTACAGGTCACCGTTGGACACAGATGATGTAGAATTATACCCATAAGTAAATCTAATTTAGACCTACAAATCCAAATAAATAACCAATAATACACATAAATACATAAATGAATGACTGATAATATAAGAGTCTGTGAATAGATCATTGATAAATTTTAAAGTTGAATGGAAAGGATGTTGTAGTAGTGTAATGTCTTAATATATGGACATAGAGTCTCTAGTCAATGCAGAGAGAGGTTTTTGTGTCAATTTTGTGTTGAGGAACTATACTGCTTCTTGAAGATTAATTGCACAGGATACATCTGGCTGGGCAGGGGACATACAGTCAAAATCTGTTATAACTACATCGAAGGGACTACTCATATTTAGTTGTAAAAACGGATAGTCTTAACAACCGGTCATGTTTTTGAGATACAAAGTCCTATTTTTTATGAAGTGGTATTATTGACCATATTCCTTTCCTAAGTCTGTTTAGAATTCCGCTCTCGTGTTTTGTTTCTAAGAATTACAAAAGACTGTACACTCTACACTTATTTGTTTACTTTTGCGATTTTAATAGCCATTGACCATTATACTGTGCCAGATGTGTATACCTAATACCTATACAAATTTTTAACAATACAGGGTCATATAGCATTCCGCTGGGACCTTTGTTCTGGGTCAATATAACTGTTCTAAACAATGTCTCCATAAATGGTTTGACTGTAATATAGGTGAAGATACAATCATGCACCTTCAGAAAACCAAATATATAACTAGATGTGCAAACTCTGTTTTCGTTTTATCTATTTGAGGTAAAGAACATATTATTTGTGAAAGTTGACAAAGAGAGCTAGAGAGCTTTACTGCGAGATCCAACTCACTCTTTTTCCACTTTCAAAAATATTTTTTTACTTTAAAGGAGCTGAGCATGCTCAGTTCTAAATAGAGATCAAAATATTTGATGTAAGATTAAAAGGTTCCATTATTAGGCAAAGGGCAAATTATTGTTGTCAGTGGAACCTATCAGTTAGTACTGATTAAAGAGATTGTCATCAAACTAATTACAATAATTAGTGTGACAACATTATTTTTGTTTAATGATATGAGGTTAGTCGTACATTATATATGAGCTCAGCACAGTAATTCAATCCTGAATGATAATTATTGGGTTTTAATGGAATTCAAATACAAAATATAAAGTCCTGCCCCCTGAGGCAGATTGTCATATTTCACGTGTCAACCGTATCGAGATCATTGTGATTGGTTGAGAAACCGACGCATGATGTCACAATAATCCGTTGGTCAATCACGGTGATCGTACAAGCGAGACGATACTATCAACATGTGAGATATGAGATTCTGCCTAAACCCTGGTCACTCAGTATACGGGCTGAAACCAATTAATTACAGGTAAGCCTGAATGGACATTTGCAAGGAATGCAGATACTGGTGCTGACTGTTGGCAAAAATAAAATTCAACCGATATTTAGTTACTTCTTTAAGTAACTTTTTAGCAATTTTTCTTATAAGAGATACTGATTGAAGGATGAATACTACTGTACTAAGTAATATGTTTTTTGGGTACATAATAAAAAGTTACTAAGTACTTATAACAAAGTATGACACATTCAAACTAACTTTATTACAAACTTTGTCTAGGACACTTACTTGTTCACATAGATCTAAATTGATAGTGCCCTTGAGGCGCCTGCAATTCCGGTCCTCATAGTAGTCTAAGAAATATTGTCCTGGTAGCTCGCCCGACTGCCGCAAGGCAAACCACCTTCTCCGCCATTTCTAGACACCACATAACCATGATCAACAATACAAAGCATTATAATACTACAGGAACACGATAAAAAACTACGATTATTAAAATAGATACTGTTCTAACCAAAAATACATTCACCTAAACTGTCAACAAAAGTAAATACAATACTACAAAAGGTAAACTTACCGTTCGCCATATACGCTTACTCGGTGGAGATTTTGTAAGCCAGCCCTCAAAAACTATATTTCTAGACATTTTGTTTGATTTACTCCAGGTCTAAGGCATAAGTTATTTTACAGAACACTCTAATATTACAACAATGTCTCTTTCACCAAAGTTCAACATTTTAGTTTTCTAACTTTTTTTTAGCTCATCTGTTAGCATCATGATAGTGACGGAACACACCATAGATAAATAACTATGAAGTCTATGAACACACTGATGATGGTGTTGCCATTACGATTTTGACCACAGGCTACTTAAATATTTTAAGTTAATTAATTTATTATACATACTTACATTATCATATTTATTATATTCTTACGCAAGTCGAAGGCCGACTAAAGCTTCTTCCAAAGATATACCTATCTATAAATAATTTAAATCTCACCTATTATCTGGTCTAAATAGTAGTCAACAAGACCAAATCAAATCATTTATTGCATTCATGTGTACATTTAGGTGGTCGTTACAAATTGTTTCCTACATGGACCCTGTTAGGGCACAGCAATACTCGTTAAATTACATTACATTTTATTCTACGTTCAAATTTTATCACCTATGACCCTTATGACCTTTTTTATAACACAATTTTTGATGTGAAACATCTAATGCGGTGGGAGGGTAAAAGTGGCTGTTAGCGTGGTGACGCTTTTTTATAATTGTCCCGTTTAAATCTTGCAAGTTAAATTTGACATACTTCCCGGTTTTCGATTGAGTTGAAATTTAAAACGCATATGTATATCACATGACAATGCAATATTATGATGACATGGAGCTGATCTGATGATGGAGCTGGAAGGTGGACATAAGAACTTTATAATGAAACGGCACAACCCTATCGAGTTTGGACTCGTTTGATTCGTCTTGACGAGTACTTTGTCTTTAGATGATATCCAGGTTCTGATGATGGAGCTAGAAGGTGGCCATAGGAACTCCAATATAAAACGACATAACGCCATCGAGATTGGGCTCGTATGATTCGTCTTGAAGAGTACTTGGTAAATAGATGGTATCTGGGGTCTGATGATAGAGCTGGAAGATGGCTAGAGTAACTCTGTAATGAAACGACGCAACCTCATCAAGTTTGGAATCGTTTGATTCATCTTGACGAGTACTTTGTCTTTAGATGGTGGCCCCCATTTAAATGTTTCTGTTGTTGAGAGAAGCAGCAAGGAAACAATGTATATACTGGATATTATATTAAGTTTATTAAACTGATATAAGTATAAAAACAGAGCGTGGTTGGCAAACATAGAAAAGATATTTTCTTATTAATCAAAGTGACACACATTCATAATCTACCTATTATTCCTCAACTGACTTACACTAGCAGCCAGTAAACGATTGCAAACCTCTTTCACTCCTCCTCAAGCGTTTCCTTCTAGCTTACCATCAGGTTCATAACTCACACAAACTTCTCTTCCATCATATCTCATATATACGGACTAATCTTGCACACCCATCTCAATTCGGCAGAACACTTGCTTCTCTCTAGGAACTGCCTTTGTTAAAATATCAGCAACCATGTACTTGGTTTCCAAATACTGAAGTTTTATGATACCAACCTCTACAGTCTCTCTTGTAAAGTGATAACGCACATCAACGTGTTTAGTTTGTTGATGGTGTACTGGGTTTGTGGCTATTGCCATAGCCGACTGACTGTCCGTATGGATGGTTATAGGTAAGTCTTCTCTAGCCACAAGTTCCTTAAGGAATCTAGTCAGAAAAACTACCTCCTTTGCTGCTTCTGATAAGCTAACATATTCAGCCTCAGCAGTAAAAATAGCTACACTCCTTTGCTTTGAGCTTTGCCAGGAAATCGCACCCTTAGCCATTCGAAATATAGTGCCAGAATAGGATTGCCTATCTAAAATATTACCGGCATGATCAGCATCTGCAAATCCTTGAATATCTTTAGGATCACTTGAATAAACAAGTCCCATACTTTTTGTACCCTTTAGATACCTTAAAATCCTTTTTGTTGCTGACCAGTGTAACTCTGTATGACAGTTCGAAAACTGACTCATGAAATTAACAGAATGAGCAATGTCCGGACGCGTACAAACTGCCACATGCATTAGTGCTCCTATAAGTTCTCTATAAGGTATACAATCACTAGATACGTGTGCAGCATCCGGTTTCACGAAACGTAGTCCACGTACGGCAGGTGTGGATACTGCTTTACAATGTTCCATTTTGAATCTATGCAGTAGTTTCTCTATATAACTTTCCTGATCTATCTTAATACGGCCTCTGCCTTGCTCAATTTTCATACCTAAGAAAAGTTGCGCCTTACCCAGATCTTTCATCTCAAATTTTCTCATTAAATCTTGTTTAATATTCTTCATTTCAATAGGATCATTATAAAATATTAAAATATCATCAACGTATATAGCAAGTATAATTATTTTGCTTGCAGTAGTTCTTGTATATACACAAGGTTCATTCCCACTACGCTTGAAATTCAAATTCTCTAAGTCTATATGTAGTTTACTATACCACGCACGAGGTGCTTGTTTGAGTCCATAAAGGGACTTTTTGATTCGACACACATAGTCCTCTTTCCCTTTAACTTCAAACTGCGGTGGCTGACGCATATAAACTACTTCGTTTAAATTTCCGTTCAAAAAACCTGTTTTCACATCCATGTGATCTATACTAAGGTTCAGATTTGCCGCTAATGCAAAAAGAAGTCTCAGTGAGCTGTGCCTAACAACAGGAGAGAATGTCTCGTCGTAATCTATTCCTCGCCTTTGACTGAAACCACTGGCTACTAATCGAGCTTTATAGCGCACCTTATCGCCAGTCTCTCTCTTGATTCTAAAAATCCATTTTGAATCAACAATATTTGTAGCGCCTTCAGGTTTCACTAAAGTCCATGTTTCATTTTTATGAAGGGCATCTAGCTCCTCCTTAATTGCGGCTCTCCATAAATCTGAGTCTGCTCTAGATAGTGCCGCTTTTACTGTAAGTGGGACATCTTCTTCGGTTGAAGTTTTGTATGTAACAAAATCAGGGAACAACTTTGGTCTCCGTTCTCGTAGAGGATATCTCCTATCTCTGGTTACAGATTCTTCAACTACAGTGTTATGTTCATCACTCTGATGATCCTGACATATTATCTCCTCTCTTTCTAACGATGTTTCCTCCAATGTGTTCTGGAGACAATCAAACCAGTTATCTGTTGATTCTTGTTCCTGTTCTCCCACTCTCGACTCAACAGGCTCATCATTTCTCGGTTCGTCGTACTGCTTAAGACTAATTATTATAGATTCTGGACTCTTACCAATTTCAGCTTCCTTATTATACATCTGATTTTCCATGAAAACGACGTCACGTGATCTGTGTAAGGTACCATCTCTAGGATCAATTAGTCTGTATCCCTTAGATTCTTCGCAGTAGCCAACAAATATCAGTTCGCAACTCTTTGAATCGAACTTGGTTCTCTTTTCTTCCGGTATGTGTTTGAATGCCCTGCATCCAAAAACTTTAAGATGACTAAGATCGCTTTTCTTACCAGTCCACATCTCTTCCGGAGTTTTGTTTCTCAATGCTATCGTTGGACTTCTATTCTTCAAATATACTGCTGTGTTTACAGCTTCTGCCCAATAACGAGCTGGAAGTCCCGCATCTTGCATCATCGTACGTGCCTTCTCAACAATTGTACGATTTGCACGTTCCGCAACACCATTTTGCTGTGGTGTATACGGTATCGTAAATTGATGCTTAATACCGTGTTCTCTCAAGTATGCATCAAGCCTTTTATTGACGTATTCTCCCCCATTATCAGATCTCAGTACCTTTAACTTCTTGCCGGTCTGTGTTTCTGCAAAACTTTTAAACTCTTTTATTTTCTCATATAACTCGCTTTTATATTTCAGAAAATATACAAAAGTTCTTCTAGAGTAATCGTCAATAAACGTTAAAAAATATCTAAAACCTGCCATTGAGTTGTCTCTCATTGGTCCACAAATGTCAGTGTGTACTAAACCTATTAGCTCTCTAGCTAGTGACGCTTTATTTTTCTCAAATGGCTGTCTCGTTTGTTTGCCCTTTAAGCAAGCTACGCAATGTAATTCATTGTTGGTTAGATTTGAAAATCTCACCCCAGTTGCCATCTTGTCTCTTAAAAGTGTGAGGTTACGTACACCAAGGTGCTAACCTTCTATGCCAGAGCTCCATGTCTCCCGTTACTTTCGTTGTTAGCGCAGTTCCCTGAAAAACTGATTTTAATTTATAAACACCTTTCTCAAGATCACCTTTCATACAGGGTGTGCCTACAAATGTACATTTACGCTCCTCAAATATTTCACAACCTTTTTTAGAGAAAACAACAACTTTGTCCTTTCTTACAATGCAACTAATACTCAATAGATTTGCTGATAAATCAGGTACATACATTACATTGCTTACTGTAAAATACGGTGAATTACTCGCTATCATACCAAAACCTTCTCCAAACACCTTCTCTCCATTCACACATGAAATCTCAACCTTATGTTCAAGCTCACAATAGTTATTTATTAGTTCTCTTCTATTAGTCATGTGTGCCGATGCACCAGAATCCAGTATCCATTCCTACTTGCTTTGATTGTCTCTCAGTATTCAATGCGATTGCAAATTGAACTGATTTGTTCTGACGTGGATTTTCTGGGCAATCACAAGCTTTATGAGGTCCTTCGCAAATAAAGCACTTAATAGTTTTACTTTTATTTTTCCTCTGAAATCTATTGCTTTTCTTTGCTTTAGGTGCCGCTAATGCTGAACATTGCCTTTGTCCACTAGTGGGACTTGTACTTTGACTAGGCATTTCATCTAATTGTAACAGCTTGGTCTTTACGAAATCAGTATTGAGTGTGGTGTTTGCATTTTCCAATGCTAATCTCAGTGGAGTATACTCCTCTGGTAACCCCTGTAGCATCAGTGTTGCTAGCAGCTCGTCATCAACTTCCTTACCAAGATCTTGCAGTTGATTTGCTACTCTCATCAGCTCCGTTACGTAGTCAGTAATGGTTCTAAACATCCCTAATTTTAGGCTCACTAACCTTGACAGCAGCCTGCATCTGTTGTTGATGCCTTTGTCCTCATATGCCATTTTAAGTGCTGTCCATGTTTCTTTTGCCGTTGTAGCCTTTCGGACATGCACCTTACATGGATTTGCTATAAGTAGACAAATTTTTGTGCGTGCTCTTTGGTCTTCACGCTTCGCTGCCACATCCTCAGATTTTGGGGAGTTCTCTACATACTTCCACAGATCATCGTGAATAAGAATGCACTCCATATCAAACTTCCATGTATCATAATTAGTACTACCCTGTAGTTTTTCGATCGACGGAAGCCTTGAGTCTATTACTGACATATTTGTTTCCTTACTCTCGCTACTTCTCTATATTAGCGTTGACTGGGCACATTACCTGTTTCTGTTGTTGAGAGAAGCAGCAAGGAAACAATGTAAATACTGGATATTATATTAAGTTTATTAAACTGATATAAGTATAAAAACAGAGCGTGGTTGGCAAACATAGTAAAGATATTTTCTTGTTAATCAAAGTGACACACGTTCATAATCTACCTATTATTCCTCAACTGACTTACACTAGCAGCCAGTTAACGATTGCAAACCTCTTTCATTAAAAAGTTATGATCATTTTATTTCTACTCATGATTTCTACAAAAAAAATTCTGTTTTCACATCTGGTAGACGTCCCGCGACGTCTAATTTTTTTATTTTATAATCGCTTTTTTTTATGATCACTATTTAATTACACGACAGGTTTGGTGTCGTCTATAATTGACACTTCTGTGTCTTAGATAAATAACCTATTCTGTGTCCTAATATAGTCTGTATCTTTAGTACCTATCAAAACAAAATTTTCTAAAAAGGATAAATCAAAGGATAAATAAACAATCCATATGAAAATAAACATGCCAAATAGGCACCCTGTCGACCCTCGAAGCAATGTTTCAAAATTCAGTGGATACAAACCGGACAAGTAACTTTTGACATTGCTCTTAATTTACTACTCCTTCAGACTAACAGACTATGCCTGAGCTATAGAAATGTCACTAACAAGTTTTCGAAGATATAAAGTAATATTATAAAGCGCGTGCAGGACGTAGCACGGGTTACTTGCCCTAGCGTTTTCGCTTCGATTGTAAAATCTTAAACTGCGCAGGCAAGATATAAGAATAAGGGATAAAAGGGAGGTGAAAAGGACGAATATTAAGGAAGGGATGGAGAGGGGAGTTAAGCCTGTAAGGATGATATAAAAGATGAGTTAAGATGATAAGAGTGTGAATGGTGTAGTTGGGAGGGGAAGACCTCGCCGAACGTCTGTCAGAAACACACATAACTGACGCTCGTATATGAAGAGTGTAATAAGAGTGAAAGATAAAAGAGATGAGCTAGGATCGTAACAAGTGGAAATCCGTTTCCAAATTCCCAAACAGGCGTGGTGGTGGATATTTATGTAAAAACGGTAGAAAGACATCGTCTCATGAGTTAGGGGTCGTCCATTAATCACGTGAGGCCCGAAAAGGCGGGAAGGGGTTCAACAAAAATCACAAGGAGAGGAGGGGGAGGGGTGTAGCGGGATATCACATAGGTACCTAGGTATTTATTTTGTCATTGAACACGCGATTGCGAAAAAACCCACATGTGAGCTTGAATTAGATTAGGTATACTTATGTACAGTGGCGTAACTATAGGGTGGCAGGGCTGGCAAAATGCCACGGGCCCCGACCCGATGGGGGCCCCCAACCCAACAGGCCGCAAGCTCACAACGAATTTTTAGCACCAAATTCTTTTGGAGGGAGGTGAAGAAATCTCGGAGTGGTCGGTCAGCCATCAGAATGAATAGAATAAGGTCTAAAGGTGAGAAGACATTCTTAGGCACAAGATGTGTTAAGCTGATGGAGTGATTAATTTGGAGATATATGTATACAGATCTGCGGGGTGATGCCGTTGTCACATCATTCAAATGGGGTCTAATAAATCAGCACTCGGTACCGACATCCTCTTTTGATATGGACGAAGTTGAATGGGCGATTGAAAAATGGTAAGCCTAAGTATGGATGTGGTTTCTGCTGAGATGATTAAGCTTGGGGGTTCCTGTGTCCAGGAATCTTTCCTGGTGCTTCTCAATTTATGTTAGAGCTCAGGAATGCTTCTCTAGGACTGGACGCGGGACGTCTAGCAGATGTGAAAACATCGAGATTATTTTGTAGAAATAAAATGATCACAACTTTACAAAGAACTCCTCAAGACGAATCAAACGAGTATAAACTAGATAGGGTTGCGTAGTTTCATTACAGAGTTACTGTGGGCCTTCCAGCTCCATCGTCAGACCCTGGATACCATCTAGAGACAAAGTACTCGTCAAGACAAATCATACGAGCCCAAGCTCGATGGAGTTATGTCGTTTTATAACGGAGTTCCTATGGCCACCTTCTAGCTCTATTATCAGACCCTGGATACCATCTAAAGACAAAGTACTCTTCAAGATGAATCAAATGATTCCAAACTTGATGGGGTTGCGTCGTTTCATTACAGAGTTACTGTGGTCACCTTCCAGCTCCATCATCAGACCCTGGATATCAATTATGACTGAAGTTCTAGTCAGGACATTTCAAGCGAGCCTTTACTCGACGGGGTTGCGTCATTTCATTATTGAGTTACTGTGGCCACCTTCCAGCTTCATCATCAGCCCCTGGATACCATTTAGACACAAAGTACTCGGCAAGACGAATCATACGAGTCCAAACTCGATGGGGTTGCGCTGCTTCATTATAGAGTTCCTATGTCCACCTTCCAGCTCCATCATCAGATCAGCTCCATGTCATCATAATATGGCATTGTCACGTGATATACACATGCGTGTAAAATTTCAGGTCAATCGGAAACCGGGAAGTGTGTCAAATTTAACTTGCAAGATTTGAACGGGACAAGTAGGTAAAATAAAAGCGTCGCCACGCTAACAGCCGATTTTACTCTCCCTCCGCATTAGATGTTTCACATCAATAAGGGTTCACGTTAGACAGTGCAAATTACAAAGCCATAAGCTTGACCAGTTTGGCACCAAAAGTCTACGGTAAGATTAAAAGGAGAATGAGGATGGTGTCTGATGGGTTATTATGTAAGGCAAAAGGAGGTTTCAGGTGTGGAAGGGGATGCATGGATCAAGCTTTTTCTCTGCGCAACATTGGGGAGAAGCATCTAACTGTAAGCCAGAGGGTTTTCTGCAGTTTTGTGGATTTGGAGAAAGCATTTGACACGGTTGTACAAAAGGAACTTTGGGACATTTCGCCGACATTTTGCTATTAATGGTAGACTGCTGCAAGCGATGCAGTCCAACCAATAGAGCTTGTGTGCGAGTGGATGATGGAATGTCGCCCTGGTTTTATGTAAATATCGACTTTAAACACGGCTGGGTTCTATCAGCCAGACTGTTTATCATATACCTATCTCGACAGGTTGAATGAAATAAATGTGGGAGTTTAGACGGGTGACTTAACCAGTCGCGCGTCTAGGATTCTTTCCAAATGTCCGAACCATCGGAGCATTCCCTGTCGCATCTTTACACCAATACCCTTTTTATACCTGCTCGCTCTATTATGTCGTCGTTACGAAAGCGATCAGTCAGCCTCACTCCACAGATTCTCCGCAGAGGAGAAGCATCAAAAAGGATTCCCAGACACATGAGCTCCAAGTTTGATCATCTCAACAGACACCATACCAACACCCGCTGCCTTACCATTTTTCAAATTTCTAATCGCCCATTCAACTTCTTCCATACAGATGTCAACAGAGGATGCCGGTACTGATTGCTGATCTGTTAGACCACATTGTGACACCGGCATTACACCGCACTTCCACATACATATCCCCAAAATATTCAATCAATCGGCTTAACACATCTTGTGTTAACTTGTGTGCAACTTATTTTATTCATTCTGAAGGCTGATCAACCACTCTTAAGATTTCTTCACCTCCCTGCAGAAGAGTTTGGTGTTGCCCTCGAAGTTTTTGGTCAGCCTATCTTCTGCAATCATATTTGCTCTGTCACACTTCTCTTTCAAAAAGCTTTGGTGTCATTCTTACATTGCCGATATCGATCTTTCTACTGTGCAGTCATACTGTCACTCAGATTCAAAGAAACATAGTCCAGCCACGTTTTCTTCTTTTGGTCTACGGAAGCTGCAACTTCCGTATCCCACCATGCATCGGCTTTCACTTTCCTATGCTTCTTTGAGCTTCCACATACTTCTTTCGCTGTAGCTACCATGCATCATGCATCTTTCAAAACTCTCCAGAATTCTTCTATGTCCGATTCCGGCTGATTTGCCACCGACAACCGTTTACAAATACCCTCTACATACTTTGATCTTGCACTCTCTTCTTGCAATTTTTCGATCTTTATTCTTTGAAACCCTCCGAAGTGGACACGCTCTCGCCAGTGTCTCCACTTTCTGAACAGACCACTAAATCTCGCAATAACAAGATTGTGGTCCGTATCAACAGTGGAGCCTCTGTAGCCTCTACTCTATTATATTTTACTGTTTTTATTTAAATTAAATTACAAATTGACGATATTTACTGGAAGGGCCCCATCCACTAAATTTGCTACGGGCCTCAGATGGTATAGTTACGCCACTGCTTACGTAAGTACCTGTATTTATATTCGGAAAATTTCACACTCTCTAGTCATTACTAAAAAAATACACGTGAATTTGGGTAAGAGTTAGTCTTAAACCTCACCACGTACCACCGGGGGGAGGGGGTGTTAAAAAAAATACTGAAAAATATCACGTGATTAATGACCTCTCCCTTACCATCAGGTACATATATACCTATATGTTGCAGTAAGATGGTTATAGCCGCGATATGGTTATATCCCTAGGAATATAACTATATATCGTAATATAGTTATATGAAAGCGGTTCATAGCTAGTATACTAGGAACGTAGTAGTAGTCATACTAGGAACATAACTATGATACGAGCAAGATCTAGTAATATAACTATCCTACTTGATTAATCCAGTGAATAAATATAAGCGACGTATAGGTTACTTAATCAAGCGCTCGCTTAGAAAATGTTAAAAAGTACCAACCCTGTTTGTTTTTCAAGCTCTTCGACTGTGTTTGACCTGGGTTCGGTATCAACTTCGATTGCTCAGTTTTGATTTGCGTCATTACCTACGCAGGATTGGTTGAATCTCAGTTGAGGTTGCAAACTTCATATAAAAACAAATCGTTCAAGAAAGTCATGTGAACCTATAATCCGAAGATTTGCAATCTCGGGCGACCACCGGTAGACTTGTTGGCGCGGCGGCCTTCGCCGGGCCCTTGGTATCGCTGCCTCACACACCGCCGTCAGAATATTCTTGATCTGGCCTACGAGCTCTTGCACGTTGCCGCTGTCCTGCCTACCTGCATAGCCCCAGCGCTGAACTATGGCAGCCTCCCGGGCCATTTTGGGGTTAAACTGGCCCAAGGCCCACTTGGGTAGCCGGCCAATCCCACTCCGGGGGAGAGGAGGGGAGAGCCCAAACCGGATGTATCGGTGATACGATGGCGTCTCCCCTCCTCTTCCACTCTCCAGCCTTTCACACCCCGCGCGATATCAGAGGTGGCAAACGATCAGTCCACCACAGACCCCCCACCATTGCCGCACGCAGGTGTAGACAGTCCCTCTATTTAGGAGGGACAGACCGGAGAGTAGGGACCACTCTTCGACGGCCCTTCCTTTGGCATTCGTGGCAGGGTTCCCCCACGCACAGGACTTCGCATTGAAGTCGCCGAGGACAATAGTAGGCCTCGGCGACTGTCTGCGAACCGCGGCACCGACGGAGTCCAAGAATAACTCGAACTCCGTCAGGCCGTGGTTGGGGGAAAAGTAGATACCTACTACAGCGAAGCCCCGCCACCCGGCCACGACGTATCCATACCCCTCTCTAGAGCGGAAAGGGGAGGGCCTACATTTCCTCTCGACAGGACAGCGACATCCTCATTAAGGTATCCCACCCAGTTGGGCTGGTGAGGGACAAAATATGGCTCGCAGGCCACCGCCAAGTCTATACCCCACTCCGCCATGGACTGCAGTAGCAGGTCCTAAGCCCCGGCGGAGTGGTTCAAATTCGCCTGAAGGAAACCGACTCTGTCACCTATTATGACGATATGCCGATCTCCCCCGGGCCCTGATGGCTCTCCTCATTAATACGGGCAGCCCGAGGTCCTTGGGCCACCACTACTTAACGATGCCCAGGGCCGGGAGATCATTAGCCCGCTCCGCACGCAGTAGAGCATCGGCGTATGACCCGGCTCAGCCACCGGCTGTAGTGTGACGATCACTGCCGGAGAGCGAGGGGCGAAGAGCGCCGAGTTCTTCTTCTTTTGCCCCGCCTTTCTTTTGGGCGTGGCAGTAGCTGCGGCACTGGATGTGGCATCGGGCACAGCAGCAGGCAAAGCAGGTTGTGGAGGGGAAGATTTTTTCTTTCCCGTCCGCACCACCGTGACCCACGTTTCTCCCGGCACAAAGACAGAATTACTAGCTTCCGATGGACCAGTTGGGGGCATGCAAAGTCTGTACCGCCCCGCGCGCGAAGGTGCCCTTGATATTTGTGGATTTTGTGGCCACCCTATCAAGAATGGCCGCGTGGTCCTGGGCTCTCTTTCTCAGATCCGCGACAAACAGGGAGTCGACGTCCTCCCTGGACTCGCGGATCCTCAGAGAGAGCTGCTCGACCTCTTCCTCGGCCTGCAGCTCTCGAGCAGCAGCCTCCGATACAATTGGCCCCGGTGTAAGGGGCCGAGAAATTAATCGTCCCCTGCGGGCGGTAGCCTGCGGTGTCGGTTCTTTCTTTGACGGCTTCTCCGCAGCACTCTCCTCAGATTCCGACGCAATACCATCAACCTTGGAGAAAACCGCTCCGGCACCACTGATGCCTTTCTAAGGCCCGGCCTCGCAGTTGGCGAGGTGCACCTCTCCTCGGCCTCTTCATTCGCCCGAGCATCTACTTGGGCATCCTCCATCGGCGCGACCTCGGCCATCGAGTCCTCGCCTGCCGTTGTAGTCTGCGACCGGGACGTTTGGCTATGAGAGCCCTTTCGTCAAATTCAAATTCAAAAATATCTTTATTTCATAGGCCTATTAAATAGCACTTAAAATCGTCAAGAATACACTAATAATTAACACGAGCGCCTGAGGCGAGTGCATCCGCAATAACAAAGTGGCGATTGCAATCGCCACAAGCAGCCGGATTCCGAAGTAAAGCCTTTCATGAGAAGAACCCGGCAAGAAACTCATGGGCCACTTTTTTAAATTGCCTCTCCCGGTCTTCTTCCTCGTCTTCTTAGCAGCAGATGGTTTGCTGGCTTTGGTGGTTTGCTGTTTTACAGCAGGCCCCACATTGGCTGCGGCGTCTGTTGCCTCCCACAGATACGTGAGGCTGACAGGGTCAGAAGACCCTGCAAGGGATTCTCCCGGTGCGTCGCATCGGATACCCTCCTGGGGTATTATTGTAGTGTTATCGTCCGCCATGATTGTTACGTTTAAAGTCCGTCGACTTGCCAAACCCTCGCGACTGAGTTGCCCTCAGACATCCATCCTCTGGCCGGGTGGCAGAGCACGGGATTGGGGTAATTTTTTATAGAGGTTTTCTTCCTTGCGATCCGAAGATCCCTGGTCCTGTCCATTCAGGGTTACGGGTCGGGCCGAGCGGTGGTCTGTACTGGACCATGCCCACTACCTGCAAAATGCGGCCAGTGAGCCCGTCGCCCCTCGGGCTGAGAGCCCCGTCACCGGGGACGGGGAGGCCATTGTGACCCCACCGTCCCCACTCCAGAGCCGTGGGAGCCAATATGGCCCCGCTGGTTCAAACACCCTGGTCCATCACTGTGCCCTCTGCTAAGCCAGAGGGACACGCGGAGGTCCGTCCTGTCCAGAAATTTAGCCAATGGCAAACGCCGACGTTGCCCGGGGTGCACCACGAGGAGGTAAACCGGCACCGCACCCCATCAATTACCACCCGCTACAACCAAAACACTCAAAGTGCTTCACAGTCAGTCATTAGAGACAGTGGTACCACCCTGCTCGGGGCCATAGGAAGTATTCCCACTTGGTATACCTACAACCCTACCACCAGTGACAATGGATGATAAATGGTTACTTCCCTCAATCGCCTCGTAGGACACCCGTGGGAAAGAATGGGTTGGTGAAACTTGTATATATGTTAATTTTAATATCTTTGATTGTCTATAGATACGCCCTAACTAACGTACCTCTCACCGTGCTCACCCATGAATGCTTAACGCCTGGCCGTCCGCCTTGCTTAACACAAGTAACCATCGGCAAACACCTCTTGGCTACCACAAATGAACTAAGTGAAGTTGCGCCTAGGTATGTAGAAACAATATTTACTTTTTATATTGCTAATAATGAAACCGGCAACGGCCCAGCTCATACGATTACTAACTGCCTGACATGGACGCGGCAGTCCGGGAATATTAGGTGTAGGTGCAATAGGTAACGGACCTATGGTGAAGATACATCACTAAGTTCCATTGAGAAGTATGTATTAGATACAATTATATTAGATACAATTGGCTATCTTCATTTGCAACGGAACACACTAGTAGAATTGGGTTTCAGATCAAACCTATGTATACATATTAGCAAATTACAAATTGTACCCCTAAGGCTCAATTTGCACTTCAATAAGTACAGTAGCGAGTTAAGAAATCAGTCAGTTAAGTATCAAATAGTAGCGTTCAAACGTAGGCAAGTAAGTAGTCATAAGTTGCCGTTCGGAGAAGAAGACTAGTCGCGTTGTCTACCGTTGTTTTACTCGACTTATAGGGATATTATCTTCCGAAACAGTTGTTTTAATCTAGAAAATGGACTTTGAATTAATTAATACGAATTTACGTGCGTTAATAAGAGAAATAGTGTCTATATTTGCACATCACATTGAAAATGAAATATTAATATAAACGAACTAGCCTTTGCGCCGCGCAGCCAAAAGCTAGTTTTTCAGTTATATCTCAAGCTACCGATATAGTAGCGGGATAAAATGTATACCAGGTTTTAATTCTAATCAAGGTCTTTCAAATAAAAAAAGTTTCATCAAAATCCGTCTAGTAGTTTTTTTTAAATATATTCTAAAAAATCTAGTTTAAATAATTTTCTAGTTTTTCAGTTATATCTCAAGTTCCCGATATAACAGCGGTATAAAATATATACCCGTTTTTAAGTCTAATCAAGGCCTTTCAAATAAAAAAGCATCAAAATCCGTCCAGTAGTTTGCGTGATGTGCGAACAAACAAACAGATAAACAAACAGACAAAAATTCTAAAAAAAAATATTTGGGCTTAGACACGCCTATATAGCTTATTACAACCATTTTTTCTCAAATATCTTGAATGTTCAGACACAGCTCTGTTACAGTTTTATAATAGTAATATATAGTATAGATAGACCCTAAACACATATTATGGAAACGAAAGTGGATTGCTAGATGAAATGAACGCGGTCCCAGCAGTAACCTTCTACCCATATTCTATAATTGTCTGAGGAAGACAGTTGAATACAGATATAGATGCTTTACGAATCAGTGAACCCTCATTTCCATTAATAAATATTACATTTTGAATGTTTGTCTAATTTTACCTTAAACATGAGTTTAAGGTTTTCTTCTACAAATGCAAAGTAGTGTTATCAGACTATACTTCATTGTTATATTATAATAAAAATATATATGGTTGTCTGTAAAGTCGGTTTACGGACGATAATTTTACGTGATAACGTCATGACGAAATTAGGTTTGTACTTTTGTTTTAAACAATGTAATACTGATAGAAATCGAATGGTACATATAAAACGATACTCTCGCGCGTGCTGCTATACAGTCATTGAGATACGCGTGTTGCCCGGGACGCGTTCGGGCGAAAAATGTCATGTACGTCGGTGGGCCGGCCGCCTCCTTCCCGCAGACGCTCTTCAGCCTGTCCGTCAATAACACCGGTCCGTGACCACTGTGCTAAACTCGTCTGTCTACATGCCAGCCAGTTAAGTAGGCGGGGTGCGGGAGACGCGGGACAGGGCACTCGCACTTAACTTGCCGAAAAATGGGATCGCGTTCTATTCAACTCAACTTCATCAACAACTTACTACTCAACTCGATTTTGGCGTTCAAACAACGATAACAACTTAACTCGCAAATGACATAAATTAACTCACTATTGTACTTATTGTAGTGTAAATCGCGCCTAAGTCGCGGGTTCACATCTCGCTGTCAAATTTATTTTTTGGTATCTAATCACATTTGTTGTAGCAAATATCCATGCATGTCAAGTGCTCATAAAATAACTATAAATACAATGAATTACGAATACTTTCAGCAAAAATACGTCTTACATAATCTTTCTGTAATGCAATAGAAATATAGGCACTATTTTATAAAACTATGTAGTTATGTTATATGTATTTTCCTCATAATATTAGGATTTTTGACTAAGAAAACTTAATTTTAAAGGCCAACAATAAGCGAGCTACCGGATGCCGTAATAGAAAATATGGTTAAAAAGGATAAGGCGTTTTGGGTAGACAAGCCTGGCGCAAACGCTTACGTTTTACACGACGCGTATTACAATTACGGGATGACCACGGAAATCGTATTGCCAAGTATGAATGTAATCTTTCAAATTTTTTATTATAATTTGATATATTTGAATTATATTTCCTGAATAGTAAAAAAATTACCTGATGGCGATAATTAAATACAATTGGTATGAAGTAGAAACTGCATTCTCTTGAAATTAACTATGTAAGACATCCATGGTGGATTTCTTACATAGTTTAAGTTTAGCTTACTTCTAGCCCATCGAGCTCTAATAAGGGGGAGAGAAAATGACTACAAATTTACCGAGCCAATTCTTTGAAATCCAAAAATGGCAGAATTTCCGATAGGGAAGCGCGTAAAAAAATATCGATATCGATACTTCAGTCCTTCAAGCGATCTATAAATTTTGGGTGGACAAAGGTTTTTTCAATTGCGTAAATTTTTATCTACCTGTACCTATAATTATATCTATGTGTGTCAAATTACAACCCAATCCATTCAGTCAAATGAGCTAGTGGCTGATAGATCAATCAGGCATGCCTTCTTTTTAAACAAATAGAAAATTAAGGGCGTAACACTCTATTGAATAGATTTGGGTTGTAAAAAGCATAAAGAAATAAATAATAATTTAATCCTGGGTATAGATATAGATGTTCATTCTAAGTCCAAACATACCTATATAAGTTTGTGATGTGATGACATCAGGAGAAAAAGATTTGAAAGTGAGGTATTACAATCACTAGAAACAAGTATATAATAATATTTTATTCCATCCATCAGTCATTCGACGTCCACTGCTGTACATAATAGGTCTCCCTAAGAGAACGCCGCAATAAGCGGTCCTTTTTTTTGTTAACATGGTCCAAAATGCAAGTTTACGCACGTCATTGGGGTACCAACAGGATCCAGGGGGAGTGTCGGGCTTGATGTCATACAGGCTCGATTATTGTTTCGAGTTCATGAGCCACAATACCGACTAAAACATGACCGCGGCGCCTTCTTTCGTCATAATGGAGAGTCATGGGATCGACTACAGATATTCCACACCGACGCTCTAGTGACTACATCCAAGGGTGCCTTGCGGTTTTAACCAGGTTGTCAGTCCTTCTGGCGGGAGGCCGTCTTATGCTGCACCTTCCTGTGAAACATGTGAAACATCTAATGCGGAGGGAGGGTAAAACCGGGTTTTAGCGTGGCGACGCTTTGACGTGACAATACAATATTATGATGACATGGAGCTGGTCTGACGATGGAGTTGGAAGGTGGACATAGGAATTCTATAATGAAACGGCGAAACCCTATCGAGTTCAGACTCGTTTGATTCGTCTTGACGAGTAATTTCTCTTTAGATGGTTTCCAGGGTCTGATGATGAAGCTAAAAAGTGGCTATAAGAACTCCGTTATAAAACGACATAACCCCATCGATTTTGGGCTCGTATGGTTACTCTTGACGAGTACTTTATCTCTAGATGGTACCCAGGGTCTGATGATGGAGCTGGAAGGTGGCCACAGTAACTCTGTAATGAAACAACGCATCCCAATCGAGTTTATACTCGTTTGATTCGTCTTGACAAGTACTTTGTCTCTAGATAGTATCCAGGGTCTTATAATGCAGCTAGAAGGTGGCCATGGGTACACGTTAATTAAACGCAACAGATCGATTTAGGGGTAATTTGAGTTATCTTGAATAGTACCATGGTAGCCCTAGATGATATTCATGATCTGGTAATGGAGTCACAATCGCATCAACTTTGGAATCGTTTAATTCGTTTTGACAAGTATTTTGGTCCTAGATGATATCTAGAGCCTGATGATGATGATTTATGTCCATTTCTGTTATTATACACATGTCATAATTATACAAGCACGCATTAAAAAAGTAAATTTTTATTAATAATTATTAATATAAATCACCAAGATATCATTGAACTAAAATAAATGTTATTCATTACGAAATAGCGTCAATTTATT
Organism: Leucoma salicis; assembly: GCA_948253155.1. Taxonomy (NCBI): domain Eukaryota; kingdom Metazoa; phylum Arthropoda; class Insecta; order Lepidoptera; family Erebidae; genus Leucoma; species Leucoma salicis. The sequence goes on from OX411803.1 coordinate 18,419,583, forward strand.
GTAGTAATTTCTGAAAGAAAGCTTATCTCCCACTTTTCGGCCATAGTACCTGAATCTGATGTCTGTGAATGTTTTTATAACACTCTTTATCAATAATACTCTATGAGTAGTGTCATGATCAGGGTCAACGCAAAACAATTTCTCGGTATCGTAATACTCCGTCAAAAATTTTAATATGTATAGGTAGTACAGTTCTGGTTTCAGTTTCCTTAGTAAGGCAATGTTTAATCAAAATTTCAACATTTTTTATAATTTTTAAAACTCCAGTAGATGTGTTAACTAATCCGCCCCTCGATTTAAAATATATCAAACTTTTTTCATTTTCCGGCAACAATGATAAACATACATGGCACACTATAGTTTTGATAGCTTTCGGTTGACAAATCCTGCAAAACACTGTGACTGTATTATTACAATTTCAACAAAGTGTTTTTTGTCAGTTAATTGGTTTAATGACTCGGTGGGATTTTTGCTAGAGCAAGTCAGAATACTAATTTGCTCTAAAGGAAGGCAATTTCCAATGCCACTGTCTCTAATTTCAGCCCTAACTAATAATCTTTTGTATGCCGCGCGAAATTGTACTGCATTGGGGTTATTGTTGAATCCATCTCTCGCCTGTTGCTATGTGACAGGTTGCATACAAATTCGAATATTACAAAAAAATTTCGTCCCGGATCGCGATCGCTTTCCCGCGGCTCCCGCCTCTGTGTGACGAGGCCTTAATGGTATGCTGCTAAGCCACTGCTCACCACTTCATTCCGAGCACACAAAATTAATAAATGGTCGGCTTCTTTGTATAAAAATTTGTGACGAATAAAAATCACATATTATTAGTGGTGGATGCTAGGTTGGAACCTAAATAGCGCAAATTAAATATTTTGAAATAAAGGATATTTATATCAATATTTTTTAAAACATCGATATATCGATAGTTGGTGGTTCTTCCTGCATCCCTAATTGACAGCTGACATACAACAGATAAAGGCCTTGTTCCGATATACACTGCGAGCACTGTGATATCACGTGATCAAGAGCTTCCATAAATATAACAACGCACTATAGAATACTATTATTATTATTGAATATTGTAAATCAAAGATACCCGAACATGGCAAAAGTAAAGAAATTGTGTTTATTGCAGTGTAAAACCAACACTTTTTATGAAATGAAAGTAATGACAGATCAGTATACTGGACTGCATTCCAATATAAACAGTAACCATTATAGCTATATAAAGGAACGACTTTATAGTATACTAAATTGACATCACACCTTACAGTGCTCGCAGTGTATATCGGAACACAACCAAATTACGCTGTCATCGTAACTATTAAGATGGCGGACGACAGGCGAAGTAAGTCACTTTTACTAGGTATATGAACATTAGGGCGCCTCCCCCTTATTAGAGCTCGATGTTCTAGCCTTAGCATAGGCTTTATAGAGTAGGTATATATATATAGAGAGGTACCTACTCAGGGCCCGTAGAATGTAACTCACTAACACGTATCCATGGCCCAATAATATAGGCCTGCTCAAATCGCAAAATGACATACAAAATTTTGCCGTGCATACGTCATCAACAAAGTAGCGTTGGCTCTCAAATTTTTTTTTCTCACAATTTACCTACAAAGTCTTTAAAGTATGATAGGTCCAAAATAAAAAAGCATTACTGTATATAAAAGCTAAAATATACTAAACTAGACTCTACCTACACCCGGCCGGGTGGTTTCAGAATATAAATATGTCACTATACTGCACTTTAATTACCTTTACGCAAATTAATATAGCTAACCCGAAGAAATCATTAATTTTTCCGGGATGAAATGTATTTAGCCTGTGTCTTTTTCTGAGTTCCAGTACTCTAGGGTTCAGTACGCCGTGAAAGCGTAACAAAAAAACTAACGAATAAAGTCACTTTCACATTTATATTAATAGTAAGGGTAAGGATTAAAAATGTAGAAGATGAGTCACGAGTTATAAACGTGACTTGGTATTGGTATTAGACAAATGGTGAAACTTTTATTTGGGGTACAAAATTATAAAAAAAAATGAAATATACTCCAATTTATCGCCATAAGCTGGTTGCATATTCTAATACCTCTTTGAAAAGATACAAGTGTCACCACCCCATCCTTACTCGCGGGTGTCGTACAAGGCGGCTAAGGGAAGTAAGTAATTATCACCCATTGCATTACTGGTGCTCTGGTGGGCCGTCGCTCGTATGTCATCATTAGCAATAAAAAAAATATGATAAGGAGTGCCTCTGCACTCACACTCACCATACGAAACACAATAGTAGGAGTACCTACCGTTGTTTCACTTATTAGTTTGTATATTTTATAAGTAACACCACTATGGTTGGAAAAACTTTGAGATTCAATGTTAACAGAAAGAGTACGAGCTAGTTTTCTCGTTGGTTTGAAAGAGAAACCGCCATAAGCGATAGTTGTCATGTATATATTATGTCACATACAACGTCAACGCTATGCTACCAGACTAATAATTACGATTCTGCTCATATTAATAACCAAGGCTCCTTTTTATAAAAATAAACCTATTTATACTAGAAATACCGAAATTATAATTACTGTAAACAATTAAACATTTATTATCAGAGCATATTTGATAAGTAAATGATTGGTATTATTTTTTTTAAATTCTGTCGTCTGTTATTATTTATTCTAAATAATTTTATTTGAAAAACGGCAAGGGAAATGTAACGTCTTTATGACGGCAATCGCGGCAATCTGTCAACGATTTGAGCAGGCCAGGGGGGTTAGGCAGAATCTCATATCTCACATGTCGATCGTATCGTCATCACTGTGATTGGTTGAGAGCTCACCGTGATTGGCCAACGGATTATTGTGACATCACGCGTCGGTTTCTCAACCAATCACAGTGATCACGATACGATCGACATGTCAGATATGAGATTCTGCCTAACCCCCCTGTATTATTGGGCCATGCTCGTATCGTTATCGTATCGTCTCGCTTGTGATTGGTAGAGAAACTGACGCGTGATGTCTGTGTTTGTGCGCGTGATGTGTGTGTGTTGTCTGTTTGTGAGTGAGATACATTCTAACCCCCTGGAAAGTACATATTAAAGGTCAAGATATATTATGTTACCCTGTTCACCCCTCTATACTTCACAGTTCTAACACGGATAGAACTATGATTTTTTTATTTTTTTTTTATTGCATTTAGTGGCAGACGAGCCGCGGTCCATCTGATGGTAAATGGTAACCGCCGCCCATGGACTCGACTATACCGAGAGTATTGTCAAGCCGCTGCTCACCAATTCATTTCACAGATGAAATGAAATATAAACGGCTATCTCCTGCTATAGCCAAAACCCAACGATGTACTTCATAGCCGGTCACACGGGAGATGGTGGTACCAACCCGCTCGGGCCGGATACTAAGTGAGTACTCCCACTTGGTACCCAGCCCTTTTTTTTTTTTTTTGTTTAAGCGGGAAAAAATGTTCCTAACCGCACACCCTGTCGCTCGGGGCAACGAACAGGGTAGTGTGGGGCCTTCACCCACTAAAGAAACCCGCCGTGTACCGTCTCTCCGCCTTTATTGGCGGGCCACTGGAAATATGTTACATTCCTTCGGTGGTACCCAGCCCTACCACCAGTCGTGCAATGGATGATAATTGCTTACTTCCCTTAGTCGCCTCATATGACACCCGTGGGAAAGAATGGGGTGACGACACTTGTATTCTTAATCCGTCACCACACGGAACAAATCAGGCATATACGAGTAGGTACCAGTACAATTAAAAAACCAGTCAAGTTTATAATGTACGAGGTACATAGAAATACTTTTCTATTTTTCTTTTAACTATTTCAAGTAATTTACGTGGCATTAATGTTGTTAGCCCATCAAGACGTGTTTCCTCGTTCGTACCAGTATGACCTCGACTGCGTGAAATATCGACGTCGCCACGCCTGTGATGGATTAAAGCAACCTGCAGGAGACAAAAAGGTTATTAATATAAGTGACAACTATTAAACTTTTAGATAAATCACTCAATTCGTAACGACGACGTAAGAGAGCGAGTAGGTATGAAAGAGAGTATTGGTATAAAGATGCGAAACGGAATGCCCTGCTGGTTCGGACACCGAACTAGCGATTGGTTAAGAAGATATACAATGCGAAAGGATTTAGGTACAGCTAGAGACCAAATCTCACCTACCTAGACCAAATCGGTCATGTATTGAAGGAAGATGGACCCAGGAGTCTCCGAAACCGGCGAGAGTGTATTTAAGAGATTTCTGAATGTTGAGAAAGCGAGTTAACCTATATATGCAAGAATAAATGCTTTTGGCACTCTGTTCTCTCTACCTACCCTGCAAAGGAAAAGGCGTGATGATAAGTATGATAAGTAAGTAAATAAGTAATTTATACTGATCAGACAACACATCATGATATCGATATTATTAAGTTCGCCGGTGCCTGCAACAAGTACCTATTTGTTAATATAAATGAGAATATAGCACTTATACCTACATATAAATAATTTATTCATATTACAAAGAAATTAAATAGACAATTACTTACTTACTTACTTACTTATCATCACGCCATTTCCCTTGCGGGATAGGCAGAGAGAACAGTGCCAAGAGGCTCTATTCTTGCATACATCTCTCACTTCCTCAATATTCATAACTCTCTTCATACAGGCTCACCGGTTTCGGAGACTCCTGACTCCACCTTCCTTCAATACATGACCGATTTAGTCTAGGTAGGTGAGTCTCGGTCTCCCCCTGTACCTAGATCCTTCCACTTTCGCATTGTATATCTTCTTAACCAGTCGCTCGTCCGGCATTCTTTCCACATGTCCGAACCATCGGAGCATTCCCTTTCGCATCTTTACACCAAAACTCTCTTTTATACCTACTGGCTCTCTTACATCGCTGTTACGAATGCAGTCAGTCAGCCTCACTCCACAGATTCTCCGCAGAGATCGCATTTCTACCGCATTGATTTTACTCTCATGCACCTTTTTGCATACGCAACTCTCGCTTCCATATAATAACGTTGGGACAAGCACTGCGTTTTGTATTGCGACACGTGCCTTCTGGCTGAGGTGGTGGCTGCCGAGAAGTTGTCCCAATGCTCCGTTCACTCTATTTCCCGCATTCACTCTTCTCTCTAAATCAGTGGTGTACCTTCCATCTCGACTGAATCCACATCCAAGATATACAAATTCATCCACTTGTTCTAGCACACCATTGTTCTGGCTTCTTCTCTTTCAAAAACCATTATTTTGGTTTTGCTCACATTCACAGGTGGGCCCCTTTTCTTACAATCTTCTGGCATTACGTCGACTAGGGTTTGCAGGTCAGTCGCAGATTGCGCTAATAGGACCGCATCGTCTGCATATAGCAGAGAGTTAACCACTGAGTCAGCCATTTGAACTCCCACATTCATTTCATTCAGCCTTTGTAGACACTTATCCAGATATACGATAAACAGTCTGGCTGATAGAACGCAGCCCTGTTTAACGCCCATATTGACATCAAACCAGGGTGACATTCCATCATCCAGCCGCAAATAAGCTCTGCAGTCTATGTAGTTGGACTGCACCGCTTGTAGTAGTCTACCGTTAATACCATACTCCGGCAAAATGTCCCAAAGTTCCTTTCGTACAACAGTGTCAAATGCTTTGTCCAAATCCACAAAACTGCAGAAAACCCTCTGGCCTACAGCCAGATGCTTTTCCACAATGTTGCGCAGAGAAAACACTTGATCCATGCATCCTCTTCCACACCTGAAACCTCCTTGTGCCTCACACAAAAATTCATCAGACACCATCCTCATTCTCCTTTCAATAATCTTACCATACACTTTGAATGCCAAACTGGTCAAGCTTATGGCTCTGTAGTTTGCACAGTCATAACGTGAACCCTTATTTTTAAACAAGGGCACGATGACTGCTCTTCTCCAGTCCTTGGGAACCATTCCTGAGCTCCAACATAGATTGAGAAGCATCAGGAAGGATTCCCAGACACATGAGCCTCCAAGCTTGATCATCTCAGCAGAAACCATATCAATACCCGCTGCCTTTCCATTTTTCAAACTTCTAATCGACCATACAACTTGATCCATACTAATGTCATCAGAGGATGCCGGTACCGAATGCTGATCTGTTAGACCACATGTGGCACCAGCATCACCGTGAACATCCGCATACACATCTCCAAAATATTCACTCCATCGGCTTAACACATCTTGTGTTTGCGTAAGAATGTCTTCATCTTTAGACCTTATTTTATTCATTCTGAAAGCTGACCAACCACTCCGAGAATTCTTCACCTCCCTCCAGAAAAGTTTGCTCTTGAAGTTTTTGGTCAGCCTTTTTTCTGCAATCATATTTGCTCTGTCACGCTTCTTTTTCACAAAGGCTTTGGTCTGGTATCAATCTTACGTTGCCGGTATATTTCTTTCTTCTGTTCTTTAATATTTGCACTCAGGTTCAAGGAAGATACATAGTCCTGCCACGCTTTTTTCTTTTGGTCTACGGAAGCTGCTACTTCCGTATCCCACCATGCATCACTTTTCACTTTTCTATGCTTCTTTGAGCATCCACATACTTCTTTCGCTGTATCTACCATACTATCTTTCAATACTCCAGATAAGAATAAATAGAAAATAGACAATTGAAAATGTGTAAGTACATATATATGTGAATATTTCATAAGAATCACTGTTCAGCATAGTCTATGTCTGTACCTAAATCAACAGAAGCTTACCGAGTTCTTGTAATACATGAATCTCCCAGGGCCTAGAGCACCTATTGCTATATTGCCGAATCAATGATATCGTACCTCGTTAATAAATTACACTTAGCCTGCATTTGAGATATCGTGTCGGAAAGCCCTCATTATGCCACCTGGTCCCCTCTTGCCCGTCCAGCCATTCTGAAATGAAATCATCGTCTAAGTATAATTAAACAATAAGTCCACCAACCGAATTATAAGGAGAGTGCGAAATTGTAGGCTATAGCAAACAACGAGTAGGTAGTAGAGTAGAGTAGTATGATATCTGCCAAACGAGACGCAGCACAGCATCATACATCAACAACATATTATCAAGTAAAATAATTATAAAAAAGCTCAGCTGGGTATATTACCAAAGTATATTGATAGTATATAAGGTACAGTGATAGTCTAGCGGTAAAACCAGGGACTACAAAGAAGGTCCTTTCGAGATCCAAAACTCGTCACACACGTCTGACTATTCAAGAATTTTCGACATTATATTCGGGGTTGGTCCTTACATATTTATGAAATACGCGTTTTCTCAAACTGGCCACTTTAATCTCAAATATCTGGCGTTTGGTTAGGAATTCCAAATTCGAATTTATTTATTTTAAATTTAGGCTTGTGTATAGATAATATATATTATTATGTTTCAAATTGAGCCGTGTAGGGCCGGCATCAAGAATAGCTCCACCCCGTCTCTTCCTATGGGAGTCGTAAAAGCCGACTAAGGGATTACCGAGGGATCGGGCAGCAGCGGTTCCCTGTGTACTAAAAACTTCCACTGCGATCGCCAACCCGCCTGCCAAGCGTGGCGATTATGGTAAAAACCCCCAAATGAGTGCACAGAGACAAACATCGGCCCCCAGTCACGGCAGCTCCGCTATCCCGTGGCCTAACGGTAGCGGGCCTGGTAACGGCGGAGCAGGGGGCTACCACAAACGACTTCTGGCCCTGGTAACACACAACGTCAGGACACTGAGGACTGACGAGAAGATCACCGCGCTGGAAGAGGAATTGAGCAAGATCCGATGGGACATTGTAGGATTATCAGAAATGCGAAGACAGGGTGAGGGCACGATAATCCTCCAGTCCGGAAATTTGCTCTTCCACCGGGAGGGCGACCACCAGTCCCAGGGTGGTGTCGGGTTTATCGTTCGCAAGTTTCTCATAGGTAACGAGGAGAGGATTGAGAGTGTGTCGAGTAGGGCAGCATACCTTATACTCAGAATAACCAAACGGTATTTGCTGAAGGTCATACAGGTTTACGCATCTACCTCGACGCATTCCGACGAAGAAGTGGAGGCCCTCTACGAGGACATCTTGCAAGCTATTCACGCGTTAAAATGTCATGTGTGTAAATGGTGGTTATGGGAGACTTCAACGCAAAACTAGGTATAAGGAGAGACGATGAGCTGAGATGAAGATGAGGGTGGGGCAATATGGATTTGGGCAGAGGAACCACAGGGGTCAGATGCTGTCCGATTTTCTGGAGAAGGAAGGCCTCTTTATGATGAATTCCTTCTTCAGGAAGCAGCCACAGCGGAAATGGACCTGGATTAACCCTGATGGTTCTGTGAAAAATGAGATTGACTTCATCTTAACGGACAAACGGCACATATTCAATGATATCTCAGTGATCAGCAGCATTAAAACTGGCAGTGATTACCGCTTATTTAGAGGCATATTGAATCTAAATATGATAGTCGAGAGGTCAGGCTTGATGAAGTCTACGCTCCGGTCAACACCTGCTCAATACCAGAACCCCGAAAACTTTCAGCTCGAACTACAAAATCGCTTTCAATGCCTAGACGAGTGCGAATCAGCGAGCGATATGAACAACAAGTTCGTGGAAACTGTCCACGCGGTCGGGTCGACCTTCTTTAAGACCAGTCGCGTCAATAGGACTCAAAAAATTACGGACCAAACTCTTAAGCTCATGACAAGACGGACAGAAATGACAGTGCAGTCTTCGGCTGATTGGTCCAATCAGAGGCGACTAAACAGGCAGATCTCCAAGTCTATGCGACAAGACATTCGCCGATTTAATACCCTGCGTATTAAAGAGGCGATAGAGCGGAACCGAGGTTCCAAAGTGTTCGCGAGAGATCTGTCTGTTGGGAAAAGCCAGCTAACCAAGCTGAAGACCAATGATGGCACTGTTGTTTCATCCAAAGATGAGATATTAAGAGAGGTCCATGAGTTCTATGGACAGTTATACAGATCGCATAACCCTGTTTCAGCTTGGTCCATGAGCCCAGATCCAAGTTAACTTGGCATTTTACCGAAGATATCCCGGACGTCAGCTTGTATGAGATCAGAATGGCTCTCAAACAACTAAAGAACAGAAAGGCACCGGGAGAAGACGGAATTACTATAGAGCTTCTGAGGGCAGGTGGAAAGCCGGTCCTCAAAGCCCTCCAGAGGCTATTCAATTCTGTCGTTCTCGGGGGCTACGTTCCAGAATCGTTGACTAGGATTGTGGTGGTGCTGTTCTTCAAAAAAGGCGACAGAACCCTCTTGAAGAATTATAGACCCATCTCGCTCTTGAGCCACGTCTATAAGTTGTTTTCGAGAGTCATTATAAATCGACTCACGCGCAGGCTCGACGACTTCCAGCTTTCCGAAAAGGCTATAGTACCATAGACCACATACATACGCTGCGCCAGATTATACAGAAGACCGAGGAGTATAATCGGCCTCTGTGTCTAGCGTTTGTGGACTATGAGAAAGCCTTCGATTCGATCGAAACTTGGGCGGTGCTGCAGTCCCTTCAGCGGTGCCAAATTGACTATCGGTACATCGAAGTGTTGAAGTGTTTGTATAGAAACGCCACTATGTCTGTCCGAGTTCAGGACAAGAGCACAAAACCTATCCAACTGCAGAAAGGCGTAAGACAGGGAGACGTCATGTCCCCGAAACTCTTCACCACTGCATTGGAAGATGTTTTCAAGCTCTTGGACTGGACTGGATTCGGCATCAACATAAATGGCGAATACATCACTCACCTTCGATTTGCAGATGATATCGTGGTCATGGCAGAATCGCTGGAGGACCTTGGTACCATGCTCAATGACCTCAACAGTGTCTCCCGACTAGTGGGTCTAAAAATGAACATGGACAAGACGAAAGTCATGCACAATAACCATTTAGATATTTTTATATATATTTTTAGCATTTGACATGCTTAGCACTATACATTAAACACAAAGTGAAAAATGTGAAATCGAAAATAACAGTCAGGAGCAGGATTTGAACCTGCATCTTCTGGATACCGTCCAGATGCTTTACCAATTCAGCCATCCTGACAGTTATTTTCGATTTCACATTTTTCACTTTGTGTTTAATGTATAGTGCTAAGCATGTCAAATGCTAAAAATATATATAAAAATATCTAAATATTTAAAGGGTTTGCGTCATTATTAGGTAAAATCTTAATTGTAAAATTAAGTTTACCTGGTCGGTATAATGTATGAAAATACTTCCGACAGATGGCGTAGGCGTCACCCAAAGACGTTAAGTATGATGTGTTATCAAAATTAGCAGTCAGGAGCAATTGTCAGGATGGCTGAATTGGTAAAGCATCTGGACGGTATCCAGAAGATGCAGGTTCAAATCCTGCTCCTGACTGTTATTTTCGATTTCACATTTTTCACTTTGTGTTTAACACAATAACCATGTCATTTCAGCACCGGTCCTAGTCGGGAACGCGGATCTCGAAGTTGTCGATCACTATGTATACCTGGGACAAACAGTCCAGTTAGGTAGGCACAACTTCGAGAAAGAGGTCAATCGACGAATCCAGCTCGGCTGGGCAGCGTTCGGGAAGCTGAGGAAGATCTTCTTGTCCAATATTCCACAGTGTCTGAAGACGAAGGTCTACGACCAGTGTGTGTTACCGGTGATGACTTACGGAACAGAGGCGTGGTCTCTAAATGTTGGCCTTATATCAAGGCTCAAAGTCACTCAGCGTGCCATGGAGCGGGCTATGCTTGGGATCTCTCTACGTGATAAGATCCGTAATACGGAAATCCGTAGGAGAACGGGAGTAACCGACATAGCCCGCCGGGTCAGCATACTGAAGTGGCAATGGGCAGGCCACAACGCTCGACGAACCGACAACCGTTGGGGAAGAAAGGTTCTCGAGTGGCGACCGCGTATTGGACGGCGCAGTGTAGGACGGCCTCCCACCAGGTGAACCGATGACCTGGTCAAAGTCGCAGGCATTCGTTGGATGCAGGCGGCATAGGACCGTTCGCTGTGGCGTTCCCTTGGGGAGGCCTATGTCCAGCAGTGGACGATGAAAGGCTGATGGATGGATGGATGTTTCAAATTAGCGATTAATTTTTTTTGCGCCTTTTGATTTTTCTTTGTTCTGTCCACAATATGGAAAACTTAAAATATCGGGTTATTTACAAATATGAATTCCACCGTGGCACCAGCGCCGCAGAAACAGCTCAAAGGATTAATGACGTGTATGGGGAAGCTACCGTAAATGAAAACACGGTACGTTTTTGGTTCCAATATTTTCGTTATGGAAATTTTGACCAAACCCCATGGACGGCCGGAGACCCTAGACCAGCGGTCGGCAACACACGGCCCGCAAGCTACCCTTTTGCGGCCGGGGATTGTGTCCCGTTCGAATTTTGTAAGTTAAATTTGACACACTTTCCGGTTTCCGATTGAGCTGAAATTTTACATGCATATGTGTATCGCGTGACAATGCAATATTATGATGACATGGAGCTGATTTGATGATGGAGCTGGAAGGTGGACATAGGAACTCTATAATGAAATGGCGCAGCCCCATCGACTTAGGGCTCGAGTGAAATATCTTGACTAGTACTCCGGTCCTAGATTATATCCAGGGTCTGATGATGAAGCTGGAAGGTAGCCACAGTTACTCTGTAATGAAACGACGTAACCCCATCGAGTTTGGAATCGTTTGATTCGTTTAGACAAGTGCTTTGTCTTTAGATGGTATCCTGGGTCTGGTGATGGAGTTAGAAGGTGACCATAAGAACTCCGTTATAAAACGACATAACTCCATTGAGTTTGGGCTCGTATGATTCGTCTTGACGAGTACTTGGTCAAGTTATGATCATTTTATTTCTTCAAAATAATTTCGATGTTTCACATCTGGTAGACGTCCCACGACGTCTAGTTTTTTAGTATATGAATTCATATACCTAAATTTATACCTAGATAATAAGTAACTACTTATACCTAACGTAAATATTATTATTTTTCGTCAGTTCCCTTAATAAAATAAAATGTCTTTCCATTTTAAATAATATGACAAATGCTGCAGTCCCTTCAGCGGTGCAAAATTGGCTATCGGTACATCGAAGTGCTGAAGTGCTTGTATGTAGAAACGCCACCATGTCAGTCCGTGTTCAGGACAGGAGTACGAAACCAATCCAACTGCAGAGAGTTGTTAGACAGGGAGACGTTATGTCCCCGAAACTCTTCACCACTGCATTGGAAGATGTCTTCAAGCTCTTGGACTGGACCGGATTCGGCATCAACGTCAATGGCGGATACATCACTCACCTTCGATATGCCGACGACATCGTAGTCATGGCAGAATCGCTGGAGGACATTGAGCCATGGAGCGGCCTATGCTTGGTATTTCCCTACGTGATCGAATCTGTAATACGGAGATCCGTAGGACAACGGGAGTGACACACATAGCCCGCTGCGTTGGCATGCTGAAGTGGCAATGGGCAGGCCACATTACTCGACGAACCGACAACCGTTGGGGAAGAAAGGTTCTCGAGTGGCGACCACGTATCGGATCATCCTACGCTGCGCCGCAGCGTAGGATGGCCCCTCACCAGATGGACCGACGATCTGGTCAAAGCCGCGGGGAGCCGATGGATGCGGTCGGCGCAGGACCGCTCGTTGTAGCGTTCTCTTAGGGAGACCTATGTCCAGCAGTGGACGTTGAAAGGCTGATTGATGGATGAATCAATTTTGAGGGCACGTTTGGACTTAATTCTACCATCTACAATTGTTTTGTCTGCATTTGCTTTTATAACTCAATAACGGCTTCACCGATCTCGACGAAAATTTGTATATACCTACTCATATTTAGTAAGGAGATATAATCGGACACGTGATATGCTATATAAAACTTATAGTTCAAGTTACAAATAAGTATTTTGTGAATAGCGAAATGTATTGGATTCGGTGCCAACAGTTTCGCATACAAAAATATTTATACAATAAATATCATAAATAATTAACTAATTAATACTAGGTACTTATGTGTATTTATAAAAAAGCCTACAGTCTCATGCAAACGTTCTTCATCCATTTCCTTTCATTAAAATCTGAAAACCTTAAAACCTGAAACATAGAATTCCAATTTTCAAGTACTTACCGCACTGTATGATGATGATATGACTACCAGACCTCCCATACAAAATGTAACCCCCGTTCTTCCACATAATATATGAATATGCAAATACGCTGAAGCAAACCGTGATTACTTCTTGGTCCATTTACATGTTCTATCGCGCCTGAGTAGGTTGGTACCACCGTCTCCCGTGTGACCGGCCATGAAGCACATCGGTGTGTTTTGGTCAGGAAATAGCTATTAAGTTTAATAGTATATAGTGTACCTATATATAATGATAGCTGTTAATTTTTTCATTTCATATCTGAAAGGAAATGATGACAATGACTTGACCATACTCCCGGTATAGGTGGGTCCATGAGCGATGGTAACCATTTACCATCATCAGGTGGGCCGTGACTCGTCTGCCACCAAACGCAATAAAAAAGAAATGCTAAGCAATACTAAAAAAAAGTGAGCAGTTTTTTTTTCTAAGTATTTTTTTCACCTGATACCTGAAAATTGGCTATCGTATTGGCTAGGTTACCGGCTATTGATACATTCATATATATGTATATACTCAATCCAATAATTGACAATGACTAATAACGGATTTATATTTATAGCCTTCTCCCCATTTTCTTTCTACATACAGGTTTTCATTGACCTTCGTCCAGCCGTTCTTGAGTTATAAAGGGACATGAGGACAGACAGACAGACAGACTAAAATTTTAGAAATGGCAGAAATGGAATCATTTACCTTAAATGACTATCTATAACAAAATTTGAGAAAAAATAAAGATCTTGCACATAGAGGTCACAGATTTATATAGTAGTATATAACAGTGAATAATTAAAATAACTATTTTGTGACGTAAATAAAAAAATATCGATAAATCCGTGTCGACGTAGCTACTGCTCTATATTTTTCTGATTTTGAAGCTGAGCGAGATGAAATTTGGAAAGTAAATCAGTTTTGGCAGGAACATGCAAGAATCACGTCGTCGCTCTCCATTATTTTCCAAAACTTGTGCTAATTTCAAGTATTAATGTGTAAAAGTGGTGGTACTTTGCTAAGTAACTATTTGTGTTTAAATGATAGTGTAGTGCGGAATAACGTGCTTGTAGTGTTACTTCTAAATCTATAAAATCTTTCAGTAAAGTGGTCACCTGAGGTATGACGGACTATGGCATGGCTAATTTTATATGACTCTAACTCGTGACGTGTTTGATGAAAACTTATCTGTCAAACTTTAGACTGGCAAGAATGGCTTCTGCTGATTGCCATAATCAAAAACGATGTAGCAGAATATACCCTCAGTGTCAGTTTTCCCGTGACCTGGTGTGTATCATCTACGTCCGTATCTACCACGGCTGCTGCAACGCAGTTGAAACGTTGGGCTAAAAGTAGTTAAAAATTTACCTAATTTTACGCGAAAAAAGACCCGTTTATGTTACTTTAAATGTGTGTACAATTCCCGAATTTTTAAACGTTATTAATGGAATAAGTTTGCATTTTTGTAAAGATTCACTTTTTAGGCCTACTACAAAATAATGCCTTCTACATTAAAAGCCGATCTCGTTTAGAATCAGATAGTAAAGTATTCTCAGCAGGTATATTTTTTTAGTTCGTTTATTCTTATTTAAAAATGAAAATTAGCTCTAATAATAAAAATATTTAATTGCTAATATAATTAATTATATTTAACGTAGATTTTATTTTTTAATAATTTCTATTACTTATTGTGAGTTGAAATTTGGAGCGTTTCAATTTCAAAGAAATTTCAATTTGTTCGAAATCATTTTGCAATGAGATAGAGCTTAAAACATTTAATCAACGATTAAATAAAAAATATAAAAAGAGATGCATCCCACGATTGCCTCCGCGTGGAATTTTGTTAGACAATATTTTTGCCCTTAATAATTTTAAAGTAAGTTACACCTTATAAATATATTTATTATCTCTTAAACCGCCGAAAAAAATACATTACTATGGAATTTTTTCTCAGAAAATGCAAAAAAGCGAAATAACTTTTTGTTAATCATTATGTTTTCAAAATATAATGTAGGGCTCTTAGTTTTGCCGGAAATCATGACAAAGCGATTTTCACCCTTAAAAGTTCACCGATTTGAGGTCAGCAAGGGGGTGGGCCCCCTTGCCGACTTCAAATCGCCCAAAATTATTTTTCCTTTTATTTTTGCTATATTTTCTTACTTTTCCAATGGGTTTCATCCTGTTCTAATTTTTTTCACTTATTACCACTTTCAAAGGCTTTCGGCGTTGGCCTAAATGTAAAAATGTTGAATTAAAAATATTCAATTTCCAGAAAATAAAAAATATTAATTTAACAATTAATTTTTCATCTAATTTCATTTGCAGTATATAATATGAATATGCAAAAACAAAATTATATGTTGTCAAAGCATTATGCTTTGCCATAGTCTTGGAAGATTTTCCAGGATATGCAGGTTTAATCTGCTCGTGGCTGTTATTCTCAATTTCACATTTTCGCACTTTTCTTACATTTACATGGCTAAACATGTCAAATTAAAAATATCAAAATATTTTAGGGCTGAGTCATTATTTGCTATAAATCTTAATTGTAATAATGCTTACCTGGTCTGAAGAAAATATATAAGTATTATATTTTTCAACAAACTTCAAAAAGGAAGAGGTTCTCAATTCGACTGTATGTTTTAAATAATCCCCCATAACGGGACCGCTCGTTATGGCGTTCTCTTGGGGAGGCCTATGTCCAGCAGTGGATGTTGAAAGGCTGATGGATGGATATCGGTATCTGAATACAAAAACTACCCGTTAGCATTTGCACGTACAATATATTTTTATTTCACATTCAAGATATCAGATTCTTTTTAACCTGTATTTAGATAAACGTCAAATATTGATAAGGGCAAAGTTCCAGATCGGCCCTCGACGCAGTCGCTCTGTTAGTCTTGTCTCTATAGACGATCCATCATAATTATGCCGGGTTTTCACTGGGAGTAAAAATTACAAAAATCTAAATGGTAGACCTTGTCAGCAAATGTCACGTGTCGAATATTTTTGCTTTTAGATAAAACTTACGGCAAAAATCCACAACAAAAATGGTAATAATTCGCCGACCACAAAGTTGCGTAGGAGGATTTCCTTTAACATTGTTCACAAGGCTTTAAAGCATAAGTTTAAAAATATGCTCATCTCATAACTAACTAGGTCTACTAAGACAGCACGACTTTATTTTTCCCCTCATCTGATGGTAAGTTGTAACCGCCACTCATGGACTCAGCACTATTAAGAGTACTACGAAACTATTATTGCTCACCATTTCATTTCGCGTGTATGAAACCTGGATCTATAAAAAAGAGAAGATCCACAATGAGGCATTAAAAGTGTCCACTATAATAAATGAGTCCATATTACTCTTTCCTGCACTTATTTCGTTGAGTGTTGTTTCGACGCACGAGCAGCCGCAACGTCCTCAACGTATCAACACGCCTAATAATTACTAAATCTCTTTTGAAAAAAAATAATTATTTAACTATTTCTTTTTCTCACGTTCTTTCTGAATAGTCTTATTACACTCACGCACGCAGTTAAAAGTTGTTACTATTTCATAATATTAATGCGAAATGAATGCTAGATTTAAGTGACATTATATACTTACTTATAAAACTTTTGCCACAATTTCTACACACAATTGTGTATCCTTAATCAATGATCTATATCAATGGTGAGAAACGAATAAATGGATATCTGACTTCATCAGAGCTTAAGACTGGCCATCATCTAGTCCAATTCTTAATCCGCTTTAGATTGGCATTTATTATTTCCCCAAGGCGAAAATGCGTGTTTTAATTGATAACTGGCCCGAACGTATAAAGGATTTTATTAAGGCGGAGATCATTTTGAATGAGCTGCGTATTTTTACGCTATTATATGTTTTATGCAAAACAAAAAAAAACATCGTTTCCTTGTAACAATGTTTATGACAAGACAGATATTTGCGTGAGAGAGTGAGAGAGTAAGCGCGCGCGTGTATGCGTGCGTGTGTGCGTGCGTGTGTGTGTATGTTTGTGTATGAGTAATTGGATTTATTGCATAATTTTACTTGTTCAATAGAAACCACTTAGCGCTCAATGTCAGGACTGCACTAACATGAAATTAGCAGCTCTGACTCCATTCCAACTAGCCAGGGCGGAAGATGAAGGGCTAAAAAGGTGGAAGTACTACCCGGACCTCACTAATACTCTTACAATTCAAGAAATTCGAGCCTTAATGGGAAGGTATGTTCTAATATTATATTATAGTCAATTAAAACCTAATTTATCTGGTACTACGAGAATTATTATACCGAACCAAATTCACTGAAAAGGTTTTATTGCTCGCAAGTCATAAATGCGATATTTAGATTTAAGTACGACAAATTATATGGCCAAATATACTAGGTACCTACAACCCATTTATTACACTATTACTATTATAATCCATTTATTATAACAACAAAAACGAAGCTTGCAGAAACCAGAAGCAAGATTGTAAAAATAAATATTATATTTCCAAGTGAAGATCTAATATTATAACTTATGTATTTATTTATTTCATCCTCGTTTTTGTGAGACGCGATCTTCTCATAATCAATTTTGAGGGCTTGTTTTGGACTTGATTCTAAAATTTAAAATAAATATATATTCATGTGCTTTTATAAAGTTCGTATCGTTGATTACTATCGGGCACATGAGGGGACATTATAAATCTAATAATATTTAGATATTTTTATATATATTTTTAGCATTTGACATGATTAGCACTATACATTAAACACAAAGTGAAAAAAAATGTGAAATCGAAAATAACAGTCAGGAGCAAGATTTGAACCTGCATCTTCTGGATAACGTCCAGATGCTTTACCAATTCAGCCATCCTGACAATTGCTCCTGACTGCTAATTTCGATAACACATCATACTTAACGTCTTTGGGTGACGCCTGCGCCATCAGGTAAACTTAATTTTACAATTAAGATTTTACCTAATAATGACGCAAACCCTTTAAATATTTAGATATTTTTATACATATTTTTAGCATTTGACATGATTAGCACTATACATTAAACACAAAGTGAAAAATGTGAAATCGAAAATAACAGTCAGGAGCAGGATTTGAACCTGCATCTTCTGGATACCGTCCAGATGCTTTACCAATGCAGCCATCCTGACAATTGCTCCTGACTGCTAATTTCGATAACACATCATACTTAACGTCTTTGGGTGACGCCCAAATTTTCGATTTCACATTTTTCACTTTGTGTTATATCTATCTAATAATGTTATAACAAATAGAATATGATCATCTCCTATTAGTTCCTATTAGAACATTCATGAATATTCCAAGTTAGGATGAAAATATGTATGACGATTACCTAGATACTAATTTTTAAATTTTCTTTGCTCTGTACATTCTTTGATCCGAACCTGCAAAAGCAAATTTCACTCAAAATTTATGGATCCTGAGTATCCTGAGGATCCATGAATTGGAGAGGAACTTTATATACATAAAGACGCTCAGTACACTTATGAAGTGTCAATTCGAGGACTGATTTATTCAACATGATGAAGTAAATCAACAAAAACGTTAAGAAGTTCCCAATATTGTAATTTTCAAAAGAAAATTTTCTATTATAAACCAGCACAATATGACTGAAAATTACTGCGCAGGTTTGTGGAGTTCGTAACGAAAATCCCTTTTCTTTTTTTTTGTTAACGTCGGAAATAATATACCTAAGGCACACCCCGTCGACGCGGCCACGAACAGAGGCCCTCACCCACTAAATAAAGACGGCACACGGCCATCTCTCCGCTTGTATTGGTGGACCACTGGAACTGTCTTACATTGCTTCATTACCCTTTTTGGTACTCTACTGAGCGACGTATCCGCACACAGAGCGTCACGCCTTCGCGGGAGGCCTTGCAGGTGGTGGATGTTCCCCGGTCCATGACGACGAGTTCACGGCGCTGCCCGACCCAAGCCGGACACGACTCTAGTGTGTGCTGCACCGTGTCCTCGTCACAGCCGAAATGGTGACAGCACGAAGTTGCCTCCCTCCTCACGACTATGTGGAGGTATCTGCCGTAGCAACCGTGCCCCGACAACACCTGTACCATTTGGAAGGCGAAGACTCCGTGCCGTCATCCTGCCCACTCCTCAGCACCGGCTGGAGCGCCCCTAAGGTCCAAAGACCGGACCGGGGCGCCTCCAGCCACGCCCACGAGGCTGATCGGTGGGCGTCGCCCTTTGCCACCTGGCCTTA
This sequence comes from Leucoma salicis, assembly GCA_948253155.1. Taxonomy (NCBI): domain Eukaryota; kingdom Metazoa; phylum Arthropoda; class Insecta; order Lepidoptera; family Erebidae; genus Leucoma; species Leucoma salicis. Next base: position 18,438,998 of record OX411803.1, read on the forward strand.
CCGGGGGTGACTGCCTCCTGCCCGCTCTTGCAACGCCCGCCAGTACACTTCGGCCAGCACCTCCGCCTCGAAGTCCCCCAGCTCCTGGGATACCCAAATGCCCTAAAAAATCCAAAATGTGTAATAAATTTGAACGACACCCGCGGGAAAGGATGGGGTGGTGACACTTGTATTCTTAGTCCGTCACTACACGGACGTCACAAATTCTTAAAAAAAAACAAAGGTTTAAGTAGTGCCCTAGTGACTAGAGTACCGTATCCTGCTCATGTAATGCCTTTACTGATTATAAAAGTGTTATTTGGATATTTTTATATATTTCTTTAGCATTTGACATGCTTAGCACTATACATTAAACACAAAGTGAACAATGTGAAATCGAAAATAACAGTCAGGAGCAGGATTTGAACCTGCATCTTCTGGATACCGTCCAGATGCTTTACCAATTCAGCCATCCTGACAATTGCTCCTGACTGCTAATCTCGATAACACATCATACTTAACGTCTTTGGGTGACGCCTGCGCCATTTGTCGGAAGTATTTTCATACATTATACCGACCAGGTAAACTTAATTTTACAATTAAGATTTTACCTAATAATGACGCAAACCCTTTAAATATTTTAGATATTTTTATATATTTCTTTAGCATTTGACATGCTTAGCACTATACATTAAACACAAAGTGTTATTAAGTGTTATTTGGCCCTAATTAACTGCCTCGGTGGTGTAGCGACTGCTAATCATGAGGTCTCGTGTATGATCCTCGGGTCGGGCAATGTTATTGAGCTTCTTCCTAAAAAGAAAAATTCTCAGTAGCAGCCCGGAGTTTGGAAATGTGCCCGGTAGACGACAACAGGCTCGCCCCCTATTACGTGGAACTTAAACATAGCTGGCAAATCGTGGGTGTGTAATACACCTCTGCCTACCCCTTCGGGGAATATAGGGGTGATGCGATGCCTTTTTTTTTTAATTATCGACAAAAAATTTACACGCATATCATTCAAAAGCAGTAATTAACTAACAGAACAAGGAAACTCATCTACGCTTTTAAATACTTACTCCATATTGCAGACAAAATATCTACAGTAGTTGTAACTGTTACTATAGTAGTAGTGTATTTAAAAAACCACCTACTATTCCCCGTTGTCAATCAATAATAAGCATTACCTACTTAAATTAAGTGGCTCCGATAAAACTTCCATGCTGAAAGTTGAGAGGTCTCAAAGAGCCGTTCTTAAGATAGCACATAACTTGACTTCTTTCATCCCACAACATCGCTATTGAATGTAAGGTCGGTAAAAAGGTTAACGGTCAGGCAACTATTTGTCCTAAGACATTCATATCTAAACTACGCCCCTTAATCTTTTTCAAATAAACATATAAGTGTGGACAATTTCCTTACTAAAGATCAACCTATTCTGCATATGATAAACTAACTGCCACCCGCGACATAGTACGCGTGGAATTTTAGTTAATTTTGTTTGTTGTGCGAATTAATAAATAAATAATAAATATTCACGGACATTTTCGCACATCATCCTCTGGTCCCAAACTAAGCTTAACGCTTGTGCTATGGGTACCAGATTACTGATATGATACATATACTACTTTCTTTTTGTAAATACACACATATCATAGGTAGAAAACACCCAGACGCAGTACAATTATCTGTGTTCATCACACAAATAATTGTCCTGAGTGGGAATCGAACCCACGACCTCGTGCATGGAAGTCGGTTACACTACCGACCAAGCCACGAGGCCCGTCTCACTATTATTTGCAAAAAAAAAAATGTAGCCTCCGTTACTCCTTATACTAGTACATCGTCTATCTACAAGAGAGAATCCCGTCGGAGGAGATTAGTGGGAACAAACATCAAACAAAAACTCTAAAGTTGGTATTTTATTATAGGCATCTAATATTCTTTCATATGCATTATACTTTATATTTAGAGATTAGTAACAGGCACATCAATTTTTATTTATTTGTAATACAGCTTTTTATTACATGCACATGACAGTATAATCGGTACTTAAAATTAAAATAAAAACATATTTTAAAATATTTGTCTCTGATTGTTTCGGCTAATCTTTGAAATGTCAGCTGACCGCTTTGGATAAGATCTGACAGATAGCTGATGTTATAAGGAGTAACTTGAGCTACTTTTAATATGGAAAAATAATTAAGGTTCCGGCGCGGATAAAAGTAACTATGTTCCACACGTACACAGCTAGCACATTATAATATCGAACTGTGCGCTGAAAAAATATTATTATTATTTTAACATTTGATAAAGTTGCGCTGTATCGTGTCGCCGCTCTTTGGAGAATTCACAGATGGTTCGAGAAACCACCACCATAGTGTGTGAGGGATGGAAATAGTATACTTAACGTAATTACTAATAAATGACTGATTTGCTTATAGTGTCGGACGACCATTCAAGAACGAAGCTTGTAACTGGTATTATGAGAACTACCCTCCTGTAAAATATGATTGCATTCTACGAAAATTTTCTAAATAATATTTAAAAGTTTATTAAATTGCTACCAACTTTTAATCTTTTACTCTTAAAAAACACTTTCAATACCTGTGTACCATTTATCATGTGATGTTCTTATTTAGATACTCGCATTTCTAATAAAGCCTACAATTTTTACTATAATCCTGTTTTTCTTTTGCTACTCTGACCTTTGATTTAAAATAACAAACTATTAAGTATACATAAATACAATAACAAAAGATTTTAATGGAAGAAAATGTACTGAGGCCAGCTTAAATAGACTTATCAGTACCTATATTTTATCGCCTATTCCAATATACCTATAGGTAATATTAAAACACTACCGATATTTTTTTCTAATTTAGGCGGTAAAAATGTCCCTAACCGCACATCCCGTCGTTCGGGGCAACGAACAGGCTAATGTGGGGCCCTCACCCACTAAAGAATCCCGCAGTGTGCCGTCTGCGCCTTTATTGGCGGGCCACCGGAACTATATTACATTCCATGAGTGTTCATGATCCCTAACCTAAAGTTTAAAGTATTCTACAGTTGGAACAGTACATTAATGTTACTCAAAACATACACACAACACAGTGTCACGCCTGTATTCCCCAAGGGTAGGCAGAGGTGTATTACACCGGTTTGCCGACTATGTTTAAGTCCCACGTCATGTACGTATGGGGCAAGCCTATTTTGCCGTCTACCTGGCACATTTAAAACTCCGGGATGTTACTAGCCACTCGCACTATCGTTGCACCACCGAGGCAGTTCCTTTACATTTGTTTGACTAATATTACTCATTTAGTTGTTAAATGTCACTTTTTACTATACTAAAATAAGAGTTTAGTAAATATGTATTTGGCCGTGTGGGGCCTGCTTTAGAATTATCCCACACCTCTCTACGCACGGGACCCGTAAGAGCCGACCGAGGGAATACCGAGGGAGTGGGCAGCAGCACTCCCTCGCGTATTAACAACATCCACTGCGATCCCGCCTGCCACGCGTAGCGATTACGGCATTATCCCCCATGACGGGACAGCTCGTTGTAGCGTTCTCTTGGGGAGGCCTATGTCCAGCAGTGGACGTTGACAGGCTGATGGATGGATGGATGGAAATATGTATTTTAGTTTAGTTTTTTGTTACAAGGATGACCAAGTAGCCTTAGTTCCGCTTGATGATAAATTATAACCCTTAATAGGTATATTTTATATTCAGAGAAACCTTTGAACATTCAGAGGTCTCGCCCGTCACCAACACAAAGAGTGATATATGAGGTGGAGAGTAAATATAATAGAGAGGATCAGGAGGAGATTTTGGCCACCAGCGCTCGTCGAATGAAACAACATTAGGATATACAGTCAAAACCGTTCATGGCGACATCGTTTAGAACAACTTACCGGTTATATTGAACCAGAACAAAGGTCCCGTCTGAATGCTATTTGACCGCCTTATGAAAAACTTTGGTTTTTTACGACATTGCTTATTACGACATATCTCATTAAACGACTACATTTAACTAATATTTTCGAAGAATTAGATCTGTTAGAACGACCAGCTAAGCTGTAATTGTAAATGATTTGAATAGGTATCCACATCTGGCACAGTATAATGGTCAATAGCTATTAAAATCGCAAAAGTAAACAAGCGTCGAGTGTAGGGTCTTTTGTAATTCTTAGAAACAAACACGTGCTGTGCTGTAGAGTCAAAACCCGCTTCTTCATATCTCTTCAGTTAATTTGTTTTTTGTTACTTATCTGTACACAAGACGCACCAAAACATATTGTGGAGTTATTTGTGAAAATTTTAATATAGCACAAAGAAAAAGAATACAAATAAATATCGGAGAAAAATCTCGTATATTTCAAAGCTAGAGAGCGGAATTCCAAACAAAGACTTAGCAAAGGAATATGGTCAATAATACCACTTCATAAAAAAATAGGACTTCGTATCTTGAAAACATCACCGGTTGTTACGACTATCGGTTCTTACGACTAAATATGAGTAGGTAGTCCCATCGATGTTGCTATAACAGATTTTGACTGTATATCTTATTTTTGTTAACAGGATATATAACATATCTTATTTTTGTTAAGACGGATGCATTGATTGTCGTTTGACAAGAAGGGTAGTGTGGAGCGCTCGCAGTGCGGCGTCTTACGCCGATATCATTATGAGAGTGCTACTTTCACGGTCAAGGCGGCGTTATTTATAATAATTATGCTTCAATCAATAAGACTCGTACTCGTAACTTTAAAATTAGGAAAGATATTATCAACAGGCCTCATAATCTATATACTATTATAAAGTTGTAACAGAGCTGTGTCTGTACATTTAAGATATTTGAGAAAAAATGACTGTATTAGGCTATATAGACGTGTCCGAACATAAAACATTTTTTTTTTAGTTTTTTTGTCTGCGGCGGAGCCGCAAGCAAAGGCTAGTGCATTATAAAACTAGTTGTTACAGAACTAAATAAATTTCTTGTGATTTTAATTGCTGCGATGGCTTAACGGTTTGGTAAGTTCCCCTCGATAATGGAGTTTGAATCCCGCTCGCTTTTTTCCACTTTTACCACTTTTGTCTATCAAAATCCAGGCTGACGGAGTCGCACGCAAAATCTAGTAGTAAAATAAACTAATATGTTTTTACGATGGTCCTCTCATACAGACGTAAACGTAAACAAATTATTGTAAAAAGGTAACAATTGTCATAGACAGAAAAATGTATTTGGTACCTAGTGACTTATTTTCAAGAAGATTCTTTTGTTTATGCAATATGTCAAAATTGTAAGTATGAAAAAGCACTTTTTACAATAAATAAAAATATAATCCCATCCCCAAAAATTCCAAACGATGGCTAAACCGGCTGATGCTCTTTTCCTCCTTGAAGTATTGATCGACAAGATCGTTTTTGTGAAGAGTCCCTGCTTTTCTGATAAGGATTTCAGGACTTGCGTCAATATAGTGTGTCCTGCAGTAGAGCCTCTTGAAATATGTGACGATGACCCCGGATCATGTATAGCAAGAAGTGGTGGACCCTTTGTGAAGACTTTCAACAGCGGCAAGTCTTGTCTTTTTTCACTTCAAGAAGCAGATATCACTAAAGCTATGAGCAAATTTCCCGTGCAAGTTACTGTGTATAAATCACTTCCATGCGGCTGCTTGCCTACCAAAATTATTATGGGTGAAGCTACAATAGATATGACCAAAGAATTTGTTGCAGCACGGAAAAAATATTTGGAAGATCCTACAAACGTTAGCTATGAAGCTCTTAAAGACTCTTTTCGTATTGTCGGCCCAGATAAAACAGAAACAGGCGAAATCGTTATGTTTCTACGAATATCATGTTTTGGAAAATTAATAGTTACAAGATTCCAAGGAGCAACCGGTCTACCTAACTTAGGCGCAGGGGGTCAACCTCCTATTGTAGACAGATCATGCCTTCCTCGTAGAGACTATCAAACAACTGATGATCCTTGTGTATGTGGCGTGGCTCAAGGGGCTAGTGGACCAAGTGGTACCGGTACTTGTAAAGCACCCTGTAAACACGGTGATCAAGTTAAAGGTCACGGAGTCTGTCCTCCTGGTAAGTTTACCAAATGTATTCTCATTACTCTCCCACTATTAGTACGGATCTCTTCTCAGAGTGTGAGGGACTGAATCCCTCCGAGAACCCGTTTTCCGTTAGAGAGTAGTGACGAATTGTAAACAAAGACATAATATTTTCGAATAATCTTGAAAGCTACCATGATTCTATAACTACTAATAACATTCACTAAGTAAAGTTTCACCCACCATTTACTCTCCATTAAGTTAGTTTCCAAAAATCCTTTATTAGCGAATGCTCTTATGTTATAAAACAAACCTACTTCCAAATTTGAGTTCTGTAGACTTAGCTGTTTTGCCTGTTCGTTAATCGCGATTCTATATTTAAAGATAGTTATTTCCTAATTATTTTTAATTGCAGCTCGAGATCCGTACGATTCTATGCCATGTGAGGATCCAGATAATCCTTGTTACTGTTCTGGACCTAAAGCGCAGAAACTACAACCAATGGAGTGCAGGAATATGGATCAATATTGCTTGCACGTGCCTAAAGGTTTGTTTCAAAAATTTTTATCATTTATTTTAATTAGTGAACCATCCGTTAGTAATATTTTTTATAAAATATTAGACCAGGTTAGTTCCCCTTGTAGGCTCGGTTTATTTTATTTTATACAAAGAATGCATGTGAATGAATTTGTTGATGGCCAGGTCGCAGTAAAGAATTTGAAGAGATAGGAACAAATTTGGGTGAAAATGAGCTTAAAATTAAAATCCCAGTTAATTCTGCAATGATTAAGAAGATAAGTCAAACTCACTGTGCAATGCAGTGTCCCTATTTGAAAAATAATAATGAAGGAGCCTGCATCCCACCTTGTGGCAAAAACCAGATAAGTTTGGCGTTACCTAATGAGGATATTTGTTGTGGCAATGTTCGACCGCAAGGTACACAGTTTACATGCACCACAGAAGGCTGTGTTCAAGCATCAAAACATGCACAGCAGAGTCTAGCACGTGGAGATGTTCCTAAATCACAACAAGAAATTCCTAATAAGGACGTATTTGTCCTAAAAGTTGCTAAAACCGCCATGCAAGGCGATAAAAAATGCAAAATAGAATTAGAATTAGTTACACCCAAAGGACCTGATAAACAGCCACCAATTCGTAAAGAAAATGTAAGAGTTTCTACTGACCCTGACTGTTTGTGTTGTGTTCGAAGAATAAAAAAGCCTAAACCGAAAACAGATAGAAATTTGATATGCTGAAATACACTTAATTTTCTTTCACTTTTTGTCAAAGTATTGAATTATATGATAATTCCCTTTTATGCCTTCTTTGATCGTTAGTACCTATACCGTTACTTTTATATGTATAGTGCTTTGATACAATCACCAAACTGTGCAGATTGCTGTCCGACGGGAAACAAGATCATATTCCAAATGCCATCGGATACCTGTGCTATGAACCACAAGCAAAGAGCCCACTTTAACTTCACATGTGATGGTGTGGGAGATGTTTCTAGAGAGGAACCAGGCCAGCTCACATCACCCACAGCTGATGACTATCGTGGTGTTGTGTACAATTTCTCAGACCAAGTGATCAAATTACGCATCGGAAAAGTGATAGAGATGCCAGGTCGAAAATCTAAAATGGAGTATCAATTTGTTACGCCAGCTATAACTCACGAGAGAAGAGTACCCGTAACTGAAACTCGTACTGCACAATGCATTCCCTGCTGTTCAGACTGTTGTACCATAAAACCGTCTAAAGCGAAACAATGATTTATTTTGCTATAATTAAGAACTATTAAATGTTTGTGCAAATACATAAATAGTTTTTTTTATATATGTATTTATTTTTAATTACATCAGTAAGCTTTATAATTTAATGAGGGCAACCGAAACATTGTATATCATAGTTAACATGAATAATAAGTCATCAACTCGTCCTAGGTGCTCCGCTGAACTTGCCGTTTATTCAAGATGTGAAGGAGAGTCAAATTACCAAAAGCGATGGAAGTTTTTACAAAGAAGGCTATATGCGTATATTCAAAGCTGAATCTTGGATACATCAATGTGAAACTATAAACACTGTTAATGGATGTTTCTTATCTTATCTTGATAACCTAGGTTTATCTCCAGTTTTTTATCAACACAACGTTGGCCTATCGTCTACTTCATTATGTACAATCACGGCTATAACTAGTAATGTATCGTCATCTTTAGATGGAGCTTATTTTTCTAAATCCTACAATAATTTACTTTATCACACTCAATTGAGTTACCGTATGAATAACACCCCTAAAAATATATTTAGGAAAGAAGCAATGGCTGTTTATATGACGCTGCTTAATGATTTCAACCGCTATCGTTCTTCAGGAACGCAAGCAACAGCTACCATAAATAAATGTTTACAGGTAAACACACCATATTCTATGAACAGTTGTCTTAGTCAATCTGTATCTTCAAATCATGATTCAATGTACTACGCATCTGGAACTCGTGGCCCAAACGGAAAGTATATTTTGCCTGAAGAGTTCAGACATTCTGATATATATTACTTCGATAAAAAAAGAAATTATCAAGATAAAAGACACAATATGGGGATGGGATTAAAAACAAAACCACACAGATCATCCACAGGACTCGATAAACCAACAAAACCTGAAAAAACTGCGGACAAAGTTCCTTCAAAGGGGAATATTGGAGTAGAACTTAAGAAAGGAAAAAGCAATAATTCCAATGGAAAATCTGTTTCAATTAAAGAAAAACCAAACGTCAAACAGAGCGACGACACTACTGCATGTTGCTCCGGAAAGCAAGAAATGATGGCGACTGTGTCGCATATACAGATTGGACCTAAAGAACCATGCCCATTTTATGGGATGGCCCCATGTCTAGGACCCAAATGCCTAGTTGCTACATCAGGACAAGAAGATCAAGCTCCAGTTAAAGTTAGCACTGTGACTAATCCTCGTCGCGGCGTTTTCGAACTTGTTATTCGTAGGATGACTGGTGCTCCATTAGCAAAGAATGAATTAATGTTGGAGTGGACACCCCCGCCATGTCGCCCAGCCCCTTGTGGGGGCCCTTATCCTACAGTATGTTCGGTACCTAGTTGTCGACCTTCTAAGTGCAGGATAATATCATGTAGAGGTTACCCGTGCAAACTCTCTAAATACTGCAGAAAACCATGTCCAGCACCTTGCAGACCCGTTTCATGCCGAGCAAAACCATGTCGGCCAGCACCGTGTCGACCAGGGCCATGTCGACCATTACCTTGTGGTTCAGCGCCTTGCCGGCGTACACCTTGCCGGCCTGCACCTTGCCGGCCTCGTCGGCCTTCACCTTGCCGGCCTTCACCCTGCCGGCCTTCACCTTGCCGGCCTTTACCATGCCGGCCTTCACCTTGCCGGCCGTCAGCTTGTCGACCAGTGCCTTGCCGACCAGCGCCTTGTAAACCATCGCCTTGTCGTCCATCACCTTGTCGACCAATTACCTGTGCCCCTGTATCCTGCCGGCCGGCACCTTGTCAACTACCACCATGTCGGCCATCACCTTGCCGGCCGACTCCATGCCGTCGCCAAATCCGACCGATATATGTCATGTCAGCTCGACCTTCCGTGACATGTAAGAAATGCTGTAGGCCATGTTCCCCACCACCGTGTGGTGCGCCATGTGGGCCACCATGTGCCTCATCGTGTGACACGCCTTGTGGGTCGCCGTGCGATGCACCCTGCGGATCACCGTGTGGCGTACCCCCATGTAGTGTACCTCCATGTGGCTCTCCGGTCTGCAGCAGTTCGCCTTGCCTGCGCCCATGCCCCGTAGGATATAGAAAAGCTCGTAAAGCTCGTAGTCAACCAAAAGTAAAAGCACATCGACAACGAATATCACCTTGCTTAAATAAATCTACGAAGTGCCCAGTAGTGCGCTGCCGCAGTGGACCATGTATTGGTTGCTGTGGTACATTATTCTGTCCACCTCCAACATGCAGTTTAGTCTTCCCTTGCACACCAAGGAAATGTTATTCGGTGTTTCCCTTTAAACCAATATGTTGCAAAAGTGCCTGCTCAGTTTGCTGCTAATTTATTTTCAATATACTGACAACTAACAAACTAGCCAGGGTTACTTTAGGCATTGATCATTTGCTTAGATCTTTAATAAATCTACAATCAAAATGACGGACTGACACATTGTAATAATTTTTACAAGTACCTACGTAGTCACCTTTGGAAATTATTACAAAATAGTGACACGTGTAGGACCACAAAACTGAGAAGGCAAAGTTTTGTAATATTTCTCAATAAAAACGTACCTTAAGCTAATGCACTTCCTAGTTCTCACATAATTATATCATTTAACATTGGGTTTACTACCTAGACTAGGTTGACCAAATACCACACAAATATTAATAAGATTAAATAGTAAATAAAGCTGAAGCTTAAGTTTGTTTTATTGGTACCTACTATCACAAAGTCAAAATAAAAAAAAACTGGAATATTAAAGAATTGGAAGAATCTATGCTGTGTAACTACAACATTTTTGCAACAGTTCCCACATTTTAAAAGTTGAATCTTTGGTAATAACCCCGATGTATCGGGGTTATTACCGGGGTTATATTATAATGTAATAACCCCGATGTATCGGGGTTATTACATTTTGGTACATACAGCACACAAAGGCATTTTACGAGAAAACTGTTATCAATGACCATGTCGATAATACACCACCGCGCCATATGCCGTGAAATGATGGCAGTAAACATCCCGATTGTAATAGACGCTATATCATAAATAGTCAGTATCATGGACTTAATAAAATGAGTGTGTACGTTAAATTTAGTGACGTCTGGCGCTTCAACTGGTCTGGAACTTCACAAAGATTGTTCTGATCGATTGTCCTGATCCAGTGTCCTTCAATGCCGTCTGACCAACTATAAAAATCTGAAATAATTAAATTACAGTAATTACATAGGGCTTTGCCAATTTTGAGATCCTAAGTTCTTCAAATGATAGTTAATAAAAAATATATGGTTAGGGAGCTGGGTGCCATTTTGGTATATGATTTGTTCGGCTTTCATATTAATAGCGATGAAAGTATATGCTAATACAAACCGATTTGGTCCTGTAAATGAAGGTCGTATGTCTCTGCGTTTTCGAGACACAGTGCTTCAAAAATGTAAAAAAAAATGGATAATCATTTGTTTGCGTCTGCCTCTTGAACTGATGGTCAAAATCACCCTTAAAACGATAAACATCGAAGAGACAGACGTGCAGGGCTCTGTTTTATCACGGGACGTACGTGTATAAATGTAAAAAAAATGCTATATTAAATCATTTGTTCTTCGTTCTCGTTGCGTTTGCTGTTTGATTTATTAGGACTCCCAGAATAGGAAAAAAGTTGGCAGACGTCTAGGTCGCTGATTTTTTATGTACGATTCTTTAAAAGTTTTTTTTCAGGAAGGAAGGTAAATCGGGTATTACGGTTTATTATTGTTATTACTAACTAGCTGTTTCCCGCGGCTTCGCTCGCGTAAATAAATGAATACGAGTATAGGTTACTGCAAAAAAATGAAAAACTATGTTCCACGTGAATGAAGTCGCGGGTTGCACTTAGTTAACAAAGTTTGTTACTTAAACTTTATATAAGATAGCTGTTAGAAGTCCGTGAGTAATTTCATAAAAATAAATAAAGCAACCCTTGAAATTGTCGGTAATACAGTGCAACGGTATTACAGTACTCGGGGTTGGAACTTCATTACTGAAATGCTAGATGGCGTTGAAGTTGCTACATTTTGAGATTTTGTGACAAACAATTATTTTTTTTTTGCGTATTTTTTTTAATAAAAAGTATCCTATGTTACTTCTAATACCTCCGAGAATATGTGTACAAAGCTTCATGATGATTGGTTAAGTAGTTTTCACGTGAAAGCGTAACAAACAAACTTACATTCACATTTATAATATTAAGTATGACAATTCACGTAGTAGCGTATTTCTTTCTGTCTTTTATGAAATTAAATAAAATTTAAAAAAAAAACATAAAAACCAAAAATTGAAACTTGGGGAAATTTCTGTTTTGGGCTGTACTTTCTGTGAAAAAGAATTCATTAATTTAAAAAGGTTCCTCTTTATGTTTTCCTCAATTTAATTTATTTTTAGCTCGGGCAACCCGTAGTAAAAAATAAAATAAACATTTCTAAAAATTTGGAGCCAAACGAAACCCACGATTCATTGGACATCAAAATCCGAGGGGTCAGGCCAATTACCGCGTGATTTGACGTTGGAATGCCCTATAGGTAAACCATAACTACCTAGAGAATTATACCGTTGTCACTCTCTTCTCTCTAAGAAAGAAAGAAACCAAGAAGGACAAACTTTTGAAAAGAAATTGTATAAAAATGGTCTGTCCTTGGAAAATCAGAGGTCTGGACGTCTGCCTCAGCGATGTTTATCGTTTTGAGGATGATTCTGACCACCAGTCCAAAAGGCAGATACGAACAAATTATTTAGCAGACTTTATTTTTACATTTTTGGAGCACTGTCGATTGAAAACGCAGCGCTACCATAGTAGCAGACTATTTTTCTGTGGTTCTTTCCCACTCCATCAGCCTTTCGAAGTCCACTGCTGGACATAGGCCTCCCCAAGAGAACGCCACAACATGTGTTTCGCTCATATGGGGGATAGTACCGTAATCGCCACGCTTGGCAGGCGGGTTGGCGATCGCAGTGGATGTTGTTAATACTCGAGGGAGTGCTGCTGCCCACTCCCCCGGTATTCCCTCAGTCGGCTCTTACGACTCCCATGGGCGGAGAGGGGTGGGACAATTCTAAAGCCGGCCCCACACGGCATGGTGTTCTTTATATCGTCATTAATCGAATAATTCGGGTCTGCCAAGTGAACATTTGATATACCCTTTTTTAAATCATAAAAAAATGTTTAAAAATTAATTACTTAAAAAGTCAGAGGGCTAGACGTCTGCCTCTTCGATGTTCCTCGTTTTGAAGATGTCTCTAAATATCAGTCCAAGATCTGCCTCTTGGACACGACCAAAGGGATTTTTTACATTTTTAAAGTACTGTCAATTAATAACGCAGGCCTATTATGGTGGCAGACGTGGTCCTTAATGTTTTTTTATGGTACAATCATCGATATTAATCATGTCTGCCACACGAACAGATCATATAGAAATTTTGGCACCCCGCTCCCTAACCAATAGATGCGAGAGCCAGTAACATCTGGAAAACAAGAATTCCAGGTAGGCCAATGATACTCGTATTTTAGTAAAGATCTTCACGTTCATACTAAATGGCTTACCGATATTGTTGCATTTTGATAAAGCACAGAGTATTTATAGATATATGATATATCTATATATCATATATCTATCTATCCGTTACTGCTGTACTAATAAATGGAGAGCCGGTTTTTTGTTCGGTTATACTGCGAAAACTACTGAACTGATCGGAATAATACTTATACCATAAGATGCAGCGTGTTTCCGAGAAGATTTTAGTATGATATGTTGGTGATTAATTATCCGGAACCTATATTTTTGATGTGAAACATCTAATGCGAAGGAAGGGTAAAACCAGCTATTAGCGTGGCGACGTTTATAGGTACCTATATAATAATAGGAATCCTATCCGAAATTGATTTTTCATCGACAATACTATGACGCAAGCGAAGCCGCGGGGAATGTACTAGTAATATATATGATAGATGTATATTACGTGATAGATAATACGGAGCTCATGATACAGAAAGAGACGGAAGATCACCGACTAAAATAAATTCGGACAATTGCCTGATAGATTGAGAGCCCAAGGCTCCTCGCATACTTTATTTCCTGAAAGACAAAACGTGGGTCTTCAAGTAGTGTTCATATGCACATTGAAAGCCAACATACCTGCTAAGTTGGTTAGACGGCCGATTCACAAGTACCAGGTGAGAAAGGTAACTAAAAATAGGATCAACTTATCTTTAATTCTGATGGCTAATTTTTATGTTTATTGTATAAAATACTTTTAAAAGTTAGGTGCCTATTAGCTTCTGGCACATGGTACGCAATATCAGGCAATTATATATTTTGTTTCGGAAAGTTAAATATGGGAGAATTTATATCTATGCCTAGGTAGGTATGTACTAATAGTAGAACCTTGTTTATCGCTGTATAAATGGACCAGCTCGATCGTAGAAGTACTACCATCTCACATAAAAGCTCCATAAAACAACGGTAGATATTTCGTATATTGAGTAAGAGCGCCAGAGGTCCGAACCCTACCCTATACTCTTCTTATAATCCTTCTATTCCGTTTCCTATTCTTTTCTTTGGAGATGGCAACGCGCGAGTTATGCCTCTGGCGTTGCAAGCGTCTATAACCCGTTGTCCTAGGTGAGCGACAAACGCGTTAATACTACGCGATACGAAAAAATATCAAATAGAATAGTATGTACTTATGGCCTACGTTGTCGCCTAATATGAACGAGACGCAAAGCGGTTAAAGGTGAACGCACACTTATCCGAGCCGAACGAGTCGAACGAAACTAATTTTAGAATTCTGTGTATGAAATCTCATGAAACCTCTTCCAGATTCGGACGATTCGACGCGGGGAAGTGTGCGGGGTTTATTGAGATTTCACAAACAGATTTCTAAAATTCGTTTCGTTCGACTCGTTCGACGCTTTCGGCTCGGATAAATGTGCGTTCACCTTAAAGTACTAGGCGTAATACGTCGCATCGCGTAGCAACGCGTAGCATCGCGTCGCGTCGCTCACCTATGATAACGGGTAAGCTCTATTAACCGCTTACAATCAGGTGGGCCGTATAGCTATGCTTGTTTACCACCCACGTACTACAAAAAAAGAAGAGCATTTGTACAACAGTGACTGACAGGCCTCGTGGCGTAGTCGGTAATATAACCGACTTCCGTGCACGAGGTCGTGGATTCGATCCCACTCAGGACAATTATTCGTGCGATGAACACAGATATTTGTAATGCGTCTGGGTGTTTTCCATCTAGTATATGTATGTATATTACTTTACACACTTTACATATATTACTTGTTTCTGTAAGAAAAAAGTAATATGTATATGTATTGTATCCGTAATCTGGTACCCATAGCACAAGCGTTAAGCTTAGTTTGGGACCAGAGGACGTTGTGTGAAATGTCCGTGAATATTTATTTATTTATTTATTTAATAGTAGATTATTTGTTTTAATCAATCATTTGGAACGTTTATAGCGTGATTTACGTGAAAATTTTACAAATTATCTGCATCGAAATAAATGGTTTACAATGAAAAAAAATATCTAGCTAATATTTTGCCTGCTTATACTTATTTCAGATATTCCAATTTCGAATGTGGAAAAAGATAACTTTAGTGCGAGCGGCATTAGATCTGCTTTCCTTCCATTCCGGGGAAGTGCTCTGTCGCTAGATATCGAACTGACCAACGGTCATACCCAATCTCCACATTGTCTTTATGACCCATTCCACCTATCGGATGCAACGTATTTGGACCAGATTGGAGACGTTCTTAAGGAAGGCTAGGTTAAGAGTAGGTACTCTAAACCAACGAGCGTGCATGAAAGCGCTGATGAAAGTAGATGAAGCGAATGATGTGTGTCAGGATCGTAACAAGTGGAGAGAAGTGGTCTCTACCTACACTTTTTTTTTTGTTAAGGCGGGAAACATTTTTCCTACCCACACCCCGTCGTTCGGGGCAACAAACAGGGGAGTGTGGGGCCCTCACCTCATAAACCCGCCGTGTG
The DNA here is from genome assembly GCA_948253155.1 of Leucoma salicis. Taxonomy (NCBI): domain Eukaryota; kingdom Metazoa; phylum Arthropoda; class Insecta; order Lepidoptera; family Erebidae; genus Leucoma; species Leucoma salicis. The sequence goes on from OX411803.1 coordinate 18,454,817, forward strand.
GTATTATTAAGCATATTGATACGTTATTTGAAGTAACATAAACGGTCTTTTTTCGCGTATAAATTAGGTGAAATTATTAACTACCTTTAGCCCGACAGTTGTAGCAGCCGTGGTCACGGGACAACTTTCAACTTCTCAACTTCACCTAATTTGTACGCGAAAAAAGACAAACGGGGCTTTGTTACTTTAAATACAAATGCAATTCGCGAATCTTTAAAGGTCTCTAAATCTTTAATATTGATACGTTGCGGCAAACAATACTAAACGAAATGAGTGCAGGAAAGCGTAATCTGCACTCATCTATAGTGGACACTTTTAGTGCCTAATTGTGGATCTTCTCTGTTTTACACATCAACTGCCTTGCCTTTGCGGTGCAGACGTAGTGTAAGCGACTGCTGATGCGGTTTCAGGTTCAATTCCCGGGTCGGGCAGTGATATTAAGCTTTTTCGTAAAAAGAAAAATTCTCAGTAGCCACCCGGAGTTTGGAAATGTGCCCGGTAGACGGCAATAGGCTCGCCCCTTATTACGTGGGACTTAACTGATGAATCGTGGGTGTGTAATACACCCCTGCCTACCCCTTCAGGGAATACAGGCGTGATGCTATGTGTTTGTTTGTACATCAATGTTTATAATGACTATAGGTAGGTACTAAAAATACCGCCAAGCCGCTGTATTTGAACGGGCATCATGGAGTAGTCGGTAGTGTAACCGACTTCCGTGCACGAGGTCGTGGGTTCGATTCCCACTCAGGACAATTATTTTTTGTGTGATGAACCCAGATATTTGTACTGCATTTGGGTGTTTTCTATCTAATATATTACAATGTATTTACAAAAAAAGTAATATAAGTATTATATCCGTAATCTAGTACCCATTTCACAAGCGTTAAGCTTAGTTTGGGACCAGAGGACGTTATGTGAAAATCTCTGTGAATATGTATTTATTATACTAGGCTGTATGGCTTGATGGTGAGTAAGACGGTAAGTTTGCCACCCCCTGAGTGGTTGGCGTGGTAGCCTATAGGCCAAAGGCAACCTTCCCGTGTAATCCACCCCAAGAAAAGCTATAGGACATGAAGAGGAATGATGATATAGAGGAGATGGGGAAGTGGTCAGTTAAATAATAGGAAGGGAAGGAGGGGTTGTTTTGTTAGGTTTCTAATTTAGATATAGAAACACACATATTTAGACTTTTTCGAATTAAGAATATTAAATTTCATTTTATATTTGACATAGAATTCACATATATTTCAATGGTTGTATAAAATCGCGGGTAAATTAGTAGTCGAATTTAGAAAATAAATCATTAACGCTGACGAAGTCGCGGGTATCAGCTACTAAGCCATATAAGCAATTGCTTAGGGTCGTCTCTGGTTCCCTAGACGGGATGCGTCTAGGGAACCAGAGACGACCGAGAAAAAAAAACGAGCACACAAAAGTTTATAAATTATTTTTAAATTAAAAAAACCGCCTTCAAAAGACATCCAGGAATTAAATAGCAAAACAGAATTGGTATTTACCTTCGATCAATAATGCAATAGATATCGCGTTGGCCCAAAAAATCTGTCTCGGCAAATAAGAGCGCACTTGGGAAGAGAGCTTGATTTTACAGTAAATGTTATTTGTCTTACCACTTTAAAGTGGCAGTAATAAATTATTGCTTTGCTCATTTTTTGTGACTGATGGTCGTAAATGTAAGATAATATTTTAAAGATTTGTGATTTTATTACTGTGCCAAGTCCAAGGCCAAGCCAAGATTGTAATTACGTTGAACTTAAAACTATTTTAAAACTTTTGTCTCAGTTCGTTAGTAAACAGACGTATAAATAAGTATATATTCACACGGACAGCTTTTAGCTTGATTTTGTTCATGACACTGTATCTTGGTATTGATGATCGAAGGTATTTCTACATACGATTTCCGTGCTAGACACCTACTGATGTGCTTGAAGTCGGCGCCAAAAATAATGTTATTAATATTAATTTATATAAATATATTTTTTTTTGGTATTGCTTTTGGAGTATAAGTATTATTTTTTATTTTTTGGCTTGGCACCGACTTCAAACTCATCAGTAGGTGTCTAGCACGGAAATCGTATGTAAATACCAATTATGCGGTTTTTTTTTATTTGAAAATAATTCTTCTTTTTGGTTTTTAGTGGTTTTTTATAAAATAGGTGCGTAGATTAGAGAAGTTGGTACATTATGGGCAGGCCTTCCTTTGGTGCATCTCGTATGAGAAAGCGTCGAGCACAGGAGTATGAAAATGACAAAGATGAGCGCCTAAAGCGCAGTAGAGAAAGAAACAGAGCACAGCATCTCGGAGAGCCTTCCGAAGACCGTAAAGAAAGGCTTTAGAAAGAAAGAAATCGGGCCATCAAAAAGTATGAATTTTAATTATTTACTGCATTTTGATGGTCCTAAGCCCATAAAAGTATAAAGGAAAAATTGGAACTACTCTTACAAATAACTTCAGGTCACGACCTAATCTTAAAAAGTTTATTTCGAACCTGATAAAATTAGCGGTCAGTAACCCGCATAGATACCTACGCGTCGGCGCAATGATCGAGCGCCGATGTAGGTATACCTACGGAAGCGCGCGCGTAGTGTGACAATAAAATTTGTTTCAAAAGTAAAACCTTTTGTTAGCGATAACTTTATTTTTTAGAACTAAGACATACCAAATAAAAAGTACGTGTTTATTAAAATTTACTTAAGTTTATTCTCTCAAAATTTGCGCACTGGTTAAAAAATTACCCAGTATACAATGAAATGGGTACGCCAACTAAACGCATGTCCCTATGGGACAGAGACGTTTCGAAGTAAACAAAAAAGGTCATTAATGTAAACAACTTTATAGATTTTTGTTTATTTTTTTAAATCGGCTCAACCGATCAAAATTTTATTGGAACCATTGAAATCGATTCATAATTGGCGGAATAATCGCGTAACAAACATACAAAAAAATATACAAATGAATTGAGAACCTCCTCCTTTTGGAAGTCGGTTGAAAATATAGCCGAATCTTAGGACAACATGTTAAATCATCTTGTGCCGACCCCACTTAGCATGGGATAAGGGCAGGAGGAACAACACGTACACCACGATAAGTATTAACATTTTTTTTAAATTATTTCTTTGTTTTTAATTAAGTCTTAGTTCACACAGCTCCTGGTCGGCTGGAGCGAGGCTGGAGTTCAGGCCCTGGAGCCACTGCCGCTGCGGTGTTTCAGGTGCCTGGCGCTGGGGCACACGAGCCAGCTGTGCCCGGCTGGTGTCGACCGGTCTCAATTGTGTTACCGGTGTGGTGGTACTGGGCACAGTTCAGCATCGTGCTCGGCTGCACCGCACTGTGTGGTATGCGCGGCGGTGGGTCGCTCCTCAGAGCATACTATGGGTGGGGGGGCATGTAGACTTCCCACAGTAAAAGGCAGAGTACTGGTGGCCCAAGGACCTCGGGCCGTTTCCACCAGTGATGTCAGCCGCCAGGGCCAGGGGGAGATTGACATGTCGCCATAATAGGTGACAGAGTCGGTTTCCTCCAGGCGAATTTGAACCACTCCGCTGGGGCTCAGGACCTGCTACTGCAGTTCATGGCGGAGTGGAGCATAGATTTGGCGGTGGCCTGCGAGCCATATTTTGTCCCCCGACAACCAAACTGGGTGGGGAACCTGAATGAGGATGTCGCTGTCTTGTCGAGAGGTAACGTCGGCCCTCCCCTCTCTATTCTGGAGAGGGGAACTGGGTATGTCGTGGCGGCGTGGCGGGGCTATTCTATAGTAGGCATCTACTTTTCCCCCAACTGCGGCCTGGCAGAGTTCGAGTTATTCTTGGACTCTGTCGGTGCCGCGGTCCGCCGACTCTTGCCGAGGCCTACTATTGTCCTCGACGACTTCAATGCGAAGTCCCGGGCATGGGGGAACCCCGCCACGAATGCCAAAGGCAGGGCCGTTGAAGAGTGGTACCTACTCTCCGGTTTGTCCCTCCTTAACCGAGGGACCGTCTACACCTGCGTGCGGCAGCAGGGGGGGTCCGTGGTGGACCTATCGTTCGCCACCCCCAAAGTCGCGCGGGATGTGAGAGGCTGGAGAGTGGAAGAGGAGGTGGAGACGCTATCGGATCACCGATATATCCGGTTCGGGCTCACCGCCCCTCTAGGGCCACCTGGACCCAGGCGCGAGGCCGGTAGACTTCCCAAATGGTCCTTGGCTCGGTTTGACCCTGAAATGGTCCGGGAAGCTGCCATAGTACAGCGCTGGGGCACAGCAGGCAGGCAGGGCAGTGACAACGTAGAAGAACTCGCAGGCCAAATAAAGGCAAAGTTGACGGCGGTATGCAACGCGGCGATGCCGAGGGCCCGACGGAGGCCCCCGCGCCTACAGGTCTACTGGTGGTCACCCGATATAGCTTATCTTCGGGCGGCCAGTAACCGTGCGGGCGTGCTTTCTGCCGGAAGGAGAGCCCGAGACGCCGTCCTGGAGGGCCAGCTGCAGGTAGAATATCGCAGAAGGAAAAAGGAGTTGCAGCTGGCCATCAGCCGGGCAAAGGAGAGGGCCCGAGAGGAGCTACTGTCAGGCCTCGATAGGGATCCATGGGGGCGTCCGTACCTACGTGCGCGGAACAAGCTTCGCGCCCATGGCGCCCCCGTCATCGAGTCGATGGACTGAGATCTTCTGTCGAGGCTAGTGGGGGGTCTATTCCCGAGGTCCGTGGGACACGTCCCCTAGCAATGGCTCCGCCGTCGGTGGTGGAAGAGGGAGCACCAATTCCCCCCGTCACCAACACCGAGCTGGAAGTGGCCCTCTCCCGCCTTCGAGGTCGGAGGAAGGGGCCCGGTCCAGACGGCGTTCCGGGGCTGGTGTTTGGCGTCGCCGCGGAATACATAAGGGATGAGCTCTGGGAACTGCTCAACGCATGTTTGAGGTCCGGGCGGTTCCCGGAGCAATGGAGGAGCGGACGGTTGTGTCTGCTGCGGAAGGAGGGCCGCCCACCTGACTCTCCTTCCGCATATAGGCCGTTGGTGCTGCTGGACGAGACGGCCAAATTGTTCGAGAAGGTGCTCGCGGACGTCTCGTCCGGCACCTCGAAGATGTCGGGCCGGGGCTGTTGGAGTCGCAGTTCGGGTTCAGGGTGGGCCGCTTAATTATTGATGCATTGGCCGCCCTGAAAGCCCTGGCTATCGGTAGCCGGCTGTGGTCTGAAAGGAGGTCGTTCTGGCAGTCTCGCTCGACCTAGAGAACGCCTTCAACAGTCTCCCTTACGAGACGTTGAAGGAGGCGCTCCGGTTTCATGGAGTGCCTCCGTACCTCCGGAGGCTGTTGGAAGCGTACCTCTAGGGGAGGCAAGTGCTCTGGGAGGGAGGATCCGTCCTTGGCACGATCCTGTGGAACGTCGGATTCGATTGGGTCCTGCGAGGCCGGCTCCTTCCCGGGATGAGGGTGATTTGTTATGCGGACGACACCCTTGTCACCGTGAGGAGAGCCGGCTTCCAGGAAGCCACCCGATCGGCGGAGGTCGGAGTCGCGCTCGTCGTCGACTGGATCGGTATACTGGGCCTGAGGGTCTCATTGCCCAAAACGGAGGCCCTCCTTTTTCATGGCCCCCGCCGAGGTCCGCCCCGAGGAGCATTCCTGGTTGTGCGGGGGGTTGCCGTGCCTGTGCGGGCCCATATGAAATATCTGGGCCTGCACATCGATAGTAAGTGGGGATTCGGCCCGCACTTTGCCCAGCTCGTCCCTAGGCTCATCAAAACTGCCGCAGCCCTGAGTAGGCTTCTGCCAAATATTGGAGGTCCGGGGTCCTGTCGCCACCTCTACAGCGGTGTGCTGCGGTCTATGGCGCTATATGGTGCCCCAATCTGCGCGGACGCCCTCACCGCTTCCAATAAGGCCCTGTTGCGACGTGCGCAGAGGGCTATAGCGGTGAGGGTCATAAGGGGGTACCGTACGGTGTCGTGGGCCGCGGCGACGCTTCTGGCGAGTGACCCACCATGGCATCTCCAGGCCGAGGCGCTGGCAGAGGCCTACTGGTTCCGTGCTGCGGTGAGGGCCAGGGGCGAGGAAGTCTCCGAAAGAAACCTGGGCAGAGCTCACGAAGCGGCCCGAAGGGCGATGAAGGGAGGAGCTGGAGTCCCCTGGAGCAGGACGGGGGACTGTAGAGGCGGTTGCACCTCACCTCCATCGCTGGTTAAATTGAAGGCACGGCAAATCCAGCTTCAGGTTGACGCAGGTACTTACCGGACACGGGTGCTTCGGTAAGTACCTGCATCGTCAATACGATACTACTACCAATACTACCAATGTAGAAAAGGGGCCCCGTGATGCCACGAGTGTGGCGCGCAAGTCGACGATTCGCGCCACACTCTGGAGGAATGCCCCGCCTGGGGGCCCCAGTGCCGCACCCTGTCGGTGATAATTGGAAGAGACTTGTCGCTGCCAGCTGTAATCTCACAGATGCTTGGCAGTGGCAGATGCTGGTAGTCCATGGCCTCCTTCTGTGAGGACGTAATTTCACTGAAGGGGGCCGCGGAGCGGGAACGCGAGGCATCAGCTCACGCTGACTCGCTCCGCCGGCCCACCTCCTCTCATCAGCTTGATGACGACAGGGCGTGGCTAGTAGGCCATCCGCCTGGGGCGCCGGAGTAGAATGTTTAATATGACGACCCTCCGGCGCCTCGCTACAAGGCGTGGAAGGGGCCGCATTGGTTTTAGTGGGTATTCCGGGTGCAACTAAGATCTGAGCGCCCGGCGAGTCCTACATACCCCCCGGTCTGTCACCAGCAGGGGGGATGCATAAATGCATTTCCACAGGGTTACCAAAAAAAAAACGTTCCCTCAACCTATCTCTTTATTGAAAAATAATATTGAATTCGAACAGGCGCTTAACACTCCGGGTGGCATTAATTTAACACAGAATCAGACACAAAATTTTCCACATTCAAAGGTTATATGGAAATGTACAACACAAATAAATCAAGTTACACGTGGACTTGGTACGACACACAAGTGTTTTCGATAGGGATATGCAGAGGCAGCGATACGCAAAATTTTAACTTGACTTAACAAAATTAAGAGTTGTGAATATAATAGTAAATACCTATAAAAATATTTTATTGGGATATCCAAATGGCAGATTTATTGAATTAATTTTGAAATTAATTTGCTTTTAAGTTATCTTAGATAATTTTCAGTCACATACCTACTTATGTACCTCTGTGGTGCAGCCGTAGTATGATCGACTGCTGATCATGAGGTCTCAGGTTCGGTCCTTGGTTCGGGCAGTGTCATTGAGTTTTTTCGTAAAAAAAAAATTCCCAGCCCGGAGTTTGGAAATGTGCCCGGTAGACGGCAATAGGCTCCCGCCCTGGTTCTGACATGGCTGCTGTCGTACCGGAACCCATCATAGCTTTGCCCTTTGCCAAGCTGCGGACTCTGGTAAGGGAAAGAACTAGGGACCATCATCAACTCTACTGGTTGAGTCACGGTGAGTGTAGACAGGCCAAGGAAGCTGTTAGACAGCCGAATCACTAAACAGTTACTTCGGCTAACTAAGCAGCAACTGCACGGCAGCTATCACTGGTCACGGATCCTTTAACAAACATTTATTTGTCTTAGGAATCACAGACAGCCCACTTTACAGAGCGTGCCTGCAAGAGGAGGAAACGGCGGTCCATGTGTTGCAGCACTGTGCGCAGGTCGCCACATACAGGACCAAATACTTCGGGAGCTCAAGTTCTCTCCGGGAGATCACCAGCAACACCAAGGGGCTGTTTGCGTTCTTCCGGGAGCTGGGGTGGATCGAGTGTAGGTTTCACACCCACCCACATGCAAAACACGCGCTCAGACGTGGAGTTGCGGAGAACAGCCCGCCGAACCAATACCAATACCATAGGCTCCCGCCCCCTATTACGTAGCACTTAAACATAGCTTATTCGCCAGCTATGCAGCTGGATGTGTAATACACCTATGCTTACCCCTTCGGGGATTACAGGCGTGATGCTATGTTATATTTATTTAAATGGTGCAGCAGTGCATTTGTTATACGATTTCACGATCGATTTATTACATTACAACCATACACTGAACACGAATTGGTTCATCAACTAATTTTATTCTCTCCAGTCAGCATTATTTGTCTTCATTCTAGTCGGGACCATTACGCTTTCCCTCTTACACACACCAGGCCCATCGTGTGCTGTCTCTCCGGCTGTATGTCTGGCGGGCACCTGGAACCATGTTTACATGCCAGGCCTCCAGTTCAAATTTTATAATTATATTTTTTCAAAAGACTCGCGTATCAGATCGCTGTGCAATTTAGTAGTCATGTAAAATTAAACATTACTAACTCGAAAATTGACGTCGTTTAGGTATATTTTGTGAATGTGTTTTTATGTTAATCCTAGAGATTAACCCTAATCACTGCGACCTATTAGACGTTTTTTTCAAAATTTTAAAGATTTAGACTTTATTTTCAGATTACTTTAGACTATAAATATAAACATATACTTACAAATACATACTACCTAGATGATATTATTTTTGTACAATTTTTGTAATAGAAATAAGTTTTAAGATATTAAGTAAAGAATTATTCTTTACTTAATATCTTAAAACGAATTAAACATTTTTTTATGGCTAATTATGGCATTCGAGCCACGGCCCACCTGATGGTAAGTGGTAACCGTCGCTCATGGACTCAACTATACCGAGAGTATTGTCAACGTTGCATTTCTCAGATATGAAATGAAAGAATAAACGGCTATCTTCTGCTACAGCCAAAACACACTGACGTGCTTCATGACCGGTCACACAGGAGACGGTGGGACCGACCCGTTCGGGCCCGATAGCAAGTGAATACTCTCACTGGATACCCAGCCCTATTACCAGTATTGCAATTGGTAATAATTGCTTACTTCCCTTAGTCGCCTTGTGCGACTCCTGCGGGATAGGATGGGGTGGTGACACTTGTATTCTTAGTCCGTCCCCACACGGAATTTCAATAATTTTTATAATTATTGTGTTTCTGTCTATGTCTTTTTATCAGTGTGAGAACGCCTGAAAAAATCACTTAATTTGCGTGTCTAAACACAAAATGATATTTTTAGATTTTTTGTCTGTTTGTCTGTTTATCTGTTTGTTTATTTTTCACTTTTTATTAGCTTACGATTTATGTTTTAGAAAACCTGCTAATTTTAAAAAGTTAAAATTTGATGTGATCATATTATGTAAGAGTCGACAAACCTAATCTTCAGCTCCAAGAACCAGAGTACTTGTCAAGACGAATCAAACAGGCCATATTTAAATGAGGCAGCATTGTTTCATAAAAGAGGAATGCTACCTCTTTCCGACTCCATCATCAGACCCTGGATACCATTTAGGACCGGAATATTTGTCAAAACGAATCGGACGAATCCAAAGTCGAAGGGATTGCGTCATTTTATTGCAGAGTTCCCATAGCCACTTGGTTCTTTAATGGGATCCCCAAGATAACTCAAACGAGCCCCAACTAGATAAGTTGCAACGTTTAATTTCCGAGTACCGAAGGCCACTTTCCAGTTTAATCATTAGTCCCTGGATATCATCTTGGACTAAAGTACTACTCATGATAACTCAAATGAGCCGTAACTCGATGGTTAGCATCGTTTAATTGCCGAGTGGCTATGGCTACCTTTCGGCTCCATCATCACACCCTGAATATCATCAGAAGCCGGAGTACTTTTCAAGACGAATCAAACGAGCTCGAACTAGTTGAAGTAGCGTTGTTTTGTTATATAAAGTTACCATAGCCACCCTCCTGGCTCCATCATTAGATCAGCTCCATGTCATATTGTTGCTGTAATGTTCCCCAATCTACATGTGCACACAAAATTTCAGCTTAATCGGAATCCGAGAAGTAGGTCAAATTCATTTTTCAATAATACATTGCAGACAGTAAACAAGTGGCAAGTGAATCTAAATTAAACCTTATAAAAAAACACGAATCTACTTCTAAAATATAATATTTATTAATTATTAATAATAATATGTTATCATATATTTTTTATTAACAACATCCTGCTCTGCTCTAAGGAATAACAACACTCGGACGGGTGATCAGTATCTAAAACCTGAAGCCTGTGCCAGTATATTTATATTTTAGCATAATCAAACACAAACCTTGTAATTCCTACTTTTTAATGAGACACATGCAGGGACGTGTGTCCTATAGGAGCCACAGAACTTATACAAATGTAGAATTACTCTAAATATAACACTCAAAACTATCAGGAAAGCACCTTCCCAATACACCGCTATAACCACATATACTTACTTACTTATCATCACGCCATCTCCATTGCAGGGTAAGCAGAGATAATAGAGTGCCAAAAGGCTCTATTCTTACATACATCTCTACATGTATATTTCTCTTCATACACGCTCACCAGTCTCGAAGACTCCCGACTCCTCCTTCCTTCTATAAATGACCGCTTTGGCTTAGGTAACTGAGTCTCGGTCTCCCGCTGTACCTTAAACATACTTAAAGTTTCGCATTGCCTATCTTGTTAACCAGTCGCTCGTCCGCAATTCTTTCCACAAGGCCAAACCATCAGAGCCTTTCGAACGCGCGATTTCTAAACCGAAAAACGGCACATGTCCATGACTCGCCGTTGCCAGGCAACGATTTTCCAGCCCGCCGCCGCCGCGACATAGCTCGGCTCAGCTTATAGTCAGCATACCACCACAGTGTTCTACATAGTTAGGACGGTGAAAGAATTAAACAGGCTAATAACATGAAAACCATATACTCGTAGTCATAACTTCAACTGTGAAATAAAAACTATATCAGCAAGACTATTGATTTATACATTTTTCACATGATTTACAACTTACCATTATTATTTATTTATTTAAGCCAGTCAGAAACTACCTGCATCCTTAATATTTGTCTGGACATATTTAAGTACGACAAGTACCTATTTAGCTCACGATTAGAATCGATTACGCAGTGATTATGATATCGATTATTCCGATGTACATCATCAGAACGAGTGCGCAGCGGCGTCTGCGAGCTCTCGGCGTACACTGAACTCCATCAAAACCCCCGTAATGGATCCTAAACTTGTGTTACTAGCCGAGATTTATTTAAAAATCTAATGTGTGCCTATCTTACAATAATTTCAATAGATTATCGTGAGATTGACACCGAGTTAAGGATATTTATATAATATCTTTATGCAGAAATAGCTAACGAAGAGCTTTGAAACCATTCATTTTTAAGGAATAATAAGCCTACGTCTTTTTCTGGACTCCAGACTATATATAGTATAGGAACTATCATGATGGTTGGTTCCGTAGTTACGGTGTGAAAGTGTAACAAACAAATAAGCGCACTCATTTTCTCATTTATAATATTAGTGAGAATAAGGATAATTGAAAATAAATTATAGTTTAAAAAACTAAAATAACTAAAAACTACAAAGTTTGAACGAAATCTGATCGTTGAAAATGAGACAAAATCAAAGTCAAAGAAGCGGTTACAAACAAACAAATATACAAGTGAACCTAATAAAAAATATCAAATTAGTGTATTGTCATCGATCCTCAATCCTACCTGCCTACAAAGTTTGAATAAAATCTGACCGTTTAAAGTGGGTTAAAATCGCACCTAAAAGAGTCTGTTACAAACATATAAACTAACATACAGGTGAAGCTAATAAAAAGCGTGTAATAAAATATATATATTTGGTCATAAAGACAAATGTGTTACTTCAGTGGTCCGCCGATGGCTTACATGGTCTTTCGAATACCCTTTATGAGTGACGCTACCGAACACCGGAGAGTCGTGCCTTCACGGGAGGCCTTGCAGGTGGCGTATCACGTATGTTCGAGCATTATTGGGGCGTGTGTCGTCATACATTTAATCAAAACACTCTGAGGTGGTCCACGGTGACGGAAAGATGCTGATTATCTAACAAATTAATGAGTACTCGCACTTGGAACCCAACCCTACAGCGATGGATGATAACTGCCCAATTCAGTTCTTCTCCATCGACACCCATGGCTGTCTGTCTATATATCTTATATGTAGAACTCAAAGATGGCTTGATCGATTTGGATCAGAATTGGTGTATAGTGATAACAATACGCACTAGCTTGGGTGGATAGCAAATTTCCAGATATCAGGTCTTAAAGAACTTAAACATAGCTGGCGAATCGCACCTCTGCCTACCCCTTCGGGGAATACAGACGTGAAGCTATTTTTTTTTGTTTTATGTTTTATATACCTACTTAAGTTAGTCCATGGCCCAATAATACAGGCCTGCTCAAATCGCGAAGTGACATACAAAATTTTGCCGTGCATACGTCATCAACAAGGCAGCATTGGCTCTCAAATTTTTGTTCTCCACAATTTACCCACAAACCCCTTAAAGGTTAGAAGACTGAAATAAAAAACTATTACTGTCTATAAAAGCTAAAATATATTAAACTAGACTCTACCCACAACTCCGTCCGGGTGGTTTCAGAATATAAATATGTCGCACTACTGTACTTTGATTAGCTTTATGCAAAAATAGCTAACCCGAAGAAATCATTCATTTTTCCGGGATGAAATGTAGCCTGTGTCCTTTTTTGAGCTCTAGTACTCTGGGAACAACATATATCTGTACAAAATTATAAAAAAATATTTAAATATACTCCAATTTATCGCCATGAGCTGGTTGGATATTATAATAGGTACCTCTCTGAAAAGGCACTTTATAAATAAGTCTCTAGCCTGTTTTCAAATTTTCTATTTAAACGTTATATTCTCCATTCTAACCAGCATTATTTTTTTTTATAATACCCACCACCTTATGGTAAGCGGTTACCGTAGCCTAAAGACATACACAATTATTTCACTTATTAGTTTGTATATTTATCACCATGGTTGGAAAAACTTTGAGATTCAATGTTAACAGAAAGAGTACGAGCTAGTTTTCTCGTTGATTTAAAAGAGAAACCGCTAAAAGCGATAGTTGTCATGTATCTGTCATATACAACAACCACGCTATGCTGCCAGACTATTAACTACGATTCTGCATACTAAGATTCCTTTTTATAAAAATATAAACCAATTTAGACTAGGAATTCTGAAATTATAATTACTGTAAACAATTAAACATTCATTTTTGATGAGTAAATGATTGGTATTATTATTTTTAATATGCCGTCATCTTTTATTATTTACCCTAAATAATTTTATTTGAAAAACGGCAAGGAAAATGTGACGTCATTATGACGTAGTCGTGTCAACGATTTGAGCAGGCCTGTAATATTATTGGGCCATGAGTTAGTCTTAGTTACTTAGTCTATGTTATAATATGTAATCTTAGATATAGTAATACTATATCTATAATAGAGGATTTCGACTGACAATGATCTGTCATGTTTTTCTTTACGATTTTCTCGTGAACGTATTAATGATACAAAAATGAAATTTCAGTAGTCATAAGTGTAACTAATAGCTTTTTCTAAAATGACCGACGCACCAAAAGAAAAAGACACACAAGCTCAGACTCCTCAAAAAAAGATAAGGTTTGCACCATGCCCCTGGTTATGTGATCAGATACCCGCCAATGTGCCAACACCTGGACAAGCCCAGACAGTACTACACCCAAGGAAAGATGTATTTGTTTTAAAGGTTTGTCAGATTTGATTTTAATAATCTATAAGATTTACTTTTTTTGATAGTCTACTCCGAAAAGTAATCGCTATCCATCAATCCATCCATCAGCCTTTTAACGTCCACTGCTGGACATAGGCCTCTCCAAAGGGGGGATAATGCCGTAATCGCCACGCTTGGCAGGCGGGTTGGCGATCGCAGTGGATGTTGTTAATACTCGAGGGAGTGCTGCTGCCCTCCTCCATCCCTCCATCAGCCTTTCGAAGTCCACTGCTGGACATGGGCCTCCCCAAGAAAACGCCACAACATGTGTTTCGCTCATATGGGGGATAGTGCCGTAATCGCCACGCTTGGCAGGCGGGTTGGCGATCGCAGTGGATGTTGTTAATACTCGAGGGAGTGCTGCTGCCCACTCCTCCGGTATTCCCTCAGTCGGCTCTTACGACTCCCATTGGTGGAGAGGGGTGGGACAATTCTAAAGCCGGCCCCACACGGCTGCTGCCCACTCCCCCGGTATTCCCTCAGTCGGCTCTTACGTACCCGTGGTTAGAGAGGGGTGGGACAATTCTAAAGCTGGCCCCACACGGCCAAGTAATCGCTATATCAAGTAGGAATAATGAAAGATTAAGATTATACTGTAGAAAGACCAATAAGATGGGCTGTCACTCAGATTACGAACTGGAACAAACCGGGCCAGTCTTTGGACCGTAGGGGCGCTTCAGCCGGTGCTAGAGGAGTGGGTAGGGCGACGGCACGGAGTACTCACCTTCTGAGTGGTGCAGGTGCTGTCGGGGCACAGTTACTTCGGCAGATACCTGCACATAGTCGCGAGGAGGGAGGCGACTCCGTGCTGTCACCATTACGGCTGTGACAAAGACACGGCGCGGCACACGCTCGAGTCGTGCCCGGCTCGGGCTGAGCTGCGTCGTGTACTCGTCGTGGCAATACGGGGGGACCTTTCGCTGGCGAACGTCGTCAGAGCGATGTTTGGCAGCGACAGGAGGTCGCGGTCGCTGCCTTCTGCGAGGTGGTCATCTCGTGGAAGGAAGCGGCGGAGAGGGCCAGGGAGGCTGATCCTTCTGAAGACCCGAACCGCCGCCAGCAATTGGGGCGGCGCAGGCGTGAGTATTTGCGCCTAATGCCGCCCTAGCTGAGGCTGCGGGTGGATGGACCGGGGAACGTCCGCCACCCGCAAGGCCTCCCGCGAAGGTGCGGCGCTCCGTGTGTATATTTCGCGGTACATTTCCTCCCTATAACCGAGGCTCCGCCACAGCTATAAGATAGTTGCTATGTTAGGTCTCAGATTATGTGTCAGGTTGCCAATATAGTAGCGGGATAACATGTAACCAATTTTTAAGTCTTTAAATTTTTTTTCTTTTGATTTAGAGCTATGAAACAAACAAAGTCTAATCAAAATCCGTTCAGTAGTAACTGCGTGATGCCCAAACAAACAAACAGTGCAAAATTAAAAAAAAAAGTATTTCATTTTTTGCTCAAGCTAGCGAGACAAGGCATACTTGATAAAGTTCGTCCTCGCTTCGGGTACGTGGAGCGCGGACGGATGGAGGTGCCCGCCCACATAGGCACGTACCCGTCGGGGGCGCACAACCGCTGCGCCACCGCCGCTCTAGTTACAACGGATACGCTTCTTATTGTTTTATACATAAATTTGCTTTGCATTTTCTCCACCATATTATTATAATAAATATAGACTATATTATGTTTCATGGGAACTCCAAATAATGATTGTCCATTAAAAATGAACGAGTATATTACGAGTATATAAAATTTTGATGACCGCTATATTAGTAAGATCCTTGCAATTTCTCAAAGTATTTAATAAAGCAGTACATCATTCATTTATCTTAACAAATCCTAATCATTTTTGTAATCTCAAGTGTATAGTTAATATTATACTGCCTTGATATTAACGTACAAAAATTTTGAAATTTCTCATAAATACTATTATCACTTATGTGAAGGTGGCCAAAGTAGGATCAAAAGGCGATCGACGTTGCAAGATGGAACTGGAATTAGTCACACCCAAGGGTCCAGAGAAGAAACCACTTTGTCGTATCGATACGAGGGAAACGCAGTGTGATCCGGATCCACCACTATGTGCCTGCATGAGATCCAAAAAGAAAAAAAAAGTCTAATCAGTATTTATAAATAGGTATTACGTATCTGGTTTACTAATATCAAGTAACAACATGATTACTATGTGTTTACATTATTAAATGTATTTTGAGGACAAAGCTCTGTTTTATTACGTACTAGGTACCTACTATTCTGACTGTGCCTTCGTTTTGGTCGGAATTGGTTACTCTTATATTCTCTAAACAAAAATAGCTTTCCCACAAGAAGAAAACGTAGAAAATATCCTCTTCTGCATTCCAAACTGTATGAATGCTAAATTTCATGATGCTCGGTGGAGTAGTTACGACGTAAAAGCTTAACAAACTAATAAATAACACTTTCGCATTTATAATATTAGTAAGGATTAGTTTATATGATCGGAATTAGCACTTTCAAATAGAATTTGAGGATATAAGAATACAGACAAATTGCATTCCATCGTAAAGATCGATCACGGTTTTATCAATATAATATGTATATAAAAATAGATGTGTGTATATATATTCCCTATGGACTCGCAAAACGGCTGGACTGATGACTATAAAAAAGTATTAATCGTATGTAATCATTAATTATCAGCTAACTTCTGTTTCAAATCGTAAAACATGAATATTTATAAGGGCTGGTTAAAGTAGATTACTATACGGAGGTTGATACTAACTTGGCCCGGGGTGGAAACTTCGAGGAAGCGGCGTTCCTAGCCACCTTAGGGACCTCGGAGGTGGTCAGGAGGATCGGGGCGCTGGGGCTTAGGGTGGCCCTGGACAAGTCGGAGGCCCTACTTTTCCATGGGCCCCGACGTCGGCCACCTGCTGGCGCCTCAATCACAGTGGACGGGGTCCAGATTGGGGTGCAGGCCCAGATTAAGTATCTGGGCCTGGTGCTGGACGGGCGGTGGCGCTTTCGCGAGCACTTCCGCCAACTGTCCCCGAGGCTAGTCGGCGCAGCGTCCGCCCTTGCACGGCTCATGCCGAATATGGGCGGACCCAACAATGCGTGCCGACGGCTTAACGCGGGGGTGGTCCGGTCGATGGCGCTGTACGGCGCACCCGTGTGGGCGGGGTCCCTGGACGCACTGAACAGGGCTCTTCTGTGGAGACCACAGAGAGTCGTTGCGTCCAGGGTCATACGTGGATACCGCACGGTGTCGACGGAGGCGGCCTGCGCGTTGGCCGGAATCCCCCCGTGGGACTTGGAGGCGGAGGTGCTCGCTGAAGTGTATCGGCGGGCGTCACAAGAGCGGGAGGGGGGCGGACGCCCCCTACCCAGAGAGGTGGCCAGGTGGCAGGGCGACGCCCGCCGAGCTGCCATGGCCAGATGGAGGGCACGGTTGGAGGCGCCCCGGGCTGGTCTTTGGACTGTAGGGGCGCTCCAGCCAGTGCTGGAGGAGTGGGCGGGGCGAGGGCATGGAGTCCTTACCTTCCGACTCGTGCAGATGCTGTCGGGGCATGGTTGCTTCGGCAGATATTTGCACATAGTCGCAAGGAGGGAAGCGACTCCGGGCTGTCACCACTGCGGCTGTGACGAGGACACGGTGCGGCACACGCTCGAGTCGTGCCCGGCTTGGGCCGAGCAGCGCCGTGAACTCGTCGCGGAAATAGGGGGGGACCTCTCGCTGCCGAGCGTCGTCAGAGCGATGCTTGGCAGTGACAGGAATTGGGCCGCGGTCGCTGCCTTCTGCGAGGAGGTTATCTCGCGGAAGGAAGCGGCGGAGAGGGCTAGGGAGGAGGATTCTTCCGCTGACCCAAACCGCCGCCAGCGACCGGGGCGGCGCAGGCGCAGATACTTGCGCCTCATGCCGCCCTAGCTGAGGCTGCGGGTGGATGGACTGGGGAACGTCCGCCACCCGCAAGGCCACCACCACCGAAGGAATGTAACATAGTTCCAGTGGCCCGCCAACAAAGGCGGAGAGACGGCACACGGCGGGTTTCTTTAGTGGGCGAGGGCCCCACACTACACTGTTCTTACACCGAAGGACTGGGTGTGCGTTTAGGTACTTTCTTTTCCGCCTCAACCCGAAAAAAAATCAAAAAGGACACGGCAGACGATGGTACTGCTTGGTACCTACTATCACCAGCAAAGTTTGGGTGATCGTCTTTTGTTGCTATACAGATAAAAAAATACAAAGTAACTTACAGTTAGTATAACTTTATAAGTTGTTTATTAAGCTTTTAAACTTACCTATATAGAAACCTCCCATTCAATATTAACAGAATCCATTAATATAGACTTATAGAGACATGTCAATTCTTCGTCCTAAATGATATTAATATTCTACAACGCATGAGCAGGAATTGATTTTCATTTTTATTGTGTCATCACCTCTTATTTATGTTACAGTAACTATAAATTAATTTAGGTGCTCAAATAGTAGCCGATGGTTGCCTGTGGATTCGTGCTTAGTGGTTCCCTCTAGATACGGAGGTTAAAATTATCATTTCGCTGGACGGAAGATTCGTTATCTTGTCTCATTTCTGTTTTCGTTCATTATCAGCTAATACACATGTTGATCTGTACCATTATTGCATTCAAAATGATTTGTAAATAAAGTAAGTGAAGTGTAATCCATCTATCAGCCTTTTAAAGTCCACTGCTGGACATAGGCCTCCCCTGAAGAACGCCACAACGAGCGGTCCCGTCATGGGGGATAATGCCGTAATCGCCACGCTTGGCAGGCGGGTTGGCGATCGCAGTGGATGTTGTTAATACTCGAGGGAGTGCTGCTGCCCACTCCCCAAGTATTCCCTCAGTCGGCTCTTACGACTCCCATGGGTAGATAGGGGTGGGACAATTCTAAAGCCAGCCCCACACGGCCAAAAAATAATGAATTAAGTGTAATAATAATATGAAACTGGTTGGGAATGCCTTCTATTCTCAACGATATTTGTGTAGTGTTGGTAACGTGACGATTTTGGAGTCAGTCCTCGCAGATTGCGTGTTGATTGCCTCTTGTATTTTAAGCTTGTAATGAACTGCCTCTGTGGTACAGTGGTAGTATGAGTGACTGCTGATTATGAGGGGTTCGATCCCCGGTTGCTATTGAGCTTTTTATTTAAAAGAAAAATTCTCAGTAGCAGCCCGGAGTTTGAAAATGTACCCGGTAGACGGCAATAGGCTCGTCCCCTATTACGCTATTATCCGCTTTTTTCCCGCGAGTATTCCTTACTTAAATATCTTTTACCCATTCTAGCTTATCATATAGATATTTAGGCCTTTTTTTTTAAACTATTTTATACACTAAACATGTTAAATGAATTTTCCTACGTGCTTCCATTTTCAAAAAGTCTATGTCATTTAAATATGGAGTAATATGAGAGCGCTTCAGCACATTAGAATAAAGACCTCACAGCCACCCTGACCAGTGGCTGCAGTCTCGACATACATAACGATAGATAAACCCTGTCGTTATGATATCAAAATGAATACCAGTCAAAAAAATACAAGGTAGATAATGGGAAGAATATCTTATAAAAATAGTGAGGTACTTATTACATATTTAATATAGTTCGTTTACTAGATATTAATCTATAATCTCCAAAAAGATCATTTATTTATTTTTATTTAGCTTGATAGGTTAATTTTATTAAATACCGACGATGTAGTTCGTGGAAAATAAACCATTAATATGGCAGCACTAGTGTTGACAGTTTCAAAGTCAAAGTAAGCCGTAGACTAGACAGAGGATATAAGTTCTTAGTCTGAGATATAACCATAGATTTAGGAGTATATCCTAAATCTATGATATAACCATTAAGGGATATAGACTTAGATGAAGGATATTATAGACAAGCTATCAGCGTATGCAGTGTCGAGATAGCAATAGATAACCGGAATAATTTTAAAATATAACTATGATTATAACTTTGTTGACTAAAAATGTACTACCTGTTTTAGCCGGATAAAAGAATGACAGGACAAAATAAATTGCAGTTATGCTTATATTTTGCTTAAAATGTATTAGAACATGTAATATTAGCGTATATAACGTAATTAATAAAGGTTTTTTTACGTCAATGCAAAAACAAGCTTACATACTGATGATGGGGACGGTTGGCCACCTTATTGTTTGGACCCAGTTCATTGGGTCCAAATACAACTAACGCATACGCGAAAAGGATAAATATACTTATACCTGTGTCTCTCTCACTCTTGGTAAAACCTAGTATGTGCATCCTTTTCTTCATCCTTAATGTCAAAATAGTAGCGAGTTTATATTATTCTTCGTCTAAGGATATAGATCATCGAGCTCGAGCTCAATGGTATAGATATAAACAATAGACACGTTCTCAGAGTATGCAGTGTGAAGATACGAGGCCTGATGCAAAATAGTTCGTCTAGTATGGAAAGTAGTGCAAAGCGTAAAATATAAAAAGTATTAATTTTAAATATTGGTAAAATAATTAAGAACGTTTAATAAAAAGTAAACCAGAATTTGAGGAACATTTTAAAGTTTATTTTAACATAACTGAAATTCTTTCATGACTTTACATAACATAAAAAATTTAAAAAAATATTCTAATAAACATAACGTAAAAGTATTCGTCTACCCTTGTCACTCACGCAAAATAGTTCGTCTACCACTTAGTTGTGTCGCCTTTGCTCTCAATGACAGCTTTAATGCGAAGAGGCATGGTTGCAACCAACGCTGCACACTCCTCAGGCGTAATTGACTCCCAGACAGTCAAGAGTTTAGCCTTTAAGTCGCTCTTCGATCTTGATGGATTTTTACGGAGAACTTTTTTCATTTTCCACCATAGGGTTTCGATCGGCGTCAAGACCGGGCTGTTAGATGGCCATTCGATTGGAGGGATGCTTTTCGCCAGTAGCCACGTCTTCGTTGTCCTTGCAGTATGGCAGTAAGCACCATCCTGTTGAAAAATGAAGGAATCTTGATGCTTAAGTGACGGAATAGAGGGCAGTAAATTATCTTCCAAAAGGTTTTGATACCTTGCAGCATTGATAGAACCATCCACAAACTGCATACCACCAACACCTTGTGCAGACATGCAGCCCCATATCATAAGAGACGCCGGAAACTTCACTTTGCGTTTGAGACAATCAGTATGAAATGCCTCATTTTTGTTCCGAATCACTTTTTTCCTTTCATCGCCGACTGTCACTTCAAATTTGGACTCGTCACTCCAAATGATACTACGCCACTGATCAGAAGTCCAATTTAAATGATCACGAGCAAACTTCAACCTCTTTTTCTTTTGTACAGCATTCCAGTGGTTTCTCCTTAGCGGTGTAAAATTCGTAACCCATTCTTTTTAGGACTCTTTTGCAAGTATCAACTGAGACGTCTTTGTGAATCATGTCCTTCCATTGCCGTGAGTTCTCCAGTTCGAGCACGACGATTATTTTTGATAATTTTCTCCAGGATTCTGTTTTCTACTGCACTTGTGATGCGTGGTCGACCAGTTTTCTTCAAACAAGAAGTCGTTCTATTCTTTTTATAGTGCTGAATGATAGATTGGACTGTAGACCTGGGAAGTATCAAGTCTTTAGATATTTGGTAACTTGATTTGCCAGCATCGACCCCACAAACTATTCGCTTTCGAAGCTCTTCATACACAGGTTTGCCACAACCCATTGTTATTTGAAAACTAATGAAAAAATCTGAAATTTTCAGAATTTATACTGTCTCACTTGACAGATGACACAGAATTACTTTTACAAATTTAAAATTATGCAACATAATTATACACAAAAGGAATAATCTTATTTAACTCACCAATAGACGAAATCTTTTGCATCGATTAACAATTAGACGAACTATTTTGCTTATAACTTCTTCTAATTTAAAACAGGATATGTATAAATTTAAAAAGCTAAAATAGTTTATTGGTTCATAATTAAAAAATGGCATAAGTAACGCGACATGTGATAGTAGAACAGCTTAATATTTTATATAGATATACAAAAATAATGAAGTTAGAAAAAATCTCACAGAGAAAATTTCACACTAGACGAACTATTTTGCATCGGGGCTCGTAGTTGGACATATGATAACCGGAATAATTTTAGAAGATAACTATGATTATAACTTTGTACACTAAAAATGCACCACCTATTTTAGCCGAATACCGAAAATGCCGAAGCTACAAAAGAAATTACAGTTATGCTTTTATTTTACCTAAAATGTATTAGAACGTGTAATATTAGCGTATATAACGTGATTGACGAACATTTTTTTTACGCAAATACAAAAACAAGCTTATATAATGGGGAGAGTTAGCCACCTTATTATTGGGACCCAGTTGGTTTCAAATTATATTGTATGCCACTCATCTGCGTTTTCGTAGAAAATCCTTAAAGCCGTTGTCTTTGAAGGGTGGACTGAAAATTTCAAGAAATTTCTCGACATAAATATTATTATATTATTTGGTACCTATTAGTGTATATTAAACACAAAGTGAAAAATGTGAAATCGAAAATAACAGTCACGAGCAGGGTTCGAACCTGCATCTCCTGGATACCGTCCAGATGCTGAATATTTATAGGGTTTGCGTCATTATTAGGTAAAATCTTAATTGTAAAATTAAGTTTACCTGGTCGGTATAATGTATGAAAATACTTCCAACAGATGGTGCAGGCGTCACCCAAAGACGTTAAGTATGAAAGTGTTATCGAAATTAGCAGTCAGGAGCAAGGGTCACGATTGCTGAATTGGCAAAGCATCTGGACGGTATCCAGGAGATGCAGGTCCGAATCCTGCTCGTGACTGTTATTTTCGATTTCACATTTTTCACTTTGTGTTTAATGTATGTTGCTAAGCATGTCAAATGCTAAAAATATATATAAAAATATCTAAATATTTATAGGGTTTGCGTCATTATTAGGTAAAATCTTAATTGTAAAATTAAGTTTACCTGGTCGGTATAATGTATGAAAATACTTCCGACAGATGGTGCAGGCGTCACCCAAAGACGTTAAGTATGAAAGTGTTATCGAAATTAGCAGTCAGGAGCAAGGGTAACGATGGCTGAATTGGCAAAGCATCTGGACGGTATCCAGGAGATGCAGGTTCGAATCCTGCTCGTGACTGTTATTTTCGATTTCACATTCGTGTTTAATGTATGTTGCTAAGCATGTCAAATTATAAAAATATCTAAAGTGTATGTTATCAACAGTTTTTCTGATTATCGGGCAGTCCCAAGGGCTCGATAAGTTATCAATCGAAATCGTTAATTTGACAGTTGTGTTCGATAATATAGCAAAAACAATTGATATTTTAAACTGACAGACTACGAAAAATCTATTCAGCGTGTAATAATAACTACGTTTGATATCAGAGCTACATTATCGCTATCAATATCCAAATGTAACAGCACAAGTAATTTTGGAAATTATCAATTAAAAAAAATCATATTAAATATTAATTCATTAATATTTGTAAAATTAAATCGATTTATTACCTCTGACATTCTGCGTGCAGCGTTGTATATACGCGCGGCTCCTTTGTGTTCGGAGAGCACCGCTAGTATTTCAGCGAACCAACTATGCCTACACTAAGGGTCATGACCTTGTCACGTGTGACTAGATTTTTTAAATTTCATCACCTTACTAGACGATTTTTTGTAACTTTTAATTTGGTGTGTCTGATAATACCACACACAATAATACTAATTTATTATCACATCAACTTGACTGTTACGGAGATGTTGTTCAATGTGCCCGCCTTGTAAGTCTACGCATTTTTCGCATCGTTTACGAATGTTTTCACAAACATGTTGTAGCATTGATGTATCGAATTTAATTAGGTCAAACGCCGAAACTATCCGTAAACGCATTTCGTCCTCAGTATCGCATGTTTTTCTAAATACAGACTGCTTGATGGTACCCCAGAGAAAAAAATCCAATCAAGTGAGATCAGGTGACCGCGCTGGCCAATTAACTGGTCCACCACGGCCAATCCACCTTTCCCGATATATCTAAATAGTCTCTCATAGTCCGGGAAAAGTGCGGTGGCGCGCTGTCGTGTTGAAACCACATACGACACACAAGATCGAGAATTAACTCATCAAGTTCTTCACTGAATTCTTCTCGCAAGAAACGAAATTAGTTGCTACCACTCATGGTTATTTCTAGAAAATAAGGTCCAATAACCTTATTATCAATAATTCCCGCCCAAACATTTATCTTCCATCGATGTTGGAAGTGACTGGGTTTTATACAATGAGGATTAATGGTAGACCATACGTGTTCATGGTGTGCATTAAAGATTCCTGTTTTAACGAAGGAGCACTCATCAATGAACAGTATGTGGTTCAAAAAATCTCAATCTTCTTGAACTTTATCTAAGATCCATCTGCTGTACTCCATTCTAAGCTTATAGTCGGTAGGAAGTAGAGACTGAACTCGAAGATAGTGATATGGGTGCTTGCCATCATCTTTGAGTGCTTGCCAAACGCACATGTGTTTTACACCAAGCTGGCGTCCTACTGAACGCGTGCTTCACGTGGAATCTTCCCCAAATATATCCAAGATTTGTTCTTCGACTTTGTCATGCAGTCTTGGCCTTCCTGCGTCAATACGCTATTGTTTATGACCGTGCACACTGCCAGTATTGTACATGCGTACGTGTAAATGCTGAAATGCCATCGCTAATGGCAATGCAATGTTCCGTGGAACATTGAAGAGTTCCTCGTAAATTCTGCGCGCCTCTGCATAATTGCAGTCACATTTTCCAAGACATATTTACTTATTAAAATACTCCTCGATTGAATACGACATCTCGTAAAACACAATTCACTCACGGTATATATTACGTGAAAATATGGACAGCCATTTGAAAGAAATCTGCGCGGGAGACTAAGGGGTAAGGAGCGGCTTATAAAAGGAATAGGTACAATAGCGACTCGTGCGACAGGCGGCAACATCGTTTGATATTTTTTCCGATTTCTATATTTTTAATTTTTCGAAGACTGGCGGCATAAATTATATCTATTTATGGATTGACAAGTACTTGTAAATATAGGAGCTAACAACATTTTTTGGGTCAGTGGCGCGCGAGCCGTCGTAGCGAGTGCACGCGTACAGTCAGCGCGCAGTTACGGTTCTCGCGTGATATTGTTACATATCTACCCGCTTAGTTATTATGTTGTATTTAAATGGGTGAAACACGAGAGAATATATACATTTGTTATACTAGTAGTAGTGACGTGATGGAGAAAGAAACAAACCTAGGATGAAGGATAAAAATAGGAGGTGAAAAGGATCAACAAATTAGCGTGAGATCAACTGAAGGGATAAGTACGAGTGAGAACATTACAAGCGAGCGTCAAGCAGAGAAGAGATGTCGTCAAGATGATGATGAGGAATTGGTGAACAACGAAGGATTTGTGACGGTAATGCGAGGGCATAAGAGGCCTGCTAGGAGAAGCTCAAAGGAGCTTAATCCATTGAATGAGAATAGTCAGGATACGGGGCTTGAAGCATGTATTGTCTCCGTGACGAGCAAAGAAGTATTGCCAAAACAATTTGGTATGGCAAAACTTTTGCGATCGGCTGGTATACAAAATTTTACAAAAAATACATATAAAGGAGCATATAAGACTTTAATTCATTTTGAAAATAGAGCAAGTGCATTACAATTAATTGGATGTGAAAAAATAAAACAGTTGGAATATCGTACTCAAATTATAGACGATTATAACATGAGCTACGGAATTATAAAACAGGTAGATTTGGAGATGGATGAAAAGGAGATTATTGAAAATCTGAAATGTGAGTTCGAAATACTATCAATAAGAAGACTTAAGAGACAAAACAGTGACGGTGAATGGGTAAATTCAGAGACAATCCGGGTATGCTTCAAGAGCACAATTTTGCCAGCATACGTAACTGGATATGGTTGTCGCTTTAGAGTCGAAATTTTTACGTTTCCAGTGACCCAATGTTCAGCCTGCTGGAAATATGGTCACCTTTTCCGCTCATGTCCAAACAAAAAACCGATTTGTCCTAAATATGGAAGTAATCACGCTAATTGCGATACTACAACTTTCACCTGTGTTAACTGTAAAGGTTCACATATGGCATTATTTAAAAAGTGCCCGGTATTCTTGAGAGAGAACGATAAAAGAAACATCATGTCGCAAGAAAACTGTATGTACCAGAAATCACGAGAAATATATAATCAAAAGGTCGACGAACAGAAAACTTCAAGCTGTGTAAACCAGCAGAATAACGACATTGCAAAAAATTGTTTACAAGCCAAAGACGCTACCAAACAATCTTATGCCCATATAAACACTACTGAAGCTACCATTCACAATGAGATATCTATATCAAACTGTTCTACGGACGTAGACGAATTAAATAGACGTGATGGCCAACCAAAACACAGGAAAAAGAAGAAAACGAAGAAAAGTTATTCTGAAAAATACCTATCATAAGAGAGTATAAATGAAAAGCAAGCTGCAAGTTCTTCGAAAGGAAAAGCAAAAATAGTGAGAGGACTTTTGATACTAGTCTATTGTATATTTTTAAGCAGATTTAAGAAGTCTATTCATCAGATCATAATTTAGATACTAAAATAAAGAGGTTGGGTAAATTTTTGATGGACATATGTGTAGCATTAATTATTAAAGTAGTTAAAAATAGCGATATGTGTGGTAACTTAGTAACTATGTTCATAAATGGCTAATGATTCCGTTAAACAATTGATAAATATGCTACAATGGAATGCACAAAGTCTACGACCTAAACTTACTGAGTTCGAACTGTTGCTTTGCCAAGAAAAAATACATATGGCATTTGTTGGTATCTTCCTGGATATTACAGAAGCATTTGACACTGTTCTCGATCGATACTGTTAAAAAAACTGGAGAGGGCTGGAATTAGGGGTCTTGCGCTAAGTATAGGAGAAGTGTAAGTATAGGAGACAATGCTAGTAATTATGCAGAGATTTCTTATGGAGTACCCCAAGGTAGTGTGCTTGGTCTATATTAATGATCTATGCACTTTGAAACTCCCTAATGCTAGTATTTTTACTT
Source organism: Leucoma salicis (assembly GCA_948253155.1). NCBI lineage: Eukaryota > Metazoa > Arthropoda > Insecta > Lepidoptera > Erebidae > Leucoma > Leucoma salicis. The sequence goes on from OX411803.1 coordinate 18,481,591, forward strand.
TCGCGGATGATACAGCCATAGTTTTTTCTGCTGACACTTGGAGTAGGGTCATTTGTATGGCCCAAGATGGAACTAGAGAGATAATAAGCTGGCTGCAAAAAAAAACTATTAACGGTAAACGCAACTAAATCAAAAATGATTGCATTTCGAATATCAAATCGATCTGCTCCTGAGCAAGCACTACAAATTAAATTTCATGCGTGTGACCCTAAGCTTGAACCAAGTTGCCCATGTGCTCTCATTGAACAGGTTTCCCATGTCAAGTACTTGGGAGTACTGATTGATGAGCGGCTTACATGGAAACCACAAATAAATGCACTTACAACTCGTATTAGGAAGATGTCTCATATATTTAAGAAATTGCAGTCTATCGCCGAACCCGATCTAATCCGAATAGTATATTTGAGTCTTTGTCAAACAATATTAAGTTATTGCATAGTGGTTTGGGGAGTTGCAAATAAAACATTTTTGCTTAAACTGGAGGGAGCACAAAGATGCATACTAAAAATAGCATACAAAAAACCTTGGCGTTACTCTACAGATGCCTTGTACTCAGACTGTAATCTTCTCCGTGTGAGACAGCTGTTTATTTCATCGACACTATTACGATTTCATAAAAAAGCCAAGACTCTGGCTCGTACGTCTTGTAGAGCTCTGAAATGGAACAGTCCAAGAGAACGTACTTCTTTTGCACGCAGATGTTATTCTTTTCTCGGGCCTTACCTATATAGTAAATTTTATAAAACTGACAAAGATGTAATTCATAGCACCTCTTTTCATTGTAAGCTTGCAATATTTAGATGGTTAAGACTTAAAAATTATGAAGTAACCGAAAATGTAATACTTACTGGATTATAACGCATAGATTCAGACACACAGTCTTAACAACACACACGCATGCACTATATACACACACACACACACACACACACACACACACACATGCACTCACACAAATAAACACACACATTATGATCATAAGTATCTTTGTAAAACATAGTTATAATTACTTTGTAACTTGGGAAGAGACTGGCCCTCACGATACAGGGAATCCTAGTGTGGGGTAGAGAGACATTATTGATAGCTTATCTGCTAATAACTATGTAAATTAATTTGTAATGTAAAATTTTGGTACTCATGTTGGTTCAATAAAGATTATTATTATTAAAATTTAAGAAAAAAATCCTAAAATCCTATCGTGGCGCCACCTACCGGGTCCAAATGGGAATCTAACCCATCCCGGTACTTATACAAGCATACACAAAAAAAATCGTCAAGATCGGTCCAACGGTTTAGGAGGAGTTTGGAGCAATTATTAACACACGGACACAAGAAATATATAGGTTTAACTAGCTGACCCGGCAAACGTTGTTTTGCCATGTATATTATTTCTAGGAAACATTTTTTAGTTCAATAAAAATAACTATCTACTACTCGTATAAGTGTGCGGGGATTTACTTATAATCGAAAGCGTTGTAGACAATGAAAGTATGCTTTATTTAGGATGTACTTTATTCCCAAATAAATTTTTATTCATCCATCCATCAGCCTTTCAACGTCCACTGCTGGACATAGGCCTCCCCAAGAGAACGCCACAATGAGTGGTCCTGCACCGACTGCATCCAACGGTTTTCCGCGGCTTTGACCAGGTCATTGGTCCATCTACGCTGGCCGTCCTACGCTGCATCATCTGATACGTGGTCGCCACTGGAGAACCTTTTTTCCCTGCTGATGCGAAAATTTTCCGACTCACCTCATGCAACTGGGGATCCCAAGAGAGGTTTTTGTCAATTAGATTCTTCACTTTATCGCTTAAAGGTATTATTGCGCCATCAAGTTTTAATTCCGTAACAGGGTGAATCACTGGATTCACCCTGTTACGGAATACTGATTGGTGACATCTTCTGACATGCCTTTTACGCCGTATTTTAAATCAAATCAAGTTTTTGTCCATTTAGGTGCGTGCGAGGACTGAGGACTTGGTAGAAACATACAAAAATCGCTAGAATTTTTTTTATGCAATGCATTCTAGTTTCCAGAACAAAAAATTGCGTCCTTCCTTAAATTTTTATTAATTGTAAAAAATATTTATTAAAATTGTCTTCAAATAAATTTAATTATTAATAATTAATAAATCCTTCTATCAGTGTATTGGTGAAAAACAGTGAATTAATATTATATTCGTTTGCTTATTATTTGTCTTACTTTCACAATAATAAAACAGATATAATTATTTATTAAACACGCACACGGTTTCGTTTTGATTTAAAACTATTTCCAAAAAATGTTAAGTACAATATATACAGGGACGGTAATGGCCGCTGTTGGCGGGAGCTCACAACACGTGTTTTTTTACATGAGGTCACTTAATTAACTAATAGTTAAAACTGTCTTTATCAGTTATTAATAAATTTCTAATAAATAATTATTGCACTGGAAATTAATAATAAATTTACGATGAGAGTAAAATTAACATGAGAGTTGCACAGCAAAATTAAAATAATACGTATAACAGTTCACTGCTACGATCGACACACAAAAAAAAAATGGTCGAAAACTGTATAGTGAGTAAGACAGGAGACCGGCTTCGTTCTCATCCTTACTCCGTGATGTTTGCTGGATGAGAGATGACAACGGTAGACATGTAGCGGGGATAACTGATCGATTGATAGTTGATCAGTTATCGACCGGTGAAGGCGGAAGATCAAATTGAATTGGGAAAAAAATCATAAATAAAGGAAATTATTTTGCCGCGTGGGGCCGGCTTTAGAATTGTCCCACCCCTCTCTACCCACGGGAGTCGTAAGGACCGACTGAGGGAATACCGGGGAAGTGGGCAGCAGCACTCCCTCGAGTATTAACAACATCCACTGCGATCGTCAACCCGCCAAGCGTGGCGATTACGGCATTATCCCCCATGACGGGACCGCTGGTTGTGGCGTTCTCTTGGGGAGGCCTATGTCCAGCAGTGGACGTTGAAAGGCTGATGGATGAATGGATTAAAAATAAAAACAAATAAAAATCGCGATGGAAAAATAGGGGTTGATCGTAGAGGGGTGAAAAATTTAGATTACCTAATACAAAATTTAATATAGTATCTTTATTAAAAATCTTGACAAAAAAATTAAAGTTTATAATTAACAAATAAAAATAGGGGTTGATCGTAGAGGGTTGAAAATTTAGGGTTGTATGTAAGTATTTTTTAAAGTTGTATCAGAAAAAAAAATTAAAAATAAAATTTAGGGGTGGACTACCCTTAACGTTTAGAGGGATGAAAAATAGATGTTGTCCGATTCTCAGACCTACCTAATATGCACACAAAATTTCATGAGAATTGGTTAAGCCGTTCCGGAGGGGTTTAACTACAAACACCGCGACACGAGAATTTTATATATTAGATGGGTATAATGGTATAATAGATATAAATAAGTATAATACGTTTGATTTATAAGTAATTGTAGCACACCTATAAGTGCATTAGAACAAAAATTGCAATGCAAGAAGGCTGTAAAACATTACACTCTAAAAAAGCAAATATTTTGACAAGATAAAATCTATCAAAATTACTGTCAAATCCAATTTCTTCCGAAGTGTGCGTTCTTTGGTATATTAGAACCAAAGAAAGCTTTATCAAAATTTTAGTAGAATTTAATTAAATTTTAGTAAAATTCCGTGATTAAGTATGGAAAATGGAGGCAAAAGTGGAAAAGCCTCCTCCTAAAGCTAAAAAACCTTACGAAGAGATTACTGCTGTGTTTAACGGGAATGAGGTTAGAAATATTACTACATATATTTTTTTTAACAAAATAGTAAGTACTTATTTATTTTTAGTACCGTACGCGAAAGTAAGGGGACCATCGGTCAGAGAATTAGAATGTACCTAATACGCAATACGCAATTAAATTAATTGTACCGTTCAATAGGTTCTTTATCATAGAACAAAACTTTCCTTGCAAACGTGGTTGTTTTTTTTTTATAATCAATAAATCCCTGACGTAACACTACATGCACTACTTTGATCGGTGTGGTGACGGACTAAGAATATAAGTGTAATTAACTTAATAATAAGTGTCACCACCCCATCCTTTCCCACGGGTGTCGTACAAGGCGACTAAGAGAAGTAAGCAATTATCACCCATTGCATTACCTACTGGTGGTAGGGCTGGGTATCAAGTGAGAGTACTCACTTGCTATCGGGCCCGAACGGGTCGGTACCACCAAGTGCGTACTGACAAGTCTCTCCTGTGTGACCGGTCATAAAGCACGTGAGTGTGTTTTAGCTGTAGCAGAAGATAACCGTTTATTTTTTCATTTTTCATATCTGTGAAATTAAATGGTACGCAGCGGCTTGAAAATGCTCTCGGTATAATTGAGTTCAAGAGCAGCGATTATCATTTTCCATCAGGCGGACCGTGGCTCGTCATCATAAGCAATAAATAAGAAAAAAACCTACATAACAAAGGTATTTTTTTTTGTTGCATGTTGTGGCAAACGAGCCACGGCCCATCTGATGGTAAATGGTAACCGTCGCCCATGGACTCGACTATACCGAGAGCATTGTCTTGACAATACTCTCGGTATAGTCGAGTCCATGGTCAAGCCGCTGCTCACCAATTCATTTCACAGATATGAAATGAAATATAAACGGCTATCTCCTGCTACAGCCAAAACGCAACGATGTGTTTAATGGCCGGTCACACGGGAGATGGTGGTATCAACCCACTCGGGCCAGATACCAAGTGAGTACTCCCACATGGTACCCAGCCCTACCACCAGTCGTGCAGTGCATGATAATTGCTTACTTCCCTTAGTCGCCTCATACGACACCCGTGGGAAAGAATGGGGTGGTGACACTTGTATTATTAGCCCGTCACCACTCGAACATAGGAAGAAATGGAACCACTATGACAGGAATACTTATTCCATTAGATTGTCATGCGTAGAATTAACAGGTGGTCCTGATTTCTCTCTGCCGACGTATCGAAAGGCCATCCCATCGAACCAGATACAGATCCGCATCCCGATGAAAGTGAGAGAAAAATACACTTATGTTTGCGCACATGCAAACACAAGTGTATTTTTTCGGTACTGGTGGTAGGGCTGGGTACCAAGTGGGAGTACTCACTTGGTAACCGGCCCGAGCGAATTGGTACCACCATTTCCCGTGTGACCGGCCATGAAGCACATCGTTGCGTTTTGGCTGTAGCAGGAGATAACCGTTTATATTTCATTTCATCTGTGAAATGAATTGGTAAGCAGCGGCTTGACAATACTCTCGGTATAGTCGAGTCCATGGGCGACGGTTACCATTTACCATCAGATGGACCGAGGCTCGTCTGCCATTACATGCAATAAAAAAAAAATAAAAAAAATGCTCGTGCACCGCGAAAAAAGCACGCGCTCTAGATACCGATTGCAATCGACTATAACAAGTTGTGGTCTTCACTCATTTAAAACAAACGTTGCGATTTCTTTGTTTCAGCAGGAACTGATATAATAGTACAGGAGCCGCCGCTATTTTTTTAAGTGATTAATAACAGGTCAATCTTTGTGAATAGGTTCCGTTCGACGCAACGCCCAAGTTTTTCTCTGTGAAAAAACTCGATAGAGGTAGCTAATAAAGAGCGCAGGTATAAAACATTGCGATTTGGTGAGGTGTCGAAATTGTCTGACTAACAGTAAGTTTAAATGTTAAGATAATTGGATAATAAACTCGGAATAACAATTATCCTACAAAATAGGTAGTTTGACTGGAGCTTGCACCACTACAAATATAGAGAGACAAATATAAAAAAAGAGGTCATTCAAATTATTAACCATCTGATTTTTTGAATGCAGCTTTGTAAATATTTGTATAATGAAATGGCTATATAGTCCTACAAATGTAGTAGTACTTTTTCTTCTGTCCCACGCTTGGAAGTTGTCGAATTCACGGACACTTAATAGCTACATCTTACAAGATTTTTCACTGAGAAAAGTTTTAGTGTCTTATCGAACGGAGCCTACTCACAAATATTCAGCCTGTTATTAATCACTAAAAAAATAGGTGGCGGCTCCTGGACCATAAGATTGATACAAAAAAAATCTGTCAGTACAATACATCAAGTCACATATAGTTTTATAAGATTTGCAACGTTACAGGTAAAGATTCGGGTACCAAAGAGCACTTCGAAGCCGCCAAAACTCACGTCATCACAACTGAAACTGCAGCAAAACTGCACTTGTGAAGATGATGATTCTATATGCTCTGAGACGTGTGGCATGATCGATGGTGACAGCACTAGGAATAGACTCGATTTACAGGTAGTATTATACCTATGTATGTGATCTTGATATTGGGGAGGCCTAGGGCCAGCAGTCGACGACAAAAGGTGATGGATGACGTGATAGCTAGTTAGATTTAATTATTCTATACTACTGAAACTCACAACAGAAATTGAGAATTTGGCACGACTTATATATGAATTCTTCCTAAGTATAATACTTACTTACTTATCATCACGCCATCTCCCTTACTGGGTAGACAGAGAGAACAGAGTGCCAATATGCTCTATTCTTGCATATTTTGTCCGTGTGGTGACGGATTAAGAATACAAGTTTCCCCACCCCATTCTTTCCCACGGGTGTCGTATGAGGCGACTAAGGGAAGTAAGCAATTATCATCCATTGCATGACTGGTGGTAGGGCTGGGTACCAAGTGGGAGTACTCACTTGGTATCCGGCCCGAGCGGGTTGGTACCACCATCTCCCGTGTGACCGGCCATGAAGCACATCGTTGCGTTTTGTCTGTAGCAGTAGATAGCCGTTTATATTTCATTTCATCTGTGAAATGGATTGGTGAGCAGCGGCTTGACAATACTCTCGGTATAGTCGAGTCCATGGGCGAAGGTTACTATTTACCATCAGATAGACCGTGGCTCGTCTGCAACTACATGCAATAAAAAAAAATATATCTCTCGCTTCCTCAACATTCATAACACTCTTCATATACGCTCACCGCTTTCGGAGAGTCCTAACTCCGCCTCCAATACATAACCGATTTGGTCTAGGTAGGATAGTCTCGGTCTCTCTCTGTAGCTACATAAGATTATCCACAGAGATCGGATTTCCACCGCATTGATTTTACTCTCATGCTGCTTTTTGCATACCGAACTCTCACTTCCATATAATAATGTTGGGACAAACACTGCGTTGTGTATTGTGACACGTGCCTACTGGTTGAGGTGGTGGAAGCCGAGAAGTTATTCCAAGGCTCCGTTTACTCTATTTCGCGCATTTACTCTTCTCTCTATAACAGTGGTGTACCTTCCATCCCGACTACATCCACATCCAAGATACACATAATTATTCATCTATTTGTTCTAGCACACCATTGCCTAATGTTACTTTATTATTTGTTCTGACTTCTTCTCGTTAAAATAACTTATACTACTTTCTCGTAATATTAGTCTTGTACGTTGCCTTGTGACGTTGTATTTTGGTGCGCGAATTTGTCGTATTTCAGATTGTGCATAATTTTTTCCTGTTTACCGTGCTTGGTTTTAACTTTTCCTGGAATCCAAGTACGTTCTCTGGGATATGTTGTTTCTAGAACTCAGATATTTACCTATTGGATAATATTAACACGTACATAATCAAGTAGGTATACACATTATTTGTGTAAATAAATTATTTTGAAGTAGGACATAAGTATTTTCATGGTAATTTTTCTTAATATTCCGGTTAGACCAGATTTATAACAAGTAAAACCACTATATTCTATTGATTATGTTACCAAATGTGACACATTGAGGCGGTCGTATTCCTAAAAAAAAATGAAAACAACTCAACACAAAGGTGTGTTGAAAATTAATAAACATTATCTTTATTCATGCGAATGATAGTCTTATTATTTTGTTAATATACCAGAAAATTAGATACAGTAATATTTTGAAAGTTTAGCATCCCGCGAAATTTATAGACAATCTACCTTTATAAACTAAACTTACGTTCGAAATTTCAGCTTTTATAGTGCTTAGTAGCTGTGAATATACTACTCTACATATATATTAATAATATTTTAGAAAATTAATTGCAATTTAGGTTTGGAAGCGTTTTTTATTGTCAGACGGGTCATCGGTCTGCTACCTGATTGTCCGACTGCTTACCTGGTAATCGGCGTTAAAGCGAAGTCACCGCATGAAGGACATGCTGAAGTAAGAAGTCCATTTCGGAGCCAACACTGTGCTGAAAACGGACTGTCTTTATTGAGATTGATTTGAGTAATAAGGATAAACCCTGCGGTGTACCTCCTCAAATAGGTGCTTAGGGAGATCATTTAGGACCCAAAATGTCTTTGCCACCCGAAGTCGTCGAGAAAAGGTCTCAGATGTACAAGTTACCGCGTGATGTTTTCCTTCACCAGGCAGTTATAATTTGCCACCAAAATACCCACATAATCTCTTCTTGACACTTCCTAAGGGTTGAACCTAAAATCTCTGATTAAGCAGCCCTTGGTCCCAATTATTAAACACTTAATATATCCCACCTATTGGACAGCGTAGAGTGGTACGGCCTCCCACCAGATAGATCTGGTCAAAGCCGCAGGTAGCCGTTGGATGCGACTCGCGAATCAGTACAGGACCGCTCGTTATGGCGCTCTCTTAGGGAGGCATATGTCCAGCTGTGGAAGTCAAAAAGCTGATGGATGGATGGATATAATATACTAATTCATTTCATTATTAACATATTATTAAATATGTAAACCTAAAAACAAATTTCGATACAAGTTGCTATTACATTTGTCTTTATGCAGATATAGCTTGATAAAAGTAATTTATGTGTAGATACCGGACGACATTTGCGAATCGCTTACAAACAGGACTGCCTTGAACTCGGAACTAGTTTACACAGCGAACAACGCCCACAATACACTTTGCAACATTTGCAATGTTACGCCGAAGGATGCACCGAAGGGTGTTCAAGCACAGAAAGTCCTTCACCCAGATAAAGATGTTTTTATCCTGAAGATCGGCAAGCAGACCGATGAACCCAACCGCACTGGGAACATTGAGGTATCGTAGACTACAATTTATTTTAGACAGGGTTAGCTAATCATTAACCATCTAAATAGCCAGTGTAAGCCCAATTTATAAACAAGCATTCATGATCACGGGTGGACTTAGATTTTAGAAGTCTGTAAAGTATTCGAAACGGTATAATATAAAATCAAGCAAACGCGATAGATTCCGTAAACGTAGTTATTTTTGTTAAGGGGGAAAAAATGTACCTAACAGCACACCCCGCCGGCAACGAACAGGGTAGTGTGAAGCCCTCACCCACTAAATAAACTCACCGTGTGCCGTCTCTCCACCTGTTTTGCCATAATTATGCAACGCCCCTCCCTCTAACTAAATGTTCCATCAATTAAGGCATGCCAACAACAGAATATTAACTCTTCCTACGTTGTAAGCGCACAAACTGAATGCCTCAACCATTGCCCGTCCACCAAAAGGTGTCATAAATATGTCACATTTTTAATTACTTATTTACAGGTGGAATTGGTGACTCCTCGGGCGCCAGCAAAGTTAAAACCAGCGACACATAACTGCATGCAGATCCAATGTGAGGAAGAAGATTTACCGTGCTGTGTGCCATGCAGAACTTGTCGAGCAGTTGTGCATAAAAAAAGGAAACCTAAACGGAGGTGTTGTCATTGATTGAAACTTATTCTTTATAATCTACATAATAAAAATTGTTAAATATATAATATACTTGTACCAAATCTTTTACTCGGCTATTTAAATATGATACCGTATTGTGTAATTAATTTCAAAGCTAAAAGTCAAAGTTATTGATCCTAGAAACAGTGTAACTATCTGGTGATCTAGGACAAAGGTTGTCTCTGTTAAATGGCTGTTAACTGACGTAATTGTGTGCTCAATTTGGTTTATAGTTGTATAAACATTGAGCATTCTCACTTTTTAATATGCATTAAGTACTACCACTCTATAGTAGGTATTATACCAAATATGAATATTTAAAAACACTAGTTTACTAACACTTTCTTTATAATTAGCTACTATTTTTCCTAACTATTATAAAACTGTAACAGAGCAACTGTGTCTGTACATTTAAGATATTTGAGGAAAAAATACTCCATTAGGCTATATAGGCGTGCTTAAACACAAAACATTTGTTCATCATTTTTAGATTTTTTGTCTGTTTATCTGTTTGTTCGTTCGTGCATCATGCAAAAATACTAAACGGATATTGATGCAACTTTTTATATTTGATAGCTCTTGATTAGACTTAAAAACTGGTATACATTAATTTTATCCCGCTACTATGTCGAGAACCTAAGATATAACCTACAAACTAGCTTTAGGCTGCAGCGGAGTCGGGGGTAAAGGCTAGTATTCCATATATTAGATGATAGGAACTTCAATCGGGATGCGTAGATCTTAAAAAATAAAACATGAGCTAAATCGCGGCCAAAAATATGCAATCTTAAATTAAGATCGCGTCTTTAAAAATATACACTTACCGAGAACAATTTAAGATATTTATAAAGGAACGTACAATACAGGCAACAAGAAAATACCTGTGAATACAGATAGTACGTGAGTATTGCATCAGCTGGGATCGCATTTGAAATACGCTTGACACTGAACTCGGCGAAAACTAGAGCGATAATATTGTTGTACTAGTAATAATGTCTGGAGAAAAAGAAATGTCAAGTTGGCCATTATTAACCTTGAAGTAGCTTAGGTAACGGTCGGCCCACACATTTTATTTGTATGTAATGTGCAATCATTGACTTCTCTTACTTTTATCTATGTTGGGGCACATGAAAAGCTAGTAGGGAGACGATGTTGAGTGCTTAAAGATTATTCAAGAAGAATGTATATGTTTTCTAACGCGTTAATAGCGCTTCAGGAAACTCTCAATGTAAATTCAGTTAATCTATGGGTATTAACTTTATTATACGTCCATGATTAACCTATAATTTTACTTTCACTATCGCTACTATGTATTAGTGCAGTTGCTGGTACGAGTATGTACTACTATCGCGCAGTGGCGAAGAAACTAATCTACGTGTTTATTACTTAGAAATAGTTAATGTCCGAGAGCAACTGTAGTCTATTATTACACTAAAAAAATAACTGCCAATATTATTGATACAAAGGTGTTTGTTGGTTTGTCCTGTGTGTAACAACGAATATTCACATAAATTAGCAATATACTCTGTGATTTGATAAAAAAAAGAATCATTATTTTCAATCACATACATAGAACAAATGTAACACGAGTTTGTGAGTGAGCTGTTAGAATAATATAGTAATACTAGCTGTTACCCACGACTTCGTCCGTGAGTAATTTCATAAAATTAAATAAAGCAACCCTTGAAATTGTCGGTAATACAGTGCAACGGTATTACAGTACTCGGGGTTGGAACTTCATTACTGAAATGCTAGATGGCGTTGAAGTTGCTAGATTTTGAGATTTTGTGACAAACAATTTTTTTTATTTTTCGTATTTTTTTTAATAAAAAGTATCCTATGTTACTTCTAATACCTCCGAGAATATGTGTACAAAGTTTCATGATGATCGGTTAAGTAGTTTTCACGTGAAAGCGTAACAAACAAACTTACATTCACATTTATAATATTAGTATGAAGTATGATTATTACTATATTATTATAAGCTGATGACCTACATACATGACAAACTTTCAAACAAACTGTGATTAAAACATAAACACTGCACGTTTTACCCTATTTTTTACTACTCATAATCTTAATTTTTCACAATAAAATTGATTATTTGATAAGTAAATAATAATGTATTGGTCTTACTAAGTAGTTTTCAATAAATCACATAGATAGCGCTAATTTCAAAAACTAATAATGAGATTTTCATGTCTTATACGCCATCTAGCGTTAATTTTAAGAAGTACTTCTATATTGGTCTAAAAAAAATAGTTAAAGTAATTCTCACGAAATAAGGTATAGCGTAGCGCTGGTTTTAGAGTCGATCGTAAACATTCACTATTTTTTTGTTTATTTAATAACAATTAAACCACATCGAATCAGACCATGAAAAGTAATAGGGCTCTACTCGTGATTTTACTAATTAGTAAAAGAAAAAAAAGACTCGATTAGTAAAGTATTTTGGTCGTTATTGTGTTAACTTACATTACCTACAACAAACGGACGTCCAAGATTTGTCTTGGCTTAAAGCTTTTCAAACAGTTTTTTAACTAGTTTAAATAACAAAAATAACATCAAAAATATTATGAGTGTTAAAAATAGTGTTTTTCCTTGATATGTGTGTATTATTATTTTACAAGTGCAATATATAATAAATAGAGACATTTTAAGTTAGAAAAATCAGTTTTTCTCCGCGAAACGAGAATAGTACACACCTCAACGCTTCGCTTATGAGGCGTGCAATATTTCGTGTTCGGAGACGCTTTAGTAACCTAATAATATAACAAAACCCTCCAATGTCTTAAAGGTGCAGACATAGCTCTGTTACAGATTTACGATAGTACCGATATTTTGATCTGTATTTTAGCACTCGATATGCTCATCTACTTTAAAGAACAAATTATTTGTGAAAGTGGAAAAGAGTTGAAAAGAGAAGAGCTTAGTTAGCTAGAGCTTTAGGTCTAGAGCACTTCTGGATTGGAAGGGACGCAGGTTCGTATCCCGCTCGCACTAAACATCTCTTTTTACACATTGACAAATAATTTGTTCTTAGAAAGTAGCTGAGCATGTCAAGTACAAAAATACAGATCAAAAATACTTAAAATATTGTTCAATACTGATGGAGAAATTGACACATTTGATAGGTTGGTGTGTTGCCATTTGAATACAGCCGACCTTAGGTACTCCTGCAGTTGTGTTTCATATGGTGTGCGAGAGCGCCGAAATCCCAAACAACCTCCCCCTACTTACTCTCTCTTTTTAATTCTTCTTCTCTTTATAATCATTCCTCTCCCTACCGGGTTGGTTCTATAACTTCTTCCCTAGAGTTAGCGGCGCTAGAATGATAGCATTATATACAAATGTGTATAATTGATCGAAGACCACGCCAGTGAGATAGTCCGTATGATGAGTGAAAGAGAAGGCATATCTTAAAACTAACCTACCTGAAATTCTTTCTCATAAACGTTGCTAGCTCATATAAGATAATATCTATAAACATATTCACGTAAGTAGAGTGGTTATTTGAGTTAAATTTACTGGCCTTGTGCCAAGGTACATCGAACTAAGTGACGGATAATTATTTTGGGAATTTAATTATTATAATTAGTCAGTACAACTAGTTCACGAAACTAGTACAGTTTTTTATATCAGAGTCTCTGCATACTATCATAAACTGTCACAGAGCTACGTTTGTGTTTATTTATTTCTATAGTCGGAATTTTAATTCGATTCCAGATTTGACAATTTCAGTGTTGCAACGTTATGACAAGTACTAAATAGTGACGTTGCGAAATTATTCGATACGGAAATGGAATATTTCCGGATCGATTCCTCTCGTTTATAGTAGTATATCTAAACAACTACTACTTTAATAGAATCTAAGTATATCAGGAAATTAAATATTTCTGAACGGATAATTTATTTATGACGATTAGTTTTATTAAGGATCTAAGAGTTTTCTTTAATAATTGTGTGTGAAATAAATAAAAAAATGTGATCATGAAGGAACATGAGAAATAAAACAAATAGATGTATTATGGTAATATTTTATTTTATAAATCGCCACCGTCATCGCTATCGCTGTCACTTTCTGTAACATTTATTATAAATGTGTCTGTGATATTGTCAATTAACATACTTAGCCTACTCATTTTTTCCTCTTCTTTGACAACATGGGATACGCATTTAGACCATTCGGTAGCCGTAATTTTTTGAATGCCTTCCTCAAATAAATTTCTCACGTCTGTCAATTTGAAGGTTTTATTATTTTGAGCTACCTGCGCCCATATCAATTCGATAGGGTTCAGCTCGCAATGGTAAGGGGGCAGTCTTAAAACCGTGATCCCATGTTGTGCTGCCATTTCGTCTACAGCGTACTTATTAAAAGACTCGTTATGTGGAATCAGTTCTAAAGGCGTAGCTTTAACCATATCTGGTTCGTAATGAATATTTTTATTTAAAAGCCAGTCTTGAATTGCAGCTTTTTTCCGACTCATAATTTGGTGCCGTTTCCAATTTTCGGGAGTGGTAAGGTGCATTATCCATCACCACAATTGAGTTTGGTCTTAATTTTGGTAAGACTCCAGCGAACCACTCCTCAGAACAAACTGCATTCATCTCATCATGGTAATCTTCACAATTTTTCTTTGCTTCAAAAATCATGAGCCCCTCTTTCAGGAAGTGTTTTTCACTACTTATAGGGCTAATTATGAGACGTTTGCCTTTTCCAGATGGATTTTTTAATCCAGTGGTCAGTCCCTCCAAAAACGCTTGCCGAGATGATGTGACTTTCTTGTCCACCCAAGTTTTTTTTACAGTATGACCTAAAAATAAATATAGTACATGAACATTCAATATTACTATTCAATTTAATGTAAAATGTATATAAATTCAAAATGTTAGCCTTACCTGCGTTAACCCAAGTTTCATCTTGATAATATATATGTCTCCCTTCACGTCGAAATCGACATATAGATCGCAAGTAACGCTGGCGCCATGTTATTATATCATTTCGATCAATAAGTGTGCTCTTGCGTGACCGTGCAACAAATTTAAAATTAAGATGCTACAAAATTTTTCTAAGGGTGTCTTTGGAAACCTTGGGCATTTCTGGATCATCGTTCATCACTTGTAAAATTTAAAATAGTAAATTTTATAATAGTTTGGAATCATTAGTTATATATCAAAGATGTAGGTATAAAATAATACTGTCTGACTGATTGACTAACCTTTGCAATGGTTGGAGGTTCATTTCGGTAAAAGAACTGATGAACAATTCTTCGTATTGCGGAGAATGTAAATTCATCAATTTTATCTTTGAAACTTCGCTTAGGTCCAGTTTTTTTAGGAGGAGTTGGCGGCGCACCTTTATTTACTTCCTTGAAAACTTTACAAACAGAGCGTGAGGTTATCCCAATATGTCAGCAACTTTGCTCATACATTCATTTTCTTCCACAACTTCAAAGGCCTCCAATTGCGCAGAAGTTTCATTTTTCACGTACTTGTAGGCGTTGCGGATCATTACTTTTTCAGTAACAGTGAAAGCTTTTCGTGGACGTTTTTTTCTTGGGGACAAGAAAGCATCCACGTCTTTGTGTGATGTACTTGGCTGAGGATCCATTTTGATGGAAAACCAAAACAAATAGATTCACTCAAAGTTCACAAAAAACTATAAACGTAACAACAAACAACGTAACAAAACTTTAACAAAAACCCAACAAAATAACAAAATATCGATTCGCAATGAAACAAGATATTCGTGCAGTTAGACTGGGAGAATGAAGCCGAATGACAAGATAAACAAAATGGCGATAGCTGCACGAGCTCGCACGGGCTGCCAATACAGAAAACTATCTAGGCTCTTTTATTATAAGTTTTGTTTTTAATATAAAAAACAAAAATATTAACTTTTTATAAAATAAAGCAGCGGTTACTAATGAATAAATAATTAATATGAATAATTATGTATTTATTTAAATAAAAATCAATAATTTAGTCTTTAATTGGCACACCAATATTATGATTACATAAACATAAATCGTGATTGTTTATCGATTTTTGTGTTCATCACTACACTATTAATATGTGGTATCATTATTTTACAAAATGACAGTAGCTAATGTCAAATGTGGAATCGAATTATAATTCCGACTATATGTTCGCACATCACGCAGAAATTACTGGCCAGATTTTGATGAAACTTTTTTGTTTAATAGGTCTTGACTAACCTTAAAAACTGGTAACTAAGTATATGTTTTATCCCACTACTATATCGGAAACTTGAAATGTACCCCAAAAGATATTTATGAAATAGAACTACATTTACGGAAAGAATAGCGATAAATTTTGCAAAAAATCCATTTATTTCTAGTAAATTTTAATAAATAAATGTCATTATTAATAAATAAATGTTCATTCATTCATTTCATTTAAATAAATAAATATCGGAATGTATTTTATCAGAGATGCAAAGTTTTAAGTTTTTAACATTACCGACATAAATGTTTCTAAACCTTTTCAACTTTAGAAAATTGACTGTCCGATTATTTTTCTAAGTAGAGAAGGTAACTTCTTGACAACCAACCTGACCCAAGAGTCCCTGCCCACTTAGGGGAACATAGAGCAATGCCAAGGGGAGCGTAAAACGATTACATTTTCAAATAAATATAATTTGAAGCATAAATTGGTTCAGTCACTCAAGACGACAATTAAAAACGCGCGTCGTCTGTCGTTATTAAAACCACTTCGGATAAGTCATATCACAATCCAATATAGAGCGCGAACCCCCTCATTTCCAACTCCACCTCACATTTAAATACTTCAAAATACAATCAAAATACAATTGCGTACTGTGGGCGCCTCTTGAGACAATTATTTATGATGAAAAAATTGAATATCTATGTTTCACATTTATGTGTCAGCATTGTGCCCCACGATCTTTCTTATTTTCATACCTAAGACACCTTTTTTTATTTTTATTTTTTTTTTATTTTGGGTGGGCAAAAATGTCCTACCGCACACCCCGCTGCCCGGGGAGACAACGGGGTAGTGTGGGGCTCTCACCCACTAAAAACCCACCGTGCGCCTCCACCCGCCCTTGCTACGGCGGATCACGGGTACCACGTCGTTACGACCGCGATCCGCAGGCGGCAGCCCCTTCGGGCACCCCCTCTTGTGCGACGCCCTGCGCACGTGGGCGTCACACCTTCGCAGTAGGCTTCCGCGGACGGCAGGGTACTCCCCGACCCCACTGTCCGCAGCCTCGGCTAGGGCGGCGTCAGACATACCAACGCCCAGCCTATATTATATTGTAATTTTTTAATCATCTATATTGTAATTTTTTAATCATTTACCATAAAAAAAATATATTAAGCCATGGCGAAAAAGAACTTTTTAACTATTCAACAGGAATATATATATTTTTGTAATCTTCGACGGGGATATCAAAATCGTTGCTTATCCGCAACCAAGCGTCGTGTAATAGTTGCTTATACTTGTGCCTGGCATTCTTAGGATTCCATAATAGTGATTGCCTTTAGTAGGCTTCTAAAAAGCGTTAGAACACATCGTTGTCGCACGCAGAAAGCACGTCTTTACGCGAACGCAGTTACCGGGCAACTAACTAAGCAAACGAGTACCGTAGGTATTACATTCTCTTTGCAAACGAGTGTGTACAGGCGCGGTCTCATTATATCGTGAGACTCACGAGACCCTTTGCGAGTCAAAGCACAAAAAACCGTCTCTCTTGCGAGATATAGCGAGAGCCCCGAGATGAGACGAGGCTACCATGTACACACTCGCCCTCGGCCTGTCTCAGGGTGTCTCGACGAATGTGTACAGCCGCAGTAAGAGGATATTTTTCCGATCCGTTTTCTGTTCCACTATTGAAAGTCTCTTTTTGAGGTGAGAGGAATTAGGCCGTAGTCCAACACGTTAGTCCAGTGCGAGTTGGCAGCCTTTTTATGCCGTAAAAAAATAGCCCAGGCATGCAGGTTTACCAGTGAAGTAGTGTAACACAGTTCCTGTCATCCTTCAATACAGGCGGAGAGACAGCACTCAGCGGGTTTATTTAGTGGGTGAATACCCTTTCCTACCCTGTTCATTGCCCCGAAAGACGGGGTACGCGGTTAGGTACATTTCTTTCCGCCTTAACAAAAAATGGGAGGATAAGTCGCAAGTCCTTCTATTCGATGGGCCACAACGTCGGTCCCCTGCTGGCCCCTCGATCACGGTGATCGTGGTCCGAATCGAGATCCGGGCCAGGTCAAGTATCTGGGCCTGTTACTAGACGGGCGGTTGCACTTTTCTTCCGCTAGCTGTCACCAAGGCTTGTCGGCGTGGCGTCTGCCCTCAAACGGCTCATGCAGTACAAATATCTGTGTTCATCACACAAATAATTGTCCTAGTGCAAATCGAACCCACGACCTCGTGCACGGAAGTCGGTTACACTACCGACTACGTCAAGAGGCCCGTCAACCTATATAATTGGTAAAAAAATATACCTACACAATTTCTTAAATCTCGCAGTCAGATGTGGTATGAACCCTGGACTGGGAATCGAACTCGATACTACTCTTTGCAGTCCTCGGTTTTACAGCTATGCTATCAACGCACAAATGACTTAAAGAATAAATACACTAATTAAATTTTTAAAAAGCGAAAATGTTTTTTCTAATCAAATTGGTATTTCAGAGATAAGCGCGTTTAAACAAACGGAAAAAAAAGAACTAGCACTACAGTTTTATTACATTGGTATAGATTAATCGAATTTTAATATAATAATAACGAGTTGTATGAAAACTCCAACGGTAACTAATTATATATTATTGTGTTACCTGCATTAGTTTAAACGGTCAACCTCGTTTGCGGAAACAACGAATGCCGTCAGCGGAACTACAATGATAGGCAACGTAGCATTGTGAGTTTAGTTTAAATTACGATGGGGCTGGCATAATTTATGTTTTAAACCCCACAACAAATAAATAAAGATACAAAAAAAACGTGCTATTAAAGAACAATACCTATCAATAACTATTTTATACGGCTTTAGCGCATTAAGAGACACGTGATTTTTTTTTCCAAATTATTCTCTTTATACACTTGTGTAAACCTTATTAATTAAAAACTAATATTTTTATTTATTTTACGCATTGATTTTTAATTTGATCTATTATAAATTTATAAAATACGTGACATAATTATGTTTTTTATTCAAAGAAAAGAAACAAAATGTTGAACAACGGTTAGACTTCACCATCAGCAATAAAAACCCAATGGTAACCTAACTACCTTTATCCTTATATTGCGAATCAATAATATATTAAAAAACTGATGTAAGCATTGAGTATTTAAATATTTTGCAAACATTCGTTTCGGCTTAGCTCTGGTCATAAAAATGTGCGCTCCATGCAGTCCTTCAGCGATAACATTCGCTCTTCAAGTATGTTTAATAAAAGAAAACCTACACAACGCGTATACAATGGGATATATAATAATTGATTAACACATAAAATTCATGCCAGGCTTCTCATCCTTATATTCCTGAAGACTAAACATACATATAAACGTATCGCTTATATAAACCTGCAACCTTACTAACTTTAGTAATCTAATAGGGGGTGACTTTGGCCCAGTCACTGAGAATTTTGTCATATAAGAGTTCGGTACTTTACTTTAGCTTTTTCTCATAATGCTTAGAACTTTGAAGCTGGAATGAAGGCTATAAATATCACTAGCCCAATAAGGCAATATACAAATCATAAACGTGGGAAATCCCACTTTGCCAACAACAGCTCGAGCCGAGGTCCTTACCCCACAGGGGGTGCCCTCGGGTAGCGTTGCTTAAATGTTGGGTTGAGAGCCCTCTGCGCTCACCAATTGTCCGGGTAAGATTGTCATAGCCATCTGAGGCTAACAACCAATGTCACACAAAAAAAAGGCAATATCTACTTAATTAGAAGATTTATAGGTATATTGGTAGAGGCAACTAATGAAATAAGTCATTAAGTACAAAATACTTATTCATTTTGTGCATTAACATTTCTTAAAAAAACTAGACGTCGCGGGACGTCTAGTAGATGTGAAAACATCGAAATTACTTTGTAGAAATAAAATGATCATATCTTGACAAAGTACTCGTCAAGACGAATCAAATGATTCCAAACTCGATGGGGTTGCGTCGTTTCATTACAGAGTTACTGTGGTCACCTTCCAGCTCCATCATCAGACCCTGGATACCATCTAGACACAAAGTACTTAGCAAGATGAATCATACGACCCCGATGATGGAGCTGGAAGGTGGACTATAGAGTTCCTATGTCCACCTTCCAGCTCCATCATCAGATCAGCTCCATGCTATCATAATATTGCATTTTCACGTGATATATACACATGCGTGTAAAATTTCAGCTCAATCGGAAACCGGGAAGTGTGTCAAATTTAACTTGCAAGATATGAACGGGACAAGTACAATAAAAGCGTCGCCACGCTAACAGCCGATTTTACCCTCCCTCCGCATTAGATGTTTCATATCAAAAGTTAAAGATCATTAATGATTGTTCTTTTCAAACCAGTTATCTATTGAAGTACAAATTATTTGGGAATAAAGAAAAAGAGATTTTTAGTAGGAGCGGGAATCGAACCACGCATCTTTTCCAATCCGGGGAAGTGCTCTAAACCACTAAGCTATCCTACTGATCCTTCGATCATCCCAAATTCTTAATCACATTTGTCTTACGACTAACGCCATCTACCGGCAAGCATTACATGCATCCAATATAGTAAGTTTAATTTTGCAATTAAAATTCATACTATTTGACGGCGCAATTTTTTTCAAACATTTAAGATCTGTTTCTTTTAGCAATTGACATGCTCCGCTACTTTTTAAAGTACAAACTATTTGTGAACCACGCATCTTTTCCAATCCGGCGAAGTGCTCTAAACCACTAGGCTACCTATTCTTGCTCCTACTAAAAATCTCTTTTTTGTTATTCACAAATAATTTGTACTTTAAAAAGTAGCGGAGCATGTCAATTGCTAAAAGAAACAGATCTAAAAAGTTATCTACTGTTTTTATTTGTTGGTAGAACCCACAGAGCAATTTATTTGCTTTGTAGCAGGACTAACTATTTTGTTAAATATTCAATACATATCTTTTATAAATAAAAAATATGATTATAAAAAAATGTACCTACCATTTATGTAGGATACATCAGTAAAATAAAAAAAACATGAAACAGCAAAGATTAATCATCATTTTAAATGTCAATAGACCAAATGGCGGCAACGACTTTGCGACCCGTCACGTCGCCAATAGTGGGTAGCGGATGACCTTATTAAGTGGGAATCCGTTAGGTCTGGCTACCACTCTAGGGAACAGGCGTGAGTCCATGCATTTATTTACGTGTAATTATAAATACATAACTTACATATTATAGATTACGTATTTCATGTGATTTTACGTGACTTTCTAATAAACGCGTTAAATAAACAATGCATCAATAATAGACATGTAAACATACATATATATTAATTTATTTGCACTAACTTTTATTTTTTATTTTTCTTACAAACAAAAAAGGTTACTGTTATATGCTCGCTCTGCAGTCTAAAGACACACTAGAAAGTATCTGATCATCGAGCTGACGCTTTCGACAGCCTTGGCTTACCTTCGTTTTCCGTGTCATCACAGGTCATACAAAGTTGACTTGTAACAATCTGTCTTTCTAAATGAAATAGAACTAACGGATCTTTCACGCACCTGTGATTTTTAGGGTGTGCAACAGTTTGTATGGATCCGTGGACAACAAAAAATACACAATTTTTAACTGCCTATCTTTGCGCTGTCAGTTCTTTAGAAACGCTAGATCACTTAATACTTATTGAGTACTTAGGTACTTTCTAGTTTAACCACTGAAGTAATATCACACAGTTCCAGTGGTCTACCAATACAGGCGGAGAGTCGGCACGGCACTATCCTGTTCTTTGCCCCGAACGAAGTGGTGTGCGGTTAGATACATTATTCCCGCGTTAATAAAAAAAGGTAAAGAACAAATAATTTGTGAAAAAAGAGAACTTTAGTACGAACGGCAATCGAACCTGCGTCCCTTCCAAGCCGGGGAAGTGTTGGAAGGGACGCAGGTTCAATTTTTTCCACATTTTCACAAATAATTTGTCCTTTAAAGTAGCTGAGCATGTCAAATACAGATTAAAATATTTAAAGAAAGGCTTTCTAGTTTAATAACTTTATTTAATTAGTTATATGTATTAAATTGTTAACTAAATATTTACTGTTAATCTACTAATTATAACTGTTTCTTGTTCTTCGTTGTTGTTTTGGAATTCGTTTATTAAAGTTACATATGATACCGATGATGAGGACCTAATAGAATGGTTATGTATTCTAAGTAATTAATGTTATATTTATGAGCCGCACTATTATCTTATGTTCGGCAGACAGAAACGTACCCATTTCGACCTCTAAAGCACCTTTCGATTCTTTTAAAACTCGATGTGTGCGTTTACTGATACCAAATACCATTCACTTTATAAACTTTGAAGGACACTCACAAGTCACTTTTTAATAAGAGAATTTGTACTCATAATCACGGTACACCCGTTATTATGAGCAACACACACAATTGAGAAATTCGAGATGAAAGACATTTGAGAATGTTTGTACGGCAGACAATTATTTTCTCTAAACAACTGGCCTTAAGAGAAATTAATCAACCAACAAGATATTGTTTCCGCCAGTATAAGGATATAATTTTATTTTTATTAATATTATTTTACATAATTATCCAGTTTTATCAAAAACTAGCCTTTGCCCGTGGCTCTGCCGAAGCCAAAAGTTAGGTTTAGGTTATATCTCGTCCCGATATAGTAACGGGATAACAGTTATTAACTGTAATCAAGAACTATCAAACAAAAAAGTTGCAATAAAATCTATTCAGTAGTTTTTGCGTGATGCGCGATCTAACAGATAAACAGAAAAAAATCTAAAAAACATGTTTTATGTTCAGATATAGCTTAATACAGACATTTTTTCTGCAAAATCTTCTAATGCTCAGACAAAGCTCTCTTACAGATTTATAATAGTTTGAAGTAATGTAACACAGTTCCAGTGGTCGGCCCAATAAAGGTGGAGAGACGGTACACGGCGAGTTTATTTAGTAGGATAGGGCCCCACGTTACCCTGTTCATTGCCCCAAACGCCGGGGTCGGCTAGGTAAATTTTTTCCCACCTTAAAAAAACACTGGATAGTATATTGCTCTGTTGTTGGAACAGCCCCCTTAAAATGAAAAACAAAATGTTAGACGAACTTTCTTCAGTTCATTGTGATTAATTGTGATTGGTCGTCTGAATCGCTCGTGTAAATCTTGACTAGTCAGGAATCACGGGACTGTTGATCAATTACAATGACTCGAAACGAAAGTTCGTCTAACGGTTCGTTTTTCATTCTAAGGGGCTGATCTCTTTTGCCAAAAGCAATTTTAGCGATCACCTTGCTTTATTAATGGATGAAACACATATATGTATGTGTAGGGTACACATACATTCTTAACACTGTAGTGCTAATAACTAAACAAAATAATTTTAAGTTAGTTTTAACCCGTGCGGTGACGAACTAAGAATACAAGTGTCACCACCCCATTCTTTCCCACGGGTGTCGTATGAGGCGACTAAGGCAAGTAAGCAATTATCATCCATTGCATGACTGGTGGCTGGGTACCAAGTGGGAGTACTCACTTGGTATCGGGCCCGAGCGGGTTGGTACCACCATCTCCCGTGTGACCGGCCTTGAAGCACATCGTTGCGTTTTGTAGCAGGAGATAGTCGTTTATTCTTTCATTTCATATCGGTGAAATGAAATGGTGAGCAGCGGGTTGACAATACTCTCGGTATAGTTGAGTCCATGAGCAATGGTTACCATTTACCATCAGATGGGCCGTGGCTCGTCTGCCACTACATGAAATAAAAAAAAAGTGAACTTATCCTTACTTATATGTATTATCAATGCAAAAGTGAGCTTGTAAGTTTATTTATTAGTTATGATTTCATGCCGTAACTACTGGACCAATTATCAAGAAATTTTACATACTTATAGTTGGGAGCCAGGAAAGAAAACATAGCCGACGTTTCATTCCGAAAAATAAATGGTTTGCGTGGTATAGCTATTTTTACATAGACAATTATTAATTGTGCCGTAGAACGATGTATTTATATCCTAATGTGTACAAGGCGACTAAAAAAAATTAGGCTATTATATATTATTACCCTTTGCGTTACCGGTAACCAAGTGGGAGTGTTCACTTGCTATCGGGTGGCCTGAACGGGTTGGTACGTCCATCTCCTGTGTGACCAGCCATCAAGCACATCGGTGTGTTTTGGTGGTAGCAGGAAACAGCCGTTAATTATTTCATTTTATATCTGTGAAATTAAATGGTGAGCAGCGGCTTGACAATACTTCCGATACAGCTGAGTCCATGAGCGAATGGTACCATTTACCATTAGGTAGGACAAGGCCCGTCTGCCCACAAACGCAATTAAAAAATATACGGGGAAACCTTATCAATATTCAAGTACATGATCCGAAATTTTCATTTGTATATATATATATATATATGAATACGTACACGAATATTCGTATTAGAGGAGGTATTAGCTTAGCTGTGAACTTGCAGTTCGAACGATAGTCAAGGTAAGCAACGGCTGCCAATGAGATGGATGACATAAAAGTGACACCTATTTGTGGATCACTGGCCTCTTTCGTGCTTTAGAAGGTACTTTAAGCAGCAAGCCAGGCCGTCAAATAACATCCTAACAATCGTGACAAAATCTAAAGAGGCAGGAGTCGCTCTGTGTAAATCCTCCGTGGATCAGCTAAAACCGAACAGATCGAAAGCTGACCCCAGCAAAAAAAATAATTTGGGATCATGCTAGGGAGATGACTATGAATATTCGTATTAGCCAAGTATCATTATAGTATTTGTAAATATTTGGAAAAATATCACCTCGGAACCCGAGTTATGTATGTATTTATTGTTATGTGAGTAAATGTAGGTATAACTATTTATTTAGATATCCGCATATTTTAATCTCATTCATAATATTAAATTAAAGATCCACAATGGTGTCACAAAATAACTTTTTTTTGTTGTGACTGGGTGTTGTATAAATAATTATTAATTTATTTATTTATTTATAGTATTTTAGGAAAACTAACAGCTAGGTAACACAATTAATTATATATCTTAGCATATGCATCTGAGGTGCATATGTATGAAGGCCAATTGTAAGTTTCCGCAGATAGGAACAATAAAAAAATAAAAAATAGTTTAAGATAGAACAGGACAAAAGATAAAGAAATTAAAATAAAAGATACATTCGAAGCAAAACAGAAAAGAAAGTACACATAAATTACATAGGTTACGTAAATAAGTTAATTAATATTAAATACAATTGGAATAAGTGTTGCTCGGTAAACTTTTAAGCTTATTTACAGAAATGTTGAATAAATCTATATCAAAGTTTGTCTTCGTTAAATTGTTAAACAAAGTAATCTTCCTTAAATGTAGGCATTCGCATTTCGTATTAATTGTATAAATATAATATGAGACTTCCATCATGATGCTTACAATTAATAAGCCTTTGTGAAATACAGAAAGAACAAGAAAAAAAGAGAGGCAGCGTTTTTCTAAACAGATTTTAGTAATAGCACCCTTACGGAATAGATATTTAATTAAGTACCTAGATAGCAGCAAATGTTACTTTCGTTACTTACAATTCGTGCAGTAACGGAACATAGGCATCCTTGCAGTAGCTATTTAATTATATATTTGCACAGTTTTAGTGTGTTAAAAAAGTTTAGAGTGTGTAAACACACTAGCTGCATACAAAAGCTAACCACCTCTAATTTAATTACGTTACCCACGGGCACCTTAATAATCTCTATAGAAGAACATCCAATAGAAAGGAGCCCTTTTTTGTGGTCGTGGTGGACATTTATCAGATATTATTTGTCATTCATAATTGCCAAACCTTACTTATTGTAATACAACAAAAATTTTAATCATTATCATCTAAATTTATTGTTGTATTTTGATTTAAAAAAAAAAGTTCTTGTTGAATTTATAGCCAAATAATCTGATATAGGGATTATACTGACCATAGTATCTTTATTTTCATGTTGTATGGGAACCTTGTGATAGATTTCGAAGCTCTCTCTTTTAATGAGAGGAAACTTTATTTCAAAAATGAAATATTCACGTGTCATACGAGCCCTGACTTGCATTATCTGATACATTTTATAGAGGTCAGTGACGATACTGTTGATAGGTAATGATAATTGCTTGGGTAGCTGAGTTGATATAACGTTAAGCTCTTCTTGGATTTGAGCCGGAGTGATCAAGTGAACATTGAAATGTTGAACATTGGTGATAGTGTCCAGCAAATTGTTTTGGATATTTTTTAAACTCTCTAGGATATTATTAACGACGATGCGCCCCGAAGCATGTACGGGACAACCGCACATTATACACATCTTGCGCGCTCAGCCGTTTTTATTGTTGTTCTCCATATATCTCTTTAACGTAGCATACGGCAGCACACAATCGGTCCGCGACATAGCGACACATCATTACAATCATCTTTCATTCCTATCATTAAAAGTCTTCTATCATAAATATTCTAACATTTAAAAAGGTGTAGTAAGCTGCAGTCACTACAGCTAAAGTAACCTTGGAAATCATGTCGTGGAGCTAGCCAGCTGGTGTGGTATAATCATTTAATGGATATTTTTATTTTTAATAATAATATGCTATGAAATCAAGCTATTTATTCTTCCTAGCGTTAACCTAAATATTCAAACCTCTTTGTCTACAAATTATCATTATATAAAAGACTAATAAACAATTGTTCACATAAAAACTTTGGCAAAACAGTAATTATCAATAAAGTAATAATTATTACAAAAGGCAACTCCATCATTACCATATTTGGTGGTGAGGACCCCATGCTACCCTGATCATTACCCCGAATGACGAGATGTGCAGTTAAGTATTTTTTTTTTCCCGCTTTATAAAGGTATGCGCGGAATATAATATATTGCTTAAATCCATAGTCTAATTGGCTGGTTCATTTAATGCCATAATTTATAATTTAAAAAACATCACGCCTGTTTCCCGGAAGGCGTAGGCAGATGTGTATTAAACACCCACGGTTTGCCAGCTATGTTTAAGTCCCACGTAATAGGGAGCGAGCTTATTGCCGTCTATCGGGCATATTTCCAAACTCCGGGTTACTACCGAGAATTTTTCTTTTTACGAAAAAGCTCAATAACATTGCCCGACCCGGGGATCGAAGAGATTTTTTTTTGTTAAGGCAGGCAAAAATATTTCTAACCGCATACCCTATCGTTCGGGACAACGACCAGGGTAGTGTGGGGCCTGCACCCACTAAAGAAACCCGCCGTGTGCTGTCTCTCCGCCTTTATTGGCGGGCCACTGGAACTATGTTACATTCCTTCGGTGGTCGGGGATTGAACCTGATACCTCATGATCAGCAGTCACACATACTACCGCTGCACCACCGAGGCAGTTACAATTTAAAACAAATAATATAGAAATACATATGCGAGTGGTGGCGGACTAAGAACATTAGTGCCACCACCCCATTCTTTACCGCTGGAGTCGTACGAGACTACTAACACCATTATTCTGCCAACAAACTGCTGTGTAGTTTGGCGGATGGTATTACAAGCGAACATTGTATGTTATGAAATAAATAATATAATAATAAATAATAATAACATCATCCTAATATAACGCGATTACGCGATCATCGCGGAAACTGGCGAATTCGCCGAATGATACCGAACAAAATGTCCGAGATGACATTAACGCGATATGATCGCTCGCTCAAAATCCTTGACATATGCAACTACGCGATTATCGTGTAAATTGGTGTTTCGCGATCAAATCTAAGATATAAATTGATGTCCAATAAATATCATTAATCACGTGCATCTTTGTCACACAGGAGTGGGGACAGGCGATTAAAATTTTTTGTCTAATTTTAAACAAAGAGAACAAAGTTCCACCTCTTAATCTTCTTGACGACGTGAAGTTTAATGGAATGGATGTTTGTATAGTTCGCTCGATGATCGAGTAACCGCCTTGTAGTTTCTTTATAGTATGTTGCGAACTAGCATATCCCATCTTAAGGGGAAAGTGGTTAATTTCGTAGCCTATAGACGTTAGCAACACCAGAGTCATCACTTGCGTGCCGCTAACTCACAAGGAAAAGGGCAGTAGGTGAAGAGGAACGATAGTAAGGAGAAATGAAGGATAAGGAAGAAGTTCGTCCGACGTTGTCATTCACCAAACAAAACACAACAGATTGGTACCTACTCCTAGCACCTACCGTAGTTTCACCCTGATCTTCTGTGTTTGTGAGAGAGAGGTGGTACTTCTTATTTTTTTTGTCCGTGTGGTGACGGACAAAGAATACAAGTGTCACCACCCTATTCTTTCCCACGGGTGTCGCATGAGGCGACTAAGGGAAGTAAGCAATTATCATCCATTGCATGACTGGTGGTAGGGCTGGGTACCAAGTGGTAGTACTCATTTGGTATAGGGCCCGAGCGGGTTGGTACCACCATCTCCCGTGTGACCGGCCATGAAGCACATCGTTGCGTTTTGGCTGTAGCAGGAGACAGCCGTTTATTCTTTCATTTCATATCGGTGAAATGAAATGGTGTGCAGCGGCTTGACAATACTCTTCTCGGTATAGTTGAGTCCATACGCGACGGTTACCATTTACCACCAGATGGGCCGTGGCTCGTCTGCCACTACATGCAATAAAAAAAAAAGTGGCGTGAGCATTCTCGGCACCTATCTTGTGCTAACTTTACCCCTGCCAAGGTGATCGTAAAAGATTTTTAAAATGGTTGTATCTGGAACTCCCATCATTTTGGCAAATTGTTTGACCATCAGTCAGGCATCTTCCAATATTATTTTTTCTACATATATCATGATTTTCCTGGTTGATTTGTTTCGTCGACGATAGTTCCAAAATTAATGACCTAATTACGATAAAAATTGGTATTTATACCAATAATGATTCATGTACAATACAAGGTATAAAAATTAAAGAGTGATAAAAATTACACACTACTGATACATACTGATTTTAGATTAACTAATCAGCAATATTAAATCTTAATCTCTAATATATAAAATCCTCGTGTCATAGTGTTTATCACCATTCTCTTCCGAAACGGCTAGACCGATTCTTATGAAATTTTGTGTCTATATTCAGTAGGTCTGAGAATAAGATGTAAACTATTTTTCATACCCTTAAGTGATAAGGGTGGTCCACCCCAGCCATATTTTTTTAGATTGTGGATAACATTTTTTATTTTATTATTTTTTTATGATTCGGCATTAAAAAATAGATACTATCCTAAATTTTTATCCTTTTATTACAAACTCCTATTTTTAATTTTCATTGCAAAATATTCACGAAAAAAAATATGGCGGTACGAAGTTCGCCGGGTGAGCTATTGTAATTATACAAGCCACTAATACGACTAAATCAATTATCACGATATTTTCAAAACTGTACACCCTATTGACTTGACAATTGGTAGTTATTCTTTTTTGAACATAATTACTTTCACTAACAATGTATATTGAGAAATGAGATAATAAAATATATTTAGGGTATCTCTTTTGTTGTAACCCTGAAGATTTTTTGTTAATAATATTTTTTATGTTTTATTTGTGGCAATTTACCAAAATATTCAAAATAATCACCTTTCAAAATGAATATAGGTGCCTATCTTGTTATCTAGATTTTTACCTTAGTGTAAAAAAAACAATCAAGATCAATGGTGAGTGTCTAAAGTGTGCTGCTTAAAAAATCTTTTTTTTTTTTAAATAATATGCATTGAACCAAAAAATCACTTTATACACTTTATTGGCTTGTTCCTAAAAGCGATTTCTGAAAAATAAAGTTTATGACTTTTGTAACCAACCTATTTATGAATAAGTGATGTAATGGCGTGTATATATCTCAAGGTTCCTTTCAAATATCAGCTGTAGTGCAGACAACTAGATTAGTTCATCAGGTGAACGAATCGGTCAGGCGTTACTTGCCCCTAAATGCAATAGATCTTATACAGATATTTTTTATCCGTTCTAAACTGTAACGTACTCGATGTCGACAAATTGATGATGTAAATTTATGATTACACGTGTTTTCATTTTATTCTATTTACCTATAATTTATTTTGAAGGCTGTATAACTATCCGTGTCTTGATTACGATAATAGTTACTCGAATTTATCATTGTTAAAATTTCTTTCAAGCAATATCATTCACATGCCCTGAATATAATTATGTGGGTTAACGCCACGACCCTATAAACTGATGTAAAAAAAACACGAGCATGACATGCCACAAATGCATTCATTTTATTTTCAGTGGCAAATTAATCGCTTTCCAGAAAGTTTTATCTAAAATTTTAAAGCTGTAAAAGTAAATTTGGAGGTTGCAAATATTAAAAGTATATATTATATTAAATCGAAAAACCGTGTACTATAAATATAACGTTATTACAGCGTAATCGCAAATATACGAATGACCTTGTTTACTGATAGTAAGCAATATTTCTATATAAATAACTAGATACACTGCCACACTGTGACGTATGTAGCTAATAGAATTACGGATAAATAATTCTACTTTAGAACAGTTCTTACCGTTACGAGCCACTAAGTTGCCACACCAACACGTACAGTGCATACGGTACACTAACTTTAACGGGCCAAATTGAAATGTCAATGTTAACGGCATGCCAGCAAAGCGAAATATAGCGCCGGAACTCGGTCGGATTGCACTCGCCAGGTGGCAGCATTAGTTCAGGATTGTATATTCGCCAATATTGCTCGCTTACGCTCTATGACGCAATAACCATGCTTGCTTGCCTGATCCCTGTGTAGTATCGTCAACGTCTGCACTCTGCTGTAGTGAATTGGGCATCATTCGTCGCGCTCGCGGCGTGGTTCATTCTGTTTATAACTCGCGAGTTAGTTGCTCGCGTACCGCTTTCTAAATATAAAGCACGTGGCCGAATACATCGTTCGGTTTCGCTATAACCTATAGAGTAGTCCTTCACAAGCCGGTGCAGATTTTAAAAGGTTAGTGATCAGTGTTTGCATAATTTTCATAAATTAATTATTTAGAACTCACAAATTTATAGGTCAATGTATGATCTAAATACCAATGTGGAGCTTTACTCCAGTCAAATGCACTTAATTTGCATTAGCATCTAGTTTGCTCGTGCGAAGTTAACGTATTGAGGTTATTCGTTATTATTAGGTTGATTAATAACTTTTTGTATGTTTATTTGGATACCAAAGTTAATATATAATATATGGGTTACATGACATCGTTAATTTACATAAGGAACGAAGTATCGTTGTAAAGTGAGTCGGAACTATCGTCGTTTAACATTTAGCGGGTAATTAACGTTGTATTACAACATTTTTGAGAGTAAATAATTATGATCGTTTCAGTGATAACTTTGTCTCGAATGCTTTACGTACTAAAAAGTGATAGTAACTATTTAAAGTCCTCTGTCAGTTTAGACGTAACATTAAATACATGTTACAAGTAGGGATGTACTAGATTAGAACTTGTGGCTAATATAGTCTGTTATTTATTAACTTACCAATTATTTATTAACTTATTTATAAAAGTTTGTGATAACAAAAAGGTAACATTCTATCACAAATTTTATGCGCAACGTATGTTACATTGGTACTTTTGTTATCAAATGAGTGATAATTTTGTATACCTATTGTATAAACAATAACAATTAGGTACCTACCAGCTCTTTTTGTAATTTTTTGTTGTATGTAAAAAGATCTGACCTGAAAGACTGGTGTTAACTTTATCTGTAAACTATCTATGTGGTTATTTGGTCCGTAGTGTCCGTGATCTTTCTATGCACTACAATATGTCAGCGAAACGTCAGCTTAGATGGAAAGTCTTAAAATCACAGTACATTTTTACTCTAAGAGCTTCAAATTGACTGACTGTAGGGAGCGTAAGACGTAAGAAGTTGTTGTGATTAAATAAATGAAAATGTGAACATTAATCTTTAATACTTTTTTGAAACTAATGTTGATCTGATTATCAGTCACCATTTTATTAGGAAAACCTACAAATAGACAATGTTAATAAACTTACTAAATATTTAACTACAGAAGTCAATTCCGTCAAAGTTTTCATAGATCAAAGCTTGTAAACCAGAACTTTATGTCTGCGAAGCTATTTACAAACAAAAAATATGCTATTTAATTATTATTACTCACCTGACTTATGAACTTTCAGTTTTCGGTCCCATATGATTAATACGATGTAAGTAATAATTTTATAATAAACTATCTGACCAGGCAAACGCTGTTTTGCCCTATATAAATTATTTTTAGAGTATTTTTTGGGAATTTCTGGCGTAGAAAAAAATAACTAACTTATTGTAAGTATGTGAGTATGTTGTATATATGAGTGAAATAGAGGAGCGCTGGGAATGATGACGGATTATAAAAATAACAATACTAATATCGCTATTACAAAATAGGGGTTGGCAGTAGAAGGGTGAAAATTTAGGGTTGTGTGTGTTATTAATGACGAATCATAAAAAAATAGAATAAAAAGTTTGGTCCACAAAATAAAAATAAATGTTTAGGGTGGACCACCCTTATCACTTAGGGATATGAAAAACAGTTTACATCCTATTCTCAGACCTACTAAATATCCCATAAAATTTCATAAGAATCGGTCAAGCCGTTTCCGAGGAGAATGGCGAGAACCGCTGTGACACGATAATTTTGTATATTATATACTGATGGGCAACATGTGGGATTGAAACGATTTCTAAAAATATTGTTCTTTAGAAGACTATAGTCATATACCTTACCTAACTTTAAAGTAAGTAACGTACAATATCATTAGTCTACTTACAATAATGTTCTTTCTGCCTA
This sequence comes from Leucoma salicis, assembly GCA_948253155.1. NCBI lineage: Eukaryota > Metazoa > Arthropoda > Insecta > Lepidoptera > Erebidae > Leucoma > Leucoma salicis. Next base: position 18,514,334 of record OX411803.1, read on the forward strand.
CCCCGCAAGGGAGATGGCGCATGTCGTGATGATAAGAAAGTACTCGTACCTATAATAAACTACTCAATTTAACTATTTTGTAATTATTGGCTATTATATCCATGAAATGAATTGGTCGGTGTTTGTATTAGACACTATCAATGAAATTAATTCTATTAATTGAAATTATCAAATAATTAATAAACAATACATGGGATATAAGGATATTATGTAATTATAATACAAGTAGTTAAGATAAAGTGTCAGATCTGAGCAAGGAGGTCAACTTGACCTACAAGTTTGTCCGGTTCAGCGTGTTTCTCGAATAGAACGCTGAATGGACTGGGGGTGGGGCGTGTTACGACGAAATAGTGACCCTCAAAGACGTCTGTTTTATTGTTCATCAATCCATCAGCCTTTAAACATCCACTGCTGGACATAGGCCTCCCCAAGAGAACGCCACATCGAGCGGTCCCGTCATGGGGGACAATGCCGTAATCGCGACGCTTGGCAGGCGGGTTGGCGATCGCAGTGGATGTTGTTAATACTCGAGGGAGTGCTGCTGCCCACTCCCCCGGTATTCCCTCAGTCGGTTCATACGACTCCCGTGGGTAGAGAGGGGTGGGACAATTCTATAGCCGGCCCCACACGGCGAATGTTTTATTGTTAATGCATAATTAAAATGGCCTTTTGATTGTCATAGGCTAGCCTAAGGATGGATGATATAATTATATTATCCCGATAAAAATAAAAAAGATTTTCGTGGCGACGTCACATGCACAGCTAGTTTCATATTAATTTAGTTATTTTCTTCATTTGTGCGTTACCCTAACTATTTTTCCAAAATGAAAGTAGACTTAGTTACATGTTATAAAATCAGCTATCTGCCAGTGAAGATCCTGTTCAAATCAGTCCAGCCGTGTCGGATATTAGCGTGAACAAACAGCCATATCTGTACACGTATATAGTTTCACGTGCATTTTAAAAAGCTGTTTATTATATACATACAGGCGTGATGGTATATTATATACATTACAAACAGATACTTCAATTTTATTTATGTAAATAGATGAAGAATAATCTGTTTTTTTCTTTTATTCATCATCATTCATCATAGTCTTTCAATGTCAATCCAATTTTTTATTACGCATGTTGTGGCACCTTCAAAAATTGTGCATCTAGTTTTATTTTCCCAATAATATATATTTTTTAATTTAGTTTTAGATGTAACAATTATTGGTTGTCCTAAATAAATAAATTAAATTAAATAATAAAAAAGAAGCTTGAAAAGCTGTGAAAAATAACGAAGCAACTAACGAGTATAAAAGCTTTTTATAGTCCTTTAGTCATTCCTTTTTCCTTTATTAAACATCTAGTACATTCCCCTCGGCTTTGCTCGCGTCATAGTATTGTCGATGAAAAATCAATTTCGGATAGGATTCCTATTATTAGGTATAGGTAAGCATCGCCACGCTAACAGCCGACTTTACCCTCCCTTCGCATTAGATATTTCACATAAAAAATATAGGTTCCGGATAAGTAATCACTAACATATCATATACTAAAACCTTCTCCGAAACACGTTGCATCTTATTGTATAAGTACTATACCGATCGGTTCAGTAGTTTTCGCAGTATAACAGAACAAACAAAAACGACTCTCAATTTATTAGTATAATATAGATAGATTACTATGTTACGCGGTACTTTGGTGAAGCTACATCAAAAAGATGAATTCAGGCACTTTAATATATTATTAGGAAAACTGTACTAAAGAACAAATTATTTGTGTTACATACACAAAAGGAGAACTTTACTATGCGTGGGATTAGAAACTGCGCCCCTTCCAATCCGGGGAATTGCTCTAGACTGCTAAGCCATCTCACTAACCGACGGCCATTCCCAATCTCTACATCACATTTCTTCGAAGCAGGTTCGAATCCTGCTCACAGTAGTTCTCTTTTTCCATATTCACAAATTATTTTTCATGATTGAGATTGCAGTAGATCCTATACGAGCTTAATCTCATTGTAGATTTTATGATATGAAACCGGCGCGGCGCGGCGTTGTTGTAGAGGAGATACTGTTCATTTAACCGACAGATTATACAGCTCAAATTACTTACGTATTATACATACACACGTACTGGCAAGACCTACTCTCCATATCGCCTCCCCATTTCCAACCCCTAAGCAAAAAATCGATGGGCATAATGAACAAAGGTTGTACCGTACGTTTCAACCTGTGCCACGTGTTTACATATTCATGACAAAATTAGTGAGAAGGTATGTTTTACCATGAATTTAAATTGGCATAGATATCTACTCGTATTATAACATAACACAACAATGTTTAGTAATTGTGGCCTAGTAAGTACTGTATATAAAATACACAAACCTACATTATATTTTATTTTATAATATACTACCTTTGCCCGCCTCTTTGCCGCAGCCAAAACAAGCCAAAAGCTAGTTTTTAGGTTTTATGTCAGGTCCCCGATATAGTAGCGGGATAAAATGTATACCGGTTTTTAAGTCTACCTATCAAATATAAAAAAGTTGCATCAAAATCCGTTCGGTAGTTATTGCGGAATGCGTGAACGAACAAACAGACGAAAAATCTAAAATAAATGTTTTGTGTTTTAGATACGCTTATATAGCCTAATAAAGTAATTATTTCTCAAATATATATGTACAGACACAGCTAGGTTACAATTTTATATTTCATGGCATTATCGTAATAACTATTATTACGATAATGCCGTTTACTTAACAAAGGCAAGCATCGAAAGTTTTACCTCCCCGTTTCAAGTTCTTAGAAGGCTGAGGTAAGCTGAACCCTTAGAAATAAGCACAAAAGAAATACACTAGGTACTCGCCTTATGAAAAACAACGGTTTCAACGCATATATGGCTCTTCACAGAAATATCTAATGATCAATCAGTTACATTACATTTATTTTGAATTTTGAATCTTGTGTTTGTGACCAATACCTAAATCGCTTTTAAGATTTAAAAAAGCAATTCCATTATATTGTTTTCTGTGGGTATTATTAGCATACCTAAGATCGTAAGCTGTACTTATTTATTTTAACGTGTACAATATAGTACAATATAGTACATATTGTACTAGTTATATGTACTAGTACAATATGTACAATATAGTACATATTGTACTAGTTATTACATATAATATGTATGTTTGTGTACTATATTGTACTAGTTATACAAACTCGGCGTTAGTTACGTGGACTGTTTAAATCAAAATTCCCAATAAACTAGCTGTCAGAGTAATCTATTCCATATGTGTCGAGTATACTAAAAAGGTAAATTTAAAAAGACTGTACTGCAAGAACTGGATAAGTCTCAACAAACCCTAACTAACACTTCTCCCGATGTTTATTTAAATGAAAAATGAAAAATTATTTTTTAAACTTAATTAAACACACTTTAGGAGATGCATTATTATGTCGTCATGTTTTATCTCTTTAATAACTTCTTCCAGCAGCAATCATAAGTCATTGACATTCACGATAAAGATAATAATTTTCTTTATTAAATGACACTTTGAACTGTTGTCAACAATAAGGTGTCGATATGGTGAATTGTATTGCTACGTGATATGTTCGTTGTATGCATACATTGCTAAGCAACAAGACAAACAGAGAAGTGACCCAAATACAATGTCGCGTGGGCAATTGTTATACAATAACAGTATATATGTGTGTGTACTAATTGTACCGAAATACCTTTCACCCATTAGATACTTGCGAGTGATTCATTTAGTTTTGCTTCTTAAGTTTATGAGATTCAACTCGCGGTTAGATATCGACACTAGGTTTTAGTACAAGATTATTATGAGGGTTGATTTCTTGTACTTTCTATTTATGAAAAAAATCTCGTATTAAAATTGCTGTAGACATCATATATAAAAAAGTGCAAAAATGGTACTATAAACGAATGCCGTGTGGGGCCGGCTCTAGAATTGTCCCACCCCTCTCCACCCATGGGAGTCGTAAGAGCCGACTGAGGGAATACCAGGGGAGTGGGCAGCAGCACTCCTTTCGAGTATTAACAACATCCACTGTGATCGCCAATCCGCCTGCCAAGCGTGGCCATTATGGCATTATCGCCCATTCTTGGGGAGGCCTATGTCCAGCAGTGGACTTTAAAAGGCTGATGGATGGATGGATGGAAACGAATGGTACTATACTAACAAAAATATACCATAATAATTAGATAGATACTCTAATGGTAGAGCCGGCCTATTCATGCTGAATGAGGAGCAGTACCACCCCCTCATAGAAGATTAGCGCGAAACAACTGTAGGTACCACTACCTTTGTGTTTGGTATGCTGACTGAGAGCGCTGGAGGCTCTCTTACTTACTTACTTATCATCACGCCATTTCCCTTGCGGGGTAGGCAGAGAGAACAGAGTGCCAAGAGGTTCTATTCTTGCATACATCTCTCGCTTCCTCAACATTCATAACTCTCTTCATACACGCTCGCCGGTTTTGGAGACTCCTGACTCCACCTTCCTTCAATACATGACCGATTTGGTCTAGGTAGGTGAGTCTCGGTCTCCCCCTGTACCTACATCCTTCCACTTTCGCATTGTATATCTTCTTAACCAGTTGCTCACTCCACAGATTCTCCGCAGAGATCGCATTTCGACCGCATTGATTTTACTCTCATGCTCCTTTTTGCATACCCAACTCTCGCTTCCATACAATAACGTTGGGACAAGCACTGCGTTGTGTATTGCGACATGTGCCTTCTGGCTGAGGTGATGACTGCCGAGAAGTTGTCCCAGTGCTCCGTTCACTCTATTTCCCGTATTCACTCTTCTCTCTACATCAGTGGTGTACCTTCCATCCCGACTGAATCCACATCCAAGATATACAAATTCATCCACTTGTTCTAGCACAACATTTCCTATTCTGTTCTGGCTTCTTCTCTTTCAAAAAACAGGCTCTCTCTCTCTCTTTCTCTCTCTCTTTTTATCCTTCTTATCCTCTCCGCATAATCATTCCACCTAAACCGTTTCCTTGGAAATGGTGACGAGCGAGTGATGCCTCTGGTGTTGCTATCGCCTAAAGGCTACAGTAACCGCTTACTTGTTTGCCATCCACGTAAAATACAAAAAAAAGGTACCTACACCAATTTTGAGATCCTTTTTGTAGAAGGCACATAGCCAATAATGGGTCTTCTACGAGCTATAGGGATAAAGCCTCAGCCTTGCTACCTGCTTATGTCATGGTAGAAATTATAATATGCAAGTCATACAAGTTGCTCACGTGACTTACAAGTCACGCGTGCGGCCATAGCAACCTACTAGAACTATTACAATACGAAATCTTACTATAAAAACATGTATAAAAAATTACCTCAAACGTTGCAAGAAGTAAAATAGTTCATTCAATACATTAAATCAACATATTGTACCTACTTTGTACGAACCATAAATTATAAAAATAAATAATCTTCTAAATTGTGTTGTTTATTGTTAATTATTCAAATATATACCTACAGTATTTTTTTTAATATAGTTCAAGTTGATAGAATAATGTACTAGTTTATACCCGCGACTATGTCGGCTTGGGCTTCAATATTGAGTCAGTCACCCCCTTATCTGGATAGCAAAAATTATCCGTATCGTTATCCCAGCCTCACTTTATATGTATGACATAATTCTCTTAATTCTAACTGCCTTAGTGATCAAGCGGTAGCACATGTGACTGCATGCTGCAGGATCACGAGGTCACGGATTTGATTCCAGGAGTGGGCCAAAAAAACTGGGTTTTTACGTTAACAAATTCTCAATAGCTGCTTGGAGTTAGAAAGTAAACGGTGTTTTCCGTGCCTCAGAAATCACGTAAATCCGTTGTCGGTCCACCACCAGTCGTGTTGGAATGCCATCCCATCAGACTAAAAAGAGAGGGAACAGAGAGTGTACTTGTGTGCCCACACACTTGTGACTATAACATCAACAGTGAACACAACTGCCTCGGTGGTGCAGCGGTAGTGTAAGTGACTGCTGATCATGAGGTCTCGGGTTCGATCCCCGGGTCGGGCAATGTTATTGAGCATTTTCGTAAAACAAAAATTCTCAGTAGCAGCCCGAAGTTTGGAAATGTGCCCGAAAGACGGCAATAGGCTCGCCCCCTATTACATGGGACTCAAACATAGCTGGCGAATCATGGATGTGTAATACACCTCTGCCTACCTCTTCGGGGTATACAGGCGTGAAGCTATGTTTACATGGCTAGTGTTAACAGACTTTGTGTGGTGCATGTACACAACGCACATAACCATGATCGGAAATACGATCTGCAGATCATTATTATTATATTCTAAGCGTAATCATTCTATAATAATATATACATACAAGATCATAAGTACCTATAAAAAAAAATTTTTTTTTTTTTGTAAAACCATTTACCTAGTTTTTTCCATTAAGAATAATGCGTCGAATGCTTCGTTATCATCCCAGTCTATAAAGGCACACTCTTGCAGTGAGCCACATAATAGCATATGCACTTGTCCTAGTTTAGTTAGCGCTAATAAAACAAAATATCTAGGTGTAATAATTGACTCCACACTAAAATTTCAAGACCATATAAATACCTTTAGCTCCAGAGTCCGCAAATTAATATTTATATTTAAAAAGGACACGTGGCCGATGCTAAGTTACTAAGATCGGTATATTTAGTGCTCGTTCAGTCCTTGCTCACCTATTGTATTACCACTTGGGGCGGAGCCCCTAAAACAACAATGCTTGTACTAGAGAGAGCCCAGAGAGTTATATTAAAAGTATTACACTTTTTACCAAACCGATATCCCACGGAGTAGTTATATAAGGATACCAAATCGTAACAATCGTTTACTGTGCGACAGCTTTTTATACTTAACACATTGCTAAAACAGCATAAACAACTAACTTATAAAACACCTACTACTAATTATAAAATGCGTTACAACCCCGTTGATCGTCGCAACACTTACTTCAATACTAAATTTGCTAACCGTTTTTACTGTTATTTGGGTGGTTTCCTATACAACAAAATAAACAGGAAAGTGAATATATTTAGTCTTACTGAGAATATATGCAAAAATGAGCTAACAGCCTGGCTACAAGACTTAAACTACCAGGAAACTGAAAGACTACTTACCTGTCCGGTTTAATTCAGTAGTAACTCAAATAACATTACCACATAACATACCACACCAACATTCACTCACACTACTGACTAGTGTAAAATAAACTTCCTTATTCGACGATCCCATGACTTCATAGTCGTAGGGCTAGGCAGGACACACAACACATATACACACACACAAACACACACACACACATGCACACTAAACACACACATACTCGCACTACATACTCATAGATACACGCAAGCACTCACCCTTTAAATACTAATTTCATTTACATAATAATTCCACTAAAGAACATGTGGCCGGAATGAGAGGAGACCTGGTGTCCTGAAATACAGACCTAGAGCCTAGTTTAGGCACCAGTCTCCCACAATATGAACCCTAATTAAGTGTGTTTATGTTACTCTTAAAAATCTATGTATTGTGGTGAGAAAAATAAATTATTATTATTATTATTATTTATCAGTCATTTTACTAAACAGCCTTAAGTACAGACCAACCAACTTCTTTAAGCGACCCATAGACTTATGATCAAATTATTATGAATTGATAGCCGCTAATTGCCTAGACTAGCAATAATTTACCACTTAATACATAAAGAACTTTGACAGTACAGAAGTTCAGATAGACCACTACGCGTTAGTCTAGCAGACGCTCCACAAGGCAGCTACCGTCTAGTATCTCTTACTACTTCGATAAACCTAAAAAGTTAACAAAACTCTTTCTCTAAATTTCTTTTTGGGTGGTCCAATTAGTATTTCCTTATAGAACGTTATCTATCAACGAACGTGATAGAATTACCGACATCACGGATGTTTCAATTTGACTATCAATTGTTATACAGTTATCATTCATTCAGAATCACTTAACGACGAAATACCATACTAACTACGCTTCATAATTTCTGCATTATTAAAAATGGTATGTTCAACCGGAGACGGCGATTCAAAAGAAAAAAATGCGAGCACAATTTCGATTGAGAAACAATACAGGTAGACGAGCCACGGCCCATCTAATGGTAAGTGGTAACCACCTTTCATAATATCAACCACACTAAGAATACTGCCAAGCCACTGCTCACCATTCCATTTCGCGGATAGGAATGAATGGACGGCTAAACACACGCAAGCGGTCGCGTCATGGTCGGTCAAACTAACCTAGGTAATATGACCACTTACCACTGAAGTAATTGTCACACAGTTTCCAGTAGTCCGCCAATACAGGCGGAGAGTACCATTGCACGGTGGAACCCCACACTACCCTGTACGTTGCCCCGGATGATGTGTGCAGTTACGTCCATTTTTCCCGCCTTAACCAAAAAAAGGTGATATGGCCGCATATAATATATATTACGAGTAAATTTTAGTGTATCGGCGACCGAGAACGAGCATTCAATTTTGTTTTTTTTTTTTGAAAATAAATACTAATTAATACAAACTTTTGACGCCATCTCGTATTATTTTGACAATGCTAATATGTAATACCTTTGTTTTTCGATCCTTTTTTTCAAAGATATAGATATAATATCTATGATATAGATAAATTTAATAAGTGAAATTCTATCAAAATAACTAAGACAGATTTTAATTAATAAAACTATGTATATTGTACGTCAAAGGATAGTGATATGCGTTGATTATTGACTTTTTGCTGCGAGACGTCATCTGTTATTAGAAAAGTTTTGTTAAAATCTGATGATTCTGAATTTAAATTATATTTAAATTATTTTGCACTTATTTAGATATTTTTATATATATTTTTAGCATTTGACATGCTTAGCACTATACACACACATTCACATTTTTCACTTTGTGGTTAATATTTTGCACTTTATATAACTTCTAAGCACAAAACCATTCTATTTAAATGTCTAAATTCTGTCCAATTAGAGCAGAGGTTAAGGCACCATCGTTTGAATGCTGGTAGGGCCATGGTAGGGCGACGTAAGATCGGTGTCGTGAACCCGTTGCTCAGACATGATAAAAATAAATTTAAATTGAGAACTGTTTATTAATGGTTGACATCATTAGAAAAGATAAAACCGTATGAAGTACAGTAAATGCCATGTTTTGCGCTCGCATTAAACCCTTATGACGCCTGCCAATGCCTGATGGTCCAGGAGCCGCCGCCTATTTTTTTTAGTGAATATTTAACAGGCTGAATATTTATGAGTAGGCTCCATTCAATGAGACACGCAAATTTTTCTCAGTGAAAAATGTTATAAGAGGTAGCTATTAATTGTCCGTGAATTGGACAACTTCCAAGCGTGGGACAGAGAAAACGTACCACTATATTTGTAGGACTATATGGCTACTTCATTATACAAATATTTACAAAAATGCATTCAAAAATCTGATGGTTAATAAATTGAATGACCTCTTTATTTATATTTGTCTCTCTATATTTGTAGTGGAGCACGCTCCAGTCAAACTACCCATTTTATAGGACAACTAGCTGACCCGGCAAACGTTGTTTTGCCATTTATATTATTTCTAGGAAACATTTTTTTAGTTCAATAAAAATAACTACTATAAGTGTGCGGGATTTACTTATAATCGAAAGCGTTGTGGACAATGAAAGTATGCTTTATTTAAGATGTACTTTATTCCCAAATAATTTTTTAAAGAATGTAAAAAAATATTTATTAAAATTGTCTTCAAATAAATTAAATTATTAATAATTAATAAATCCTTCTATCAGTGTATTGGTGAAAAACAGTGAATTAATATTGTATTCGTTTGCTTATTATTTGACTTACTTTTCACAATAATAAAACAGGTATATTTATTGAACACGTACACGTTTTCGTTTTGATTTAAAACTATTTCCAAAAAATGTTAAGTACAATATATACAGGTACGGTAATGGCCGTTCTTGGCGGGAGCTCACAACACGTGTTTATTTACACTAGCTGACACGGCAAACGTTGTTTTGCCATATAAATTATTATCTCTAGGTAATTTCTAGTGTAGACAAAAATAACAGACTCATTGTAAGTGTGTAAGGATGTGGTATATGCATGAAATAGGCATGGAGCGCTGTGAACGATGAGAGAATATAAAAATAACAAACGCCAAACATTATTATTTTTAAGTTATTGTAGGTTATTTCTTAAAATTACATATCACTAATTAATTACGACAGTAACACTAACAAACAATATCAGTCTCAATGCTATAGCGTGAACAATATTTTTTGTTAGGCCATCTTTAGCTAACATAGCGGTCGCCCGCGGCTCCGCCCGCGTTGATGTCGGTTACCGCTGCAAAAAGCCTTCCCAGGAAAGACACGGTCAGCAAAATGATTCCCAGGTCAATTCACAGACACCGACACTAACATCGACGACGCAGTCATTATCCGCAGGCTGCATAGATTGTCTTTATGAGGATGTTAAAGTTGTTAATGATGAAAATATTTAAATGTAATTAATACTAAGTTTTCACTTCTGCCGGCAGTCCCGGAGTGAAACCCGTTGTTTTAGGATAGATAACTAAAGCGATTATTGTAGAGCTTCTCCATAAACAACATTTGACGTTAAATTATTTTCAGGTAACAAAATATACTGATGGTCGGGAGCCTCGACCCGTGATAGGGCAACGTAAAGTTGCCCATGCGTAAAACATTCTTTTCGTAAATCAATTCCTACTAATTTGAATGTTTGGCCCTGGGATTTGTTTATCGTTAGTGCGACAGAAATTTTTACTGGAAATTGGAGCCTTTTGAAGGGTATAGGCAAATCAGTAGGAATCATGGGTATTCTTGGTATATGAACTAATTCACCAGCTGCAGGGCCGGTGATAATCTTCGCTACTATTAAATTATCTTTTAGCGCCCTTATAAGAAGTCTCGTGCCATTACACATGTTGGGGGGGCTTAAATTTCTGAGAAGCATTACCCACCTTATCTTAATCTGACGCGCTTTAATATTTCTGACCATCGATTTTTTTTTACTAATCTGATGGGCTACCCTAGACGCACGACACTATATAGAGGGCTTATATATGGTACAGGTACTCAGCAGGATGCAAGGTATCCTCCCTTATGTTAATCTGCCGCGCTGGAGCAAATCCCAAACTTCCTTCTGCGGCTCCCCTACTATTGTTACACGCTGATCTTTTGTGAGAGGGTGGTACTTCCCCGATCGAGCCCGCCCATTCATGCTGGGATAAACAGGGCTCTACCACTGCCGGTAATGTGAGTAAAACAAGGAAGCGTTTATAGAAACCCTTCCAGTGTCCAGGACCCCAGTGCGTCTAAGCCGGCCGGTACTCTATACAATCATACAATCCCAAGGAAATGTATATATTACCTAGGTAAAATATGTAATGGACAATAATATTCATAAAATGTCATACATTGCCTAGATGAGAGTAGTAATAGTAGAGAATTATACAGATTGCCGGTAACATATACTCGTATAACTTATCATAAATTGTTGCGCACGGTGTCCGACGAGTCATATCAACATATGACATCGTGTGCAATACGGATTTTCACCTCACGTGGGCTTATCACCGGCACTCTGCCTCCCATTGCGAAAGTCAACTACTAATCTCAGGCATGTTTACGTTCATCTAAAGTCTTCATATAAACTGATTATATATCTACTTAATCAAGCAACAAGAAATAATTCCTACCAGTACCAAATCCATCAACAGGTTTTTCGTCCGGTTTTAGTCTCGTATAGTTTTCAAATAAATATATAGATATAAACGATCCGAGATATCAATATTTAGAAAATCCTTATAGGAATAATAAAGCACCGGTGTCGTACTCAATGGAACATAGAACACAATAATAGGTGCAACATATTAAGACAAAGAAAGTTTGTTTTTAAAACTAATATCGTAGCGGGACTTATGCCAAAACACGTAGACTGGTTGATTATACTTGCTCCATCATTATCACAGCAATAATTTTAATATACATAATATTTAAATGTATGATGCTTTATACCTAATGGCTAAAAACAATCATTTTTATGTAAAAACATTCGACGAGTGAATAGCTCCCTTCTTTATTCAATGTACGTTAAGTATAGGTAGTTTTTTTTATACTGATTTTTTATACGACAAACTAGCCAAGGATTTTATTTTTTCCTGACCCTTTTTCTGTCGCATTATTTGGCGCGGGTCTCCTCTCATAGTGACAGGAATTAGGCCATAGTCCACCACTCTGGCCGTGTTGGTAGACTTTATAAGCCATCGAGGATATCTCTCAGGAATGCAGGTTTCCTCACGATGTTTTCCTTCACCAAGCAGTGAAACATTGTAAACAACATCATTTCGAAAATTCAGAGGTGTGTGCCGTAACTACGAGGTCTGGCCCTAGACAGAGAATCAAGCTTGATACCATTGTAGCACTAGGCCATCACTGGATTTTATTAAAATATACCAAAAAAAACGACTCAAATGCGATCTATGAACAAAATAAGTATTAACGATAACAACACGTATTTATTTTTGCAGATGATTTACTTGAATCCTTTCCTTTTGTGTAATAACAATGTGTGCTTGTGTGTCTACGTGTGCAGTAGAAACCAACCAAATCAACTAGTCACGTTTCTAGTTGTAAGTCGTTATAATCACTTCGTATCGCGGGTATGACCTCTAGAGTGACGATGTCTCAACGTGCAAGTCGTATTTTGTTATAAATTGAATTCAAAACTTTTTGCTAGATTCGATTTTAATAGCTTAGTTGCCAGCATGGGAAGTTCACAATGTTTTTTTTCAGCGGGCAGTGATAATTTGTCAACAACACGCAATAAGTTAGATAAAATCCGAAAAGTCCGAGGCGGGTCCGTGCGAGGAACTGGTAATCGAACTTGATTCCAGTATTTTTAGTCCTTGGTTTTACCATTAGATTATCACTGTTTATAGATGGATACCATAATCAACCCAAAGCTTAAGTTCGATGTTGAGCACCTTTATATCCAAAGACTAAGAAAGTAATTCGGAGTATGCCAGTAAGTGATAAAACTGAATATACCAAATGCTATACTTAAAAAAAAGGAGCTTGGGGCTTCTAATAGAATCGGGACAACAAATATTATAAGAGATATCATTAATAACAAAACTTTTTATTTAGATTGTTGATTGCGTCAAGCTGTTCTTTATTGTTTATGTAGTATGATAAGGAATCGTAATCGCAGAAAAAGTTAAGTGTAAAAAATTAATAATAAACATTTAATTTCTGACATTTATGTTTTAAAGACAGGTGTGTAACTCAAATCTGTTGTGATTACGAGATTAATTAAACACTTATTTACATTATTTTTCAAACTTATTATTAAGGCTTTAAAGTCTATGACTATAAATAAATTTAATCTAAACTCATAACTGCTTAAGCCTCGGTGATCGTGGTAGCCACATGCTACAAAACATCCTAAATAAAGCATGTTTTCAAAATATTTTTAGCAACGATGTCGAAAATAATCAAATCTGTTTATTTTGGAGCGATATACATCCATCCATCCATCAGCCTTTTAACGTCCACTGCTGGACATAGGCATGGACATTAATGTTATTTTGGAGCGATATATAAACATTAAATTGAGGTACATTGGATACCACAAAAGAATAAATAAACAAATCGTTACATTCAAAACATACATTTGACGGGCCTCGTGGCGTGTTTGGTAGTGTAACCGACTTCCGTGCACGAGGGTTCGTGGGTTCGATTCCTACTCAAGACAATTATTTGTGTGATGGACACAGATTTTTTTTACTTGCGTCTACATGTTTTCTATCTATAATGTGTATGTATTTATAAAAAGAAATCAATATATTTATAATATCCGTAATCTGGTACCTATAGCACAAGCGTTAAGCTTAGTTTTAGACCAGAGGATGTTGTGTGAAAATTTCCGTGAATAAATATTTATTTATACATATTATGGATACATAGTATATAATATAAACGCATATTCAGTTTAACCTTTCTATAATCAGCAAATACTACTGTGTAGCGTGTGGGTTGTTTTGTATACTGACTGACTGCAAGCAATACATGAGCATCACTCAAGCGTTCTTAACCCCAAATCGGTAGAGGAAAAATGATAGAAAGGGGTGTTTAAAAATAATGAGGAGGTAAATAGGAAGGACGAAGAGGTATAGTGAAACTATAGTGAAAAAGGGAAAAGGGAATGATAGGGAGGGTATGACGAGACCTCTGGAGTTCTAATTTACTGTATGGAACACAAAGTATACTTGCTTCCAGCGGCGGATTTACACTGGCAGTTGCGGCAAGTGCCCAGGGCGGCAAATTTTTTAGGGCGGCAAAATTTTGAAAGTGAAAAAAGTTTTTTTTTAGTCTTATCAAGATTGTTCCATATAATTAATTATTTCTATTAATTAATAATTTTCTGTTTAATTGATAATTCAAGAAATTCAATTCATCCATTATTTGTGAATTATAACTGGTACTTTTGGCAAAAATTTATAATGAAAATGATTTAATCAATTTATTTCCTTGGAGATTTAAAATAATAATTACTTTTTTCAATTTCCTGGAATTAAAGAAATTTAGTTACTTACTTAGTATTTTTTTTAAAGTTCGGAATTATTTTTTGCATTTTTCAAATCATTAATCAATCAATGAATTTAAAAAAAAGGTTGATGAAAAATAAAATATATAAACTATAAGTTTAAGTTAAGTTCCAGTATTGGGTTGGTGGTAGTATTGGTTCCAGTGGGGTATAGGGTTTTTTCCGGTGCCCAGGAACGGCATTAAGTTTAAATCCGGCCCTGCCTGCTTCACGTGTATTTTCTGCAAGAAATAGGAACCGCCCAAGTTATTCGGCCTGTTTAGACTACATATTTGCTCGTGTTTATTGACCTTCCGCACGCATATTAAGATTATTTATATAAAAATGTCGTTGTAATTTTCATAACACACGTATGCCACAGTGTCACACGCAATTCACACTTATGAAGGTCTAGAGCAGCGATTCATAAAGTGGATTCCGCAAAATCTATGGGCTCCGACGAAGAGTCATGAGGGTTCCATGCAATAATTTATTTTTGTTTGTGAAATATTCCATTGTAATCATTTGCAATGAGACTTCATTATATATAAGGGATTTTTTGAATGTTCTGGTACTTACCTAAAAAGTAGAGGAACCATTGGATTAGAAGCCAATTGAAAATCCATTTTGGATAGAATTTGCGTGAAATCCTTACTTAGTGCTCACCTTCAGTACTAAAGAAACCCCATATTGTAAACTTCCACACCAGGAGTTTGAGCAGGGGGGTTAGGCAGAATGTCATATGTCACGTGTCGACCGTATCGAGATCACTGTGATTGGTTGAGAGATCACCGTGATGGGCCAACGGATTATTTTGACATCACGCATCGGTTTCTCAACCAATCACAGTGATCTCGATACGGTCGACACGTGAAATATGACATTCTTCCTAACCCCCCTGGTTGGTTATGCCAGTCATTCAGTCAGTTATTCTTTTGTATAATATATCACATATATATTTATCCTTACCTGCGGGTCTCGTGGCGTAGTTGGTAGTGTAACCGACTTCCGTGCACGAGGTCGTGGGTTCGATTCCCACTCAGGACAATTATTTGTGTGATGAACACAGATATTTGTACTGCGTCTGGGTGTTATCTATCAATTATATGTGTGTATTTAAAAAAAAAAAATAGTAGGTATATGTTAACATAAAAAAAAAACATAGCATCACGCCTGTATTCCCCGAAAGGGTAGGCAGAGGTGTATTACACACCCACGACTCGCCAGCTATGTTTAAGTCCCACGTAATAGGGGGCGAGCCTATTGACGTCTACCGGGCACATTTCCAAACTCCGGGCTGCTACTGAGACAATTTATTTTTAGGAAAAAGCTCAATAACATTGCCCGACCCGGGGATCGAACCCAAGACCTCATGAATAGCAGTCGCATACACTACCGCTACACCACCAAGGCAGTTATATCGAGTCAGTTATGTCAATCGAGTATATGTATTATATCCGTAATCTGGAACCCATAGCACAAGCGTTAAGCTTAGTTTGGGACCAGAGGACGTTGTGTGAAAATGTCCGTGAATATTTATTTATAGCACAAGCGTTAAGCTTAGTTTGGGACCAGAGGACGTTGTGTGAAAATGTCCGTGAATATTTATTTATAGCACAAGCGTTAAGCTTAGTTTGGGACAAGAGGACGTTGTGTGAAAATGTCTGTGAATATTTATTTATAGCACAAGCGTTAAGCTTAGTTTGGGACCAGAGGACATTGTGTGAAAATGTCCGTGAATATTTATTTATAGCACAAGCGTTAAGCTTAGTTTGGGACCAGAGGACGTTGTGTGAAAATGTCCGTGAATATTTATTTATAGCACAAGCGTTAAGCTTAATTTGGGACCAGAGGACGTTGAGTGAAAATGTCCGTGAATATTTATCTATAGCACAAGCATTAAGCTTAGTTTGGGACCTGAGGACGTTGTGTGAAAATGTCCGTGAATATTTATTTATAGCACAAGCGTTAAGCTTAGTTTGGGACAAGAGGACGTTGTGTGAAAATGTCCGTGAATATTTATTTATAGCACAAGCGTTAATCTTAGTTTAAGACCAGAGGACGTTGTGTGAAAATGTCCGTGAATATTTATTTATAGCACAAGCGTTAAGCTTAGTTTGGGACCAGAGGACGTTGTGTGAAAATGTACATGAATATTTATTTATAGCACAAGCGTTAAGCTTAGTTTGGGACCAGAGGACGTTGTGTGAAAATGTCCGTGAATATTTATTTATAGCACAAGCGTTAAGCTTAGTTTGGGACCAGAACGTTATGTGAAATTTCCGTAAATATTTATTTATATGGGACTAACGAAAAAATATATTCCAT
The DNA here is from genome assembly GCA_948253155.1 of Leucoma salicis. Lineage (NCBI taxonomy): Eukaryota > Metazoa > Arthropoda > Insecta > Lepidoptera > Erebidae > Leucoma > Leucoma salicis. The sequence continues at coordinate 18,531,328 of OX411803.1, forward strand.
GCTTTGTAAAATGAAAATTTGCAATTAATTTTTGTCACAACACAAACTTTTGCCGATTAAATGTGAAAATAAGTGCAATGAATGATAACACAGGTATATATTTGTGTGAATCTTTGTAAACACTTGATATCTACGTAGTGTTTATTAACACAACTGTTTCAATATATTATTGTACAAATTCAACTTGTAATATTTATTTATTTAAGTATATTAAATACATTGTACATATACACATATGTGTACATTTACACAACATAGAATAACTTTCGGCGACAAAATAAGAAAATTATTGACTAAATATCTACAGATATTATGGTAATACGGCATTTGAGGTGAAATCAAATGATCCTTTTAAGCAGTATATAAATTAAAAAATAAAATTAAAGGTTTCATATATCAATGCTAATAAATAGGTACAATGCTGTTTTTGTATTTCGAATCCTTATATCTTGTAGGTATGGATTAATTTATTAGAATTAGATATCCAAGAAGGTGATATTACCTACAGATTATTTAATATTTTAGGTAGCAGAGTAGTTAGCCAGTAAATGCGGCCGAGTTGAGAAGACCCGAAATGTGATTGCTCTATCATTACCTATTATATCCTAATTATACGTTATTTACCGCTATTTATACATACATATATGGAACAGTTGAACATTAGTTTATTGCCTCCGTGGATCCTTTTCACTAGCATTAGCACTACGTTGTCCAAAGACTGTTATCTTTCTACAATAATATCAGTTATAAAAGTAAATAATATAAACGATAAGTACAAATCAGTTCTTTAGATCAAGATATCGGTATTTATTCTTAAACGATTACAAAGTGGTTTAAGTGGTTGCCTACCGAATAAAAACTTAACATTTGTGACTACCATATTTGTAACGATAAAAGCATTGACTACTTAACGACTGAAACTAAAAAAAAATAATTGGTGCTTTTTATACAAGATATCTACCCCTACCAAGTAAATAGCTACATACTCACATTTTCTTACCATAACTTCTTAAGTTTCTCTACATAAAGCTCAAACTCAAGTAGCGTTGGAGCGGACTATGCTCAGGATCTAGTTTTCATTTGTTAAGGCGGAAAAAATGTACCTAACCGCATATCCCGTCGTCCCCGTCAGGACTACGAACAAAGTAGTGTTGGTGACCACTGGCTGGACCTGTTCGACATTGCTTTAGTGGTATACTCAGGATCTCCCTGCGAGATGAATTCCGCAAAACGGGGTCCTGTACAAGAACAGGAATGACAGAGCAGTGATGGCCTTTTAAAGTCCACTGCTGGAAATAGGCCTCCCCAAGAATGGGGGATAGTGCCGTAATCACCACGCTTGGCAGGCGGGTTGGCGACCGCAGTGGATGTTGTTAATACTCGAAGGAGTGCTGCTGCCCACTCCCCCGGTATTTCCTCAATCGGCTCTAATAATAGACATATGTTAGGCGAAAACTATTTGAATTATGATGTTCTTTCTACGCGGCTTTCATTATAACGTAATGCAATTTTTATATTATTTTTATACTTCGTGAGTGGCAATCAAGCATATCTACGGCCCACCTGATGGTAAGCGATTATTTTAGCCTATAAACGCTACTAACACCAGTCATCACTCACGCGCCATCATCTCTATGGAAAAAGATAGGGGGTGGATAGGTAGGATAGTAAGGAGAGGATAGGAACGATACCAAGGATAATAAGGAGAAAATAGTCTGGTGGTGTCAGTCCGTCATCACAAGCACATCTTGCGAGAAAATGTCATAGCTGTTTATAGTCTCTTGTTTTTCTTCAGTCTGCGCGTTCTCATCAGAAGCGTGGCCCGACTGACCTATTATTATACGTAATAAATAACTTATTACAGCATACTAGATTACAACATTGATAACCTGGTGCCCTGATGCTAACTCGATAAACACGAGATGGATCGTTATTTTCATCCATGGTCTTCTCAACCTTGGTCACAGTGGAGCTAACGATGTATCAACAAATGTTGCGATTTCAATTTTTCCAGGAAGAAAGCAGGCGAATGAGTAATCATTTTTTAACTGAGAATAATCTAATATATAAAATTCTCGTGTCACAGTGTTTGTCGCCATTCGCCTCCGAAATGGCTTGACTGATTCCTATGAAATTTTGTGTTTACATTAGGGCTGAAAATAGTATATAAACTATTTTTCATACCCCTAAGTGTTAAGGGTGGTCACACCAAATTTTTTGTTTTTTTTTATGATTCGGCAGCAAAATTCTCTAGAAATAATGTATATGTCAAAACAATGTTTGAGTTTCATTATATAGCTTCTTTATAATCTTTCTAAACTTTTACGTAGCTGTCACGTTGCCGGACAAAGGTCTTTGCGTAGCATAAGAATTCTTGTCTGTTTGTTTGTGTTTGTGCATCTCTGAAATTATTACTAATGGATTTTAACGCAGTTTCTCGGGTAGATACGAATAGATCTTTAGACCAGAACCTACAAGTTGTTATCCCCATCTTAAAATAAATAAAACTGATATAACAGTTTATTTAGAAAAAAAAGCGGCGGATAGTAGCTAGTTTAAAGATACAGGTATATAAACTCCACGTAGTCGTATTCGTAAGCAACACCAAATTTTTAATGCTTGACCGGGGCTGCTAGTAACAGTAGAGATTATAATAGTATAGATAGATAGTATAGTGTCAAAAATATACTATCGCTGTCTCACATCAGTAAAAAAGGCATCGAAAGTTTTATTCCTAAAATTCCTGTATTACAATTCGATTATGAATAGCTATATTATTTTACTTTGATCTGTCCGACTTTTAATGACGACCTACAGCGACAGCTATTTGTGAAAACCTTACATCCTCCTTGCTTTAGACGGCACTTTAAGCAGTTGAATAACACTCTGGCAGTGGCTACAGCATGTCAGAATCCTTTTCAGGATATTTTTGTGAGAATATTTGTTACACCGCTACGGACAGACAGAAAAACAAAAATTCTAATTAATTTATTTCAATAATATAATTATTGCTTACATCGTCCGTAGCCTAGGGTCCCATATTGCTGGAGTAGCAGACAAAAAAATTCCACGAGCTAACAGATCTATTCCTTAAAAGAATTAATGCTAATAATGCTGCTTGGAGAGGCCGTGTGGGGCCGGCTTTAGAGTTGTCCCACCCCTCTCTATCCACGGGAGTCGTAAGAGCCGACTGAGGAATAACGGAGTGGGCAGCAGCACTCCCTCGAGTATTAACAACATCCACTGCGATGGCCAACCCGCCTGCCAAGCGTGGCGATTACGGCATTATCCCCCATGACGGGACCGCTCGTTGTGGCGTTCTCTTGGGGAGGCCTTTGTCCAGCAGTGGACGATGAAAGGCTGATGGATGGATGGATGGATGGAATGCTGCTTGGGCATTAAAGAGCCTTTACGTAAAAAACAATTTCTTGTTGATCTTTAAACAATAAAAAACAGGTGTGTGCCGTTCGAAGACCATGACCCCCTGGGTCAATCTCTATGAAACAGTTTTTGCAGTCTTTGGCTTTTTAAATAGGTATATTAATTGGGCCTTGTTATAAAGAAATCTTATATTAAAACTTTAACTCATAGGCCTGTTACAATTTTACTTTGTTATATAAAGTTTCCCTTTTCTTTGTTAAGGCAGGAAAAATGTACACCCCATCGTTTGAGGCTACCCACTAAATAAACCCGCCGTATAAAACGTGTCTGTACCGTTTTATGGTGGACCACTGGAACTGTGTGGCATTACTTTAGTGGTCCGCTGGTGGTTTACCCTTTCAAGTAATCTCTCTGAGCGACGCTTTTGCAGACGGGGACGTCGCACCTTCACGGTAGGCCTTGCGGGTGGTGAGGTTCCTAAATCCGTCCACCCGCGACTTCAGTTATGGCGCCATCAGGCGAATTTACTCATACCTGCGCCTCCACAGTCACTGGTATGACCTGACCGGGAGATGCAAGTGTCCCTTCCTTTGTTAGTTTAGCATCGACTTTTGATTGATTAAGCATCGACTTTTAGTTAATTATTTTATTAATTAAGCATCGACTTTTAGTTATTTTATTGATTAAGCATCGACTTTTAATGGGTTATTTAATTGATTAAGCATCGCCTTTTAGTTGATTATTTGATTGATTAAGCATCCACTTTTAGACTATAAGTTAGCGGCGCACCATCTGATTTAAGTTACCACATATTTAAAATTAAATAATATGTTTTTAATCATATTCATTACTACTAATTTGATTCGGGGTTTCCCTTCTCAATTATGACAGCCAAATAAAAGGCAAAAACGTGTTTAAAAGATGTTTGCTTGCCAAAAATAAAGTGCATTCTATACAACGGTACCCTGGCATATTTATATCACGAACAAATTGACTATTCACAAACTACGCGTACTGAGCGATATATTTTGTTGAGTTCAATAAACTAACTCATTTTGTATCACAGTCAGTCAATGCTCGGAATGATTCGTATTCGGGTCACAAATTGAATACTATTACATAGTTTTACCTTCATGTAGTGTACTACTTAGTCGTATCACTTACGTATTAAAGTCTTCAGATTATATGGCCTCTTAACCTGCCTTCACTCGGCTTCAGATTTCGCTGACACATACACCGTGTATTGGTCGTTATATGGTTAGAAATAGGATAGGTATTAATACTTTCCACAGCAATTTGATATGCTATCGATGTGCACCACCTACATCGACTGGATTCCATATGCCTATTTAAATGTATAGTTAATACTGACGTTGAAAGCGAGCAGCCTATCTGACGGTATGTAGGTAGCAAGCACTACTCGTGTGCCCTCGACGATCAACCTTGACGCTATTGTATATTCGTAATCACGATCCAATTTTCACTTGTCTTTGTTTTTATACAACAAATTTCTGTCTCTTTGTTTTGCATAGTTCTCCTCTCAGAGTGAGAGGGAGTAGTTTAGGCAGTAGTCCTCTACGCTGTATCAGTGTGGGTTGGCAAAAATCTCTTTCACCGAGCAGTGATAGTTTGACAAAAAATACAAATATACATAATTTCATAAATGTGCCTTGCTAGGTGCTGCCTGCCCCCAAGTTAGACATCGAACTCGATATACTCAATTTTGTAGTCCTTGGTTATACCGTTAAGCTATCACTTTCATTGAATTTCGTTTTATTTAACATCAATAAACCAATCTTCTTTGTACAGTGAAAGGGTGCTATTAACTCAGTCGAAGCATTATCGTGCGTGTTGAACATGGTGCTTTATACATCCCTGTTTGTAATCCATATACTATTTATAAAGCTGTAACAGAGCTATGTCTGTGCATTGAAGATATTCTAGAAAAAATGACTTTATTAGGCTATAGTTATAGGCGTGTCTAAACACAAAACGATTTTTTTTAGATATTTTGTCTGTTTGTCTGTTTGTTTGTTCACGCATCAGGCAAAAACTACTAAACGGATTTTGATGCAACTTTTTTTATTTGATAGCTCTTGATTAGGCTTAACTGGTGTACATTTTATCCCGCTATATAACCCAAAAACTAGCTTTTGGCTGCGGCGGAACCGCGGGCAAAGGCTAGTTAGAAATAAAAGAATAATAAAAGGTAAGTTTAGAAAATCAAACGATCCTGTCCGTGGGTTCAATATGCATCGAGGATATTCATCCTTAGGTACTTGCTACAATGGGGCGGTGTAAACGCAAGTACCTGAACCGCGGGTGGAGTGACCGGGGAACATCCGCCACACGCAAGGCCGCCCATGAAAGCGCGACGCTCTGGTGTTCGAAAGTCGCTCATTAGAGAGTACCCGAAAGAGTTACCTGGAACGACGGGGTGTGTGAAACGAACTATTCGGGTTTGATAGCAGACATACCTACTCTTATTTTTTTAACCAAGCGGTCTCTAATGGAAGCATAGAAGCAAACAAAGCTGTCGTGGCATTCGCTTAGTTTAAAATATGTCGGTAACACGTGGCCTGTGTTCAGTTTTCATTGCGTGTTATATCTCGTACTTATTAATTTTATTTATAGGTTATTTTGAGCATCTTAGCTCCTATTGTAATCATTCTTATCGATCCATTCCAGATAACATCCAAGCTGCCTGCCTGATAGTTATCACTAATTGCAAAGAGACAATTGTTATACGAGTAGATTACAATAAAGAGTTCATCTGGTATATTGTTTTCTGTCTAAAGCGGAAATGTGGGTGACACGTTATATGAACTATTAACCTCCCTAACTAACTGAAATACTTCTAAACGTTTTTTCGGGATTTATACCATGTAAATTTTTACTTACGAGTTTCCGATATTTCGGCACTGTTGCAAGCGCCATGATCACGGAACAAGTTGAGTTCAAGAGTTGTTCCGTGATCATGGCGCTTGCAACAGTGCCGAAATATCGGAAACTCGTAAGTAAAAATTTACATGGTATAAATCCCGAAAAAACGTTTAGAATTATAAGTGACCATGAAAGTTTGAAATTCTATATAACTGAAATACATTTATACAATGCAACCAATTCCTATATGAATTGGTAACGTATCCACTACAGAAGAAATTTGATTGGTATCGCACACTACTAAATGTGCAACGCGCTGTGCAATCGTAAAAATCCCTGATGTGTTAACGATGTTCGATATAGCCAGATATTAAGAAATTTAAGATTTTTAGGCTATAAGTGTGATTGACATCCTCATAAAGCCTAATGACAACAGAGCTCAGTGATAGTCTAGGAGTAAAACCAAGAACTACTATCGAGTTCGATCCTCAGCCGGACCTGACGAGCGCGCACGGCACACACCTTTGAAAAATATATGATTTGAATGATATTTGTTCACAAATTATCACTGATCTGTAGGAAAACATTGTGAAAAAACTTGCTTGACCAAGATATCTTTATTGGACTATTTCTTAAATCCCTCTCATTCCAAGAGAAGATCTGTATCCGACCTTCGAACAATAATTGATTAAGAAAATAAGGCGAAATGCTTTCACCAACACCACTAAACGCTCTTTAATATGATATAACATGCAATTACATGAGTATTGCTTAATTTATTATAAATAAGGAAACCCTAATCACCTCGTGCATATGCATACACGTGTCAAATAAATTATTTACACTACATAAACTTGAGGTCATACTACGTCACTTCGCATATTAAGTATAAATAAACATTAATAATTCAAATAAGATCTGCTTGCATTAAGATGAATCGAACATGCGGAAAAAGAAGCTGTAATCCATCATCATGTGTATATTATCTATAATAAATTTATATGTCAAATGAATCAGATAAAACTCTATAAAATCATATGCTTATTGAAACCACATATGCCGTTTGTAGTAGAACTACTGGTAACGTATTACGACTATGTCTTATTGTATTTAAATATTCCGCTAAAACTGTAACTTAGCGATGACTTCGCTGAACTGTATTTAATTAGAGAGGTTTAATTAATTAGAATGTATACATTCTCCTTGTTTTGATACATTTATCGGTAATAACTATTTTAATTTCCTCAATTTCGTGTACTTTGCAAAGTAATAGGTACTGTTTGTGCGATATTATTCTACTGGTTGTGGCAACCGCAAACCACTAATATCTACCGGTCGATATTACAACCGTCATTTTGATACTGTAACAATTGTTTAATTTATTTAGTATTTATTCTTATAAACTGCCTCGGTGGTGTAGCGGTAGAGTATGCGACTGCTAATCATGAGGTCTCGGGTTCGATCCCCGGGTCGGGCAATATTATTGAGCTTTTTCCTAAAAAGAATAAATTCTCAGTAGCAGCCCGGAGTTTGGAAATGTGCCCGGTAGACGTCAATAGGCTCGCCCCCTATTACGTGGGACTTAAACATAGCTCTGAAAATAATTTCGGTAATTATACTCAGATGACTGTTTGGAATATCTCTCACCATTTTTTTTAAGGCGAGAAAAATATACCTCTCCGCACACGCCGTCATTCGCGGCAACGATGAAGGTAGTGTGGAGCCCTCACCCACTAAGCCCGTCGTGTGATATAAGTCCATTATCTCTGCGAGAAATTATTGTATCGAGTTCTATGTTAATTTGAATTAACAATCTATATTCTATAACCTATTAGATTGGGAATGCTCCGATGGTTCGGTCATGCGGAAAAAATGCCGGACGTGCGACTGGTTAAGAAGAGGGAGGAAATACAATGCGAAAGTCGAAGGATGTAGGTACAGGGGGAGACCGAGACTCCGAGACCTACCTAGACCAAATCGGTTATGTATTGAAGGAACGAGGAGTTAGGAGTCTCCGAAACCGGCGAGCGTATATGAAGGGAGTTATGAATGTTGAGGAAGCGAGCGATGTATGCGAGAATAGAGCCTTTTGGCACTCTGTTCTCTCTGCCGACCCCACAAGGGAGATGGCGTGAAGATAAATAAATAAATATTAGATTCTGCCGTCCGTGTGGTCTTCAGAATATAAATACATCCCTCTACGCCACAATAATTATCTCTGTGTAAAAATAGTAAACAGTCATTTTTCTTGGGACGTGAAGATGTACATGTGTGTATTTGTCGACAAGTTATCACTGCTCGGTGAACGAAAATCTCGTGAGGGGACCTGCATGACCGGGTGATTTACTCTACAGCTTGTGAAGCCTGCCTACACGCACTGGCCCAGCGTGGTGGACTAAGGCATCAGGCCACGCCACCGCAAACATAGTAGCCGCTCCACAAAATCGCTAATGCACCAACAGATCCTAAACGTGTTGTTGTATTGGATGCACAGGGAGCTATAAGCCCTCTTAGTGGATACATGCAGGTTGCACGTGTAGAAGTATTTACAGTATATTCGGAACAGAGTTACCTTTACTTGTATATTACAGCATGCTAACCTGTAGGCCAACATATTACAATCAACCGACAGCGCCCTGCGCTCCCTGTCAATGTCATCGCTGTCACACGGGTGACCCAGTGACCCAGACACTCTCTTCACTAGAGTACCGCAAAGAGTAATCGGAGGCTCAGTCGAGTAGCATTTGATGCCTCGTTTAATTAACATGTAATGACTGCTTTAGGCTATATCAATGTTCAAAATAAATTTGCCTAACATCGAGTTTTTTATGTTTGCGGATGATGCTGTCCTAAATATGTCACGAAAAAACGTGGGAACGGGTCCATGCTGTTGCTGAGAGAGGTTTGTCTCGGGTGACACAATCGCTCGAAAATAGTCTTCTATCCTAAACATCTCGAAAATTAAATAAATATGTTTTAGTAGATCCCACATAAATGCACCGAGCCAAAATTTCTCAATCAAAATACAATGAGCTGTTCGTGTAAGGCGATATCACCGGTCACCTCAATAAAATATTTAGGGATAACTTTAGATGGAAGACTTGACTGGAGAATTCACACAGTGGCATTGGTTTCTAGAATAATAAAATAATTTATATTTTAAAAAGATACGAAGTGTGGCAAATTTTATAACCTTAATCACAACATACCAGGCACTGCGTGAGTGCCTAGTCAGTTATTGCATCTGCGCTTGGGGAGGCACAGGCAAGACTCAACTGATTGTGATTGAAAGAGCACAGCGGGCTTTATTGAAGGTTATGTTCCATCTATCATATAAACACGCAACAGAAGATGTGTATAAATAGTCAGGTATGTTAACTAACAGAAAACTGTTCATGTATGGAATACTTAGAAGGTATCATAAACTAACAGTTTAGTAACTTTACCCGTAAACATTAGACGAGTAGATCGATGTCCAATTGTCCAGTACCACGAGTGAACACTAAGTACCTTTGCACAACGCCATTTTGACTTCTTGGCTCCAAAACATTATAATAAATTATTGCAGACATATAAAGACATTAAAACTATGACTGCTATGACAATGCGTAAATTCAAAATTGGATTAAAGATATGGCTAAATAAATATAACTATGATGAAATTGAAAGTATGATATATAGCTAATAAACAAACGGAATAGAAAGCACACATGCACACACACACACACACATGCTTTATGTTCTGTGCCTTTAAAAAAAATATTATCTATGAATCTGGACGAAAGAGAATGATGAAAAAGTAGGTAGCTTAAGAAGCAGAGATGAGAATGTTGAGTTGTCATGCTGAGGTAGCATAATTATGTAGGTCGATTCGACACATACATACGAGTGCGTCAAGTACATATAAACTCCGGATCATGCATTGTAAAAAATTACTTGTGCCCAATATTGAGAGGTTATCGGGTCATAACAATTAATTAAGAAGCATAATATGCATTATACTAACGTTAACAATTTATTTTAAAACATATAAATAAATAATGTAAATGTGTCCCGTGCCTAATATTGGGACAGTAAAAGGGATGAAGTTGAAGCCGTGTGGGGCCGGCTTTAGAATTGTCCCACCCCTCTCCACCCATGGGAGTCGTAAGAGCCGACTGAGGGAATACCGGGGGAGTGGGCAGCAGCCCTCCCTCGAGTATTAACAACATCCACTGCGATCGCCAACCCGCCTGCCAAGCGAGGCGATTACGGCACTATCCCCCATATGAGCGAAACACATGTTGTGGCGTTCTCTTGGGGAGGCCTATGTCCAGCAGTGGACTTCGAAAGGCTGATGGATGGATGGATGGATTTACAAAAAAAAAGTAATACTTGTATTATATCCGTAATCTGCATTAAGCTTAGTTTGGGACCAAAGGACGTTGTGTGAATATGTGAATATTTATTTATTTATAATGTGTTCCTTCGATTAAGCGTTCTTACTACACTGATTTTCATTCAAATCAGACAAGCCGTTTTTGTGTTATTAAAGGAAATGTAGACGAGAATATATAGAATCAATACGTCTTAAAATGTCTACCTATCAAAATCTCTGACACAGCAGCAGCCTCCCCGCAGTGACAGTGATTCAGAGTAAAGTAGTAAAAGAAGGAGTTCCTAAGCGGAAAAAGTTGCGTTTCGGAAAGTTGTATCGTCCATCATGGTGCCGGACCAGCGGACGATGGAAGTCCTCGAAAACAAATACCCGATCCTCACTCTTCCACCGCCAACAGACACATAATTAATTCTTCTGTGCTGTGGAGCGAGAACAGGAACTACAGTAAACTTAGATCAGAAATTTTGCGAATACCGAGCTCACCCAAACCCCGTTTTAACGGCTAAGGACGATTGGAACCAAGCTCGTTCATTCAAATTTACGAGTATGTTAATCATTTTGCTCAAAGTTGATCATGAGATTTCAAATGCGATCGGAAAAACAGATCCATTTTGTTTTTTTGGGAATTTTGTGTAAGATTTTCCCTACAAGTTAAGCTGCCCTTGCGTGGCCGAAGCCGATCGCTAATTACATATGTAATTACTTACAATGTAATACGGAAAACTTAATTCAAAATAAAATAATGGTAATAGCTTAGATACTGTTTGACAAGGTTATTAAATCTAATTATCGCTTACTGATGAGTAATCTGGCTGAAGGTACTTTACCGGCTGGTTACTCAAGAACAGCCAGCTGATTATTTATTCTGTAGACGTATTTAAGACGTTAAGGCGTCCATAATATATCACAGAATGTGTAAATGATGAGATCAACGTACACTGTTTGTTTTTGTTAATTAATTACGCAGGGGAAATCCGCACCCACTGAAGTAATGCAACATAGTTCCAGTGGCAGCCAATACAGGCGGTGATAGACGCGGTTATTTAGTGGGTGAGGGCCCCACTCTACCCTGTTCATTGCCCTGAACGATGGGGTGTGCGGATAGGTACATTTTTCCTGCCTTAACAAAAAAAATGGATAATCCGTACACCACCCGATATATTACCTCCACTCCCAATCCTTGTCTCTTGGTTACGTGGGAACATGTGAGCCTAGCCAAGTTGCATTATATGATAGCTAATGCTATAGAAAACAATTAAAATGTATGGGAATTTGATATATTTAACGATATCTATAACGCTAAGTCACGCGACATAAATAGAGATGTCAAATTTCTATATATTTTAATAGTTTTCTATAGCGTTAGCAATCGTAGAATGCAACTTGGCTATACCCACTGGTCTCATGTTGCATCTAAAACGACAGATAATTACCTCTAACTAACATAACTAAAAGCGGATTATTGCTAACAAAAACGAGTTCTCTCTAAGATATTATTTACGACTATTGCAGTATACATCACAGGTCAATTATTGAAATGTCCACCTAAGCCAAACCCTACAAAAAGTAGAAACCAGCCGTTGAGACATGCTCAGAATGTGAATAATAAGCATTGATGGTGTACTCGTACATTCGCTAAATAACCGGGTTAACTTAGCAATCTTGACTTTTCCTAGAAAATTATTCCGATTCAATTTTAAACGTTTTTTAATATATATATATATATATATGTTTGTACCTACATATTACCTACATTCTTAGCAATTTCACGCTCATTTATGACTTAAAGAAGTTGACAGTAAACAAGTGTAATAAAAACATTAACATTGAGCTCGGTCATAATATGTAGGCTATGTAGTGAATAAGCTGAAGAAAGCTGAATTATGTTACAAATGTTATATGCAAATCTTGACAGCGATAGTAAACTGAGCACATCACCATTGAGTTAAGTACTTCAATTAGGCAAAACGCCTAATTGAAGTACTTAAGTAAAATATCGGTTCTCCAAGGATATCGCAGGACAGTTTATACAAATGCGCCATTTCTCAACGTCATATAGGTTTAAATAAGGTACTGAAGTACGAGTTACGAGTAATGCAACATAGTTCCAGTGGCCAACACAGGCGGAGAGACGGCACACGGCGGGTTTATTTAGTGGCTGAAGGCCCCACACTACCCTGTTGGTTGCCGCGAACGACGAGGTGTGCGGTTAGGTACATTTTTTCCCGCCTTAACACAAAAAGGGTTCATAGCGATCAATATTTTTGATAATTCTCATGATAAATATATGCTGATAATTAGTCATTTTTACGTATCTTTACGTATCTTATCTTCAAAGCAGTAATATTGACATTTATTTTTAAATACTTCAATCAGAAAATAGAACACAGATTGAAGTTGGATTTTGAATTTGGGTTCTTCAAATACGGTCAGCCTCACGGAGCGTGGTCAACCTCCATCCCGTTAATGCAGTTGTCCCTTATCTAGTAGTTGGTTCATCTTATGCTCTTTTGTTTGTACCTTTTAAGTTTCAAAATATAAACAAAAGCTAAACGAAATATTTTATTCTTTTAATATAAATAATGATAGATAGACAAATACTAGTATTAGAAAAGAGTTTGAGAAGATTATTTGTTTGATACTTATCAAGATAGCACATTTATCTTGATAATTTTAATACCTGGTTTTAAGTGACGCCGAGTTAACAGTTGTAGGGTCGATTCCCTTATCTACTACTGATGTTATATATATATATATATATATATATATATATATATATATATATATATATATATATATATATATATATATATATATATATATATTTTTGAGAAGTATTCAATAATGGCCGTCATGGCTGTAGAGTAGAAGATTAAACCGTATGAAATTCTGAATACAATTGTTTCGTGCTCGCATTAAACTCTAACGAATTAAAGTAAATATGGAAATAAACATTTCGAGAACATAGGTCTCACAATATGTGCGAACTAAGAACTCCAAAAAAAATATGCTACCTACTGTGTCTAAACGAAAAATTAATATTCGTATATTAAATTACGTATATACTAAATTACGGGAGTGACCGACATAGCTCGACGGCATGCTGAAGTGGCAATGGCCAAAGGGGAAAAAAGGTTCTAGAGTGGCGACTACGTATTGGACGGCGCAGCGAAGGACGGCCTCGCACCAGATGGACCGACGCGCGACGATGTGATCACAGCAATGATATCAGAAACAAGGACAACAACCTTGTTTCTGATATCTGTGGATCACAGCCTCAAGGAGCCTTTGGATGCAGTCAGCAGAAAACTGCTCATTGTTGCGCTCTCTTGGGGAGGTCGATCTCCACCAGTGGATGCTGAAAGGCTGATGGATGTATGGGTGTTTATATAGGACAAAGAGGCCGTAATTTAATAGCATTACTCGTATTTTTTACCAAATGTTTATTATTATTTAAGAAATGCAACTATACCGGGTGATATTTAAAATATTAATATTTTGTACATCGCACTCACACGTCCATACAAAATACAGATATTGAAATGGGAAGCTCGTCTAATAGAAACAATTACCCTCTAATAAACATTGTTCAAGCTCCGAATAGTAATTCAGTGTTTTGTTCCGTTCATTCAACGTCAAACTGTCATATTAATAACAAAGACAAAATACTGAATATAACTCAGATTGAGAGATTATACAACGTTTATTAGTAAGAGTGTATATGTTGTATGATGATATATGTAATGTACCTGGGCTGCGGAAACTCATGAGCAGGTGGTTGGCATTTGCACTTTGAACTTGACCTATTTACCAACACACTTTGCCACTAGTCAGTCACCCTCGTCGCTGGGAAGTGCCGACACGCGTCGCATCACTTTTGATGTGAGTGCGGATTTCGTACAGTGACTCTTGAAACAAAGCCATCAATGCATAATGGCTTATTTATATTGAGTATTTAGTGTACCGCAATGGTGCGGGGGCCTTCCAGTAAATAGTTATGACAATGCATCTAAAGAAGCGCATATTCAAGAGTTCTAAGTACTTGAGTTGGTTATTTTTGAAGTTAGTGATATAAGTATGAGATACCCCTCTCATTCTCATCCATGAAACCACATACTAAAGAATTTCCTTTGTAATTAGTGTAAGTAGATATCTACGTAAATTAAGCTCATGATTTTGTTCCTTTACGTGTATATTCAATTTAATAATATTTCACAGCAAAGCATGACATTATTTTATTATAGATATACAGAGAGTCCTTTAGATACATTTCCCGCGCGGTGTTGTAATGATATTTGGTCATAGGAAGTATTCTTTTAGTATTGCTAACAATGTAAAATATAAATAAAATATGACAGGCATACCCATTTTGAATATGCTTAGACTATATTATAAATTCGATTATTTTTCCATAAACATGTTATTTAGGTATGCAAAATATAAATAAAAAAAAATATGGCAGGCATATCCATTTTGAATATGCTTAGATTCTACTATAATTTAGATTCGATAATTTTTCCATAAACATGTTATTTATGCAAAATAGGAAAAACACTCAACGATGCTTATTTGTTGTAGCTAATTTTTGATTACATACTTACTTCAAGTATTTTTGCGAAAACGTACCATTAGATATCAAATTATTTATGAATACATAAAATTTTGTATTTTCAATCCTAAAATCCTTTATTTCCACTAAAAACCTACCGTGCGCGCTCGCCCGCCCTTATTACAGCAGATCACGGGTACTGCGTAGTATCGACCGCGATCCGCAGGCGCCAGCCCCTTCGGGCACCTTCTGTTCTGCGACGCCCCGCGCACGTGGGCGTCACACCTTCCCGGTAGGCTTCCACGGACGGCAGGGCAATCCCCGACCCCACCGTCCGCAGCCTCGGCTAGGGCGGCATCAGACGCAGTTACAAAGTACCGCCTGCCCCAACAAAGAAATAAAGCTTTTGTTTCAATATTTTATTCATCGCATCAACTGTTTTATTTTTACCGCAACTCAAAAATGGATCCATCAATATATGATGGATCCATTTTTGCCAGCCCGCGGCAAATAGCCTCAAGAGAACAGTCAGGAGAGGAGACTCCATCTGTCTTTACAAACGGCTAAACGAAGAAGATCCTAGTTAAATGAAGAAGATCCTAGTTAAACGAAGAAGATCCTAGTTAAACGAAGAAGATCCTAGTCTATCTGTTCGAATCCGACAGCAATTAAAGGATTTCGCCCGATACCAAATTACTTCTAAATCAACTTAATAGATCTAAAACTCAGTGAATCCATTTTCTGATATTTACGCGAATGTTACACATTTTGAAATAAAACTTTGTTTACGGAATCTATCGCGTTTACTTAATTTTACTACTATCCCGACGTTTCGAATACTTTACAGCATTCATGATCACGGGTGGACTTAGATGATAGATATACGTCTATCATCTAAGTCCACCCGTGATCATGAATGCTGTAAAGTATTCGTAACGTCGGGATAGTAGTAAAATTAAGTAAACGCGATAGATTCCGTAAACGAAGTTTTATTTCAGTGAATCCAATCATCAGGCCATCCCATTTTCCAAGATAAAGAATAGTTTAGGTCACTATCTGACCGTTAAAACGCATTTTTCCTTTTTTATTGCATTTAAGTGTTTACACGGTAGGAATGAAGAGGCGTCTAATTTTTCTAACATATAATATTTCCAAATGCGTGTTCAAAAAAGTTAAATTTAGCGTGACGTTTTATGATCGGCTCTACAGATAAAAAGCACGTCATAATTAAATAAATAACAAATATTCACGGACATTTTTCACACAACGTCCTCTGGTCCCAAACTAAGCTCTACGCTTGTGCTATGGGTACCAGATTACGGATAAAATACATATACCTCCTACTTTTTTTTTTGTAAATACACACATATAATAGACAGAAAACACCCAGACGCAGTACAAATATCTGTGTTCATCACACAAATAATTATCCTGAGTGGGAATCGAAACCACGACCTCGTGCACGGAAGTACGCACAACTACGCTACGAGGCCCGTCGAATTCCGTTACAGGTAAAGCAATAAATACTCGAAGCTCTTTAGACCGTTGACGAATCCTTGATAACAATAATACATAACGGTGAAATTCATATTTAAATGCCTTTTCATTCCTTATTTAAAAACCTTGGAATGTTTTGCTTAGTTCACACATTTGCTGGAACCATTCGTCCATTTTTATTAATCTAATAGTCCAAACATGTGTATAAACTATAGAGTACCTAAATTAGTAATGTCTTGGTTAATATTATGCCTTACCTAGTACGGTTTAAATTGATTGTAAGTAGGTACATAAAAATATTTACATTCTTGAAAATCTACTAAAAATGTGAGGTAATATAATACGGATAATATGGAATACTGCGAATGTTTCCAAGAACTCATCGGTATAAAAATATTCTAGGGTTTGCTTATCCAGACTATAATTTTTCGTATATATAATTTCATGCGAATCCATTTAGTCTCTATGTCTACTATGTGCTACTGATTTAAGCAGGAGATTTTTTAGCTAGCAGAAACTTCTAAAAAATGCAAGCAGAAACTTTGTACTGCTGTGCTCGGGCCACACTAACGGGCAATATCAATGCCCATCACTGCTATAATTATTGCGTTAACGCGATAAATTGGGTAGCCACACTTGAATGTTCAATCTCTTTGATGTGGGTTGATGAGTTATCGCCTAACGTCAAATGGCAATATGAATGCCGCCGTCGAATTCTCGCGATAAGTCGTGGCTACACCAATTTTAAACGTTCATTAACGCGATAATTAACGGCGTTTCTCATTAGTGTGGCCCGAGAAAATAGCTATCCTACGAGACCTAAGTAATCATTTTTTCGACAGAAAAAGTTGTCAGTAATTTCATCCAGTATTTCATCTATCAACCTACGTAATTTCATTCAAATTCATTAGTCGTTTAGGCGTGATTGTCGGACAACATCCGCATTTTTAATATTGGTAGGGCAAACCTATAATTCTGACTGGGTATATCACTACATTCCGCGTGCCATAACTGCACGTGTGTTAGAGCCTAGCTACTAAGTTTAGTATCACAGCGAACGATGAACGCGTGTGTTTGAATAACAAGACTATAATGGCTTACTCGAGGTGATAATGATTTCGTGACAAACGATCACTACGTATCAGTCACACCGCGGTTATTCCCACTAACACTAGTTTTAACCTAAATTAATTTTCGTTCTCAATATCATTATTTCACGTCCGTGGTTGTTTAATCTAATCATGGATACCTAGCTGTTTGTAAGATTTGAAAGAAAGTGAATATGGATTACAAATCTACTATACGCTGATGACCAAGTTATACTTGCGTCATCTGGTCACAGGAGATGGTAATAATTAATTTATTCTCGAGAAATACCACGTTAGACGTACTCTTAATCGACGTGATATATGAAGAATGTAATGAAGTGAAAGAGGCAAAATAGATAGTCCAGGCTCGTGGCAAGTGCTGTACCCCTCTGGGAAACAGGCGTGAATCTATGTATGTATGTGTTATTTTACATGTTGCATTCCTGTTGAAATTAACATACCTAGTAATACTGTAAAATTGACGTATATGTTGAAATTAACGTATCTAGCAATTGAAAGATACCATGATTGTGTTTTATTTATGGTGATCTATTATTAAACGCCCAAAATGTAATTTAAGTTCAATCAATTAACATATTACTTATTATCAATCCATCTAAACATTCAGATATCAATAAGCCCTTTTCACTCCATAATTCTCAACTAATACCTACGTAGTTATCCATTACCATCTCAAGGTTGAGCACGGGCATCATCAGTAACCCAGGTCCACTGCGGTACCCCAAAGCCAGTTAGCAGACTTCACAAGCTACCTATTGATCAAATTTCTCAGGCGTACAGGCATCTTCATGATGTTTTCCTCCAGGAAACGATTATTATGTAAAGCTTCTAGATTAAATCGATATCCGCTTCTTGTCTGGTGCTCCGTTTTCATCTTCTAAACCACGCAACGGATACTGAAGTGGTCACACGGTCACGGTTTCACCAGTTAGTTAGTTGAAAGGTTTATTGCAATAAAACATTCTTCTGTGTGGGCCAATTACGGCATTTTATGGCACGTTATCCCACAGCAATCCATCATTATTTGGGTTCTATATATTAATCCAGGTAATAAGCTATATGTCGGCCAAATATCATCTAAATCTGCTCAGCTATTATTGCGTGACAAACATACAAACTTTTTACACATGCATAATATTAGCTTGTAAGATATCGCATTACAGTTCGAGTTAAAAAGAAGACATTTTCATCAGTCCATTTGCACCCGGGCGAAGTGAAGGTGGATGACTAGTTAAATATATATAGACAGCTCGGAAGTAATTGAAGGTTTATAGCTAAGACAGGATAACCTCTGTTGAGTAGTTAATGATAAATATTACTACAATCATCGCCTGGGGAACCAGACAATAATAAAAAAATATCAAATTTCAAGTCAAGGAAAAATTCTAGTTTGAATTTGATAACTTCGTGATGGTAGTCGTCAGCCTCATCACTACGTCATTTTTCCTTTTACAAACACTAACCGGTTACCTACTTACCTATCTTATCTCATTAAAAATGCCAATGGACGACACTCAAATAAATAAATTGTATATTAATACACTTAATATATTTCAGGGCTTGATCGTAAATGCAGCAAAAAGGGCAGCAGCTCATTGCTCTAATATGAACATGCATTGTCATCCATAATTCATATTTTTTGCCCCGTTACTGTCCAAGTATTGGGCACAGATCTCCTCTCAAAATGAAAGAGGTTCAGGCCGTAATGCACCACGCTGGCAAAGTGCGGGTTGGCAGACTTCTCAAGGCGTAAAAAAATCTCTCAGGCATGCATGTTTCCTCACGATATTTTCCGTCACCGAGCAGTGATAATTTTGGCAGTTAACTAATAAACACATATTCTCGAGAAGTCATAGGTACGTGCCGTGACCTTGGACTGAGGATCGAACTCGATACCATTGTCTTTGCAGTCCTTGGTTTCACCACTAGGCTGTCGCTAATCACACAACCATAATTAAACCTGGTATAAAGCACCTGGTGTGTACAATGTAAAGAAACACGATAAAACAGGTTTAATCTGTGAAGTAGATGGGTACTGCAAGCGCTCGTTACTAAGCACTACTCTGTATTAGCGAGTTCTTTTAAAACGGCGTAATCTTTGATAACGATGGCGCATTATCGATATCAGAGTAATCATAGTAAGATCTCTTATCAACCCCGCCGTGTGCCGTCTCTCCGCCTTTATTGGCGGGCCACTGGAACTATGTTACATTCCTTCTGTGGTCCGCCGGCGGCTTACCCTTTCGGGTACTCTCTACTGAGGGGCCTACTCGGAAGGCCTTGCGGGTGGCGGACGTTCCCCGGTCCATCCACCCGCAGCCTCAGCTAGGGACCATGTGCCACCCTACCTCCTTACTTATTGTTACACTGTATCTTGCACAAAGCGATTAACGTACTACGTGACCAAGCAGAGACAATGCCGTAGCGTGGGTATCTGCCACCTGGGGTAAAGGTAAATTGTTCTGCCTAGGATGCAAGCTTATGACGAGAGAAATAGAAATTAACTAATGACTAAAACTTACTGCCTATGCCTAAAAGACCTTTGGCCTTTAATCACCGATCGCCATTCTGTAACTTCAAACATAGCGATTTATTCCATAGCTTCTAGAAATTAATTTAAATTGATTAGTTTATAGAACGAATATGTTATAAAATAAACCTAAGGTAATACACATATTTATTTAAATATAGAAGCCATTTTGATCGAGATAATGTTAGATTATTACTTGGCTTCTAAAAAAATATATTGCTTATCTTTTGTTGATCAAACTTTAAAAGATAAATAGAGTTACCGTGAGATATCCTTTAACAAACAATTCAGCAATACTTCAAATTAATTACCTAACTTTAACTATTTAAGCTGCGCACGTTGTCTAAGCTCTCAAAAGATGGAAGAAGATGCTGGCGTATCTTCCGGCTTAGTTGACGATCGTAATTTTACATAATAATCATTAATGAGCCTATAACAATTTAATTCTTCTATCCATCCATCAAACTTTCAACGCCCACAGCTGGACATAGACCTCCCCAAGAGAACGCCACAACAAACGGTCCTGCGCCGACCGCATCCAACGACTCCTAAAATTTAGCAGCATCACTGACGGCAACGTTCCCAGAAGGCAGGCAGCATTGCCACGTTGAATTGCAATACTAATCCTTTGTGCTAGGTAGAGGCCGGCCCTTTGATCACGTGAAGCGTCGATCAGGCAACTAGCAATTTCTTTATAAAATTTGCGAGCGTTCGAGCCCCCTGACCCAAGCGTTTCAACGCCAAACGGTTGGAAAATATAATTACCCTCAAGGTTATGTGGAAATATCCGCCGTTTGAGGGTCTCGGCTGATACAGCAGCAGCACCAGGATAACTAAAACCTATGTTTTCTCCTGTGATTACGATAAACTAATTCGACGTGGATGAAGTCGCAGCCAAAAGCTAGTATTATTTAAAACCTAAAACTTATTCGGCGAGAATAATTTAGTATTTACCTTTAAGAAATTCATGTTTAGGTACATGCACACATTAGGTGAATATTTATTTCACATTTGCTACTATGATGTCATTTTTCATTGTGAAACAAGAAGAAAACGTTAAGCGGCTGACCAGAGGACATTTATTTTGAAATCTCTAATTAGATTCTATTTTACACTCAGATTTCTTATTCCTGATTTTATAAACGTATAAAAAATTAAATTTTTTTTTTTTTATTCTGCAAATAACACAAAATATTATTTTCTAAGACTTTATGTCTCATCATACGAATTACATATTCAATCTCTAAACACACGCAATTAAGACTACTTAACACACTCAAATGTCACATTTAAATGCGTGTAAGAAATTAAGTTAATGTAAGAAAATAAGTTTTATAGATCATAATAACACAATTAAAAATCCACTGTAAAAAAACTGATTAAAATGTGTCGTCGCAACAAGGACCTATTGGGGAACCCGCCTTATTAGTTGATGTCATGTTATAAGAAAAAAATAAAATTAATAAGCATTCAGTCATTTGTAAATTAATTATTATACTAGCCTTTAGGTTAGTATTAGTTTTTAGGTAAATTTCTCAATATAATAATATATTAATAATTATAGTAGCGGGATAAAATGTATACCAGTATATCAAATAAAAAGTTGCATCAAAATCCGTTCAGTAGTTTTTGCGTGATGCACGAACGAACCAACAGACAAACCGATAAAGAGACAAAAATCTTAATAAAATGCTTTGTGTTTAGACACGCCTATATAGCCTAATACAGTATTTTTTCTCAAATACCTTAAATGTACAAACAGCTCTGTTGCAGTTTTATAATAGTTAGGATTTATGACATTGCAACGCATATTTTTTTATTTCTACCCCTTAAAAATAACTTAGGATTACGCCTGTATTCCCCGAAGGGGTAGGCAGACGTGTATCATACACCCACGATTCGCCAGCTATATTTAAGTCCCACGTAATAGGGGGCGAGGCTATTGGCTTCTACCGGGCACATTTCCAAACTTCGAGATGCTACTGAGAATTTTTATTTTTACGAAAAAGCCCAATAACTCTACCAGACCCGGGAATCGAACCCGAGACCTCATGATCAGCAGTCGCTTACACTACCACTGCACCACAGAGGCAGTTTAGACCCCTTATACCTAATTCAAATATGTAACGGAAAGTTAATGCCTACTTGAGAAGGCAGCGCATATAAAATGTTACTTGGATATTTATATATTCTGTGTAGCGACAAGGAAAATCTACATCAATTTCTATGTCAGTCTTCTAGAAAATTTTAGACTTTTTAGGCATACAGCAAGACTGGTACTTAACATTATGCTCGTCTCAATAGTATAATAAATCTGTATAAATAAAGTATTTGCAACGCAATAGGCATATAGGCAGTAAAAAACCAAGTACTAGGCATAGCCAATATACCACCGAAGGAATGTAACATAGTTCCAGTGGCCCGCCAATGAAGGCGGAGAACTGGCACACGGCGGGTTTCTTTAGTGGGTGAAGGCCCCACACTACCCTGTTCGTTGCCCCAAACGACGGGATGTGCGGTTAGAAACATTTTTTCCGGCCTTAACAAAAAAAAAAGGCATAGCCAATATAATCGATATATTTGAGTATCGATATCACACAAAGTCACAAACATGAAATGTTATATTCTCTTCTTCTGTGATATTTTTATGCCTATTATAAGAGATGCCTTTATGAGTATCTTCGTAATTTATGTTGAAATTTGAACTGACCCCTAAACTAGATCTAGTTTGGAGATATCCTTATCTTTCAGAATATTTACTGCTTAATATTACTACTATATTAGTGACTCGTAAAACGTAATTTATCATACGCACTACATAGATTTTGTTGTTGTTGGTATAAAGAACTAAATTTATTACAATGTTAACTTCAATATTCTAAATTACTGTTAAATTATTTGTACTGTTTTACATGTACTGTTACTGCAATAAAAACTATATTAGTATTTCGTAAAGGCTTTGTAAAGCTAAGTGCTTGATCTTGATCATAGGCAGTCGATATGTGCATCCGCGGAATATAGAACATCGCTACTGCATAAATATATGAAAGTTTTTATAACACGACCCGATGGTAACTATTGAATTGTTGATTGTGGCACGACACTATAAAGGAGCTAGAGGACACGTGCTTATCAGTCGTGACTGAATGATTGTGAAGTCAACACGTATCGTGATCCTGCCAACAGGGTCTATCAAGTGTCATCGCTGCACTTTAAGTGAGTTAAAATTATAGACATTTTACAATTCCGCGGAATTACTATTAAGAATATTTTTAATATATATATTCTTTTTTAAGTAATAGCCTGTTGGTTCATCGTGCCCCAGGCTATGCTAATATAGCGTCTGCCATTATGCTAATTAATACTATCCATGTAACAGTGTAGTATGATCAGGCATATAGTATAAGTCAAATATAAATGATTTAAAAAAATATTGGATATATACTTCTATATTCTGCAATTAAGTATATTACATGTACATTGCTACAAATATTAAGTAATTTTAAAAGGAAGCGTTTAATTTCCTATCATCATATAGTAAATGTTACAAAATGAAATTAATTTTATTATTATGCGGTATCGGTGATAAGACAAACTGCTATATTATAAACTTATTTAATTATATAATATACGTATATGTCCGCGTAGATATGCTGCAAGCTATCCTTGGCAATCCACGTTTGTTGAATACTTACTTCATTGAATTTTATAATTTTCAATCTTTCGTAACGTACCATGTTATAACGAACCGGCGTGATTTGTAGAGTCGTCTATCTTATCATATAACACATTGACATTGTCTGAACAAATGTATCAGCTAAGGCTCAAAAATGTTACAAGTGTAGTACCATTAGACTGGTTATCATTAATTTTAATGATTATTATTATTTCAATATATAATATGATCATATTATTGCAAATGGGTAGTTGCCCTTGCGGGCATTCAAGTAGGCTTGAAGTCATTGTAATGTCAACAAATGTCAAGGTTTATAATTATATCTTATATATTTATAATACTTTGAAAATAATAAACATAAAGATTATCATTTAAAGCTAAAAATATATCTCTTTCACGTCGTCTTAGAAACAGCAATAAGTCGCATTGGTTAGTCATATTTCTACGATCATTAGTTGAACTCTATATTTAGAAGCACATCATATTTGTTATAAAAAGATATCTTTTGGATATTTAATTTCTATACTTTCTCTGTGGTAGTCCATATATAGATATTTCAAGCGTGAGGGTTGATATTTTATATGGACGTTGTTCTAATGACCCATCCATCCATCCATCCATCAGCCTTTCATCGTCCACTGCTGGACATAGACCTCCCCAAAATGGGGGTTTTACCATAGGTAATAGACATGCTTGGCAGGCGGGTTGGCGATCGCATGGTTAGGGAGCTGAGTGCCATTTTGGTATATGATTTGTTCGTCTTTCATATTAATAGGGATGAAAGTTTATGCCAATACAAACCGATTTGGTCCTGTAAATGAAAGTCGTATGTCCCTGCGTTTTCAAGCTACAGCGCTTCAAAAATGTAAAAAAAAAAGTGATACTAAATCATTTGTTCACGTCTGCCTCTTGGACTGATGCTCAAAATCATCCTTAAAACTATAAACGTCGAAGAGGCAGATGTGCAGGGCTCTGTTTTATCAAGGGACGTAAGTGCAAAA
Organism: Leucoma salicis; assembly: GCA_948253155.1. Taxonomy (NCBI): domain Eukaryota; kingdom Metazoa; phylum Arthropoda; class Insecta; order Lepidoptera; family Erebidae; genus Leucoma; species Leucoma salicis. The sequence continues at coordinate 18,556,332 of OX411803.1, forward strand.
ATGTAAAAAAAAGCTGTACTAAATCATTTGTTCGTCGTTCTCGTTGCGTCCATTCGATTCACTAGGACTCCCAGAATAGGAAAAAAGAGTTGGCAGACGTCTAGGTCGCTAATTTTTTTTTTGTACGATTTTTTAAAGTTTTTTTCAGGAACTAAGACAAAGCGAGTATCACGGTTTAGTATTGATATTACGAAGAGTTCTTACTTGTGCCGTGTGGGGCCGGCTTAAGAATTGTCCCATCCCTCTGCACCCATGGGAGTCGTAAGAGCCGACTGAGGGATTACCGGAGGAGTGGGCAGCAGCACTCCCTCGAGTATTAACAACATCCACTGCGATCGCCAACCCGCCTGCCAAGCGTGGTGATTACGGCTCTATCCCCCATATGAGCAAAACACATGTTGTGGCGTTGTCTTGGGGAGGCCTATGTCCAGCAGTGGACATCAAAAGGCTGATGGATGCACATGTTTTTCCTCAATTTAATGTTTTTTAGCTCGGAAAACCTTAATAAAAATAAAATAAACGTTTCTAAACATTTGAAATAATATTTGGAGCCAAACGAAACCCACGATTCATTGGACATCAAAATCCGAGGGGTCAGGCCAATGACCGTGTGATTTGACGCGGAATGCCCCATAGGTAAACGCCAACTACCTGGGGAATTATACCGTTATCACTCTTTTCTCTCTAAGAAAGAAAGACAAATCTTTCGAAAAAAAAATTATATAAATATGCTCTGCCCTTGGAAAATCAGAGGTCTGGACATCTGCCTCTTCGATGTTTATCGTCTTGAGGATGATTCTGGCAAATACGAACAAATGACTTAGCAGAGATTTTTTTTTTACACATTTAAAGTGCTTTCGATTGAAAACGCAGCGTATCATGGTGTTAGACTATTTTTCTTTGGTCCTTTATATCGTCATTAATCGAACAATTCGGGTCTGCCAAGCGAACAATTCATATACAAATTTTTAAATCATAAAAAATTGTTTAAAAATTAATTACTTAAAAAGTCAGAGGGCTGGACGTCTGCCGCTTCGATGTGCCTCGTTTTGAAGGTGTTTCTGACCATTGGTTCAAGAGGCAGAGACGAACAAATGATTTAGCATACCGTTTTTTTTTACATTTTTATAGTGCTGTCAATTGAAAACGCAGGCCTGTTATGGTGGCAGACGCGGTCCATTATGCTTTTTATGGTACAATCATCGATATTAATCATGTCTGCCACACGAACAGATCATATAGAAATTTTGGTATCCAGCTCCCTAACCAGCAGTGGATGTTTTTAGTACACAGGAGAACGCTGCTGCCCGGTCCCCCGGTAATCCCTTAGTCGGCTTTTACGACTCCCATAGGAAGATGTATGACCCACGTAGATATTATATATTAATTAAAAGATGTTTCTTTGTCCTCAGATATATCAAGAATCAACTGGCTCGCGGCTGATAAACCATCACGATGGTGATTGTAAGTTAATATTATCTACTACTCATTAATTATATAAATTCTTTTACAGAGCCATAACGTATATAATAAATATAATATTATTTCCAAGTAATATATAAAATTCCCGTGTTTTTATAATATTATATCTGCATTAATTCGGAGAAATAGCATCGAAGAATATTTTTGTGCGTGAGCTATCTACGTAAAACTTAGATTCCCGCCTCGTCCGGCTCTCTATGTATAGATATTTTCACGACTTAATTATTAAAACTATGTATGAATCTACTTTAAAAAAACATGATGATTTATAATACTTCAAAACAAATTTTTCTTCAAAAACGGCACACGGTGTTTTCATTTAGTGGGTGAGGGCCTCACACTACCCCATTCGTTGCCCTGAATGACGGGGTGTGCGGTTAGCAACATTTTTTCCGCCTTAACATAAAAAAGGTATAGATCGCTCAGTGCCGATGCCTCGGCGGTGTAGCTGTACTGTATGCGAGTACATATCGTGAAGCTCTAGGACCCGGGTCGAGCCAATAAAAAAGTTACAAACGTCAAGAAACTTTCAATAGCAACTCTTTTGTCAGTGTGGTGACGGACTAACAATACAAGTGTCACCACCCATTCCTTTCCCACGGGTGTCGTACAAGGCAACTAAGGAAAGTAAGCAATTATCACCCATTGCATTACTGGTGGTAGGGCTGTACCCAGTGACAGTACTCACTTACTATCGGGCCCGAACGGGTCGGTACCACCGTCTGCGTGACCGGTCATGAAGCAAGTCAGTGTGTTTTGGCTGTAGCAGACCTTAGCCGTTTATTCTTTCATTTCATATCTTAGAAAGGAAATGGTGCGCAACGGCTTGGCAATACTCTCGGTATAGTTGAGTCCATGAGCCATTACCACTTACCATCAGATAAGTTAGGAACTTGGCGGTGACTTACCCTTGTGGCTCAGAAAATTCGTGAAGCCTTTGGGCCTGCGCTTGACCTTTCTTCGGTCGTGTCAGAATGCCAGCCCATCAGACTGTGGGAGTAAGGGAATAGGGAGTATACTCGGGTTTGCGCTCTTACTCGTGTAGGTACTGTAATAATCTCCTGCATACACATATTTAGTGTCTGTTGACACTGGCCGCTGAAATTAAAGCCTGGAGATAATCATTATAATTTTAATTACTAGTTATAGTTATTTAGATATTTCCATAATATATTTTTTTAGCATTTGACATGCTTAGCACTATACATTTCACATTTTTCACTTTGTGTTTAATACTATTTATAGACTAATTTCTGGCCGAAACTATGTCTGCATGGCTATCAGAGTTTGGCTGAAAGAAAAAATGAGAAATGTGATATCAATGCTTTGGCATACCCCACATGAACTCTTACTTGGAATAAAAAATATTCTATAAGTATATCAAAGCCATAATTTATCTGTACATAACATTAGTCATTGGGTGTATATTCAATAGATAGCTGTCCAATTAGAATTTCACATTTTTTGCAATAAAAAGTATCTTAAATATTAATCCCGTCTCTCATACTACCACCTATCTATTATTGTTCATTTAATTACGATTAGTCATTTAAAATATTACTAGAATTACACTAGATGTTAATTTACAAATAAAGTTTTTTTTCTAATATATTAATTTTTTTTTTTTTTCCTAGGAAAGCAATGGAAATGTGGTCGCACCGCAAGAATTAGAAACGTTTCTGTCTCCGGAGGAAAAACGTAAAGAGAGAGTCGTCACCACGTTAGTATATATTTTTATTCACAAACATTTATGTGTATATAGTATTTATCTATACACAAATGCATCTTTTACCTTTATTAAAATAGTATAAAGTAACACATAAGATCCTACATGTCAGATTCGGTTGTCGTACATTGTCTGTTAAAATTTGTCCTTGATCGCCTAACTTAGCCAATATTTGTATCAAACTAAGAAATTAATGTCTAATATTTTTATACTAGCTTATACAAAGCTGTAATATAAATAGGTCACCATCTGGCACATACATTATCTCATCTCAATAATGGCCATCATACGGGAATCCTCTATTTTATTTATTTATTATTCAAAGGTAAAATAACAAAAAAAAAGTGGGACACATAGTAGAAGTGAAACTTCAACGGAAAGTGGATAATTCAAAGAAATCTATTTAAAAAAAAAAATAAACAGAATTATGTTAACAATAAATATAAAACTGTACTTACACACCGCGGCGAATACCAACAGAGCAGATGTAACACCTTTATATATATGTATGTGTATATATGTTACGGCTAATGCCCAAAGTGCGGCTACACCTAGTTCTAGCCGGCTAAAACTAAGTGCAGCCGCACTTCGGTTTTTAAAACTATGTTATGGGATCCTAATGGTGAAGAGATCTGTATATTTAGGTCCTCTGAGAATACTCCCGAGCCAGTGCCTGACCTTAATCATGTTAGGTTAGGTCAGGTTATTTTAACCAAATGAAATCGGCTACACCTAATATTAGCCGTGAACAAATCTGTTACACCTAGGTTTAAACACCCAAGTGCGGCTACACCTAGTTCTAGCCGGCTAAAACTAAGTGCAGCCGCACTTCGGTTTTTAAAACTATGTTATGGGTGCCTAATGGTGAAGAGATCTGTATATTTAGGTCCTCTGAGAATACTCCCGAGCCAGTGCCTGACCTTAATCATGTTAGGTTAGGTCAGGTTATTTTAACCAAATGAAATCGGCTACACCTAATATTAGCCGTGAACAAATCTGTTACACCTAGGTTTAAACACCCAAGTGCGGCTACACCTAGTTCTAGCCGGCTAAAACTAAGTGCAGCCGCACTTCGGTTTTTAAAACTATGTTATGGGTGCCTAATGGTGAAGGAGATCTGTATATTTAGGTCCTCTGAGAATACTCCCGAGCCAGTGCCTGACCTCAATCATGTTAGGTTAGCTCAGGTTATTTTAACCAAATGAAATCGGCTACACCTAATATTAGCCGTGAACAAATCTGTTACACCTAGGTTTAAACACCCAAGTGCGGCTACACCTAGTTCTAGCCTGCTAAAACTAGGTGTAGCCGCACTTCGGGTATTAGCCGTAACATATATATAAATATATATGTGTGTTGTGGACCGCAACGCTTTTTTGTGACAGAAAAAATCCTAATATTATAGAAGTTTCACTTTAAAACTTATGTCCTTCTCTGTACTACGAAAAATATTTACCTATGCAAAATTTCATGATCGTTTTAGTAGCAACCTTGTCAAGGAGGAAAAAACAAATAATTTGAAACCTTTATATAAAAGTGCTAAAATAATTTGAAACCTTTATATTGTAGATACAAAATGACGAAGGACCCAGAGATAGCCGAGTTCGACCCCTTCACTGAACGAAAATTGGAGAACCCTACTTCGTAAGTATAGTTTTTTTTTTAATTGTTAAGTATAACTTTTGTACAATTCGTACCTATTTCATCACACATAAATCACAGATACAATATAACAAGTTATTGAGGGTAGAGAAAAGTATACTGTCAAATCGGAGTTTTTTTTAAGTTTCCATATAGATGGGTAAAAAAAGTATATAGACACATTATATTAAATAGTAAGTACTGAGGTAAGGTGCTGTGAAAATTCTGCGATAAGATTGATTCAAATAAAACGAAGCCATATACATAAAATAAAAGAAGATTATTTTAATTAAAGGTTATCATCGACATACATGTCAATGTCGCCAAAGCTTTAAGCGATTAAAACACTGCTGTGCAATTTCTTTTACGACTTAAACAATACTAATAAGTTCAACAGTAATAATGACCGAGTACGTTATATTGTTATATGTATTTAGGTATTCACATACTACTACCATAGTATCCCCCATTCTTGGGGAGGCCTATGTCCAGCAGTGGACGTTAAAAGGCCGATGGATGGATTCACATACTAAAGCTAAATAAAATATGTTTATAGTGGAAGCTTTCCTCTAGATAATTTTCATACATACCAATTTATCTTCCACGTGCCAATTCTCCCGTTATCGGAGTAATTCCAATAAAGTATTCTGTCTAGTTTCATTTTTATATCGCCTCAAACCCACATTTTCACATTGTTACAAGATCAAAATAGCTAATTATCACAAAACGTGATAATAATGTTTGTAATATTTAGATTTTTTTATATATATATATTTTTAGCATTTGACATGCTTAGCCATATACATTAAACACAAAGTGGAAAATGTGAAATCGAAAATCCCTTCGGGGAATACAGGCGTGATGCTATGTTTTTTTTGTTATTTCAATATACTTTTAAGGATTGTGAGCTTGACTGCACAGATGGTGGAGTGGTTTAAATAACGACCTCCCGACCGAGTATTGTCCGTTCGATTCCCACGCAGGACAACTCTTTGTGTCATCCACAAATGTTTATTCTAAGTCTGGGTGTAGGTACTTAGTGTCCGTGAAATTGTATGTTTGTAAAGTCTACTGCGATACTTAGTGCAGGGTATTGTCTATAAAAAATGGCATGGGTGCTACTTTATCAAGTAGTTATATATATATATATTTATATCTAAAAAATAATCCATCCATCCATCCATCAGCCTTTTAACGTCCACTGCTGGACATAGGCCTCCCCAAGAATGGGGGATAATGCCGTAATCGCCACGCTTGGCAAGCGGGTTGGCGATCGCAGTGGATGTTGTTAATACTCGAAGGAGTGCTGCTGCCCACTCCCTCGATATTCCCTTAGTCGGTTCTTACGACTCCCATGGGTGGAGAGGGGTGGGTCAATTCTAAAGCCGGCCCCACACGGCTTAAAATAATCCAATAGAAAATAATTGCTATCAATTAATTTAAACTACACAATGGTTATAGGCCAGGCTGTTTTTCTGTTACCACTGAAGGAATGTAATATGGTTCCGGTGTCCCAATAAAAGCGGAGAGACGGCACACGGCGGGTTTCTTTAGTGGGTGAGGACCGCACACTACCCTGTTCGTTGCCCCGAATGACGGGGTGTGCGGTTAGGAACATTTTTTCCCGCCTTAACAAAAAAAAGGGGGCTGTTTTTCTGTTAAATAAGAACTGCAAACAGCACAGTTGTGACATCTAATTACAATTAGTAATAACATCATCTAAATCACCATTTCATTTCTAAATTCCTAAAGATTCGGTGGGTACATATTAGACATAGCTACGTCCTCTGTTTTTGAATACAGGCAGTTTGTTGCTGAGCGTAATTAATTTTCATCAATATCACGTAGTTATTAAAAATCATCCACATTTTGCCTATATAACAATTATTAGAGAATGTAATAGTGGCGAACATATTGCAGTTTATTGAACACAATTCCAAACTCCGTGCTGATAATGAGAATATCCTGACGAAAAATCTCAATCTGTACATACGTATAATATATTGTAATAAAACAGAAGAACTCGGTGAGTCTATACATTAAAGGACAATATAAACAAATGAAGAGGGGACGATATTTAAAATGGTAATAGGACACAAAACAAAATTTTCTTTTTGTCTTTCTGTTTGTTAGAGCACATCTATGAAATTACTGAACGGATAACAAAGCGCCATATAGGCTACCTGTATTTAATTTGAATTAAAAGTCAGAAATAGGTTATAATCATTTAAGTGTCCACGCAGACGAAATCACAAGCCTCAACGTATAATAAGTTAAACATTTCAAATCGTTACCTCAATTTTAGCTAGAAGTTACGCATTTATGCCACTAACCCCAAAGAAGAAGGTTAAAAAACATGCGATCAAATGGAAGCCGATTCAGTATCGCTAACATATTTCGTACAAATCAAATTTGAAAGTATATTTAATGTAAAAAAGATTGACCTTTAACACTTTTATAATAGGCAAGTAAAGATCGTAGATGAGTCTTGACGTCATACCTATCTCATTAATAATTCACTTTTAAATCCTGATTATTTTCAATGTCACTGTCGTATGAATTTGGTTACATTGGAGAAATCAACAATTCCGATTGCGGAATTGCGTCAATACAGTCCGAAGATAGTTCTGTTACATATTTAACACGAGCTAAAATTGTATTCCTTTTAAAAGCTTGCAGAGAGATCAAGAAGTTTCAAGGTTGACATTTACATTTCTTGTCTAAATAAATGTCTTATCAAAACCGACCTCCGATTTAAATAAAACAAAGCTCTTCGCTTCTTCTCCGCATTAATATCGGTTCAGTAACTTCATAGCACATCTATTGAGTTACTGAACCGGTATTAATTCTTTAAGAAAGAGATGAACAGCCAAACAAAAAAAATTAAAACGTTTTTAACGTTTCTCGTATCACCTCCTCTGAATTTTTGATACATACCTTCAATGTATAGGTACAGTCACATCACACACCTACCTGTTTACCTACTTTACACTTTTAATGATGTAGTTTCGTTTTCCTTTGGCCTAATGGCAAAGAAATTGCACAGGTTTGGCCTGTAAGTTAAACAATTTAATATCAATAGTGGTTAAACAATTTAATATAAATTTTTCATCTTATTTTAAAAAACTGCCTAGACTTCTACAAGTATTTAAAAGGAAAGGAATCTGTGGAAAATGTTGATGTTTTCGGAGCAGAACCAGATTGCGAGGTGGAGCAGGAGCCGGATGATGACAATAATAGCGACGAATTACTAGTTTTAAGAACATTGTCTGATTTATAAATATAGGTATTTTGAAAAGTAAACAAAAAGAAAAGCATAGCATCACGCCTGTATTCCCTGAAGGGGTAGGCAGAGGAGTATTACACACCCACGACTCGCCAGCTATGTTTAAGTCCCACGTAATAGGGGGCGAGCCTATTGACGTCTACCGGGCACATTTTCAAACTAAAAACAATCACTAATTTTGAATTTAAATATTACTTTGAACACAATTCTTTTATACTTAGATTCCTTTAAAGAAATATAAAAAAACATGTTAATCCCTATATAGCAAAAACAAATCAAAGTCTCATTCTACCCAATAACTCGAAAAACACGTCACCTTTTGTACTACAACTCGAATGATATAAATATTAGTACATTTGTCCATGTGTGATAATATTTCAAAATGTTGTAATTACAACATCATCATAGAAATTATCATCTAAAGTTAAAACCTCTATAACTCAAAAACTACTTTTTGTGGGTTAGGTTGTTACGGCTGTATTTTATTGTTTTTAATTGTTTTTGTGAAATCGCACACGGAATCTTAATTAACTGATACCATAATAAATAATAACCAATGACGTAGCAGCTTTTATCGAAACGGAGTTGACACGATGTCCAATGTTAGCTAACTATGCAATATTCCGTGATCTTTCCCTACATACTTCGGTGCCCTTACCCTAGAACTTTCTGCCCTTCCCCTATAACCTTCTGGGTTATCCAAAATTATGTATTTGTTTACAAATTATATCACTGTCAGGTGAAAGATAACATCGTGAGGACACATACCTGAGATGCTTTATTTTTTTTCTCGACAGCTTGTAAAGTGGACTTAAATCTTTGACAGGAGTTACATGCCTGACATTGTGATCGTATTAGGTTGAACCTATTATACCGTATTATTTTGTGATGTTCAAATCAATGTGATTCACAATTTCTGAACTACATTTGGCCTAATTGAAATTATATGAAGCACAACAATTTAAATAAAGTACCGCTATCGTTAATATTATGTACCTATCTACCTGTAAAACCTGTTTTCAACAATTTAAAAAGTTCTAGATATAAAAAAGAAATTGATTTGAAAAATTTCCTGTATAACAATAATTTTGTGCAATAGTTAAGGGTCGCAAAGATCGTCGGGATGCATTCATCACGCAGAAATTATTTAGATACAATGCAGTGATATCCTAGAAGTAGTTCGATTCCCAGGCCCTAGGTCAGCATGGCATACACCCATGACTCTTCTAAATCCTGTGTGTATTTGTTTATATATTATCATCACTGCTTGGTGAAGGAAAACATTGTAAAGAAACCTGTATTATTGAAAGATTTCCTGACGGCTTGTGAAGTCTGCTAGTCCGCACTGGGCCAGCGTGGTGAACTTAAATCCCTCTTATTCTAGAGGAGACTTGTGCCAATTCGTGGGATAGTATTTTTTACAAAGTTGACTAACGATCTCTATTTAGAAGAAAATGTATAAGTAATATGTTTAATGATAAATTATTAGAATACAAAAGCTGCGCGCATTGCTACAAGCAAAAATTTTATAGTTAAGGTACAACCTTAACCATAAATTTTGGTCTGGTTTTAACCGACTTAGAGAAGGAAGAACTATATTAGGCTATCAATATGTATGTTTCCTTTTGTGCATATGTTCATAATTTTCTTCGTTATTAGTGAACTGATTTAACGTTTTTTTTTTATTTGAAAGCATTTTGCTTTTTGTGGCATACGGTCCTTCTTAAGGTAAGCGGTAACTGACCACGCACGGAATTAACAATAGGTACTAAGGCCGCGTTCCCACTTTGACGTGATGACAGATAGTCGTTAAAGAGTCGTGGCTTGTATATTTAAATAGAGGTGTTCACTTACAGGACTGCACGATTAACTGTCGTCCACGACTTGTTTTTGCTGTGACGACACATTATCGAGAAATTGGAAAGGCTATCACGTTTACAGTCGTAAAATGATAAAATAATTCGAAAACAATAACGACAAACAGTAGTTATATGGGAACAGCTAGAGACGGCAGTCATCCAACGATAAATTTATCATCACGACATGTTGGGGACGCTGCCTTAAGAGTAATTCCGAGTCATTGCTCACCACTTCATTTCGCTAATGGAAAATGAATGAATGGCTGGCTGCAACCAAAACACGCAGAGGTGTTTCATAGTCGGTAGATGGTGGTACCACTAAGGCCCATAACAACTGAGTACTCCACTGATACCCCACTCTAGCACCAGTAATGCAATAGGTAATCATTGCTTACTTCTCTTAGTCCCTCGAACAGCAACGACCGGAGAGCATGGGGTGGTGATCACCGTCACCACATGGACAAAATCTCATATTGGATCTCATTGAAATCGAGATAAGTCCTCATTTTAAGGTTAAGGCAAAGTATTGAGGTTCTTATTTAATTAAAATAAATACAATTACAAATTAACTTTTGCTAAACGCGACAGCTTTTAAACAACATTTTGCAATGAAAATATATGTAATAGGAATATTATGTCCAACTATATTACACTGAGATATCTTCGTGTTGCAGAGACATGGATACTTTGACTCACCTGTTGAAGGCGTCTCTCGGCACAGGTATCCTAGCTATGCCTAAAGCCTTCAAATGCGTCGGCCTCGTGAACGGGATACTCTTCACAATTCTCGTCGCAGTCGTATGCACCCACTGTTCATATATTCTCGTAAGTACTCCTCTATAATTTTTTCGCGAAGCGACGGTTTACTGCCTGAGCATTGCTGGAAGCGAATTACAAACAAAATACATTAATTTTTAAAGCAAGCAATCTTTAACTCAAATAAAAACATTCTTTAACAGATTAAGTGCTCTCACGTACTGTATAAGAAGACGAGAAAAACACAAATGACTTTCCCAGAGGTTGGCCAAGCGTCCATGGAAAATGGACCACGAAAGCTACGAGGTTGGGGCAACGCATTCAGGTACCATAAACCGAGTAATTTACTAATAACCTAACCTAGTCATTCTAATCTTCCTCATATTTGCCATCCTAATACTTAGTATAACCATGTTCAATAACAGAATAATGATCACAGAGCAATTTTACCGTCGACCTCTTTATCAAGGTACTTCCACACAGCATTTAAAAAACGAGTATATGTTTATAGTATAACAAAACATTTTATAACAAAAGTTATTGTTTTTTTTTAATGTTTACTAACAAAACAATTTGTAAGAATAGTTGTTTTTGAGAATATCAATATCTGAACGGTTTATTCTTAAAAAAAATCGTCTAACAACTGTCAACATCCAAATTAAAAAAAAAAATTTTTGTTTTTTCACTTGATTTTAGAGTTTTGATTATCCAATAAGTGTGATTTATCTTTTTTATCAAACAAAAAATATATATACGAGTATATTCTTCCATTTTCAAGGCAGAATCGACTAGCCTTTTCAAAATATACCAAAAAAATATTTCAAACTATGAACCAAAATAATCTGAAGTTGTGGTTATTAAATGTTAGAAAATGTTTGATCAGTGTGGACGTTTAAAATGTGTCCTGTTATTTTGTGTTAAAAATGAGTACCTAATGTTATGTAAAATTATCTAACATATTTAACTGCTGAGTGGAAGCACCATAACTTACAAAAAAATTATTAATTCAAGTACTTGCATAAGTCACATTAAATTAAATTTTTGTAATTATACTTATCTCGCATTTGTAATATCCGTTGCGAGATTTTGTTTATACAACGTTGCTAACAAACAAGCGCCAGCAACACCAGAGGCGTCACTCGCATTTCGCTCTCTCCAAGGAAAGAGATAGGAGGTGGAAAGGCAGGATAATAAGCAAGGGATTTAGGCCTCCGACGCTCTCACTCACCATACGAAACACATCGGTAGGGATACCTACCGTTATTTGCGGCGATCTTCTACGAGAGGGTGGTACTTCCCCGATTGAGTCAGCCCATTCATGCTGGTGGGATAATCAAGGCTCTACCAATAGAAAAGCTCTGGCTCTTCTGGGTGTATTACACACCCACGACTCGCCAGCTATGTTTAAGTCCCACGTAATAGGGGGCGAGCCTATTGACGTCTACCGGGCACATTTCCAAACTCCGGGCTGCTACTGAGAATTTTCAAAAACACTGCCCGACCCGGCGGCCGAACCCGAGACCTCATGATCAGCAGTCGCTTACACTACCGCTGCACCACAGACGCAGTTAAATAAAAAGTATATAAAGTATGAAACACTAAATAAGACAATACAAAGTATTAATGCAGAAAATTCTGTTAATACGGGTCATGAGAAACTACACCATGGCATCCGTCTCTGTAAATTTAAAATTTATTGAGACAACCGATTCTCTTCAGTCATGTCGGGTTACTGCTGTTTTGTAAGATTGTCTAAACCAATTTGTTTGTCTAAATAACATCTTTTAACTAGATGCATGTGAAGAAGTTCACTTATACAGTACTTATAAGCAACGCCTAACAATTTTAAAAATGTTTGTTTGTTTGCTTCACTGTTTTTTCCGGCTAATCTTCGAAGCGGGTGGACCGATTTAGACGGAAGTTTCACTAGCAGATAGCTGATGGTTATAAGCAATAATTTGGTTAATTTTATTTGGCAAAAGAATTAGGGTTCTGCGAAACAAAAAACTAAGATCCGCTCTTCACAATCGTAGCAACTAGTTTAATAATATGACTAAATCAGTGTATATGTGATATTTTATTCTTTTTTCAGAATTTTTATTTTAGTCTGCCTGTTTGCAACATACTTTGGTACTAGTTCAGTCTACACTGTCCTTGTAGCCAAAAACGTATTACAGGTACGTTTAGGTATATTAATGAACTTCCATATATATATATACACGTAATTAACAACACAGTTCAAAATGTTGGATAATATTGTATGAAGCATCTTGCTCATGTTTCTACCAGCACCAATGAACAGAACAGCCCCTTCTAAAGTCGGTGACAGGCCGCTAAATTTCCCTGACTGTTTAATTCATAAACGATAATTGCGAGAGTATTTATATTCATACCTGCATTTCGTGATAATAATATAGTGATTGTTGTTAATGGACTAAGAAGGCAGCTAACATTGGTATATAAACTACCTATAAATAGTTATGAAGCCATAATACACATAGCACTGTTTTTATAACAATTATAGTGATAGTCAATAAAATCTCCTAAATAATTGATGGCGAAATGGCATAAATGGCGAAGTCACTTTTCGCTTACTTCTTTCTGAGATTCTGAGTCTGGGTATACTTTGAGTCCCTTTATTTTTTGTTAAGGCGGAAAAAAATGTCCCTAACCGCACACCCCGTCGTTCGGGGCAACGGACAGGGTAGTGTGGGGCCCTCGCTCTCTAAATAAACCCTCCGTGTGCTGTCTCTGCGCCCGTATTGACGGACCACTGGAACTGTGTTACATTGCTTCAGTGGTACTTTGCGTCGCTAAAATTTTAATATTGTAGGCAAGACAACAAATTGCTACTTGTAACAGCCTTACGCTGTCCGCTTTTCCTCCATATGGGGACGAGATGTGGCGAACGGCATTTGAATAGTTGTCGCTAAACATCTACATTAGGTTCCTACGGGATACATGATTTCTATATTTTTTATTACTTATGAACCAATGATATATGTTACATAGTAATTTATTAACAAGTATTTTCTGTTTTTTTTAGGTTGTAGCATACTACTTATCAGCCAAAGAAGAGGACATAGAAATAAGAATATTTATTTTCGCCCTTCTCCTGCCACTTATCTTCATGTCATGGATTCGCAATCTGAAATACTTGGCACCTGTATCTATGATTGCTAATGGTTTCATGGGGTTGGGACTCGGCATAACCTTCTACTACCTGGTGGGAACAGGCGAACTAAAAACTGATAAAATTACCTCAATGCTTACAAAACCTGCCGTGGAGTGGCCCGAATTCTTTTCTTTAAGTATTTTTGCTATGGAAGCTATCGGCGTGGTGATGCCCTTGGAAAATGCGATGAAGACCCCTCGCTCCATGTTAGGCATATTCGGTGTTCTAAATAAAGGGATGAGTGGCGTTACCCTCGTGTACATACTTCTCGGCTTTCTCGGTTATCTACGCTACGGTGAAGAAGTTAAGGACTCCATCACCCTCAGCTTGGAAATTAAAGAAATGTAAGCTGTAATTTTTAGTTAGCTCTTGAAAAAGATATATCATGTATTTAAAATGCAGTATTTATGGTTTGCCATTAAATCTGATGGTAAGTGGCGAACTAGCTTATTAATCTCTATTAATTTTAATTGGCAATGGACTGGCTACATCGTTATCCAGTGTTGGAAGGGGGAAGAAAGATTCTTGAGTGGTGACTACGTATCGGACAGCGTAGCGTAAGATAGCTTCCCAGTAGCTTAATCACTGATCTGTTCAGTCTCAGGAAGACGTTAGACATGCGGCATATAACATATTTTGACGTCATCTTAGGAATGCCTATGTCCAGCAGTGGACGATAAAAGGTTGATAATGAATAAATACTAACAAATTCATTCATCCATCCATCCATCAGCCTTTCGACGTCTACTGCTGGACATAGGCCTCCCCAAGAGAACGCCACAACGAGGGGTCCCGTCATGGGGGATAATGCCGTAATCGCCACGCTTGGCAGGCGGGTTGGCGATCGCAATGGATGTCGTTAATACTCGAGGGAGTGCTGCTGCCCACTCCCTCGGTATTCCCTCAGTCGGCTCTTACGACTCCCGTGGGTAGAGGGGTGGGACAATTCTAAAGCGGGCCCCACACGGCCTAACAAATTAATTAGCGTGGTTTAAAATACCGATCTCCTTTTCCGAGTGTTGTGAGTTCGATTCCCTTACAGGACTGGTCTGTGTGTGATCCACAAAGGATTGTTCCGAATCTGGGTGTACATTGTATCTGTTTAATTGTATGTTTATAAAGTCTTGATTATTACTTATATAGTGCAGGGTGTTGTGTTTTATAAAAAAAACAGCTTGTCTAAAGAAATAATCTGTACATTAATTACAAAGTGAAAAATAATCTGTCTCTGCGTCTCAAGTTTTAGATTGGGAGACTTAGGCTGTGCAAAGGGTTGCTAAGTTTACAATCATCCACAACATGTCGTCATGATGTATTATTTTGTTGAAAAAAGTACGAGTTTTTAGGAATAGATCAAACATTAAATTTAAAGTTGCCATATTATGTAATATGCCCCTAATTGTAAAAAAAAAAATATACCAAAGAAATATGTTTAATACAACAAATATATAATTCCAGCCCGGCCCAGATCGTCAGAATCTCAATTGCTATTGCTGTGTACTGCACCTACGGTCTGCAATTCTACGTATGTATTGAAATTATGTGGAACTGCATTAAAGAGAAGTTCACCAAGCGGCCCGACCTTGCTGACTACTGTATGAGAACCATTATGGTGACAGCAAGTGTGCTGTTAGCTGTGGCTGTCCCTACTATAGGACCTTTCATGGGTGTAATCGGAGCTTTCTGCTTCTCAATTTTGGGACTTATCGCTCCTGCCTTTATCGAAGTGATCACTTACTGGGATGAAGGCTTCGGCGCAACCTATTATATAATTTGGAAAAACATCCTAGTTGTGATCTTCGGCCTCTTTGCACTAGTGTTCGGTACTAAAGACGCCGTCATTGAAATCATACGCGTGTACAGCACTTAAGAATATACCATGTAGAACTCGGTCCATATTCAAAGAGTCTGTGTTAATGTGTGATCATGACTAGCTTACAAATTAGTAATTAGTATAGGTTATTTTGTACCAGTATTGCGCAAGATATTTCAAGGCGTTTAATGTACTTTTCTCATGCCTTTAATATCTTAATCTCCAGGTGGTAGTCTTGCTGGTTTCAATATAAACATGACTCGAGCTCGACTTTGTACCCTTACTGAATAGGATGGTACTCCATCCTCGCACTTATTGTTAATGTAAAGTAACGGTATAGGTATCTACTCTCGAGTTGTTTCCAATGAGTGAGAATGGCAGCGGCCGATCCGGTTGACAAAGTGCTCGTGATATCCTGGTTTCGCTAGCGCCTATAGGCTACAGTAACCATTAGAAAAACCGTATCCATTGTTAACCACCCTTTAGTAAAAAACATCGATACTCATGCAAGATTACTTGTTACACAAGCTTGCATGTTTATTGTTAATCTAAAGCAAACAAACGGTGCTATTTTGTGAATATTTCACTGTTTGTCTCGCGGTATGTTTTATTGAGAAAATCAAAGGAATTCAATATTATATTTGATATATTACTATACCTGTTATACATTGTATCTATCTAATTGTAGGTCTGTGCGTGTTGACACTAAAAATAGCTATTACATTCCCGAATTAGAATTGAATGGGAAAAAGTTAATGATTGATAATATTTGGGTGTGTGTTAAAAAGGAGTGCGATATTTTAACATATTATAATTGTAACGCGCGCCTTAAATGTACATGTTTGTACGATATTTTAGTACATATTGGTATTTTATAGTTTGACCTGAGACCAAATAGCTATCGAACATAAATAATGTATTTTTAACACGTATACGCAAGTTCACTACATTATCAAGGGGATGAGTTTTTCACTGTTCGCTTTCAAATTACTTAATAATATATTATGTATTTAATTATTATTTATGACTGGGATCTTGCATTTAGTGTTGGTAAGCTTAGTTTTATAATTAGTTAGTCGTAACAGTATTTCCAATGTTGTATTTTTAAGTGTTGTAGAAATCTTTTAGTGCATATTTGATTTTATAGAAAAAAATCAATGTATAATCATATTTTTAAAATATAATTATGTTCAATTATTTGTACCAATGACTAAATACTATCTCTAGTTATAAAAATACCTATAACAAATATCTGAAGAAAGCCCTTCATAGTGGTACGGAACCGAAAACAAATTAACATAGTTTGTGATATGATATGAACTATTATAAATTTTAAATTTTGATACGCCTGTATACGACGACATTACGTATTGTAATGTCGTAACATTACTTACTAGTAGACCGAGCAGACGTCGAACATTGGTTTGGCTAGCATCAGCAACTCGCAGATTTTTTATGCATATTATAATTTTCGATAAAAACGTTGCCCTCCACTTGTAGTTAAATTTTGTGGTCATTTCTTCTAATACGCAAAATATAATAATAGCAGCGCCACCTACCAGGTCCAATTGTTAATATAAACCATGAAAAAGATATGCAAATGCAGAAATGAATTTATAAAATTGTTTAACAATTAAGAAAGATTGTAAATATAATCTGACTGACACTATTTACTGACTTTGACTATTTTAATCCCGCGGATGTCATTTAAGACAACAAAGGGGCATAGGCAAATTGCAAAATAAGGGAGATTCAAAATAAAATCACGCTATAAGGTTCAGCCGATTATTTCTCCGCTACTCCTTTGAGTTTTATGGGTGATAATTTCGGTTGGCAAAACCATGGTTGGCGGTGACTAATTCCCAAAAGGCGAACGGTGGCTCGTCCTCCACCGCATTAAAAAAAGGTAGTTTACTATACCAATATACAGTGTTAGCTAAATTATAGATAAAACCACTGAAGTTCCTATTTGTCCATATTATAATATCATGTACACGTTTTAATTTTAGGTAAATACAATTTACGTTTGTAATTCAATTATATTCTTCAATCTTATAAAATATTATTACTTAATATACGATATATTTTGTTACTTAATTATAATCATTAATTAAGGTATTAAATTTATAAGCTGTAGTTGTTTTATTATTTAAAAATATAACAATTAATGACAATGATCCCTCACAACGTAATTTATGTATATCTCTATCATACTTACTTAATATAAATGTGAATGTAAGTTTGTTTGTTACACTTTCACAAAAAAACTATTTAACCGATCATCATAAAACTTTGTAGGTACACATATTCTTGGAGGTATTAGAAATAACATAGGATACTTTATATTAAAAAAAATTTACGAGATAAAAAAATTGTTTGTCATTTCAAGGGTTGCTTTACTTATTTTTATAAAATTCCTCGCGGACGCAGTCGCGGGTAACAGCTAGTACTATTATAAAGCTATAACATAGCTGTGTCTGTGATATTTGAGAAAAAAGCTATATTATTATTATTAAATTAATTTAATTCGGACATTGATAATCCATATAATTGTTAGTAATAGAGATTTCTTAAAAGTATGTTAGTAAAGACATAGTACCAAAACAACACAAAACAGACGAACAACAGCAATTATTACATTTTGTGGTTCTCTCTACAATAATTGAGAAAAGGTCCATCTAATCGTGAAGATATCATGGCGAGGATGCTGTTGGAGCTAGCCCCTACCGTGCAGAGTAAGGACGCGCATGGCTTTCTTATTGTGGCATAGAAACCGTCGACACGCGCCTCTGCAAACATGCCCGATGCACTGCAGACTCGTTATATTGTACACCCAGGGCGCTATATATATAAGCGTGTCTAAAACAAAACTATTTTTTATAGATTTTTGTCTGTTTGTTTGTTCGCGCACCACGCAAAAGCCACTGAACGGATCTTAATGCAACTTTTTTTATTTGGTAGCTCTTGATTAGACTTAAAACTGGTATAGGTACATTTTATCCCGCTACTATATCGGAAACCTGAGATATAACCTAAAAACTAGCTTTTGGCTGCGGCAAAGCCGCGGGCAAATGCTAGTAATATAATAATATCAAAAATAGAATAAATTAAAAAAAATAAAACAACATTAAATTTTATATACAATTTACTCATGCATCAAAAAATTCCTCCGCATCGCCGACAATAGGTAACGTGCCCAGAAGGCTGGCAGCATTGCCACGTTGTATGGCAATGCTTATTCTTTGTGCAAAGAACAGACCAGCCTTCTGATCACGTGAAGAGTCGACTAATTTTTTCGCAATTTCTCTGTATAGAGAAAATGCACTAGGACCCCATGACCCAAGCGTCTCAACACCAAACGGCTCAAAAACATAATCTTCAATGAGATTATGATATTTGCACCGCTTGAGTGTCTCCGCTGAAGCAGCAGCAGCGCCGGCACATACCGCGATGTTTGGAATATGTGATGGGGCTAGGGTATCTACACACATGGCGTCCCACACCAAAGGCCTACCCAATTTCCAAGGCAGAAAAGACATACCGTCTGATCTCTTACCGTCGTCACGTACCAAACCTTTAGGTTCTAGTACAGCTGGTACGTCGGCGGCGACAAGAGCACGACGGATAATGTCATTTAATAGAGCGTGACGCGGTATACGACCTGCGCTCCTGCTACATGATAGGCCATGGTGTCCCAGGCTATCTACTTCTTCCCCACAGTGGCAGCGATGCGGAGAGACACATGATGCACCCAAACGCAGGCAAGTGGCAAGGCGGAAGGTTGTGGCGTCCAACATAGTGCCTATATTGGACGAGAGAAGTGCTTGTAACCAAAGACCCGATTCTACAAGAATAGAATCTTTTGGCACCCTGTTCTCTCTGCCTATCCCGCAAGGGAGATAGCGTGATGATAAGTTAGTTAGTTAGTTTATATACTTCTGAGCTACAGCAGCTCTGCAGTCCATGTAGTTGGACTGCACCGCTTGTAGCAGCCTACCGTACTCCGGCAAAATGTCCCAAAGTTCCTTTCGTACAACAGTGTCAAATGCTTTCTCCAAATCCACAAAACTGCAGAAAACCCTCTGGCCTACAGCCAGATGCTTCTCCACAATGTTGCGCAAAGAAAACACTTGATCCATACATCCTCTTCCACACCCGAAACCTCCTTGTGCCTCACACAAAAATTCATCAGACACCATCCTCATTCTCCTTTCAACAATCTTATCATACACTTTGGCTGCCAAACTGGTCAAGTTTATGGCTCTGTAGTTTGCACAGTCATTACGTGAACCCTTGTTTTTAAACAAGGGCACGATGACTGCGCTTCTCCAGTCCTTGGGAACCATTCCAGAGCTCCAACATAAATTGAGAAGCATCAGGAAGGGTTCCCAGACACATGAGCCTCCAAGCTTGATCATCTCAGCAGACACCATATCAATACCCGCTGCCTTACCCTTTTTCAAACTTCTAAAAGCCCATTCAACTTCATCCATACTAATGTCATCAGAGGATGCCGGTACATCAGAGAATGCTGATCTGTCAGACCACATGTGGCACCAGCATCACCCTGAACATCCGCATACATATCTCCAAAATATTCACTCCATCGGCTTAACATATCTTGTGTTTGCGTAAGAATGTCTCCACCTTTAGACCTTATTTTATTCATTCTGAAAGCTGACCAACCACTGCGAGATTTCTTCACCTCCCTCCAGAAAAGTTTGGTGTTGCTAACGAAGTTTTTGGTCAGCCGTTCTTCTGCAATCATATTTGCTCTATCACGCTTCTCTTTCACTAAGGTTTTGGTGTCATTCTTACGTTGCCGGTATATTTCTTTCTTATGTTCTTTCATACTTGCACTCAGGTTCAAAGAAGATACATAGTCCAGCCACGCTTTCTTCTTTTGGTCTACAGAAGCTGCTACTTCCGTATCCCACCATGCATGACCTTTCACTTTCCTATGCTTCTTTGAGCATCCACATACTTCTTGCGCTGTATCTACCATACTATCTCTCAATACTCTCCAACATTCTTCTATGTCAGATCCCGGCTGACTTGCCATTGTCAGCCGTTCACGGACACCCTCTACATACTTTGCTCTTACACTCTCTTCTTGCAACTTTTCAATCTTTATTCTTTCAAGCCCTCCGAAGTGGACACGCTCTCGCCAGTGTCTCCACTTTCTGAACAGACCACCAAATCTCGCAATAACGAGATAGTGGTCCGTGTCGACAGTGGGACCCCTGTAGGCTCTTGTATCCAGAATTTTACTTCGGAGGCGACTGTCTACCAGAATTAAATCTATCATACTTCTCTGTTCATTCCTTCTCCATGTATACATATGGATGTCCTTATGTTGAAAAAATGTGTTTGACACAATAAGGTTTCTCTCCATACATATCTTTAAGTATATAATATATTCTTTATAAAAATACATTTCTAATGAGTTGAAATTGGTTTATTAGAAAATTATATATTTTTTTTTAAGATTCGCGAATTTTACCTATACATATTTAAAATAACATTATGGTGCAGTGGACGTTTAAAGGCTGATGGATGGATGGATGGTCACGGGACAACTCCCGTGGCCACGGCTGCTGCAACGCAGTTGAAACGTCGGACTATAGGTAGTTAAAAAATTATACGCGAAAAAACACCTGTTTATGTTACTTTAAATTATAATTTCTTAAACTTTAATTCAGGGAAATTAACGTTATAAATATTTATACATTTTCTTTCAAATATACGGAAATGTATAAACTCTGTGAATCCATAAAAGAGTTTGCGCTTAAAATAGGAGTAAGTAAATGTCTAACAAAACACTAAAGCAAGATAAAAAAAACACAAATATACTAGAAAACTCCTTTTAATTGGACGTGTAGGAAATAAATAGCATCACAAATATATCCGTAAATATTTCTAAACAACAGATACAGGTAAGAAAAACCTTATTGCCAATGTTAACCATATATTACCTTTCTACAAACCCACTCACCCCAAGTCACCTAACAGTGCATCAATATTTTTCATTATTAATTATAAGATTGCATTTGTTCTTAGTAACTGCGTAGTAACTGCCTATGTGGTGCAGCGGTAGTGTACGATTAT
Source organism: Leucoma salicis (assembly GCA_948253155.1). Classification (NCBI taxonomy): domain Eukaryota; kingdom Metazoa; phylum Arthropoda; class Insecta; order Lepidoptera; family Erebidae; genus Leucoma; species Leucoma salicis. The sequence goes on from OX411803.1 coordinate 18,578,178, forward strand.
TTTTCATTCACTTCGCAGCATGTCAAAAATTTCCAAATTTAGCAGATTTTCTCAATTATATTCCAACTCTCCCTACAGAGCGATCATCTTTAGATAAAATCCATCTCTTCTAGCATATTCCAAGAGATAAATCATCACGTTATCTCCCTGGCGGGGAGGACTGCCAAAAGTTGAGTGTTCAATTCTTGCATACATCTCTCACTTCCTCAACATTCATAATTCTCATACACGCTCGCTGGTTTAGGAGACTCCTAATTCCAACTTCGCTCAATAAATGACCGATTTGTTCTAGGTATATATAGATCTATATATAGATATCGGTCTCGTCCTGTACCTAATTATTATTAATCCTTCCACTTTAGCATTGTATATAATATACTTACTTGTATTGTCAACCGTATAACTATCTACACATTACATACTCTTGATGTGCAAAATAAACAACTTTATGGAGAACAGTCTTGTGATATGCCAGTATCTACGTAGTATGCGAATAGCGACGTTAAAAGTTAATGCAGCATTCATTCTGAACGCAAGATCCTTACCTCTCCGTGATTGGATCACCAATGATTACTGATCCACTGGTGCTCCTCAAGTAACTACAGTTGTAGATTATATACATGAGTAGTAGATATATATCGCGGCCTAGCACAATCTGAAAGCGAAAGCTACGGCTACGTGTGCATCTATCAGTGACAACTTCCAACAGCTGAATGTTTTTTTTTATTAGTTTCCTTTTTGTAGGTCTTAAACAAAACATTTTATTTTTATATATTTTATGTACTTGATATACCTACTCAAATATTACCAAGAGTGCCTGGCACTGTAATCCAGAAGACGCAGGTTTTAACCCCGCTCGTGGATATTATTTTCTATCTCATATTTTCACACTTTGTGTTCTGACTAAAACTCATTTCCAATTGACGAATGCATGTAAGCCTAATTGAGTGAGAAGTACATTATTGTTACTAAAACTTCTACAACAACCGAGTATTTTCAGGATACAACACCCTCCACGAATACGTTACATAGGAGATAGATCGATCAGGGTCTTATGTTGGAATAGGGAGCGAATACCCGAAGTCTCTTCTATATTTTGATTGACCATATATACACATACAAAATAATAACACGTAATATTCAAGTTGACCGTTTAATAGTAACTCTAGTAGATACACAAGCGATGAAAATACGATATTTGCATCCATTAAAAATTAATATTAGAATAACTTTTATTTACATTTCGATAATAACATGAGCTACGCAATAACATAATTCTTGCAGGCACTATTCTCACTGTAGTTTAAATACGAAACATTAATGGAAATCGCGCGACACACCGTTAATCAACTCTATTCATCGCTAAAGACAAACTATTTCTCACTTCCACTTAACCACTAACACATTTATATTAGAATAGGTGTGCCGTTATCGTAGTCACAAATGCTTATTAAGAGTTATTGATCGATCTGTTATCAATTGTTTTAGTCTTAGAACAACGGTGGGGTGCGTGCTTCTTATGCCTATTATGCCATTAAATATATTTAATTTGTAATCAACCCCAGACTCTTGTGTAAATAATATGTAGGTATTCAGCGGCTCGGCGCCAACCTAACGCTGACTGATATTACTTCTAATACATATATATTTCCATATATAATACATATGCTTTATGCAATAGAAAGCCATGTTAATAAGTTAATCGAAGAGGCTAAATGTAATTTAAACAGCTGAATAATACTACAAATAAAACAATATAAACAAAATAACGACGGAATGTATAATTGATCTGCATTATATTTTACATGAACAGATTGGAGGATTCTGGTTATCGTAGTTTACAAAATAATTGTCTTAACATAATGTCATAATTAATGGAGTAAGATCCTAATAAAACAAAATACAGAAGTTTGTATTTCATTTATAGATCTAGATACATAAATCTAGATAATATGGACCAACATTTATGTTGCAGAAATGGACAAAAGAGTTGTTACAAACGAAAGGAGAACTGGTTTAAATAATCATAAAAAATGTACACAATAATATTAAACATGTGACAGAAGATTTATTTACTAAAATTGGTCTACGATACTTTCTCCTCACAAAAATCCTTGGTGCAAACAAGGTGAGGCTGGCATCATTACATATGATAGCAATCTAACGAAATTAGTGTTCAATTAGTGGTCGTTGACACCAATGAGAACCACCATTCAGTACCTAATTTAATATTTATGCAATTATAAACATGCATCGCCATATATATGTTTATTTTTATACGCAACTAGACCATGAGCGTTTAATTTTGAAATGGCACAGTTTCCTTTTGAACGTTTTGAACGCGTTACTCGGTCATGATTTAATTTATATATATCCTTGTAATTAAACGATTAATTTTAAACGTAACACAGACGTTATCGAGATTACGTTGTAACCAACAGAATTGTACACAGTTAAACACGTAGGTCTTGTCTAAAACAACACACGTCATTAATATTATTCTTATTTAAACAATAAAGTCATCTACTGCTTAGCTAATTAAAGTTATTTATGCAAAACAAATAAACCTGAGTTATTTAAAATGCAATACTGGATACCTTCTTTATATAAATTTCAATAGAGAAAGAGGTCGCTCTATTTGAGTTATGAGTATTAAAATGTTTTTTTTTTTAATTCGATTTAGAAGACAACTTCAGAGTACAATATTAAAGTATTTTCTAAATAGTTGAGACTTATAAATGCATCTCAGCGACTTTTAAAACTAACTAGCTAATTATTAGATATATTAATTAGATCAAAAGTCAGTTATCTAAAATATATTGCGAGTAATTAATACAACAATATCAGATCTTTTTAGAAGCGTGTACTATTTTGTACATCAGCTGAAACATGAATAATTTTCGCATTAATAGGTACGTATAGACCTTAAAACTACTTACAGTAAACATTCTCAAATAACAATTTAACTATATTATTGCATTTCTCACTGACGTTTAGTACTATTCACTACTAAGTCCTTATAACACTGTCTATATAAATATATTATATAAATTATATTATAGGGTCTACATAAGGAATTCATGTTTACTCTTCAGAAACGCTATGAATCAATATATATAATCTGTAAAATATTTACAGCTAATTGAACTGCTATTCGTCTATATAACACTATACAATTCTAATAAGTGTATAATGCCCTTCGGGATGCTGTGAGGCTTTGGATTAAGACAAATGATGCGTAATCAAACGTTAGATGATTCCAAAAGTTGTTTATGCAAATGCATACTAATTCTCACTGATAACTCAGTGTCTACTTTTGTAAATTAACCAATATTGTTGATGATTGCCCTACAAAGTAGTAAATCACTGCAAGTCTAACTAGCACATTTAAACACAAATAAACCCTCGCAAAAATACTCTAGACAAACTACATACATATAACTATTAGTTGAAATCCAAAAATACTTGCACTCTATGGCAACTATCATCTACATAAAGTTTACTTGTAGACATCTCTAATTATTTATAAGATGATAGATTATTTACCTAATATCAAATGTCGAGTACATAAAGGCAGCTAAATGTATGGACATGAAATATAAATACAATAAAATTTTGAACACACACTTCTTCTAAGCACAATATTAAGGAGTATTATTATAAACGTATTTTTATTTTGCACGTATTCGGAGTATCAATTACCAACCCATCACTTCAACTGATAAATATCAACACAACATTTTCCATATCGCAATAACGCATGAGATTCATTATATAGGTAATAAGTGTGTACCAATAATCTAGAAAATTTATTTTACGTACATTAAAACAAATATCATTTTAAATATAAATATTTTTTAAACGTTATTATTGCTGAATTGAGGTATTTATGTGGAATTTATGTTATAGAATTCCATGTTTTCCACTAACAATATAATTTCATAAAATGTGCACTATATACTATTTTTGTAAAGCCTTACATACAACATATCTCAAATATTATTGCCGTTTACTGTGTTTTAATTGTATAACAATACAATTTTAAACCATGCTTTGCGTCAAGTCAAGGTTAGTCACATAAATCATATACAATTTACATAAAAACTGGCCAAAAATTCAAACAAACAATTTCAGATCTACTTGAGATCGTACACGTCTGTACGAGAGTCAACAAATCGTTGTGTTAGGATCCTCCCTGAATCCACAACAGGAGTGAGGAGTTCCTCAGATGGCACTTGGATACGAATTCTGTTATCCGAAGGCAGATGGGTGGAGCCGTTATTATGATAGAACCCTAGAGAGACCGGCTTGTGGTGTAACTCGTCGTTATACGTTTTATATTTGGAGGGGCTGATAGGGTGTAAATGCGAAGGGCTTGCAGCAAGAGGGTTGTATGTGACATGAATCCGGACTACGTCGTCTGAGAGCGGCGACACGGACGGAGGATGCGGCGTGGCGCGTGGCGTGGACTGTGTCGTCGAAGGAGCTCTCTGAATACTTAATCCGCAAATACCCGATCTGAAATATATCATTTAATAAAGTAATTACTTTAAATACATAAAAAAATACTTTATAGAAGAATAGATTGGAATGTTTTTGATAATGTGTCGAAGTTGTAAAGACAATATTATTTAAAAGAAATGAGATTATTTTGTTTTATTGCTAATATTGGCAGACCGTCGCTCATGGACTCAACTATACCAAGAGTATTGTCAAGCCGTTCCACACTATTTCATTTCCCAGATATGAAATTAAATAATAAACAACTATCTTCTGCTAGAGCCAAAACACACTGACGTGCTTCATGACCGGTCACACAGGAGACGGTGGTAACGACCCGTTCGGGCCCGATAGCAAGTGAGTACTCTCATTTGGTACCTAGCCCTACCACCAGTAATGCAATGGGTGATAATTGCTTACTTCTCTATAAATAATTATATAATCTAATAACAATTATCTAGATATATATAGATCCAATCCATCAAATCCACCAAGCCTGCTAATAACATCCTCTAGCAGATCCAAGCTTAACTTAAATCAATGCAATGTAGACTAAGTTAAAGTACTGGTAGTACTGCTAAGGTACTTTAGTGTAGTACTCAGGGACCGTATCAGTGAGATCGACAAGCATGCTTACTTCCTTAAAGAATACGCAGAATATACAACGTAGCTAGGATGTTTGTGTCATCCTGCACCTATTCCCTATAAATAAATAAATAAATATTCACGGACATTTTCACACAAGGTCCTCTGGTCCCAAACTAAGCTTAATGCTTGTGCTATGAGTACCAGATTACGGATATAATACATATATTACTTTTTTTGTTAATACATACATAGATAGAAAACACCCAGACGCAGTACAAATATCTGTGTTCATCACACAAATATTCTAAAGCCGGCCCCACACGGCTAAAGTAGTTATATCTATGTTAAAATAGGTTAGCTGTGTGTTATTTTCGGGATAAAAAGCCTATGTCCTCTTCTAGGTTATAGCATGCAAAATTTCACGATGATCGGTTCAGTAGTTCCGGCGTGAAAGCGTAACAAACAAACAAACAAAGTCACTTTCGAATATATAATATTAGTAAGGATTGACCCACTTTTGAAATGCAAGCAGACGAAGTTGTCAATAAAAATGTGATATCCTTATATACATAATATACCCCCTTACTAATAAACATTGTTTAAGATCCGAATAGTTATTCAGTTTTTTGTTCCGTTCTTTCAACGTGAAACTATCATATTAGTGAGAAAGACAAAACACTGAATAACTGTTAAGAAGGGCAAGCCAGGTAATATCCCGTACACGTAGATTTGAGATAAATCGTTTCAATAGTATAGGGCAGGGCTTAAAGACGTGTATAAGACATACCTAATACTGCACATATGACGTGTGGTATTCTCATACTATGAGTATCGTGTGGTTGACAAAAAACAGTAGCAGTTAACTCTGTAGTACTACTGACTATACGGGCGGCAGTTATGAATCGCTAGGTAGTCAGCCACTATAGGCATTAAAAAATAAAAATGAGGGGAGTGTTTCGACCTTCTTAGCTACTTTGTATTAACGTGTGTACTTCTAAAATGCGAGGTATGTGAGAAGCGTGCCGCTACATCTACAAAACATCTCACCCATCTGACCCGGTAGCGTCGTCGCTGACATTGCTGTGTGTATCCAGGGAATTGTCAGGTGCATGCGACCGGCCACTCGAGAACACACTCAGATCGGCCGTGCTCGTCACGCTCGTATCAGCAAGCGATCGCCGCGACCCCATAGCTGACACGGAGTCGTCGCATCGCATACCGAGTGCCATACCGCTGTGCTCTGTACACGAAAATATACATACAATATTCAATTTATACTCTCACAAGTCGACAATGTAAACGATTAACTATTCTGATCATTCATATTTAGTTGTAATTAATAAATAAATCGATTTAAATATATTAGTAAATTTCAATCGTCGTTTACATTATCGCCAACCTCTAAAGATAATGAAATAGTAAAGTAACTAAGTGCTTTCGAAGCGCAAAAAAATAACTGTTGTATATATCTTACCTTAATAGCCACATCAAAACGTACACGGCAAGTGATACTCAACGTATTAAATCGATCATACAGTCTTTAAAAACTTCAAAACAAATCTCTGCTCGCAACTTGATGAAACAACTATCACAGTAACAACCTTATATTTTATATTCGTTATACACACATATGCACATTGGATAAATTAAAAAAGGGTGGGTCAATGTCTGTTTCTTCCGGTTTTCTTTAAATTGCTTGTATTTACAAGATAGCTGATAGGATCGGGACTGCTTGACCGGACTAGTATTGTATGAGTTGTGCAAGGGTCGAGATGGATATCCATGGAAGCGTCAGAATTACGAAGTGGAACGGCATTATCATCTGGAGTAAAGATGTTTTATTTTTGTAATATTATTGTTTTTAATATTACCTGGGGCTAAGTGTGGCTAATTGCAATTTAGCGAATCATACGTTATTATTCTCAAGTGTGTGTGATCATTGCTTATTCCAATAGGAATGCGTGGACAATATACAAAACTAAGTGCTGATTTAAATATATAAACGTAATGCATGACTACTATTTATAAATATAGTCTTAATTAAAATCAAATAGATTTGAGTGATGTACAATTAAAAGAAAATGGTATATGAATACTTTAACGAGTTTTAACTATGTAATAACGTACTGACAATCAGTGTAAATACTGTGATTCAAAACTAAAAGCGACACTGATAAGATATAATTAAATGTGTGGGACTACGGAATGTCCATATGTGATAGCTAAAATACCACTATAACGTACCATGTACTATTGTTTTGATAAATGTGTTGTATGTTATATCTATTGACGGTGATCCTCATACCACCACGGGCGGCAATACTAAAAATAAAATGTAATAATTATGACACCTAGCCTTCGTTAATCATGTTAAGGACAGATTTGATGGATTATGTTTGCCACCCAATAACTATGAGCGATAAATGTATAAAATACCCACAACTACATGTTCACATTTCTCATTTTTCCTCGTCATTGAGGAATTATTTACAGCTATAAAGCCTTTATAAAACACTAAAATACTTGGACTGTTTCGAATCAATTTATTTTATTAATTAAACGTTTTGTTTCTGTATTTCTTACTCAGTCATATCAGGTGTTTTAGGCTTAACTAAAAACTAATGATAACATTTACTAGTGGATCCACAAGACTCAATTTAAAACATCGGTTGATAGGGGTGGGTTTATGCAAAATTTAAACAAAACACAAACTTCATCTAAGGCAGTTGACGAGCAGAGATTCGGTTACAGCAGACATATTACACAAACGACACAAAAGTAAATATTTTTAATTTTAGAAACACGCATACAGGCATTACGTGCGAATGATAAAATGTGCCATAGTAAATATATTAGTGAATTAATGTGTGAGTTATATTATACGGAAAGTAGCGGAGTTTAGCGTTATATTCTCAAAAGTAGCACATAAAATGCAGGAAGCACGGGAACTTCTCAAGGTTTGAAGAGCAATATTGAACTGTAAGCACGCTCCTCAAAACTTAAGAAACACCATGTTAGATGCATATCGCTTCAATTGTGTGAATCATGACATAAACCCACCTCCGTACCACCATGAAACATGCTATAACATAATAATTCTATTAAATACTTATAAATTACGTCTAAAACATAATTATATTTACGACTTAGGGTTGGATTTTAATGTAATGATATTACATACACACAATTTATAAATTTTTACTTAAACCTTTAAATATCATAACCCCATCGTCACAACAAATAAACAACAAAGTTAAATGAATACTAACAAATCGACACCTTCAAATAACTACTTTTTTCGTGTGCAACTTTAAGTCCGACTGGGAACAGTCATCCTCCAAAAAAAATCTATTCGCAGAGTTTTTAGAGTTATATTTCAAAGTAGTGTTGTCTGCTCAACTTTACTTCTTTAATCGGCTTAGATAACGCTAGCGAAATTGAGAGTCGTTTCACTAAATATTCAAAAACAAACGCCATTAGCAATTTAGTAGCTCGGATATTTTCACTGAGCTTTACACGTTCTATATTTAAAAACTAACAAAATTTTAAAACAGCCCTACCAATAATTTGTTGTATCACTATAACAATAAAGAAGAACGTTGTAGTTCTAGTAGGTAAATGTAGATGTCGATATATTAGACCTGAGTATTTTATTTCTAGTTCAACACTTACCAGTGAGTCGAACAAAAACAAACAAATAATGTAAGCTCCTCGGCATCACATGTCATTGTAAACAACAAGCAGGGGACATATAGCATTGCAATGAACACGCAAATCGATATTTATAATGCAGCAACTAAAAAAGCAAATTAAAATCTAAGCCGATTCTTATCCGTGTGTTTACCATTAACTGGCCTCTCAAATTAAATATTCAATATAGCAAAGAAAATGATCAACACTTTTAATGCTCATTTTAAATTCCATAGAGAGCTAAAGTAACTGTCCAACACGGTCGACAGCTATCTAGTTACCAGCTTTATAGAGATATAGGTAATTTAAATACCCTAACTTTTCAACGTCCTCCAAATACTTAGGTATCGTGTCAATTAGCATTTAGAAATCGTACATTGTTATTTCATATTGAGGTGAAGTTCACACCTCATGATTTTATGCGCATGTTTTTTTTTTAAGTCATACTGCCCAGTCTCACGGAAAAAGTACGTTGTATGGCCAAAACGTGTTAGAATTCTTATTATAAAAAATAAACTTAAGAGTAGCATACAGTATTCTACTCTTAGCCGTTTAAACATACTGGTATGCTGCATACAGTAAGCTTGATCTCCAAAATATCCAAAAAAAAATCAATTGATTACATTTGTATTAACAAACCGAATAAAATTTAAAATTTTGATATAATTAATAGCTCAAACCTTTTTTACGGATCATAGATAGATAAGATGATGAATAGATATAAAACTACCCAAAAAGAAAATGAATGACAGATCCTAAAATACTGTTTAAAAATGTATTGCCCATTCACGCGGCTTCTGAATTGCAAGAACAATAAAACAATTTCGAACATTGTTAATCGGCTTATTGAGGCAGATATCTAAACGAAAAAGGAAAAGAATAGATAACTTTACTAGCCAACACACATTAGAAATCTAAATATTGAGACAGATACCTAAACGAAGAAGGAAAAGAACAGATAACTTTATTAGCCAACACACATAAGAATAAAAAAACATTGCTAAAGATAAAGCAATATCACACCTAAAAACTTTTGAAAACTATATAGAAACATCCAGAGCTATCAAAGATGCATTCAAAGAACTTACAAATAAAAAGGAATTGATTGCAAATCTAAAGGATAATTTCGTAAATAAACTTCTTAGACGACCAGGCATAACTAAAGAATTTATAGTGATAACTCTGAAAGTCAGAAGAAAAATGAAAATAAACTTGGAAAAACTCTTGAATCAGCAAACACCACCAAATATTCTAAGATTAGAAATAAGACATGCTTCAGTCTCAAGAATTCATTAACACACCAGGAGAAGACAACATTACTAACGAACTTATTAAAGTTTATGACAGAATCGTTGTGCAATCTCGTCAATAGAAAAAATTAACAATTATTGTACTAGGTACATCAAAAAGAGACAAAATTATGTTAGAAAATTATCGTCCAATTACTTTATTGTCGAACACTTACAATTGTTTCTCCAAGATAAATCAATTGACACAGCTCCGATGAATACCAGCCAAATGAACAGAGCTTCAGAAAATCATTTTCAACAAATTGACCACATGCAAGTTATTACACAATTGATAGAAAAGGCAAATTGCTTATAGGTTGACCTTATTAATGTGTTTTATAAAATTTACCAAAGCATTCGATTCGAAATATCGAAAGTATATAAATCAGTCGGAATCATGGGTATCCGCGGAATATAAGCAAGTTGTCCCACTGCTGGCCCTGTGAGAATGGTCGCCACGATTATATTCTCCCGCAACTATTTTATGAGCAGCCTTGTGCCATTACACATGTTGGGGGGTCTCAAGTTCCTTAAAAGCATGATAGGAATGCCAACTTTTACCATAAGGTCGTGGGAGGTAAGCAAGAAGGACTCAAGGAATTGAAAAATTCTTGAGGATAGTGCACTGTATCCTCAATATTACACACCGTGTCAATGGACTTATAGTGTTTGACTTGACCGGAAATTTTTCCTAAAATTATTTATTTATCTCATTCACTGAATCGTTTGTGGGTGAGACTATTGCCCTAGAACAAAGCCAATGATAATCTCTTTCCATTAAACTTTCAAGACCGGGATATATTGCGTCTATCAGATCTTCTAACCTGTGTAATATGTGATCGATTGTCAAGTTTAATGTCATCCCTACTGTTGGTGTTAGGACAGCAAATTTTTCCTTCTCCAAGATTCAGTAGTTGATGCGGAAAGTCGTTATCGTAGTTGTCGCTCAAGTGGGCGCTCATGTTTGTTCGTAAATTGAGAGTTTCAACGGAACTCCATAAGCATGATGATTTTAAGCATGCCCTGATGACATCGGCGCGTGTTCCTTTTGTTATTACTGGCACCGTTTGCCGAAAATCGCCCGCAAAAACAAAAGTAACACCACCCATATCAGCGTCTGAGTTTTTGATGTCTTTTAGCGTACGGTTCACGGCTTCAATATGAGCTCAATGACTCTTGGTACATTCGTCCCATATAATTAAGGATGTATCTTGTAAACGGCCGGGGCGGCGCGCACCGCACGTTTTTATTTTGCTAATATCTTTGAAGATATTTGTTTAAACTGTATAGAGTAAAGGACACAGATATTCTACATAGAATTTCCGTTCTAAAAACATATTTATAAAGATATATATGTATATTAATACCATATGGGCTAAATAAGCTTCACAAAAATTATTTTTAATTCACAATTTTAACAGTAAAAGCAGTTATTGTGAGTTATCTGTAGGAGATAGGCATGCTATCGCGGACTTTTTTACAGATTTTGATACGTTTTTTAATATTGTAGTACATTGATTTGTTCTATCCTCAATAGTTTCCGCGGCGCTTGCGATGAAAGCAATTTTTTTACAACTTGGATTACATTATTCAAGTTTAAGTAAAGATGCTTAATTAATTTTGGAAATTATTATAGCCTATGACACTCCACAATAACGTAGCTTTCTATTGGTGAAATAATTTTGTAAATAGGTTCAGTAGATCCAGAGATTACCCCTTACAGCGTCACAAACTCACAAACGTTACCTCTTTATAATAATAGTATAGATTATAAAGCTGTAACAGAGCTGTGTCTGTACATTTAAGATATTTGAGGAAAAAATTACTGAATTAGGTTATATTAAGTGTGTCTAAACACAAAACGTTTCTTTTTCGTTTTTTTGCCTATTTGTCTGTTTATCTGATTGTCTGTTTGTTTGTTCGTGCATCGCGCAAAAACTACTGAAAGTATTTTAATGCAACTTTTTTTGTTTAGTCTTAACAACTGGTATACCGTCGGCCGTGTGGGGCTGGCACCAAGAATAGCTCCACCCCGTCTCTTCCTATGGGAGTCGTAAAAGCCGACTAAGGGATTACCGGGGGACCGGGCAGCAGCGTTCCCCTGTGTACTAAAAACATCCACTGCGGTCGCCAACCCGCCTGCCAAGCGTGGCGATTATGGTAAAACCCCCATTTTGGGGAGGCCTGTGTCCAGCAGTGGACGATGAAAGGATGGATGGAACTGGTATACATTTTATCCCTACATATATATACATCGGGAATCTGAGATATAACCAAAAAACCAGCTTTTAGCTGCGGCGGAGCCGCGGGCAAAGGCTAGTGACATATACAAATAAAAGACGTGGAGCACTATTATGAAATGCGTTTTGATCAAATACGGTATGAGCATTGAAAATCATATTATTATGGTGAGATGGGAAATATACGTATAGAAAATTAACCCGGTGTAGTACACAATCACATCAATGTCTACTAAACTAGCGACACAATAAATACGGACTCACAGCATTTAATATTTTCTATGATTTTATATCAATTATAATACTAATGCTTCAGTAACACAATTTTACACAAAAAAAAAATCTAATATTTATATATATTTGTAGCATTTGACATGCTTAGCACTATACATTAAACACAAAGTGAAAAATGTGAAATCGAAAATAACAGTCAGGAGCAGGATTTGAACCTGCATCTTCTGGATACCGTCCAGATGCTTTACCAATTCAGCCATCCTGACAATTGCTCCTGACTGCTAATTTCGATAACACATCATACTTAACGTCTTTGGGTGACGCCTGCGCCATCTGTCGGACGTATTTTCATACATTATACCGACCAGGTAAACTTAATTTTACAATTAAGATTTTTACCTAATAATGACGCAAACCCTATAAATATTTATATATATTTGTAGCATTTGACATGCTTAGCACTATACATTAAACACAAAGTGAAAAATGTGAAATCGAAAATAACAGTCAGGAGCAGGATTTGAACCTGCATCTTCTGGATACCGTCCAGATGCTTTACCAATTCAGCCATCCTGACAATTGCTCCTGACTGCTAATTTCGATAACACATCATACTTAACGTCTTTGGGTGACGCCTGCGCCATCTGTCGGACGTATTTTCATACATTATACCGACCAGGTAAACTTAATTTTACAATTAAGATTTTTACCTAATAATGACGCAAACCCTATAAATATTTATATATATTTGTAGCATTTGACATGCTTAGCACTATACATTAAACACAAAGTGAAAAATGTGAAATCGAAAATAACAGTCAGGAGCAGGATTTGAACCTGCATCTTCTGGATACCGTCCAGATGCTTTACCAATTCAGCCATCCTGACAATTGCTCCTGACTGCTAATTTCGATAACACATCATACTTAACGTCTTTGGGTGACGCCTGCGCCATCTGTCGGACGTATTTTCATCAGTCAGGAGCAATTGTCAGGATGGCTGAATTGGTAAAGCATCTGGACGGTATCCAGAAGATGCAGGTTCAAATCCTGCTCCTGACTGTTATTTTCGATTTCACATTTTTCACTTTGTGTTTAATGTATAGTGCTAAGCATGTCAAATGCTACAAATATATATAAATATTTATAGGGTTTGCGTCATTATTAGGTAAAAATCTTAAGTGTAAAATTAAGTTTACCTGGTCGGTATAATGTATGAAAATACGTCCGACAGATGGCGCAGGCGTCACCCAAAGACGTTAAGTATGATGTGTTATCGAAATTAGCAGTCAGGAGCAATTGTCAGGATGGCTGAATTGGTAAAGCATCTGGACGGTATCCAGAAGATGCAGGTTCAAATCCTGCTCCTGACTGTTATTTTCGATTTCACATTTTTCACTTTGTGTTTAATGTATAGTGCTAAGCATGTCAAATGCTACAAATATATATAAATATTTATAGGGCTTGCGTCATTATTAGGTAAAAATCTTAATTGTAAAATTAAGTGTACCTGGTCGGTATAATGTATGAAAATACGTCCGACAGATGGCGCAGGCGTCACCCAAAGACGTTAAGTATGATGTGTTATCGAAATTAGCAGTCAGGAGCAATTGTCAGGATGGCTGAATTGGTAAAGCATCTGGACGGTATCCAGAAGATGCAGGTTCAAATCCTGCTCCTGACTGTTATTTTCGATTTCACATTTTTCACTTTGTGTTTAATGTATAGTGCTAAGCATGTCAAATGCTACAAATATATATAAATATTTATAGGGTTTGCGTCATTATTAGGTAAAAATCTTAATTGTAAAATTAAGTTTACCTGGTCGGTATAATGTATGAAAATACGTCCGACAGATGGCGCAGGCGTCACCCAAAGACGTTAAGTATGATGTGTTATCGAAATTAGCAGTCAGGAGCAATTGTCAGGATGGCTGAATTGGTAAAGCATCTGGACGGTATCCAGAAGATGCAGGTTCAAATCCTGCTCCTGACTGTTATTTTCGATTTCACATTTTTCACTTTGTGTTTAAAAAAATCTAAATTTTTTGCCTCGACAATAAATTATTTTTTTAAACTTTTTTGAGGTAGGCACTCGGAATTGTTTTATTTATTTACATACTTGTTTTAAATTACTGTAGCATTTACGCGGCTAAATTATAATCGCATATTATTTTGACGTCCAAAGCTATGTTTGTAATAATTACATATTATTTTTTTTAATTATTGAGTTTAATATCTGCTAACAAAAACTAAAATTCTTATGTTATAAATTTATAACCTAAAAAGTTATACTTTATCGGTTTCTTCTATTGCTACATAAGTACATAATGTGACCTAACGACCATAACGAATATTACATAGTACCTACTTATAGTAAACAAATTATAGAGATGGCTTTTAGTGATTGAATAAAATTGAATTTCCACATGCATACATACGCATGTATAGCTTAGTTTTCAAATGTTATCAAAACTATTCTCCAACACGGATTAACTATAAACCTTTGCATAATAATTTAAACGATTAACAACGATATAATTATGTATTCGATACATTAAGTTTCATTTTCCGTCGCACATAAAAGGGATGCATTCTACAATAGTCATAGTTTTAGTATTCCATGATTTTACTGAACATTTCAAGTCGAAAAATCTCCTATGTATATACCTACTACTCACCCTTTTCAGGATTCATGCCCAGGTCCTCGAGGTGGCAAAAAGCATTCTTATACCAATAGACCAGCGAGGCTGTTTTAAATTTCACAAATTTAATATGAGTAATGTACAGGAATTACCAGCAATATTAATTATTTATTCTATTGATTCGAACTGCCTCGGTGGCGCATCAGTAGTGTGAGCGACTGCTGATCATGAGGTCTCAAGTTCGATCCAGAGGCGTAGCTACCGCCGTAACAGCCGTATCAATGCTACTGGGCCCCCGGGCTACAGAGGCCCCTAACGTGTGTAAGCAAAAATTAGTAAAATATTATCCACAATGTCACTTAATCTCGTGTTTTCCGGTAATAAAACATATAAAAAACTGTCATACGTGCCTAGAGTTTTCACTTCAGAAATGACAAAAGTCAAAAAGGGCAATCTCTTTTTTTCCCGGGTTAAGCGTGTGCCCAAAGGTTGGCAACATCCTACATCGGTTATTGCGAGATTAAGTGACTTAAAAGGGGGAATCCCGCAATGACAGATGTACAATGACAAACCACGGAGAACAATATTTACGCGTTTTTTTTTTATTCCCGTTCAATCAGTTTTCCGAAAAAAAGGTAAAGTGTATACCTATTTAATTTAAATTGTTTGGCTAGCTCAATTTCTAGAAGGAAGGGATTATACTTATAACCAATCAATATTTATTTTAATACACTTAATAATCTTTACCCTTTATTTGGGCCCTACAACTAATTTTGATACAGGGTCTTTACATGGCACACTACACCACTGGTACGACCCCGGTTCGTTATAGTTTTTTCGTAAAAAGAAAAATTTTCAGTAGCAGCTCGGAGTTTGGAAGTGTGCCTGGTAGACGTCAATAGGCCCGCCCTCTGTTTCTTGGGACTTAAACATAGCTGGCGAACCGTGGGTGTGTACCTCTGCCTACCCCTTTGGGAAATACAGGCGTGATGCTATATTTTATTGATTCGAAAATCATGATTACAAGTTAGGCAACGAATGACCACTAACTAATGGAATTCCACCCACCTTTTAACTTTATAGAATACTATGTATGCATAGTAAATTTGATTAATAATTTTAATTAAACCTTTATATGCTATCGGCCTGTAATTCTTTGAATCTCAGAAGTTAATCGCTACAATGCTTTCTGTGATAAGCAATGTAAAAATTTTGAGTTTACATGAAGAACTAAATATGCAACAAACAAGCAGTTAGTACAACTGCATGTAGATTACACCAGTCACTAACTAGGCAACATTGCAACCGTTGTATTACACACAAACGTCGAAACAGTTTTATGATTATTTAATAAATCGCAACAAAATTACCTCAAACGGCAATTATGTACTTTTTACGTAAAGAATTACGAGTATAATATATACTTAAATGCATGTTAGTTAGAAACGTTTTCCTACTCATCACGATGATGACTACATCAAAATTGACTGATGACATTGAAGAGTAGTACAATATAGCATATCTCTGTGCCACCGGAGATAACTTTCGAAATTACTGCCATTAAATCGAAACTCAAAATAGTAGACGTATCAAATCTTGCTCAGAGATAACAAACATAGCCGTCGCTGAACTATGTATTTTGGGTAGTTTTTACAAAGCAATGTTGAAACAAGTAAACTTAAATTAATTTTAGAGCGCCTCTCATGTACAAATTCACGTGTGAGTGGTGTAAATATAAATAAAATGGTAATATAGGAACTATATATCTAATACATAAACCCTCATTCAAAATGGATAATAATAAAAGTGGACTACCAACAATTTTTCTAAACAAAATATCATACAAAATCTATTACATAGCACATAAATACCATACAATTTTGTAACATAAATGCGACTTCATGCTAAAATCAAGAGCTAAAGCACCTACATGAAAGTATAATACCTATGTAATAATTCGTTTCAACATAAAATCCCAATGAAATAAGCAAATGAATTAACAAATAATAAGTACTTATTGTCATAAATGATAGGCAATTATTCAGTTTAAATTGACACAATTATTTTTTGATAATCAAATTTGTCAATGACTAAATAAATTACAGATTTATTTCACATGTGTCAATATAAATCAGTACTTTATAAATGCGTAAAGTGGTCAGAGCCAAAGCTCTCATCGGAGGTGGTACGCGAGGTGGATAGAGATGCTTCTAAATTACCTGACACTGTGTCACTCTGTGACACTCGAAGCTCCTGCAATTCCATTGCAGCCTTCTCGCGGCTGTAACAACAATCAAACGTCGCTTGTTTAATATGTAGCTAACATAATTAATAAAAAATAAAACTATAAATACACAACTAACTTTAAGAAGACGCTCGACACTGAATTCACATTGTCCCCCGTACCAGTAAAAACTGTATCATTGTAGGAGATTCCTCTGTCCCTAACAACAATTTAACCGTATTAAAAATTTGTTAATAATATTATTAGTCTACTGTTGTTAGTATGTAATAAATAACTAAACGGATTTTAAAGTCCATGATACACATCTATAAATAAACTCAGGAAAACCTGGCTACAAACAATGATGTTATAAATTAAAACACAATTTTTAATGATATACATTAAAAAATTTGTATTCATTATAAAATTTGCTAAAACCATAGAAAATATAGATGTGCACATAGAGCCTGAACTACCCCTGTAAAGCAGTAAATTTTCAGAGTTAATTAAAGGACACAACATGCATAATCTCAAATTTAAAAAAAAATGTATATATAAAAAAATTGTGTGTGTGAGAAAGTCTGTGCTTGTGTATGAAGTACTTATTTGTTCCAACACAATAATATTTGCAACAATATATATATAATAATAGTATAATGTTGTAATGTATACAAACATGGTGACATTAATAAAGCATTTTCTAATTTAATGCTCCTAATGCTGTTATTAATATTATAGGAAAACCTAGCTTTTCGCTGTAAACCATAAAATATTAGGGTGTGGTTTTGAGTCACACTTTATAATATTAATAAATAGAAGTATTTTAAACTGACACTGAAGTCACTAAAATTGGTTATGCAGACTAAATATTTTCTCAATGTTTTTTTTATCTCTTATTATTTATTTTAACAAAATTAAAATCAGATAGATTCCTTGAATAAAATTTCTAATAAAAAATACTAACAATATAATAACTAATAATCCGAGTAAGGTGCTATATAAACTACTATAACTAAAAATAACCTATACTATTATAAAGCTGTAACAGAGCTGTGTCTGTACATTCAAGATATTTGACTGTAATAGGCGTGTCTAAGCCCAAAACAAATTTTTAGGATGTTTGTCTGTTTGTTTGTTCGCGCATCACGAAAAACTACTGGACGGATTTTGATGCAACTTTTTTTATTTGAAAGACCTTGATTAGACTTAAGGCGTTAAATAAGACATCCACTCTTCAAGAAACATAAATCATAGGTACCTTAGATAATTAACACACAACACAATAAAACAATGTGGCAAAATTTATTTTCCTTTGATCCTGAAAATAATGTTATGATCCTCCACTTGTGTAAATGAGAACATTCTTTGTAAGATGCTGATGATGATGAAATGATAGCTCAACTTTTTTATTTGTATGGATTGACACTTTACATTAAGGCCAGAATTTATAGATACTTCTTAGATTAATTTAATACATTTTAAACAGGAAAAATCTATTTAGATAAAGAATGGCTGTGATAAATGGATAAATAAAAAAGGTTGAGTTATATTTATAAGTTTCTCACCGTAATATCACAGTAGCTCTAGTTTGCTTTTCAGTCTCAGAAAAATTTTCAGCACGTTGGCCAATTTTTTGTTTCTTGTCAGGCTCTACAAATACACCTAGTTGTCGCTTTGGCAGCTCATTAGGCGGCGGCGGACCTGGGTAGTCTAGCTTAGCTCTTTTCAACTCCTCCATGGACCGTTCCAAATTATAAATAACAATATCATCTTCAAAACCAAAGTCTTTGTGTAGTTTAACCTATGATCAAGAAATTCATAATTATGTTACAAAGTTACCGTTGCTATTGAAGCAAAAAATAAGACAATGATAAAAGAAACCCAACCTGAATATAATTAACAATAAGATCCATATCATTCAACTTCAATATAGCTTTTTTGTGTAACTTGAGTATTGTATAAGCCATGGCTGTTACCACTCTTTCACCATCCAATAAATAGATATCCCAAACTCTTAAGCATAGGCTAAATGGCACTCTTTCAACGAAGCAAACAAAAAACCATTTGAGAGAATACAAAATTGCATCTAAGCCAAATTTGTCAAAGTGGTGTTTTAATTTTGGCATAAATTTGGTAAGTATTTTATCATGATGTGCAAGAAATCTTGTTAATTTTGGAAACCCTTCTATGTACAATCCATGCATTGCATACTTTTTATCAGATAGTAATACAGCTAAAGCCCAGAAGGCATCTTCTTCATCCATGTACATAAGGAGTACTCCTGCCAGTCCTGACATGCCCTGACAATATCCAACTTCCGAGTTGTACATGCTATATGCACAAAGAACATTAAATAATGAGCATTGCTTCTCTGAATATCGCTCTCTATAGAACTGATGCTCACGAAACTGCCTATTGACATCTGAATCTATTTGCCTAACATCAGTAGACCAAATTTTTGCCAGTTTTAACATTTCTTGGTATTTTCCTGGATTAGCAGATTTAACTTTATTGACATCCATTAACTTACACCACACTTTTATTCTCAATGAATTTGGAATGCCTTTATATATTCTTCTATGAAGTTTTTCTTTGGTGGCTGATTTATCCCAATTACCAAGCATTTTAACCCATTTCTTCTCTCTTTCCACTTCAATGTTAACCTTTTGGACGCCTGTTTTTTGAGGCAGGCGATCATCATGTACAAATCCATATCTGTAAATATGTTGAATTTCATACATGAAAGGTAGTGTTAAACATACAATTGTGGATCATGACAACGTCATTCACTGATAATCGCCTTAACTTAGAACCATAACAAGATATTTAAAAAAGAAACAATATGCATGACTTATCATAATTATTGCTTAAAGCAGATGTGCAAACTGGTTACAGAATTTGCTGGTATACTCACTTATTTAAGTAATAATGCTATCCAATGCCATCTTTGACACAATTATCAAGAAAACCTATACATTACTTAATTGTCAAGGTATCTAAACTCTATTATCTGAAACTCCTCAATAATCATCAAAATTAGTTAAAATTCAGCAGTGGTTATATTTTGAATGTGATCATGACTATTCACGATGATCATTCACACAGATTTTAGATGCAACATTGTTGATCTGACCTTCTTGGAAGGTGTTCTGTTTTTGTCAGATTGCCAGTCAGGAGTCAAGTGACTTACTAAATAGCCCAATTAAGAAAATCCCTTGTAGATGGAAAAAGAGCACACCCTAAACACAGCAAACAAATTATATCACAAAAAAAGTAAAAATCACTAAAATATTACTAATTGCAAAATTTCATATAACAAATATCAGATAATTCGCAAATCAAGTCGAGAATTGCCCTATATTGAAACGTACCGATCAGTTTTGTGGTATTCCTCAAATTCAGGGTCTTCCCATGGATCTATCTGGCCTACGAGGTTTTCTCGGCCTCTTTCATATCTCTGGAAGATCCGCTCCCGCTCCTCCGAGGCCCGTGCCAACAGTGCTTCCTCATTCATAACACAGCCTGGTCATACCACATACCGAGACCTATACACTACCTAATATCTTTACTACGGAACTACGAAGTACAAAATACCTGAACTTATTTTACACACAACTAACACTGTCAGCAATGCCACTATTAGCCAGTATTGTTATTAAAAACATCACGCCCTTTTTTCTATTGAAATTTTTAGACGCTAAACGATTTGACTTGCTGTATGTCATGTCATAATTACCAACCAAAGACCCTCAGCAAAGACCTAATATTTATAATCTATGGTATGCAAAACTTTGTTGTATCTAAAGGGGTCTTATGTCTTCACCATGAAAGCCAAAGAGAATACGTTTTTTTAAACCATGTTCCTAAGTGGAATAATTCAATAATTATGTGTTTACTTAAAAACACACAGTGTCGCCATTATAATTTTTTGACTATGTGTTTTACTTAAAAACACAATTGCCGCCAATTTGCTTCATGAAATTGGCAACCCTGCAAGGCTGTTATATATACAGGGTCGTAGCTAATTAACGCAAAAGCTTTTAAAAGCGAGTTAGGTATATCAAGACTGACAAATTTTGTTCTATGTTTAGTAATTACAAACTTTTTTATAAATTATAGCCTCAAACTCAGGTCCCGGGGGTAGCGATGACCATGACGTACAAACCGTTCAAAATGATCACCAGCATAACCCACATCTAAAAGTTAATTGTCCTTGAACCCGGGATAGTAGGTACCTGGGGGTTCATTTTAATGTGGTCGAAAGCCCAGGTAATTTGGGACACTAGCGCTTCCCGGCTTTCTAATGCACCATCTTTGTATACCATCCCTTTTACGTGCCCCCACAAATAAAAGTCTAATGTTGTAATATCCGGTGAGCGAGGAGGCCAGGTAACAGGCCCGCCACGGCCTATCTATCGATCCGGATATTCTTGGTTGAGGTATTCACGTACTTGAGGAGAGAAATGCGCGGGCGCTCCGTCATGCTGAAAGTACATGCCTCTCAGTAAGGCGAGTGGTACCTACGTCTTCCAGTAAATCCGGCAAAGTGTTTCTCAAAAATTCCAGGTATGATATACCATTCGACCGGTCTAAGATCACTGGGCCAAGCAAGACATTGCCTACAATTCCCGCCCACACATTTACTGAGTAGCTATGCTGAAAATGATGCGGCTTGGGTTCATGGGGGTTTTCATGACACCACAAATGCTCGTTGCGTGTATTAAACAGTCCCACTCTCCCGAACGTTGCCTCATCGGTCCACAATACTGACGGCCTCTCCGCAAGCAGCCAGTTACAAAATGTAACCCGCACTGGTTTATATATATGTTGTAGGTATCAGTCTCTGTCAGTTCCTGGAATGATGAAGGTGGAATGGATACTTTCCTTCGTTATGTATCACTGTCCATGCGAACCATTGCAATACATTGAAGCGTCGAGCTGCGTCATTGGTACTCGCCGCGGGATAAGCCTCGAAGAAATCCACAATGTTGTTATGGGTAGCGACACTGTGGCTTGGTGTCGGACCACCGGATTCTGTTCTTGGTCTGAATTGACCATAGTCACGTAAACGCTGAGTTGCGCCTAGCATAGTTCTGCAGCTCGGTGTCGGCACATTCGGGAATAGTCTCGCGAACTCACGGCAAGATTCAGAAACATTATCACCACACATAGCATAGACACGCACCATTTCGGTGTATTCAATGTTAGTATAGCGATATGCCATTGTGAATCGATACACATATAAACACGTCACAACCGGTGCACGGGCGGTGAAATTTGCGACTGTCGTAAGTAGTTAAAAATTTTTAATTCAAATTTGGTCAAGGAGTCAAGGACGCACCCTCCCCCCGCCTGCGTCCCTGCAACCCATTGGTTTGTAGATACCAACACCTCGCAGCGTAAATACCTAAGGAGTTTATCGTGTTATAAACTTTATAAAGAATAGAAGTGTAAATTTGATATTATTTTTTTTGTATGGGAAAAAAAATAATTGAATTAGAAAAAGTCGTAAAACAAAAGTTGTTAGTCTTGATGTACCTGATTCACCTTTAAGAGGTCTGGCGTTAGTTACCTATAACCCTGTATATATATAGTGTTTTGTGTATTTCCTTCTATTTCCTTTTTTTTTTAGTGTTATTATAGTGTTTTGTGTAGGTTAATTATCTAAGGTTTTGTGTATTTCCTGAATACTGATGGAAATTTTTCTCTTGATTTTTTTTTAATGTTATAGTGATTTCTTGTTACTTTTAGGTTTAATAGATATTTAATTGGTGTACAGTAAAATAATATTAGTGAAAATTTCGTGAGTGGCCTATGTATTACAGTCATTCTCTCGCGATGACTTATGTTAATTTATAATAAATCACTCTCTACAAATGTCTTTCCTACTAAATGGAAAACAGCTAAGATAATTAGTACAGAAAAATGTACTCCGTGGATAATTCCTATACACAAGACGGAGGGGAAAGACATTATTTCAAACTATGGGCTATAACTATTATATTTTGATGTATACTTTGACTGAAACACTAATTTAAGGTTGCCTGGTATTTTCTTTCTTTTATTAAATAAGTACCTGGATGACCGAGCTTTGCTCGGTATTTTTTTTTTTGGTAAGTCGTGAGTTTTTCTCACAAAAGAAAGAATTGAAAAAAAAGGGAAAATGAAAACAAAAACGAACTGGAGACATCTGGACTCGAACCGGGGTCTTCTGGTTTTGGGACCGCCCGATTTCCCACCTGAGCTATTATAACCTTGTAGATGATGCCGAAATTTACCTTCTTACTCCAATAATATTGTAGCAGTTTTTCATTGCCTGAAAACCCGGATAAAACAACGTTTTCTAAAAATGAAACCTAGCTAGATCGATTTATCGCCCTCGAAACCCCCTGCATACTAAATTTCATGACAATCGTTGGAGCCGTTTCCGAGATTCAGATTATATATATATATATACAAGAATTGCTCGTTTAAAGATATTAGATATGATGCCGCTAAAACGCACTCCACCGCTGCTTGCGACGGATGTGTCAAGTATTGTACAAGATGATGGATGGATGGATCCCGTCAAAGTGAAGTAACTAGCGATCAAAATTTTCCCTGCGCTTCTCGATAGCCTCACTTTCGTAGTCGTTTCATAGCGTTGGTTCGTTTTGAAACAGCCAAACTATCGACTGACGCTTTGTTTTAGGATCGTATTAATAAATCCAGGATATGTCACCTGTCACAATGTCCGGAAGGGTACACAAGGTACGTTAGTGAAATACAATCATTGAATAAACAGCAGTATTGGCCAAGTGTGGTACACAATTGATATTGAAATTCTAAAATGACGTACTGGCATGAATAACGTGAGTATATAACCGGAACGTAGCTTTACTCTCTGTGTGCCTCTATGAGAAAAACATTTTTGTTCAAAGTGCTTGCTGGATAATTTCAAATAATTTTTGGGAATCCAGTATGAAAGAGAGTATTGGTGTAAAGATGCGAAAGGACATGCTCCGATGGTTCGGACATGTGGAAAGAATGCCGGACGAGCGACTGTTTAAGAAGATATACAATGCGAAAGTGGAAGGATATAGGTACAGGGGGAGGCCAAGACTCACCTACCTAGACCAAATCGGTTATCTCGTATTGAAGGCAGGTGGAGTTAGGAGTCTCCAAAAACCGGCGAGCGTGTATGAAGAGAGTTGTGAATATTGAGGAAGCGAGAGATGTATGCAAGAATAGAGCATCTTGCCACTCTGTTCTCTCTATCTACCCCGCAAGGGAAATGGCGTGATGATAAGTTAGTTTAGTTAGTTAGTTCAGTTTTCTCTATTAATCATTTTAAGTCATTTTTGTCGAACACCGATATTCTGAGGAAATCTAAAACGTTAAATTAATAAACTTTAACTATCCAAAGATAAAAATACATTTACTCAAAAAATGATAACCGTATAAAATGATATTACTCAAATTTTTGAAAAAAAAAAAAATTAATATATTATATTAATATAACCTTATCTTATATATAATTATAACCTTTACTGAAACATAAATCAAGGCTTTGCCTTTCCCAATACACATCGAAGTCATTTTATCGATACCGAAATACTGATAGTTGCAATCTCTATCAAAGAAACATTGTAAATTTTATACCACGAAATTCACGTATTTGTTATCTTTTTATATTGCATTTGAAGGCATTCCGGGCATGCATATGATTTAATGCAATAAAAGTCCCCATCCTTGTATGAGCACAGCGTTTGTCGTAAGTTCATAAGCTTTGCATATAAACAACAAATTACTTACATGTGAAATGTACAATTCTGTGTGTTTTCTTTCTTATATGAGTTACATCCGGGCACTGCACACGTAACTATGATTAGAAACGTCATTTAATACAGAATTAAACAATAATTTCTCCAATTTTCCTAAAATATGTGAAATTTGGATCGGTGATGATTGATGTCAGGTCCATACAGGTCCATAGCGTGTATGATAGTGGTCTCGTCTATCTATCTCGCTCTAACATACGGGTATACTATGTTCTTACTCTTTTGCATCACCGATCTATCTACATACTACATCTATGGTATTAAACCATCTTTATGTCGCGCCAATATTACAAGTAAAGATGGAAGCGATATATTCATATCCATTAAGATATAAGTGATATTGGAGGTATTCATGTATCAGTAATCTGATTCAATCTGATATGCTAATACGGGTGTATTGCTAATATGCCATATTCACTATATCATAAGCATGAACAGTGACCACTGAACATGGGTGTGTTGCTATATCCATAGACTAGATAGACTCGCATATCGGTCAGAACATCGTACGTGTCATATCGGTCAGAACATCGGACGTATCATTGAGTTAAAAATGGTGGTGGGAATTGATATGCAGCATATCCCTATATCCTCCGTATTAAATATTAGTGATATTCATATATTAGTTTACATATTATGATATTACTTGAAGAATATATTCATATCAGCTGATATTGGTAAATATCGGTATTACTATTAACCCATCTTTCATTACAAGACGCGACGCGACAGCACTACCTGTGCCGCTACTAAGGAATAGACACCGCCCATAGAGTAACACCGCCGCCCTTACATTTTAAGCTTAGACAATATCACAGCATTTGCAGTGTCGAGATCGCAATAGTTTGACATTATGATAACCGGAACAATTTTAAAATATAGAACTATGTTTATAACTTTGTTGACTAAAATTGTAGGTACTACCCATAGATTTAGGATATACTCCATAGATGGGCAATGTCAACTACGGAAAGAGACCAAAAAAACAATTATGTATGTATGTATGTGTGAGTTGTCAATGTGTGCATTGAAAGTGCTGCGCATGAAGTTATGATTGTTATCGATATCGACAACAGTGTACGATACTAAAAAATATTTTTGAAAAGGTTTTGAGAGTAACATAGAAAGCGAATAATATTCCCGGTGTATTTCCGTCAGTCTCTCTGGTGAGACGATCGGGAATTGTTTTTCTTTCACCCGATTGTTTAATTAATTTTGTTGGTGAGACGAAAGGGATAATTTAATTTCAAGTCAACAATTTCAGATTTTGCTTCTAGCAACCTTCTACAATTCCCTGCTACCCTGGTACTTGAATGCGTAAGACATAAGTATTTAAAAGAAAGATGATTTTTGATCGACTTCCGTGCACGAGGTCGTGGGTTCGATTCCCACTCAGGACAATTATTTGTATGTGCATTGAAAGTGCTGCGCATGAAGTTATGATTTTTATCGATATCGACAACAGTGTACGATACTAAAAAATATTTTTGAAAAGGTTTTGAGAGTAACATAGAAAGCGAATAATATTCCCTGTGTATTTCCGTCAGTCTCTCTGGTGAGACGATAGGGAATTGTTTTTCTTTCACCCGATTGTTTAATTAATCTTGTTGGTGAGACGAAAGGGATAATTTAATTTCAAGTCAACAATTTCAGATTTTGCTTCTAGCAACCTTCTACAATTACCTGCTACCCTGGTACTGAATGCGTAAGACATAAGTATTTAAAAGAAAGATGATTTTTGATCGACTTCCGTGCACGAGGTCGTGGTTTCGATTCCCACTCAGGACAATTATTTGTGTGATGAACATAGATATTTGTACTGCATCTGAGCGTTTTCTATCTATTTATGAATGTATTTACAAAAATATATATATGTATTATATCCGTAATCTGGTACCCATAGCATAAGCGTCAAGCTTAGTTTGGGACCAGAGGACGTTGTGTGAAATGTCCGTGCATATTTATTTATTTAGATACATTTATTGTAGTTAAATAGGTACATTAGATAAGCAGTAAATTGCAAGACCAGTAGTATAAACACAGACATCGAAGAAAATTGCATAAGTTACATAAAGTAACAATATTTTCTCATTTGTCTCACTAAAATGTTAGTGAAACGATTGGGAATTAAAATTTAAGATATTCCTAAATTCTGAATCGTCTCACCAGTGGGACGAGCGATAACACACGAAACTGCCACTGTAACCAGAAATTTATGGAAGAGGCCAGAAAATATAAAACTCAGATTTAATAAAATGTTTATAAATTATTTAAGTATATCAAATATCAAAATAATAAAATAGACGCCGCGGGACGTCTACCAGATGTGAAAACATCCAAATTATTTTGTAGAAATAATGAGTAGATAAAATGATCATAACTTTTTCAATTATGATTTGTAAAATAACAGAAATGGACATAAATCATCATATTCAAGGCGGATATCATCTAGGACTAAAGTACTTGTCAAAACGAATGATGTTCACATCAATAACAGGTAGTAAATTAGATACCCTTAAATATAATCATTTAGTTATAAAATTGTCAAATGCTATATTTATTTACATTTCGCAATTTGTGCTCAATTTCTCCTATCGCCAAAATCGATTCAGCAATTTAGTTATGAAACCGTAATCATACTTGTAATTGTATTATGTATGTCAATAATCGTGGGTGTGTAAATACTCCTCTGCCTACCCCTTCGGGGAATACAGGCGTGATGATTTGTTATGTTATAATAGTTAATACTGTTGTTATCCGACCATCAAAGTCGATATCAACAAATAAATCAAGGCCACTATCGCATCACTAAAAATGGGGTCATAAATCTCCTCATATTTCCGTATTTGTAATTTCTCAAATATGACTGTTTCGTGTACCCCAAATCATTGTAATAATATAATAAACAATTTTCTCATAATATTTTCTCCAAATCTTATACATTTGCGTAACCGTTATTTTGAATTGAAGATAATAAACAAATAGTAAACTTACTGGTGAAATGAGTAATCCTGTGGACTATCATTCTTTGAAGAATTACAACCTGTTACTGCACAAGTAACCATCGTTATAACGTTGTTATAATACTGGTAAAGACTTATGGTCTTATTCATAATAACTTATTGGAGGTTTAAAAGCTCGCTAAAAGTAGATTGTCAAAAAGTGTTATTCATAATCGTTGGATAACGCTAAAACGTTCATTAACTCTCCCATTTATTCTCTTTGATTTATACAAGCTAGTAGCCTACTATAAACCTTCGATAAGCGTATATTAGCAAAAAACATGTCTGATTTTGGTCAGCTGATTATGATGTTTGAAATGACAATTTATTGTATATTGACATTGATTTCTAATAGGTACATCCGACACGCATAATCTCATTTTTATTGTTATAAGAAGTTTACGTTTACGATTTTACGTTAATTTTCTTAAATATGTAAGCTTTACAAGCCCTGCAAAGTATTGCGGTGATTGAAAATCATGTCATCAATCGGTGCAGAAAAGTGTATCGGCAAAGAGGCAATCCTTTTTCTTTAGGGGATGAGAAATTCCGGGGTGCGGGTCGGGATACCTCCGCGTTGGGGCACCCTGGACAGCGTTGTGAACTCGTCGCGGCTACAGTGCCTTCTGCGAGGAGATTATCTCGCGGAAGGAAGCGGCGCAGAGGGCCAGGGAGGAGGATTCTTCCGCTGACCCAAACCGCCGAAAGCGACTGGGGCGGCGCAGGCGCGAGTATTTGCGGCTCATGCCGCCCTAGCTGAGGCTGCGGGTGGATAGACTGGGGAACGTCCGCCGTCATCCGCAAGGCCTCCCGCGAAGGTGTGGCGCTCCGTGTGCGGATGCGTCGCACCTTTGTCGCTCACTAGAGGGTACCCGAAAGGGTAAGCCGCCGGCGGGCCACTGAAGTAATCCAACACAGTACCAGTGGTCCGTCAACACGGGCGGAGAGACGGCACACGGCGGGTTTCTTTAGTAGGTGCGGGCCCCACACTACCCTGTTCGTTGCCTCGAACGACGGGGTGTGCGGTTATATTTAGTTCGCAAAGACTTGCAGTTTTTAATATTATCATTCATTTTAATATAATTTTAAATAATAAATCGTAATAATTTTATCTTCTTGTTAGTTGTTTATGTATCTTCTTATCGTCTTGTTCAATGGTTTTTATTGTGGCAGTGTGAGCACAATTTCGCTGTTGTTTATGTAATAATTTTATTATTTTTGTTAATGTGACACAATCAAAAATTAAAACGTTTGACAATGACAAGTATAAACTTATGAAAATATTTTTCTACTATTCACATTTCACCATTTTTTCTACGAAGTTGCAACATTATGTACATTAAAGACATTTTAGTTATCGGAGGTTTATCAAACGATTATGAATAAAGATTTTTATCGAACGTTTGATAGGCTTAAAAGACGTTTTAACTAATATAGGTTTATACCTTCGATAAGCATTTTGTTATGAATAAGACCATTACAATAAATAATCGCCAAATCATGCACGCGTAAACTTGACAAGGCCGCTACAGGCCGGTAACAAATAAATTTAGGTCTCGTTGACAGCATCACTCTCTCTCTCGTTCTAACACATCACAGTACCATTAGCTTCGGTGGGTCTCTTTTACTCTTATAGCCTATCTATGGAGTATATTCTAAATCTATGGTACTACCTGTTTTAGCCGGATACAAGAATGACAGAAAAAAAGAAATAAGCACAGAGTACTTTATAATATAAAGAAATAAGTAAGTAGCGAAAGAATGTAATTTATCTAAGAAGAAGAAGTAGCGTGATTGTTCAGTGATTGTCATAGATAATATACTAATATAAAATAGTGATTGTTGCTCAGTGCGTAATTGAATTGTTGCTAGTTGCTACGCTGTAAATAATTATAATGATAATTACCATTGATTACGTAAATCTAAGATTATAGCAGTGAAAACAGTTTGTGCCCTTCAATTTGTAACTGATTTGATTGATTGAATTATTCCTACATTAATCTACAATGTTCAAAGTAAGTAAAGTAATTCGTTTCATATCTGAGAAATGAAATGGTACTCAGCGGCTTGACAATACTCGTGGTATAGATGACTGCATGAGCGACTGTTACCACTTACCATGAGGTGGGCCGTGACTCGTCTGCCATCTTATGCAATAAAAAAAACGTCTACAGAAAATAATGAAATATTTATTTGGGTAGGTTTTAAAATCTACTTTTATTCCACATCGTACGGTGCTTGACAGAACTGGCTTCACTTATAAAGTATGCCTACAGTTTTATATTTCATAACCTCTCAAGTCCGAACTGCGCCCCCGTACTCGTCCACGAAAAAAAGCAATTGAAACAATGTAATAAAAATGTTATATACTTACCTATATTTTTTTAATATTTACTTTGATCGCTTTAAATATATATAAAAGTTGATAACAAATTATTAGATAACATGTTTTTTTAAATACAATTTAATTTCCTTTACAAGATAATAATGTATACTATTTAATTTATAAGGGGCAGGGCCCTTGCCTTAACTGTTTGGTTGATAATACAGACCGTAAATATTAACCCACAGCATTAATTATATTTAACTTTTAGGTGGGTTTGTAGTGGTTAGATAGTTTCTGGGATATCGTAAAAACACAACACACAGTCCACACTATATTATTCAAAGTACTTACAGTTTACGATAGAAGGCACAGCGGAGCGTATAAAAACACAGTTACAAGCACAGGTATAGCGTTAGGAAAATAGAAACAGAATAGACAGACAAGCGAAAGCATAGGAACACAAAATCTAACTAGATATCAGATACTAGCGTTTAATTGCGGCGAGCGTATAGGGATAAAAGCAACAAGTGCTTCTCGTCACAGTCAAGTCTCGACTGGCTACGTGACCACTGCGCGAGCGCTGGGCCGGCACATCGAAACCTGTTATGCAGTGCGCGCGGTCTAGGGATAGCCAGGATTGAGTATATCAATGTTGATATAAATATTATATCCACTATCGATGTTTATATAATTGTGTAATGTAATATAATTATTTATGTATTAATATGTAGTTGTGTAGTTTATGTGTAGGTATATAATTATATATGTAATATTGTATGTATGTAATGTTGTATGTATATAAATGTATGTATGAGTAGGTAGGCCACACCACCCCCCTCCAGAGACCGTCAAGGGCGATAAAAATCAGGAAATTTAACGTGTCGGCCTGAGCGAGTCACATAGTTTTTCGGTACTTCTTGTGAGGGCTGACCATTATCAGGGGATAGTATGAACGCGGGTTTTAATCGGTCGATCGACACGGTGATTTCTTTATTTTTTTGTAGTATTTTAAATACTTTATCCCCTCTACTGACTACCTTGTGTGGCCCAGAATACGCAGGTTGGGGTGAGCCGCGCGTTGCATCTTCGCGGAGGAAAACGTGATCGCAGGTCTCGAGTTCCTTATATACAAATACTGCAGGTCTGCAATGACGAGAAGTTGGTGTCGGTCGCAATTTGTCGGCAAAATTTTTGAGTCTAGCGCAAATTTCTGTAATGTCAGTTGTACTGTTTATAGTTGGCTCAAAGAATTCGCCGGGAAGTCGCAGAGTCTCTCCGTATACCAACTCGGCTGAAGAAGCCTGTAAATCTTCTTTGAAAGCGGTTCTTATGCCTAAGAGAACCCATGGCAACGACTGTCCACTTGTCGTTTGCATGGCATACTATTGCCGCCTTTAATTGACGGTGGAAGCGTTCCACCAATCCGTTACAGGCAGGATGGTAAGCCGTCGTACGTTTATGTTCGAAACCAGCCAGTTCCGACAGACTTTGAAACAAAGCCGATTCGAACTGGCGGCCCCGGTCAGTCGTTATGGCTGTAGGACAACCAAACCGCGCTATCCATGTTGGCCATGGTTTTAGCGACGGTTTCTTCGGTCATATTCTCGATGGGGGTTGCTTCTGGCCATCGAGTGTAGCGATCCACGGCAGTTAGACAATAACGATAGCCTTCTGAAAGAGGAAGTGGACCTACCAGGTCGATGTGTATTTGTTGGAAGCGGGCGCGAGGTAAGTTGTACGTACCGAGCGGTGCAGTCACATGACGATGGACTTTTGTCCGCTGGCAAGAAATACAAGCTCTTGACCACTCCCTGCAGTCCTTTCTCACGCCTGGCCAAACGAATCGCTCGGCTACCAATTTAGCCGAAGCGTTTGCACCAGGGTGACTTAGGGAATGCAAGCTATCAAATACCTGCTTACGCAGACATTTTGGCACGAATGGTCTGGAAGTTGAAGTACTGGTATCTCAGTACAAGGGTACCTGACTTTCTGGTATGTGCAGCTTTTGAAGTCTTAGTGCTGATCCTTCGCTCAAAATCCTTTCAAGCTCAGGGTCGGTTGTTTGGCCATGCGCTAGTGTTTCAAGGCTTACTGGTGCTCCTAGTTCTTCGATTCGTGACAAAGTGTCCGCCACAACATTATCTTTGCCAGATATGTGTTGGATGTCGATGGTGAACTGGGCAATGAAGTCCAAATGCCTGTACTGCCTTGGCGAGCAGTTGTTTTTTCTTTCGTGGAAAGCAAAACTGATCGGCTTGTGGTCAGTATACACGATAAAATGCCTTGCTTCCAGCATGTGCCTGAAATATTTGATAGCCTCGTATATGGCTAATGGCTCCCTGTCATAGGGTGAATATTTAACCTGCGACGGGCTCAGCTTTCGCGAGAAGAAAGCTAACGGCTCCCATGCGTCTCCTTTATATTGCTGCAGTAGTGCGCCTATGGCCTTATCAGACGCATCGGTTACTACAGCAAGCTGGGCAGTGCAGTCGGGATGAGCCAGCAAAGTGGCATTTGCTAGACTCTCCTTGCAGGCTTGAAATGCGGCTAAGGTGTCTCCGGTGAGCTGAATTGGCTGCGACCCTTTTACGACACCTGTTAGGAGGGCATGTAGAGGAGCCTGTATCTGAGCAGCTTGGGGAAGAAATCTCCTATAAAAGTTTAACATGCCTAGAAAGCCTCTGAGTTGACGCGCGTTGGTGGGAGCAGGGAAGTCTCGTACTGCTTGCACTTTTGACTCTAGAGGTCTTGTGCCCTTTTCGGAGATCAAGTAACCTAAAAATACTACCTCACTAGAACCAAAAACACACTTAGACGTGTTCAACAACATGCCGTACTCCTTCAGTCGTTTGAAGATTTCGCGTAGGTGCTCCTGGTGCTCAGATTCATTCCTAGAGTAGACAAGAAAATCACCTAAATAGGAGTATACAAAGTCTAGTCCTCTGGTCATTTCATCCACAAACCGCTGGAATGTCTGTCCCGCGTTTCTAAGACCGAAAGTCATAAAAGGAAACTCGAACATTCCGAACGGTGTGGTGATGCTAGTTTTAGGAATATCGTCAGGGTTGATAGGTATCTGATTATAGGCTTTTTCGAGATCTAGTGTACTAAATACTTTACAACCTGAGATACTATGGGTAAAATCTTGAATGTGTCTAATAGGATACCTGTCCGGGATGGTACAAGCGTTTAATTTCCGGTAATCGCCACAAGGACGCCACCCGTTGTCTTTTTTGGGCGCTAAATGCAAGGGCGATGACCACGGGCTCTCTGACGATCTGGCTGTACCGTTGGCCAGCATAGACTGAAACTCCTTTTTGGCTATACGCAGTTTATCCGGAGCTAAACGACGAGGAGGCGATGACGCTGGAGGGCCAGGAGTGGTGCGTATGTAATGTACCGTGTTATGTGGTGTAGTGTGATGTCTTCCGGTTGGTCGTGTTTTCTCGGGGAACTCGGCAAGAATTTTGTGATACCGTGTCTCCCCGGTGACAACCTTTACTGAGGACACATACTACAGTTGGCTATCGTCGCAATTGCTGTAACAGAAGTAAGGTTATCTATTAAACGCTTATTTCGACAATCTACGACCAGGTTATAGTAATTTAATAAATCTACACCTATTATCGGTTTCGTCACGTCCGCTACAAAAAAACGCCATACAAAAGTCCTACGTAAGCCTAGGTCTAAATCTAAATTAATATAACCGTATGTAGCTATACTAGAACCGTTAGCAGCGCATAAGCTATATGCAGTCCGAGTACGATAATCACGCAGCGCTGACCTTGGATAGACACAAAGATCGCTGCCCGTGTCGATTAAAAATTGTGCCTTTGAAGATCGGTCAGTGACAAAGAGGCGACCTGTAGCTGTAGACGGGCAATCAGTTGTCGCCATTACCGACCGCCTTTGGTGTTTTCCGCTTTGAAGTCACAGGGGCGCACGCATTTGTTGGCTTTATCACCGAATTTGCTGTGGTACCAACAGACCGGGAACTTCCTGTAGCTGGATTGTGACCGCAGTCTCGAAGAATCGCGATCACGCTGTCTTGTGCGCGAACGTGGCCTGCTATTTCTCGCTGATGCCATCTGCTGAACCAGTCTCCGTAGCTCAGCTACTTCCTTGGTGAGGTTGCTAAGGAGTGAGCTGGGGATTGCGTCACTAACAGAGGCAACCTTCGGCGTAGACGATGTGAGGTCGTTTACTCGATCTGCCAGGTCAGCTAAGTCCTCGAGTGAAGATATGGCTGGTTGGCCAGCCAGCACTGTCTGGGTGCCATGCGGGAGACGACTGATCCAAATTGTCTTCAGAAAGTCATCTGGTACATCTACGCCTGCAAGTCCTTTGAGGTGGCGAAGAAATTGTGAGGGCTTACGGTCGCCAAGCTCCTCGTGCATCAACAATTGTTTGATCTTCTTTTCGTTCGAAGCAGTCAGACGCCTGATTAGCTCGCTCTTCAACTTATCATATTTATTAGCAGCCGGTGGGTTCACTATAATATCTTTAACCTCCTTGGAGTACTGGTTATCGAGGTGGCCAATTACGTAATTAAATTTCGTAGCGTCGTTGGTAATTCCAGAAATAGTGAACTGGCCTTCGATTTGTGCAAACCAAATTTCTGGCTCTTCAGGCCAGAACGGTGGTACACGTACACCGACTTTAAAAACATCTGTTTGATTTATCGACATATTCCCATCACTAGTGCCGGGCAACGATGATAATTTTGCGCCATCTTGAGGTGCTTTATTTTTACTCCCTTACATGTTCAAATAAGGGTCACCAGTTTAGGTGGGTTTGTAGTGGTTAGATAGTTTCTGGGATATCGTACAAAAACACAACACACAGTCCACACTATATTATTCAAAGTACTTACAGTTTACGATAGAAGGCACAGCGGAGCGTATAAAAGCACAGTTACAAGCACAGGTATAGCGTTAAGAAAATAGAAACAGAATAGACAGACAAGCGAAAGCATAGGAACACAAAATCTAACTAGATATCAGATACTAGCGTTTAATCGGGGCGAGCGTATAGGGATAAAAGCAACAAGGGCTTCGCGTCACAGTCAAGTCTCGACTGGCTACGTGACCACTGCGCGAGCGCTGGGCCGGCACATCGAAACCTGTTATGCGGTGCGCGCAATTGTTTGGGGCAATGAACAGGGTAGTGTGGGGGCTCTGACCCCCACTAAAGAAACCCACCGTGGGGCATCTCTCCGCCTTTATTGGCGGGCCATTGGAACTATGTTGCATTCCTTCAGTGGTATATTTATACTAAACTTAACCACTCATTAATAGAGCTTTATTCAGTAAGAGTTAGGTACCTGTATAGCTAATGATAGATAGACCGAGTTTTGAATGACTGGTTTGGGATGGTTAGTCGAGTGGCCAGTAAGATCAATTTATGGATGATTGGTTTGTCAATGACCCAAGATCAAAAAATCTGGAGGGAATGGGTGAGGAGGACTTTGCCCAGCACTGCTTGATGTAATATAAAAATATGAAAAGACTAATATAAAAAAATAATACAGCTACCAATTAGCTTACTGAACATAGTGGAAATAAATTTCAAGTAGGTAGACCTTTATGAATTTAATGAAAGAAAATAAAAAATATGCTTGATATTATGTCAATACTAGTGTTAAGCTCGTACTCAAACCAAAGCGTAATATTATAGCGGCCCAGCACATCACTAGTATAACCAAACATGCATACTTGCTGCTATTAAATTCAGCTATTTTATGGTGGCAGATGAGCCAGTGCTAACTGCCAGTAATGGATTTAGCAATACTATGTACTGCCAAGCTGCTACTCACCACATCATTTCACATTATGCAAAATGAATAAATGATTTTCCACTATAACTAAAACCTACCAGGTTTCAGGGTTGGTCACATGGAAGACGATGGTACTACTCGAGCCAGATATTAAGGGAACCCTACCAACAGCCTGGAACCGAAAATTAATCGCCTTGTACAGCTCCGGGAGGGATTGGCTTGGTTACAGTAGTATTCTTAGTCATGTGGACTTCAACCTTGATAAAAAGAGTCATTTTATTAGTAAAAAACATTTTTGGCACAACCCTAGTTGATAATAAAACAATCTCCTTGATATGGTGTCAGAAGGCCTTACACTTAAAATAACTTTTTTAAATAAAATCTTCAAATAATTTATTTGACAGGGTCTAGTGGCGTTAGTAACTGGAGGAGTGTCTGGTCTGGGACGCGCTACAGTAGAGCATTTATTGAAGCATGGTGGAAGAGTTGTGATATGTGACCTACCAACCAGTGCAGGGCAAGAGACAGCCAAGCAATTAAAAGAGGGTGTTGCATTTGTGCCTGTTGACGTAAGTAATATGGTATTGCATCCAATTTGTTACTGGAAGTTTGGTTGTGTACGAAAGTGTGTGCAATCACAAGTGTAGTCTATGTTCCCTCACTATTTAGTCTGATGGGACGGCATTTTGACATGACTGGAGATGTGAGAGGTACAATGTCCAGCACCAGCTAGTTTCAAAATAAACTTGCATTCCAAATATCTGTTAGAGATTTTTTAGTTTTGGTTGTGTTGATTGTCAGTCAGGACAAACAATTTTATGTTTATAGATATAGGTACCTCACTCTATTAATTACTTGTACTCTCTGTCTATGTAATAAATTATTAATGATTTTCAAAATTTTAAATAACAGGTTGCATCAGAAAAGGATGTTAAAAATGCTCTCCAAACCACCATTGATAAGTTTGGGCGGCTAGACGTGGTTGTTAATTGTGCAGGAGTAGCCACTGCATCTAGAATCTACAATTTTAAAAAAGAACAGCCATTTGATTTGAAAATGTTCCAGAAGACAGTTGAGGTTAGCTTTATAATTATTTTAATGTATCTATTATATCCATATATAGACCGTGTTGGGCCGGCTTTAGAATTGTCCTACCCCTCTCTACACACGGGAGTCGTAAGAGCCGACTGAGGGAGTACCGGGGGAGTGGGCAGCAGCACTCCCTCGATTATTAACAACATTCACTGCGATCGCCAATCCGCCTGCCAAGCGTGGCGATTACGGCATTATCCCCCCTGTGGGGAGGCCTATGTCCAGCAGCGGACGTTGGGAGGCTGATGGATGGATGGATCTACTATACAGAGGTTTACTTGTAAGTATTATGTTAATTACCAACTTA
This sequence comes from Leucoma salicis, assembly GCA_948253155.1. Taxonomy (NCBI): domain Eukaryota; kingdom Metazoa; phylum Arthropoda; class Insecta; order Lepidoptera; family Erebidae; genus Leucoma; species Leucoma salicis. The sequence continues at coordinate 18,615,909 of OX411803.1, forward strand.
CCAAGTCAAAACCTTAAAGTTGTCTATACTATTATAAAGCTGTAACAGAGCTATGTCGTACAGACTAGTTCTATTATAAATATATAATGAATCATAATCCGTTCAGTAGTTTTTGCGTGATGCACGAAAAAACAAACAGACAAAAATCTAAAAAAAAGTCGTTTTGTGCTTAGACACGTCTATATAGCCTAATACAGTAATTTTTTCTCAAATATCTTAAATGTGCAAACACATCTCTGTTACAGCTTTATAATAGTAAGGATCAGTGGTTCCCAAACTTGGTGGTTTGGTGCGCTCCAACCCACCTAACAAAAACTACCAAATTCGGGACCCACCTCTTGGCCGTCTTAAAAAAGGGTCATAAAATATTGGTTAAGTCTCAGATCATAGGAAGAATATATTCGCCATATTCGCAGTCCCTTAGTGTCAGTGGTCGTCCAGATGCTAGCCTGATCGGTCGGGTTATCTTATGTTTCAGGGCCCACTCAATATTCGCTCGCGACCCTCACTAAGGGAACTCCTGTTATAGATAATAGTATAGAAGTGTCATTTTTGCCATATATTAAAACCAATATTATAATGTTGGATATTGAGGTTCAGTGTACTTGGACCCTATATACCATGTAGTACCTATAACTGCATGGTAACCTTTACATATGTAAAGGGTAATGCATCATTTGTTATTCTACATCTTAAAATGGGTTCATTTATTTTAAAGTTACTTGATATAGACAATGTAATAAATAGTACGGTGTTACAGGTGAACTTGATAGGAACATTCAATGTGATTCGACTGGCAGTTGGTCTCATCGGCAAGAACACACCTAATGCTGACGGACAAAGAGGTGTCATTGTGAACACTGCCAGTGTAGCTGCTTTCGATGGACAGGTAGTTAAATCTCCTTATGATTTAATGACAAGCTAGTCTGACAGATGTCCTTTCATGGTGGTGCATAGTTGGTGCCATTTGTGGTATCAGTATTACAAATGTCCTTTCAAACTACTACTGACCAATGCAAAACATCGCTATTCTCAGAAATTACTGTTGCTACTTTGATAGTGTATGCCATTGAAGACGCTCAACAGAAGATTTATTTTATGGCCAGCGGTGGCGGACGAGCAAACGGCCCATCTGATGGTAAGTGTTAACCGCTGCTCATGGACTTTGGCACACCAGGGGCACAGCCAAGCCGCCGCCTACCGTGAATAAAGCGCTCTTCTCAAACCTCGTTTAAAGAGAGACAATTTGTATCGCTGGGGAAACACCGCAGCAGGAAGTTTATTCCAGATCTTAATTATAAGTGGTATAAGAGGAACGCTAAAAACGAACTGTCTCTGAACTGCGAGATCGTCTCCAAGTGGTATGGATGAACTCTACTACGGCGTCTCGTGGTCCAATAGTAAAACGGCGATGTTGGTATCACCTCAAACAGTTCCTTAGAGCACTCTCCATTGAAAAGTCGATAGAGCACATAGAGAGGCCCAAGTCTCCCCAAAGACTCCTGGGGGGTTAGGCAGAATCTCCTATCTCACATGTCGATGGTATCGTGATCACTGTGATTGGTTGAGAAACCGACGCGTGATGTCACAATAATCCATTGGCCAATCACGGTGATCTCTCAACCAATCACAATGATCACGATCCAATCGACATGTGAGATATGAGATTCTGCCTAACCCCCCAGTTCAACCGTGAGATTGTGATCGTCGACAATTCGATTAGCAGGCCTTTGCAGGGAGTCAAGTAGGTCAAGCTGGTATTTTGGAGCATGCATAAGAAATGTTGAATTGAGTAAGTCCTTTTCTCCCCATTTCGAGGCCCGCCCTAGAGAGCGCTTGACTTCAGACATAAGTTGCGTCTGTCACTTCTCCAGCATGTTCCGATGGGCTTTCTGAAGGCATTTCGCGCATCACCTGTACTGTCATCCGCATAGCAATGCATACTCTCTAGCGAAAGCAAGTCATTGATATGCAGGATGAACAACGTTGGGGAGAGCATTGAGCTTCGAGGTACGCTAACATTAGTGTCCATGATATCAGAGCAGCATCCGTCTACTACGAATTTTATGCTGCGACCATGGAGGAAGCTGGTGATCCATTTGCACAGACCCTCGGAGATTCTATATGATGGTGATTTCGATAGAAGGGTCATATGAAAAACCCTGTCGAATGCCTTCGCGATGTCTAGGCTGAATGCCAAAGTCTCACCTCCACCCTCAAAGGCTCTGCCCAGCGATGGTACACGACAACATCACCAGCGACAGCAGTATTTATGTATTTTGACCACCAACGCTTAAGCTTGTGCCTACGTCTCACAAAGGTTCGCGTTAAAACTATAAACTAAATTAGCAGTGTCAAAATATGAAATCGCAAATAACAGTCCCGAGCAAGATTTGAACCTCCATCTCCTGGAAAACCGTTCCAGAGGTTTTGCCAATTCAGCCAGCATGACAATTGCTCGGGACTGCGAATTTAGATAACACATTCATTCTTAACGTCCTGGGTGACGCGTTATTTTCGACGTATACTTATCTGTGTGAATCGGTATTCATTAACAATTTCAAGTTTAATTAATTGAATGAGGCGACACTTGGCGGAAGTCCATTGTTACTATTATAGAATGGATTTAAGGAGGAGAGCCCACCACCCACGGACAACAAACAAATGAGCTCATTTGTTGCCGAGCGTTCTTGAGAATGCCTCGTTTAGAGGTGAAACACGTGTCGAATTTATGTTCGGATTTTTGCGGAATATTGCAATATTGTGGTTCTGAGAGTTCTACCGTATCGCATGGTTGTGACGCGTTGGTGAGTTTTTTGTCATTATCGTGCATGCTACTTTGCTATTATCACATTCTCCTCTATCTGTGAGAGTGCGGATTGGCAATCTTAGGTTATTCTGTCCTCAGATAACCGGGATTGACAATACGTGGGTGAGTGGTGGGCTCTCCTCCTTAAATCCATTCTATAATAGTAATTTCAAGTTTTATTTTTTTGTGCGAATCCCTATTTTTTTCTAAAATAAAAGTGGCCTTATTTACTCATATCACTTATCTGCTAGTGACAGTCCTGTCCAAATCGGTCCAGCCATTCCGGAGTGGGATTCATTCACAATTTTATAGATTTCTTTTTACACGAAACCCTAATTATTTTCCCAAAACAAAAGTAGTCTAAGTTACCTATTTTAACAATATCTATTGCTAATCAAAGTCCCGCCCCAATCGGTGCTGCAGTTGTAATCATTAACAATTTTTTGGGTTTAATTCTTTTTTATGTGGAATCCTAGTTATTTTTCCAAAATAAAAGTATTCCTTGTAATAACAGATCTGCTAGTGGATGTCCCGTCAAAATCGGTCCAGCCGTTTCACAGATTAGCTGGAACAAACAGACAGACCGCCAAAAACTTAAAAAATTGGTACCTAATTTGTTGTAGTGTAAAAAGTTGTTATTTAGACATTACAAACAGACACTTCAATTTTTATTATTTGAATAGAATTAAATGCTAAAAATATATAAAAAGGTCAATATAAGTGGTTTACCTTAGTTAGACTGATACGTAATGTAAAGACTAGAACATTTTCCACGTTACTTAAATGTAATTTTTATTATGTTTGATTCTAATCTTTCTACACGCTTTATTTTTCAGATTGGTCAGGCTGCCTATTCTGCTTCTAAAGCTGGCGTAGTTGGTATGACTTTGCCTATCGCGAGAGATCTAGCGAAACATGGCATCAGAGTTGTTACGATTGCCCCGGGTAAGTTAAATGCTTTGATTACTACATCCTTTTTATCTTACGCGAACTATTAATTTTTTAGCATAAAAGTTTCCTATTATGCTTTTTAATTTTTCCTAAAGGCTTACCTATTTCGTTAAGATTGTTTCAGCCAATTAACCAAACAAAACCAATAAGTAATGAATAAGTTTAATAGACGAGGAACAACTGATTTCGATTAAAAAATGAGGTAGTTAAAAAAATAGCATTTCAGAAATGGAACTTTTTTCATTACATACTGCAATTCGGTCCTCCCAGCTCCACTTTCTTATAGCTTAGATAAACATATTAGTGATATTTCTGATAAAAAGAAGCGGGAAAATCGGTAAGAATATCAAAGTCCGATGGGAATTCTCCAGGTCAACTTTTTGCAAGGCATATACACAGTCCAAAATACAAAGTCAAGGCCATATTTTTTTATCGATAGCACAGAGAAAAATCTACAAAGACAAGTGGCAGTTTGTTACCACCGTAAAAAATTTTGTTAAAGTTAGGTATTGCCTGAATGATCGATTACAAAAACCTGTAAATTCAAAAAAACTGTAAGATATCCTCATTACATGAAAATGATCTATATTTTCTAAGCCTCGATGCTCACACATTTTGTATCTACTAAACTTTATTACCTATTTCATATAATTATTTTCACAATAGCTACAAGCCAAACTTATAACCAGAGTTAGGTCATCAATAATATTAATTTACTATATTTTTTTTAAAGATTATTATTTATTGTAACATCGGAATGTGTGTTAAACCAGAATAATGGTAATTAATTGAATGAGGCGACACTTGGCCGAAGCCCATTGTTACTATTATAGAATGGATTTTAGGAGGAGAGCCCACCACTCGCCCACGGATTGTCAATCCCGGTTATCTTTGGACAGAATAACCTAAGATTGCCAATCCGCACTCTCACAGATAGAGGAGAATGTGATAATAGCAAACATTTTTGATCCCGAGACAAAACAGCAATCTTCGCAATGGAAATGGCCATCATCACCGACCTCGAAGAAGTTTCGTGCCGTGGCATCGGCTGGCAAGGTTATGGCCTCAATATTTTGGGACTCAGAAGGGACATTGTTGATTGATTACCTGGAGCGTGGAACCACTATTACAGGCCAATATTATGCAACTTTAGTTCCCAGTTGAGGAATGCCATCAAAGAGAAAAGGAGAGGGAAATTTCGAAGGGGCGTGCTGTTTCATCACGACAACGCACCCGCGCACAGGTCGGTAGTTGCGATGGCTGCTATTCAGCAAGCTGGCTTCGAATTGGTTGACCACTCCTCTTATTCACCAGATCTGGCGCCTAGCGATTTTTATCTGTTCCCCAAATTTAAAGAATACTTAAGGGGAAACAGGTACGAAGACGATAACGAGGTGATGGATGCCGTGGAGAGCTTTTTGCAGGACCAAGACAAAACTTTTTTTTTAAAGGGATTGAAGCCTTGGAAATGCGCTGGAGTCGGTGTGTAGAGAGACTCGGAGACTATGTAGAAAAATAAATTATTAAGTTATCAATAGTCATTATATTCTATCTCATTCTCACTACTTTTTGATCCCTCCTCGTAAAGAACATATAGCTGCGTATAGGCATAATTACCCTGAAAAGTCACATTTTGCGTAACGTTTATTAGATTGCTGACAAACTAGCTGTAGTTCCCCACTACTAAACTTGTTTTCATATCGTTCGAGCGATACGTCATAACTGTTGTATAGTGGAAGGGGTACAAAATCAAGTTGCACGAGTAAGCTTCGCTTATTTGTTGCCGAGCGTTCTTGAGAATGCCTCGTTTAGAGGTGAAACACGTGTCGAATTTATGTTCGGATTTTTGCGGAATATTGCAATATTGTGGTTCTGAGAGTTCTACCGTATCGCATGGTTGTGTCGCGTTGGTGAGTTTTTTGTCATTATCGTGCATGCTACTTTGCTATTATCACATTCTCCTCTATCTGTGAGAGTGCGGATTGGCAATCTTAGGTTATTCTGTCCAAAGATAACCGGGATTGACAATCCGTGCGTGAGTGGTGGGCTCTCCTAAAATCCATTCTATAATAGTAGCAGAATAATGGTATTTGAAAGAGAAGACAGAACAGATTTTAAAACAAAAATAGACAATGGTGTGCTAGAGTAAGTGCATGAATACTCATATTGTCGTATATCTTGGATGTGGATTCAGTCGGGATGGAAGGTACTCCAGTTACACCACTGACATAGAGGGAAGAGTGAATGCGGGAAATAGAGTGAACGGAGAATAAGCTCGGCAGCCACCACCTCATGCAGAAGGCAATACACAACGCAGTTCTTGTCCCGAAATTATTATATGAAAGCGAGAGTTAGGTATGCAAAAAGGAGCATGAGAATAAAATCGATGCGGTCAAAATGTGATCTCTGTGGAAAATCTGTGAACTCCACAGGCTGACTGACCGTATTCGTGACGATGACGAAAGAGAACGAGTAGGTATGAAAGCGAGTAACGGTGTAAATATACGAAAGGAAATGCTCCGATGATTCGGACATGTGGAAAGAATGCCGGTCGAGCGCCTGGTTAAGAAGTATCGACACCTTTTTTTGTCCGTCTGGACAAAAAAAGGTCTCCTCTAATGGTGAGAGGGATTAGGCCACATTCCGCCACGCTGGCCCAGTGCGGGTTGGCAGATTTCACAAGCCGTTGAGAAAATCTCTTAGGCATGCAGGTTTCCCCACGATGTTTTCCTTCACAGGGAAATGATAAATAGACGAATAAAATTTCGAAAAATCTCGAACAGTCAGGGTTTTGTGCCGCACAATAGGCTTTCACTCCGCTTAGTAGGTAAGTATCTTCCAAATTACTGGATAGCACTGCCTTATTTTTTCCCGCGGGTATCATACGGGGAACTAAAGGCACAGTAGCACTATACTCAAGGGTGTTCTGCTAGACTCTGACAACAAAGGCACAACGGAACTCTTATAGAAAACAGCACGAATGGGATGGAAATAAAAAACATGTTTGTTTTGTTTTAGGTTTATTCCGTACACCAATGATGTGTCAACTGCCTGAACCTGCGATTAAGAGTCTTGAAGCAACAGTACCATTCCCTCCTCGCCTAGGATATCCTGAAGAATTCGCTCTCCTCGTAAAGTCTATCATACAAAATCCAATGCTAAATGGAGAAACTATCCGCTTAGATGGATCGCTCCGTATGCAACCGTAAAGCGTGTAGCTCTAATTGACAGCCCAATGAAAGTTTTTTTTTATTATTATAGTTATTTATTTATCTTACCAACAACTATCATTACAGGGTATACTAACATACACTAGGGTAGCTTACTATAATATAGGTAGGTATGTTAAGTTTACCTAGTATATTACTAAGACTTTATACGAGTTTATAGAGAGTCATATCACATCCCATAACATATTAAAAATAGAGTTATCCTTGTGAATTCACATTGAGTGCAACAAAATAGATCTATCTCATTAGCAACAAGGTGGACGCGAGCGCGAGCACTCAGCACCCTCAAGTAGGGAGGACTGCTCCCGTCAGGGGTGCCTCTTTCAGCAAGTTCACTCGTATATTATGTAGGTATAAGAATAGAGCCGGGTTAAGTATCTGTAATACTTAATCCGGCTCTTGAGCTTGAGACAAAATGTAAACAAAACAATATTTCTCAGAGACAAACAATATTTCCAGATTCCGTCATGTTTTAAACGACGATGAAACAATCAGCAAATAACTTAATGCATAAAAAAATAAAAAACTTAATAAAAGGAACAAAAAATTAATATGAAATCACTAAAATATTTATAAGCAGAGCACTCTCTTATCGCCAAGTTTATCAATAGTAAATATGGCGGATATATAACGCGATCGAAGGTGAAACGTCACTTTTTGCATTATCTGGGGGGTTAGGCAGAATCTCATATCTCACATGTCGATCGTATCGTGTTCACTGTGATTAGTTGAGAGATCACCGTAATTAGCCAACGGGTTATTGCGACATCACGCGTCAGTTTCTCTACCAATCACGATACGATCGACATGTGGGATATGGGCAATGATATTGTAGGTATATAAAAAATAGGATTCTGCCTAACCCCCCTTTGCTTAATAATTTGGTAGTTTAAAAACGCATTCCAACTTTTTTAAAACAGAAGAGCAATTGGAAAAGATAGTATTGCTCATATATGAATCGTAACATATAAGTTTCGGTTTAAGTGTAGCATAATGTGTGAGAATATACTATGGTGAGCGGGATTCAATTTGTAATTCCTTTTTTGTATTTTGCTTTATGTCGTACATTTTTCCATCATTGTATGTAAATTATGTATACTTACGGCAATGATTTAGTTAATATTTTTAAATTATTATGACTATCCACGATTGTTAATTCATATTGTTTTGAAATTTGATAAGGAGCTATTACACGAAATCGACACTTTAGTTCAGAAACTATACTCTGTGATTCCGTAGGATTGTTTGTCTATCTTAAAATTTCTAACAGATACCTAAGATACCTAAAAATACTAGCACAAAATATACGAAGTTGAAAAGCAATTTTAATAAGTTAACTTTACTGCTACATATATTAAAATTTGGTAGTGACATTATAATTCTCTCGGAATGTTGGATGTCATGCGTCAACAACATTCCGACCATAGAAGAATGTACTGGTTCACATACTACTGGCCATTATAACCAAAATGACGCGAGAGGTTGTTTAGATAAAAACATCAATGCCACTTCTGGTGAACTTGGACCCTGTAAACCATAGATATAGTAACGTATAGATCAACTGACAACTCGATGACGCGTAACCAATTTTGATTTGTCAATATGTGCGTTGGATAGTGATGTAAGTTTTAAGAGTTAGACTGACTATCGATAAAATGATAAAACAAATTAGTTTCTTTAACAAACTCGCTCATTCAAATAATCATCTTCAACTAATGAAACAAAACAGACATAACAAATTAAAACAAACAATTAATTCGTTATTATTTATTTCACCAGCAACGTCAGTCAACGATATTATGCATTTTATAAGGGAATTATACACTCAGCTTTTAGCAACATAAACCTACTTATAATTTTTAAATTAACTAAACCGACTTGACTGACAATATCTGCAGTAGAACTTTTGTTGCATTTTTTTCCATTAATGTGTTAGGAGAAAATGTTCCAAACATTTAGGATAAATATCGACAATATACCTTGTCGATAAAGTCAAGCCCTAGTTGTGTATGTACCTAAAAACATTTTACTAAAATCTTGCAAATATGTAACAATGCGACATATTGAAAAAACTGTAAATATTTGTAATTATGACCTAAAAGAACAGCTTTTAAGTTGTGATAACTCACCTGTGAAACGTGCAATTATCAGGATTGTTTGCATGATTTACATCACAGGCACTCACGGAACGAACAACCATTGTATTTAATAGTTATAATCATATAATAAACAAGATTTATAACACAAATAAACCAAAAAACCGCGAAGCTAATTTTAAGCTAGAGTTCCAAATATTTTGTGTACATGTGTTTATAAGTTAATAAAGAATTATTATTATTAACTAGAAAACTGTAGACTACCTACTTCCATCTTGCTATGTTGCTGTATAAGATTTTCTCCTAGCTCACACGCTTTGGTGATCTATACGTTATACCATATCTATGATGTAAACATAGATGAAACTGATTGTTTATTAATTAAAATTGAGTCCAGGGTAGATCTATTTTGGCAATTTGTCGTCCGTACTACTGTGGGTCTAGCCAAGTTGCATTCTATGATCGCTAACGCTAATAGAAAACTATTTAAATATATGGGAATTTGACATCTTTAACCATAGATAAAGAACCTATATTTATCTATGCCTTTAACAATATCTATAACGCTAAGTCACGTGATCTAACGTTAGAGATGTAAAATTTTCATACATTTTAATATTTTCTATTAGCGTTAGCGATCATAGAATGCAACTTGGCTAGACCACAGATTACGGAAAAATAGCGGAAGTGTTTCAAGGCAAAATCTCTTTAGAACGAAGCGTCGCTAAATGCGGGTGTTCGGGGGACGAGGTATAACTATAGCTCCACCCCTAGATCAAAATCCACCTAGCGGTAAAAAGTGTTTTACAGCGTAATAGAACAAATTGTTCTTTAATTTAGTTTCTCTTTTTACCACTACGGCGTTACAAGCAAAACAGTTTGTTCCAGAACATTCTATATGCGTTAGGATGGCTGAACCACATCTATTAGACTATAAACAGGAAAGATTTGATTGTTGGTTTGCATCGAATAGGCTCAGAAACTACTGGACCCACTTAAAAAATTCTAGTCTAAAAAAAACTACAATTCTATATATAAAACCGACGCCGCAGGCGCGCACTGTCCGCAGAGGGCGAGGAATGACGCGGCCTCTTACACTGGGGCCAATTGTGTCGGAGGCTGCCGCTCGTAGAGCGCAGCGCGCCGAAAGTGAGCTGCAAGCCAAAGAGGAAGTCAAGGAGCTCTCTCTGAAGATCAGCGAGTCCAAGGAGGACGTTAAGTCCCAGTGAGTTACGGATCTGAAAAAGAGAGCCGAGTGTCGAGAGTCTACTGTGGCTGGCCCGGTCGTTGAACAGACCTCTGCTGGCCTGCCGGAGGAGACAGCGCGCGTCGATACGCTCGCCTCCTCCCACCGCCTTGATGACACCACGGCGTGGCCAGTAGGCCATCCGCCTGGGGCGTCGGAGTAAAATGTCTAAAGACGACCCTCCGGCGCCCCGCTTATTGGCTTGGAAAGGGCCGCTGTGGTTTTAGTGGGTATTCCGGGCGCAACTAAGATCCAAGCAATAAATCTTTGAAATAATTAATATTTTAATAGAGAAATTAAACTAAATTTACTTATTTGTGCCGAATTCTTATAATATGCTTTTATAATATTAAAATGACGATATCGGTGAGTTGTGGTCAGAACGCAACTTTCCGATGACAGGTGTCTCTTTGTAATGAAACAAGAAAATATGTTTTAAAATGCATATATTTACAAATTTAAACTACTGACACATAAAATGTTATGCCATTTTGTTTTAAGTTTGATCCTGAGCCATTTCTACACCCATCAAGAGCGCACTTCATGGTTAAAAGAATTTAATACTTGTTTAAACGTAAGATGCGTCCGAACCGAACGCAACCGAAAAACCGAACTGCGGTTTGAGGCCCCGCCCACTGTGACGTCACTGACCTACTTGAAGGCGACATGACCTAGTCGGCTTGCGGCATCTCCACTATTTTTCCGTACTCCGTGGGTTAGACCCACCGTTTTAAAACAGTCACTATTTGTTTAGCTACCTGCAAAGAGTAATATCAAGTTTAACGATGTACAAACAATAAGATGTTATAATAATTGGCGACCTTAATGTCAACATAGAAATAAATTCAATGAAAAAAATTTAATTTTATATATGAACAAAGTGGCCTGCGCTATGGCAGTAAACAGCTGGTTTCTATCCCTGACATATGATGAACAGAAAGACTTAAAATAGTAATATCTTAGATATAGAACGCGCGCGGTCACACACATATAAACAAACACACATCACATACCACACATATACTTAGACACAAACACACTACACAACACGCGCATCATACACGCACGCGCGCGCACACCACACACACATCTCACGCTACACACACCACAGTGTACACCACTAACTTCAATCAGCGCCAGCATTAAATACAGCTGTAACACATACTGTTAAATGACTTACCTTTAAGCTACATTTTGTTACTATTTTTGTAACTTGAAGGTGCAAATAAAATTATTATTATTATCTTTAATTACACATGCTTTTAGACTGGCATTTTGTTTTTGATATTGATATTTACGTTGGGTTTAAGAATAAAGTGTTGTTGTTTAATTTTAGTTTTATTTCCTCCTCAACATTACAATTAGCTGTGCCCCGTATATTCACCTGCCTCTTCATTTTAAAGTAATTATTTATTAACAAATAATCTAGTGTAGGTACTAGATTATTTCAACATAGATCTTACTTAATAAATTTAAGTTTGTTTGTTACGACCACGCGAAAACTACTTAACCAATCCATCATGAAACTTTGTACACATATTCTTGGAGGTATTAGAAGTAACATAGGATACTTTTTATTAAAAAAATTATTATTTTTTACGAGATAAAAGATTGTCATTTCAAGGGTAGCTTTCCATCAATCCGGCCCGCGACAGCTTAAAGACTAATGTCATCAATCTGGGCCGCGACAACCAAAGTCTTATTGTTGTTACTATTGCTGTGATAAGTTGAAGAAGACAACACAATGATAATTACTCGGTTTTATTTCCTAGCAAGGTAAAACTTAACGACAGAAATGATGATGCAGAGTCGCTAAGCTTAAGCATATTTATAACTAACAAATAATTGAATGAATCACAGTAAAACAATAAACTCTAATGAGATTTATGTAAATGCGTTTCCCTTGGAACATACTGAAAAAATCATTATGGCCCTAAGGCTTCATAGTTTGGAGACCCCTGAAATAGCATAAAGCCTTTTTAAGAAATGAAGCACTTCATCAAACCAGTGGGCCTAGCCAAGTTGCATACTATGATCGCTAACGCTATAAAAAACTTAAATGTATCTAAATTTGACATCTCTAACGTTAAGTCACGTGACTCAGCGCTATAGATATCTCTAAAGATATCAACATTAGCACCCATTTAGCCTCCTTAGAATGAAAAACGTAACGTTAGACGAACTTTCGTTTCGAGTCATTGTGATTGGTCGCCTGAATCACACTTTGAAATCTCGACTAATCAGGAATCACGCATTGGACTGTTGATCATTCACAATTACTCGAAACGAAAGTTCGTCTAACGTTTCGTTTTTCATTCTAAGGGGGTAGATCACTTCTTTTGTCGTTAAAGTCAACAACCAAGGCATATATCAGAACATTAAACTTTGCTCTCATTTCACAATTATGTTTTTGATGGGATATCATTACTTTTTGTACAGAAATTATTACTACAAGTGTTCCTAATGGAATAAATTAATTGAAAAATTATAATAAAATGATGAAAAATTACTAGTTTCCGATTTATTCCTTTGTATTCACCCAACTACCTATCTGGATGCCAAATTAGAATTTTCTAGGTCGTCATCTGGAACTGGGTTAGTTTTGATCTATAGGTCAGTCAGTGATAAAAATGTCGATTTTTAGACGTTAATATCTAAATAACTATTTAGAGGTGTTTATGAAATTTGGGGCACATATGTAGGTATCTCAAGCAAGTCTTAATATATGAGCCAAATAGGTGTCCGCTTTGCCCGGACTTCCCCTAAGTGACAAGACGTCGACGCAAAGAGTAAAGTAATACTACAGGAACTTCGTCTTCTTCGCATCGTTCGTTAGTGTTTTTGTTAAAATATAAAAAGTGAAACATGTCTAAAAAAACAGTTTTATAGGTCAAAGTTAGTATTGAGTGCCCTAGAAAAAACAGACCTGTAAGTAAAATGATGTTTTGTTTATACTTAGTAACTTTGTCACAATCTGTTAATGAACTCAAAAATAAATATCTATTTTAAGGTTCTCTCGAATAGTATCATATATCTGGATAAATGTCTACAAAGGTTGAATGAAATGAATGTGGGAGTTCAGATGGGCGACTCAGTGGTTAGCTCTCTGCTATATGCAGACGATGCGGTTTTATTAGCGCAGTCCGCGGCTGACCTGCAAACCCTAGTGTGAGCAAAACCAAAATAATGGTTTTTGAAAGAGAAGAAGCCAGAACAGATGTAAGAGTAGCCATAGGAAATGGTGTGCTAGAACAAGTGGATGAATTTGTATATCTTGGATGTGGATTCAGTCGGGATGGAAGGTATACCGTCGATGTAGAGAGAAGAGTGAATGCGGGAAATAGAGTGAACGGAGCATTGGGACAACTTCTCGGCAGTCATCATCTCAGCCAGAGGGCACGTGTCGCAATACACAACGCAGTGCTTGTCCCAACGTTATTGTATGGAGCGAGAGTTGGGTATGCAAAAAGGAGCATGAGAGTAAAAAATATAACCTCTTGGCACTCTGTTTTCTCTGCCTACCCCGCAAGGGAAATGATCTGATCTTATTTAATTTATTGATCTTATTTTATTTATTGTTCAGGAAATGGCAGAATGTGAAGGTAATATGCCTTTTTTTTTGTTTAGGCGGGAAAATACATTCCTAACCGCACACCCCGTCGTTCGGGGCAACGAACAGGGTAGTGTGGGGCCTGCGCCTACTAAAGAAACCCGCCGTGTGCCGTCTCTCCGCCTTTATTGGCGGGCCACTGGAACTATGTTACATCCCTTCTGTGGTCCGCCGGCGGCTTACCCTTTCGGGTACCCTCTACTGAGCGACGCATCCGCGCACGGAGCGTCGCACCTTCTCGGGAGGCCTTGCGGGTGGCGGTCGTTCCCCGGTCCATCCACCCGCAGCCTCAGCTAGGGAGGCATGAGGCGCAAGTACCTGCGCCTACGCCGCCCCGGTCGCTGGCGGCGGTTCGGGTCAGCGGAAGAATCCTCCTCCCTGACTCTCCGCCGCTTCCTTCCGCGAGATAACCTCCTCGCAGAAGGCAGCGACTGCGGCCCAGTTCCTGTCGCTGCCAAGCATCGCTCTAACGACGCTCGGCAGCGAGAGATCCCGCCCTATTTCCGCGACGAGTTCACAGCGCTGCTCGGCCCAAGCCGGGCACGACTCGAGCGTGTGCCGCGCCGTGTCCTCGTCACAGCCGCAGTGGTGGCAGCCCGGAGTCGCTTCCCTCCTTGCGACTATGTGCAGATATCTGCCGAAGCAACCGTGCCCCGACAGCACCTGCACCAGTTGAAAGATGATGGTAATATGCCTGAAACATTGAAAGCCTCTTATTAATGTCACAATCTCAAAACAGATAAAGCCATTCAAAAATATCAGGTATACGCTTCTAAAGAAAATACCTACTACAAGTGTTAGGTATCTACTATTCTATGGATCTGCAAAAGGTGATGCTATTGCCCGATATGTCAAACGTAAAAATCCCTTCTTTTTGAGTCGTTTCATATCTTTCAATTTAACGTTTGCCCCCATTCAAAAAATGGCACACGTTAACAGCATTTGCGTACTTTGGCATGAAGCTTGGGCAAGTGGAGATGCCAATAACATTGTAGATGCTCTAGCAGCACTTCTAGAGAAGCAGATGGACTTGCAGCAATTGGTCATTTGGTGCGATAATCGTACGAGCCAGAATAAAAATTGGATTATGTACACTGCACTTGTGACCCTTGTAAATTCGGTTTTTTTCAGTATTTAAGCCATAAATCTGAAATATTTGACAAAAGGGCATACACACATAACTGCGGACGGTATGCATGAGAATATAGAAACTCAAATTAAGCGACGCGAAGCCATTTACGATTACGAAGATTATAAAGATGTAGTGCAAAGCAGCAGAAAAAATCTTGATATTATAGAAGTACAGTAAAAATACCAGTGGATTAAAAAGAAAAGCACAATAACACATGAAATGCTTAATACATTCACATTGAATTCGGTTGTGGACGTTAAATTTGTAAATGGCAGTCAAAAAATGTTCTTCAAAGTTGATATCGATGAGCCATACATAGAACTGGATTTCCTCATGACAAAAATCAATGGGAAATTACTGCCGGAAACTAATAACAGTCCAAGAGGTATAAGCAGAGCAAAAAAGATGGTATTGTGTCCAAGCTGGTACTGCTCATGCCTTCAAATCGAAGACAATTTTGGATAGATTTACCAGTTTGTGACGCATCCGAAGATTTAGTATCAGGGGGGCAAATGTTTGCAGGCTAGCAAGGTTTTGTGTTTTTGTTTTTATTAAATAAATAAATAATTATTGTAAAAATACTTGAGATTCTTTTAAAATTCGTACTTACTAGCTTTATTAAATGGTCGTCGTGGCGATAGGTGAACTTATTCAATAATATTCAAAACCTAGTAACGACACTTACTCATCTATTACTTATACGTAAAAATGGTTAAATTGCGTGCAAAGCCAGGGATATAACGCGTCTTTTGATTTCACTCTCATCCTGGCATTTCTTATAGTCTCTGCGCGGCAATCTCTTGAGGCGACCATCTCTTTTTTGGCGCTACCGCGTGTCTAGAACTGCAAAAACGTCAAGAATTCCCTTTCTGTATTGGTTTTGGTGGCAGACTAACTTCTGGGTGATTCTTCGGAACGTAGTTTTAGAGTGTTTTTCGCTGAAGAACATATGAAAATAATCTCCAATTTAGATATTGATTTCAGGTTTTATAGTAAATTATGATGTCTATCGAGGCATGTATACCGAATTATCCTTAATTAAAACAGTAATAAATTAAAGTACAAATTATTTCAGAATAAGGAAAAAGAGATTTTTAAAAAAAACGCGGGTTCGATTCCCGCTAGTACAAAAAATCTCTTTTTCCTTATTCTCAAATAATTTGTACTTTAAAAAGTGGCGGAGCATGTCAAATGCCAAAAAAATATAGATCAAAAATGTTTAAAAAATCGCGCCATCAAATAGTATGAATTTTAATTGCAAAATTAAACTTACTATATCGGTTTAATGCATGTAAATGCTTCCGATAGATGGCGCTGGTCGTAAAGACAAATGTAATAAGGAGATTGGGATGGTCGAAAGACCTGTACTATAGCTCAGTGGCTTAGCACTTCCCCGGATTGGAAAAGACGCGGGTTCGATTCCCGCTAGTACAAAAAATCTCTTTTTCCTTATTCTCAAATAATTTGTACTTTAAAAAGTGGCGGAGCATGTCAAATGCCAAAAAATATAGATCAAATAAGTAATAAATTAAGTTAGCAGACAACAGTAAAAACTAATTAAACTGGTATGTCCCCATCCCCAATTTTTATAGCATTATTATTTTTTGGTAATATAATTGCGGCAATATACTGGCATAAGCAAGTTCCATCGATATTCAAATACTTTTTCCTTGATATTATATGATTTAAATGAAAAATAATTGTACATTTTCGTAATTACACTATTTTTAAAAATGTCCCCAACTAAAATGATAATTCAGCTGGCGCAATTTCATCAGTCATTTTTTTAATGTAAACATGAAGTACCTATTTGATAAAATAATATCGACTCGTGATTGGCCGCGGCGGTTAGTATCGTCCTGTTATACGAAGTGCTCCAAAACATGGTTTAATTTGGTGAAAGGTTACGATCAAAAGTTGTCATCTGGCGTTTGTCACGTAAGTTGCATAATTAATCTGACTTCAATAGATAATCATATATGTTTTACTTAATTTTTAGAAACTAACCAGGGCCTATAATATTGATATGTATTTATGGTAATTATATCTTTTATTTCAAATTTTAATAAATACCAAAGCTAGGCTTACTTACCTTCAAATTTCTAATTAATCCGGGTCGCATTAATCTGGATTTATCTGGCTCTTAAGACCAGATAAATTTGAAGATAACATACTAATTAGGTTCTTGTTACATTCTTCTTTCAGCTTTACTATTTTAAAAAGGGCAAGTCCAAAGAAACAAGCAAAAGAAGAAAAAGACTCTGCTGATGAGACGAAGACAAAGTATCCACACAGGTCCAGCATCCCATACTAATGGCCGTAAAGCTTCTACATTATCGCTGCATGTGCATGGGTGTGGAACTATGCACGGAGCACCGATACAACGTGAAATGGCTATACGGAATGTGTTGTTACTTAAAAGCGTGCCTAATGCATTTGATGGTAGAGCTTTTAACAAAAGACCAGACTCCCAACGCGAAACAGTTAAGAGACAATCACACTATGTAAGGCCACTGCACTTTTGTAAAAGATTATTTCGTACCAGCTCAGAAAGTGGCTTGTCCCACTGCTTTTGTGACGACGGGTCCTTGGGTAGGCCCCCCAGGGGCTTATTCTCTGCCCATAACGGCATAAATAAGTAACCTCTGCCGAGGTTAGATATTTGGGCCATTTGTGTGATTCAGTTATTATAATACTGTCAGCAGCACTCCGAGAAGACTCTACTACTAATCTCATTCTTCTGCCTTGATCATCATTAATCTGCTTCATAAATTAATCTGCATAGTTTTAATCCTGAACTACTGGGTAGAAATCAGTGCCTTTGATATATGTTGTAATGTGTGTAGACCAGGATGTACTAGACATACCACTATAAATCTGAACTTAAAAAAAATTGAGCCATACCAATGAGTCAAAAATCCTCGGTTTCGAAGAATAACCCTACTGCCTACCTAGTTTAATGTTAACCGCCGCTCATTGACACAGCAAGACACAGTTCTGCTAAGCAGCGGACGCACATATTTTTTTGCATGTAGTAGCAGTCGAGTCGCGGCCCATCTGATGATAATTGCTTACTTCCCTTAATCGCCTTATACCGACACCCGTGGGAAAGAATGGGGTGGTAACACTTGTATTCTTAGTCTGTCACCACACGGATAAAAATCACATTTTTATTTTTAGATAGATATTTCATACTTTAATTTCTAATCGAAACTGGTAAAGCTTATAAGAATGTCAGTCAACTAGTTTCAAACTCGTCTCTAGTATTATAGGCTCATCGTGACACCACCTTGGCTAGTGTGTATGCAAGCAATTTCTAGAACTGTATCTTGTTATGAACTAACTATATGAGTCCATGGGAAATAGCAATATGTACTTGCCACAAAACAGATTATCAACAACGGGCATTGTGACGTACGATTATTATCGCGTTTTAGTTTTAATTGATTTTTCTACATATAAGATTAGATACTATTCAACGCCAGTGCGATAATAGTTCATTGTTGTAGTCAAATTATGAATAAGTTTATAAAATTTCTAACAAAATAGTAATTTCAGCATATCTTGTTTTGTTTGCGTCTAATGTTATTTGTGTTCGACGTAAAATTGTTTTCTTGAGGTCAATAAATAAATTACTGTAATGGCTTCAAGTGGTGTAGGCAGTTTTCCCTACTTAGTGTGAATCCAGGAAATTTAGCTAGGATGCCATGCTATACTTTTTTTTGTTAAGGCGGGAAAAAATGTTCCTAACCGCACACCCCATCGTTCGGGGCAACGAACAAGTTAGTGTGGGGCTCTCACCCACAAAGAAACCCGCCGTGTGCCGTCTATCCGCCTTTTTTGGCGGGCCACCGGAACCATATTACATTCCTTCAGTGGTCTGCCGCGAAAAAATGTGCACGCATTAGACTGTGGGATAAAGTTGTGTATGAGGTTAGTGATAAATAAAATTAGAATTATTTAAACGAAAATATCATTTATTTCTACAATAACGGGCGGCGGCGCGAGCGCGCGCCCTTGCCGCCGGCGCGTACGTGCGTCTCACAATATTTATTAATCACCACGAAAATAAATACATTGACGATGCTCGGGCGTGATCTCACACCGCGTTATATATCTAATGTTGCCATCTAAAAATAGATCATTGTGTTTTAAACTTAATGACACTTAAAACAATATTCACAATAAAAATAGTTTTAGATTTAGCGACAACAATAACCATTACATTGTAACATAAAAGACGCAAATGTGAGGTAATGACACGGAAATATAATGTGGCTGTGGTGAAGCTAATGTCGAAGGCTCCACTTTAACTGAATATCAACCAAACCGATGACAGCTTTTGTTAATATTCTCCTATGTCCATGTGACATGTTAAAACGACCTTTTAATAGAAACATTTTACCTCTAAAATAAAACGTATATTAAACATACTTACCTTATTCAAAACCTAATAAAATATGAGAGTAACGTTCTTGACTTTTTGCTAGTTTAAGCCGTGCTCAAACGGATACATCACTGTTTCTCACCCCCTTCTACTTCCGGTACAACCACCACCATTGGTAGACTAAGCTTTGGAAGCGTTTTGTAATCATTTAATTGCTCATGTTTTTATAATGCCACCAGGCAGGGATTAAGTTGTTAGGTTTTGAATAAGGTATAAAGTATGTTTGATATACTTTCATTTTATTTTACAGGTAAAATATTTCTATTAAACACACTTGACCGTTATTCAAACTCTTATAAAACATGAGACGTGTTTGTTATCGCCTGGTGGTGGTGACGCCAATGTGACATAATTTACACCAGATGTTCTTGAAACTTTTCGAAATATGATTTATCATCATACATCAAATAATTCTTAAATATCATCAACATTGTGCATTAATACAAGCTTTTGTTATACTAGATATCTATACTATTATAAAGCTGTAACATAGCTATGTCTGTACATTTAAGATATTTGAGAAAAAATGACTGTAATAGGCTATATAGGCGTGTCTAAACACAAAACGTTTTTATTTAGATTTTTTGTCTGTTTGTACGCGCATCACGCAAAAACTACTTAACTGATTTTGATGCAACTTTTTTTATTTGATAGTTCTCGATTAGACTTAAAAACTGGTATACATTTTATGCCGCTTCTATATAAAACTAGCGTTCGACTGAGGCGAAGTCTCGGACAAAGGTTAGTATCATTTATTATTGTTGAAATTTATTCATAATCAAACTAAACAACGTTTGAGAGTCTTGATTCTTTATTACTGCCTCGTAAAATAATATCGTTCAATTGAGCATTGTCAAACCATTTCTTTGAAGGCATTGCTTATCTGAAACTGTCTGGTGTGCCCTGAATTCCAGCTTCTTTTAGTAACTTTTTGATCCATCCTGCGATTATAGCACGGATGGCAGGCTTAGGAGGTCCGAATGTACTAAGAAATATATTATTTGATTGTATGAGATCTCTCCTTGGTTGGGGCAGACCAATAAGGAGTTTTATCCAGTGGACTGGATCTAGATATTTATTATCTTTGTTACTACTAAATCACAGCAGTATGAGAGAGACACTTCGTAGAAGTTTGAGGTGTAATGACATTGATCGCGTAAAACTTTTATTATGGCGATGAGCTCTTTCTGATTGCAGTGTAGTTACTTCTCCGAAGTGGACCAGGCTCCTTGAAAGTTCTTGCTGTCTAATATCGCACCCCATCCCGTTTCGCTCGCATCTGTTAGATAGTGCGAGGCCAGAAAATTGTGAATTGGAGATGGTAGCTTGTAGAGTGGTACGAAGACAGATTTGTCTTTGTTAATTTTCCATCCTAGATGTAGCAAGTCTGTTGCAATTGCAATATGTATCTGCAGAACCGATGGATCTGATGAACTAGTATGAAATCGTCCAAATAAACAAGCATACGAAGTCCTCGACCTCGTATTTGGGCTATATAGTCTGGCATTGTGGAAATAAAGCTCGGGGAACGCTCGGCTTCTTTTATTACACCCTGAGATAACATCTCCAAAATTATATTTGACAGGTCTGGCGAGCATGTCTTTTGACTTTTTTGACCTGGAAGGCACAACGGGGTTTTCCTTTTGAACGGGATTCTGTATCCATTAAAAATTTTCAGAATGTAAGTCGGTGCCCTGAGCTGAGCATTTCCCAGCGATTGCGGTAATATTTTGGTTGGCCGGCATGAAAAGGCAGTTTGTGCTCTCCTATCCCGTCGGGATGAGGGAGTCGTTTTGTCTTTGTATATTATTCTCGTAGGGTTTTCCTCCTCTACTGACTGTTGCCTCGAAAGGATTTATGAATTTGGCCATGATTTTGGCTATAGCTTTTCCTATGGCAAGCTTTTGTTTATGTCTTGGTACAAATGAGGATTTAGGAGGTGCACAATATGTAAATAATACCTGAAAAAGCCATGTGCTATGAATTTAGAGGTATCATAAAGTTTTATCTCCTACTAAGCTCTAATTTTGTGAAACACGGGTCATGCAAATATTGCTTCTGCACATCAGCATAGCACACGCCATTCCAATTGACATGTTCTAGACGTTGTAATTCCTTTAGTTGTTCTAGGTATGCTGCAGATGTACGAGAAACGGAGAGTTCCTTTAATTTAGTGCTTACACTAAAGTTAAATACATGCTCACTCAATTCAGCTCCGATAATAGTAACAGAACTAGGAATGGTAAGGTTCATTATATTCGCCATCGAATAGATTACCACTAATATTTGGGTCCCCACAACATCTACAATCACTATTATATTCTCTGGAGGTACTAATGTGCTTGCGCGATAATTCATATTTATGGTTCGAGACCTCAATTAGTTTGTTCAACTTACTATTACCGTGTTTTCTTCTGCGCATCTTTTTGTCTGAATGGCTAGATGAACTCGAATTTGATGTAGCACTAGAACTTGAATCTGAACTTTCTGATCTTGCAGTCTTCCGTTTTCTTGATTTCCTTATCGTGACTTCGTCAAAATTTTGTTCCAACTCATTATTTAAACTCGGTGCAATGGATGATCCTGCTTTATCCATATTTGTATTCTAAAACGTTTTACGGAATTATTTATTTTATTAACACGAACGGTAAGACCCTTCACTATCAATAATATGATGCATCTCTAATATGTTCTATAATTGAAACTTAATTTTAATAGTTAAGATAGTTAATAGTAATATTATAAACACACGGCAAGTAGCTTGCTCTACAAGCACTTTACTGTCGACGTGCTTGGTCCGCAATCAAAACGCCAATGATTACAAAACGCTTCCAAAGCTTAATCTGCTAATGGTGGTGTTTGTACCCGAAGTAGAAGGGGGAGAGAAAGAGAGAGAAACAGTCCGCATGGCTTAAAACTAGCAAAAAGTCAAGACCGCTACTCTCGTGTTTTATTAGGTTTTGAACAACGGTCAAATATGTTTCAATACATATTTTATCTAAAAATACTATGTGCTTCTGTGATGTTAACAATGATGTGATGTTTAAACGTAGCACGTTGAAATTGAATGAAAATGATTGCTATTCAGTTAAAACGGCAGCACCTTTACATTAAACTTCGTGTTATTATGGATGTAGTTATGTTATTTTACAACAACACTACTAGCTACAACATCGGCGAGGGGACATATAAAAGCTTCCTTTGCAACAATGCGGCGAAGGGCTAGCTTGGCAGAAACGTTGATGTCAACAAGTTTTCAGGCTGAAAGGCCGGTTCAATTATCTACAAAAAACCCGTCTCACGATTGGTTACCCCACCATTTTATATTACTTGAATAACATAAATAGCCATATTATGGTGTCTTCTAAATAGATCAATCGAATAGCTCATCTATACGACCACTCTATTTATCCGACGTACATGATGCATGAATGAATAGCAGATGCGACATTGTATTTGTTTTACCAGCTCTTTCGTTTTAAAGAACAATAACCATTTAGTATATATGAAAAATATATATCCCATTCTATCTATATGTACAGTTAATTGTAGAACTAACACGGCGCGCGAAACAAAGTTAGGTGCAACATAAACTATGCTTAGGTACTTACAGCTAATATGAACCCTTCAGGCTGAGGCCTGTTGATTCGCTCAAATTCACATCCTCACAAAAACTTAACCACGAGAATACTATAATACACAGACTAAAGTTAACAACATCGACTGAGATTAATCCTAACTTATCGTTAATGAACAACAAAGTGGTAAACTTACAAGTTGCAACGCTTTGTCTACGCGCGTCACTTAACGTTACGTTTAGCATTATTTTGGAATGTGTGCGACGCGTACTTACATATCGGTCCGATCACCTAATATAACTATTATCGTGAATGAAAGCGCGTGATTATGAAATTAATGCATGCATTAAAACCCGCTGCGCTGCATGCGCTTGACGGCTCTCAGTGTATGCACCACCGCGGTACCGATACGTTGCGCAACGCGAGCGAATCTGAGCGAAGTAACAGTGCCCGAGACGTGCGCACGTTATATCACTACAACTTATTATATAATTGAACTCAACATTTACATTTACATAGAACACTCATCGTGTACCTTAAACACTAAAATACTTATCGTATTAAATCATAAATATAGATATTACTTTCGAAATCGCTAGAATACAACTTTATGTTGTAAAATACAAGCTAATCTTACAATTAAATAGTTGGTAGATTTAGATTTAAATAAAACAGATTTTATATTCAAATTAATTAAATATTTAAATGAATCATGATTGTTGATTAAATCAAAATGAAGCGAGTAACAAAATAAACAGGAAATTAACTGACTTAAAAATAACAATATGAACACTGGCACCTTAAAGTTGAACTGTTTATGGTCTAAGACTGTCGACTTCCTGTTAGCTATTGCATTTCGTGTTGATGCGTTGTACTTATAGTTGCCGCGCCACGCTATAACCGGTTTTTTTGGTGCGGTATGATTTACCGGTAACCTACAGCACGCTCGAGTGTTTAACCACTGAGATCCGAGTGTGAGCAGCCGGCCTTGTGACAACCGCCTGAACTTTCGCCAATCCCAGTTAATGGCACTGTTCCGTAACTGCGCTAAACGCCGCTCAATAAACGAATGACTACATGACTATACTGTGGTATAGCTTTATGATACATCAAATATTAATAACATTACAAATTTTACTCTTGCTACTAGACAGTGAACACAAAGGTAAAATATAAGCATATAAAGTACAAATTATTTGTGAATGAGGAAAAAGAGATTTTTAGTACGAGCGAGAACCGAACCCGCGTCCCTTCCGATCCGGGGAAGTGCTCTAAGCCACTGAGCTACCGTACCGGTCATCCTAATCTCCTCATCACATTTGTCTTTACGAGCAACGCCATCTATCAAAATGCATTTACATGCATTAATCCAATATAGTAAGATTAATTTTGCAATTAAAATTCATACTATTTGATAGCGCGATTTTTTAAACATTTTGATCTATATTTTTTAGCATTTGACATGCTCAGCTACTTTTAAAGTACAAATTATTTGTGAATGAGGAAAAAGAGATTTTAGTACGAGCGGGAATCGAACCCGCGTAAGCATGTCCCGTATAAGCATGTAGTCATAAGCCTCAATACTATATATTCGATACCTCTTATTAGAAACATAAATGTAGCATGACTATTATACCTATCAAAATAATACTGTATACTTAGCAGAAAATAATCAATTGAATGAACTAAAATGGTAACATGTTTGGTAAAACTTATGTTCATGAATCTAATGAAAGGGATCGAATGTAAAGCTATAAACGGTATCTGAACTACTGGTGCTAATGTTGTTAGATGCCCAACACGATATTCGACATGTCTAATAACAGATTCAAACGATCCTGTCCGTACACAAGGTCTACTACAAAGCTGCACTGGACAAATATGTGTTGATATAAACCGCTCACGATTTGTCGTTTGAACTAATATACGAGCAAATTATACGACCCACACCACCTAATGTACTTAACTATGTCATACCATCACAGATCAGCTTTGCCTTCAATAAAGCGTCTAGACTCGTGAAGCTTCGACTCACTCCATTCCTGATTGATTATCTCGTTGTAATTTTGCTTACATTTACCATACAGGAATGTAGTAATATTATTGAAGATTACAATGAATTAAGGACGACATTCGATTAAACAAGCAACTCCCTTGAATCCCAAAAATATAAAAAAAAATATATTTCGCGTTTAGTTCCACCGATGAACGAAAGTAGCGTGACGTACTTATTTCAGCGATGTCTTCAAAAACCGAAGCTTCAGCATGTACCATTTCATAAAATGTAATGCTTAAATATATGTACATATATATAACAAGATGTACACACGTTGATTTAGAACAGATACATCGAATCTATTATATTTTGCGGTCTCAGTAAAAACTAAATTGAGAACTAAAAATGATGTACTCTACATTCAGATTTCCAAAATACCAGAAGTACAACGTAACAAATGTCTTATCTGTAGTAAAACCGTTAAAAACCTTTGAACAGTAGTGAACGAATCATTTCGTGTATATATTTTACAATGTATATTTTAATAAAATTATCACATAATGTGTGAAGGAACTTTTATATATAGTTTATTGTTCACTCATAAAACAGGTACTAGGTACATATTATTATCAAATTAAAATATATTGCTGGCTACCTACCTATGTGTATTGTCGACTGAACGTAAACACGCGGTTTGATAGACAATTTCATGAAAATAAATTTACGCACATTTAATGTATCTGTGTATCACTGGACGGTATTACAGATAACGGTAACATATACGGTGTCATCGTATATATATATATATATATATATAAATATAAGCTTAGATAAAAACTAAGCCAAATCAATAGAATAAATGATCACACATTGTTTATAATATCTACTCGTTGATGAAGCCTATCTAAACGTTCGCACTTGGTGCATTGACATTAATATATAAAATATGGATTTATAAACATTCACATAACACAAACCGTTTAATCACATTTTTTTATTTATTAAATCATTCGTTAACAGCATATAATAATTATTATTATGTGATACCAAAATGTATACAGAATAGCGTCCACCGCAATGTTTTCTACCACATGTACCGACACGTGAAGATGGTACCTCAAGTCTACACCGACATGCATTCGTCCTTAGTCAATATTATTAAAAGTTCCAAAGAAATTAATAACAGGTGGACCGTTCCTACAACTTTACCAAGTTATAAATAATAAAACGTTTTCAAATTAAATTTGTAACGCTGTTACGTAAGTTTTACACACATGATAACATTATATCAATATTATGTATACTTCCACTTTAAAAGTAGACTATTACACGTACACTACTATATTATTTATTAGAAAAATACGAAATCATGTACTTTCAGTTAACATATTATATATGTTAATAAAGAACAATATGTTTTATATAAAAATACATCGCCTTCCTCGGCCAACTGCCGGTAGACGCTAGTACCCATATATTTTTTTAAAAATCTATGATTTTTAAGGCGTCTTGAATGTATATTGAGAAATATTTTACATAATTACACAATCATAAGTAGAGTTAATCACTGTAGATGTGCTAATATTTTATTTACAATGATAGTATTTCATTTTGTACTGGTATGGCCAATAAAACATATTTGATTAAATTTACAACATTCAGATAAATATTTTAAGAGAACAACTGTATAATTTTATACATGATTTAAATTGCGAATACGTATTATTTTTACAATATTAAAATACACATAGAGATGATTTAAATTCTAATAAAATATTTGCAATACCTCGATCAAGCCCATTAAAATTACGATGAATTCCGTGTCAACAAGTTACACCCGTCAGGCAGACACGTCAAACATGTCCGCTATACATGCCAAGTTAGCAACTCAATTCAATTGGTAAGATGCTTACAAGGAAAAAAACAACTAACAAAAAAGAAACGCACCATGGCAGGGGCATGCTCAGCTTGGTGTACGACTCGGTCGGGTTGTCCCCAGCCTGAATTTTTATGCAAACCAAATTCCAGCGATACCCATGCTTTGTTACGTTGAGGACATCAAGCCCATGCATTACATGTGCTGCATACATTTACTGAATACGTATGGTACCGAATAAAATTAATAATATTACACAAAACGACCATTCTAAACTAATATAAAAAAAGTTCTCATCAAATTTCTTCGTTTATAATCACAGACACTTTCCTAAATATGTATTGTAATATTTCCTTTACTTACGCACCGGAGTAAGAGAATCTAGATAAATGAACTTACTCAATTTGGAAGTAACACATAAACTGCTAAATAAATTAACCATAGCTACACAAGACTGGTGTACAATATTTGTATATTAAAGACAATAGGTAGATAAATATTTGTTTTATCTGTATCGGACTAGGCATGCGCGGCACCGCCGGCCGGCGCTCGGCGCAATTACTTAATAGATTTGATAATCACACACCAAGTTATAAACTAAAACTAACTATATAATAACTTTGTTGCATATCTTATTTGATGTGGTGTCGAGAGCACTTTGCATTTTTGTGGTCTGCTTCTCCAGACTGGGACTTCAAGATCTGAAAACAGGATTTATTGTAAGGTTATGCGTGTAAAACATTCCGGTCATTTTATTGTCCACAATAACCCAAAATGATACGATAATGTGACTGCACTCATTTATAGCCGGAATGTGGTGATATCAGTGTTAAAATTATTTATTGTGACACAGGTTAGTTGTTTTCGATAATAACAGACCAAAACTTATGTTTTATGGACAAAGTGTACATGCCAGGCAGACATTACCCGACAAAGTTACGTTATTGCACCATTAAGTGATTATAACGTCACGTACCCACACATAGCTTTAGTTAGATACTACAGCATGAGATAAAGCGTCCACTTGTATATCACGTCTCAATACTTTTTAAACAATTTTACAGCTCTTTATTCAAAAAATAATTGCGGAAAAAATAATGCGAAATTAATGTAACAAACAAAATATTTTAAAACCTGTGCTATATTATAAACTGTACAAATCGTAATGTTGTTGGGTGTGTTTCGTTATTTAACATTTTTTACCGACGCGCGCGCTATTAAGTGCACATACACGTACAAGTATGTGGTTAAAAACTGACTTATTAAACTATGTATTTCATTTAAGGCATGAGCAAGTAGTACCTATACAATGAACTTTTAATTTTATTGTGGGCACGACTCATCTCTCTCGGCCGCCTATTATCTCGTTCCTGTCACCTCTACCTTCCTTCTCAGGCTTCAAATGACAACCAGGTCAATTTTGACAGCTTATTATTCTAGATTGATATAGATGAACAGACGGTTCAATTTCAAAGTGTCATAGAAATGAAATAGAAGTTAGAAGATAGTTTTACACGTTTATAAATTAATTTTGCCTGAGGCTCACATAAACACATTAACTTATCACGCGCCCAGTTTACCGGTTTATCCGGTTTCCCCTTGAGATTTAGGTGCGTACGGCCGCTCTTATGGCGCGCAAACCCCATCGGTAAAAGAAGATCCTATTACAACATGCTTGCTCTACGCATTGGTGAAGGGCTTTGTTTAGAGTATTCCTTTTCTGCTAATGTCAAGTTGCATTTTTTCATTCGGCGCCTAACACCCATAGAAATAAAATGACGTTATGTCTTATTAGTTCGACACAGTATGGTCTACAAACTTTTTGATGTGAGAAGGATATTCCACCGCCAATTTAACTTAATTTGGGCTGCTATTGAAAGCTGAAGAACTCAACAGCACTTTTAGGCCCAATACGGGATTCGAACCTACAACCTCTGTAAATTGCTTCTAGATGAACAATACAATCGTTTGTAAAATACAGCAACAACATTTCTTAATCAGTTATGATATGTAATTTCATCTGTAGGCTCATTCTATATGAACTCGTGTAAATCGTAAAATAATGAATACATTTTATAATATATTATTATATGGCTATTTAGGCGTCTCTAAACACAAAACAATTATTTTTAGTTCGTCTGTTCTTTTTTTATTTGTGACATAAAAATCGGTATACGTTTTATCCTACTATATCGGGAATTTGAAATAACCTAAAAAATCGAAAGGGTAAAAGCTAATATTATGCTTTACACATGTGATTATGAGCACAATTCAGGTGTCCACTTCAACACCAAAATATGACATTGATGCACAGCCCATGTTATTAAAATCAGAAATTGCAAAAAGATGACTAGTAGTACTATTTAATATACCTATAGTATCATTTTGTCTCAGGATTTCTTTGAATAATACCATATTTTGCCTTTTAAATGTTGTTGTAAAATGTATAATATGGTCAAATAGTTAGTTACAATGTGGGTGAAGCAGCAGGTTCAGATAGTACTATTTATTATAGCTTAGCGTTAGCCCAATAACATGTTCTTACTGCACCCCAATTTGGAACAGACAGACATATTATAAAATATTGTAAAATTGAGTTGGCTTAAAAATATTTATCACTAAATTTGAGAAATAATAATGAGATTACAAACATTGTTTACGGATATAAATTTTATATGAATGGTTCATAAGAAGTGTGATATAATGTCATGATCAATAGTAATGTACATTCACTTTTCTAACATAAAAATAAGTACTAACTAAGAAGCAGTTTATAGCTCTTTAAATAAGCGCTCTTACATTATTTTTTTTTTTGTCATGTAGCATCATTTATAAACAAACCTCAATATTAAGGATGTAGCATTAGGTATAGTTTTTTGGTAATCAAGCAAGTGTCTCAATGCAAACTAAAAGTAAATACTCTTTAGTGAAAGTTCAAGTGAAAAGTGCCAAAATTGTATACTAGAAAATAATAATACTCTGAAAATGTGCTTGTGCGAGGATGGTCTCTGAGTGCACTTTTATTACTTAAATGCTTACTCTATATTGGCGATTGTTGCTCAATCGTGTCGCTAGGCAGGAATCCGCACCTGATACACACAGAGCATTTTATATAATTCTTTTACATGCTTTTGAGGTAGAAAACATCCAGCATGCCTTGCTTAGTTACGATTAATAAAATAATAGTCGTACTATTTTATGTAATGTATGGTCTGGCAATTGTACGAGACCATCCTCTTTTTCTGATTATATAATATGTAAAACCTTTGCACACCAGATTGTTTAGTTTCTAAGTGGCATCTAAGGGCATCTGTGCGTGTATTTGACACGTAAGGTAATGAGAGTAACACATAATGATTTAACATAGATATAGTATATAAGCTATACTATATCTATGCGTTTTAAACTTGATAGAAACACAATGATAACAAACAAACGTTATATATGTTGCATAATAAAAAAAAAGTAATTTGAATCCAAGAGGCAATTTATTAGTGCAATATATGTCATTTATAAATTTTATTTTTTATTTTTTTAGCTTTTAATTGAGAAACGAAACAAAAAATAAAAGAAATATGTAATAGCATAATCGAAACCTTGTGGTTTGTGGTAAGAGCTGTCTCTTTCCACAAAATAATTAACAAAATTACACCAAACAATATTTAAAATACCAAACTAAATAAATTTAATTAAAATGAAACAATAACGTAAGAGTTGTTAATTTTTGGTAGTATTTAATTTAATAACGAAGTAAAAATAATTCAATTAAGAAGGCAATGACTAAGACATCTTTTGAAATTATCCAATGAGAGGGGAAAGATTTCACTAAAATTATAATTATTAGTATTAATCAAATTATTAAATGAACGGCTGTAATCTAATAATAAACGAATTCATGCCCTTATACTAATTAGGACATGAATTCGATTGAGTAGTAGAAACAATAAAATAGAAAAAATAACAAGAGAACTATCTTATTTAAAAAATAAGTGGAGTCTAATTGGTTCTTACGTTCTTATATAATGACACTATGATTCGACATCCCTAAGCTGTACATGATAAATTTAACGACCCGTTGTTTACTTTTTATTAAATTGGACGGACAAGAAATATACAAACAATGTACCAAAATATCTGCGTTTCTTTAGTTGTTTTGTAATATGACACGCACATGCATCTGGTTTTTTTTTGTGAAATAGGCTAGTAATGTCTCTTTTTATATGTAGGTAGTCATTATGTTCAATCCTTCTACAAAAAAAGTATATATACGTAATATAAAAACAGGTATTTTAACCTACAGTTTTAAGTTCTAAAATAGCCAAATACCTATGGGTACGTATGTACATTTAGCTAATTTAATAATGTTTGCAACGCTTATTAAATTAGTGATAGGTATTAAACCTTTACACACAATGTGGTTGGCTGTAGTTTACTCATGCTCCGCATTATATAAGTGTACACTTATCACATTATCCATGTGTGGAGTATGTACCTAATATACAAGATTATAAAAATGCCACCAATATTTGTATAGGTCCAATAAATGTGACGGTGAAAAACAATAAGCTAAGAAGGAAGCTGACGATAAGTACGAAAGCATAACCTGTATTTACATTGTACACAAGTACATAATATTGTAGTAAGTGAAAGTTAATGGTAGTGGTAATATTGTGGCCATATAAGTAATAATTCATTTTATATTATGATATACCTATAACAAGCCAAGTGCAGTAAAATAATGTTAACGGTTGCGAAGTCGCAAATATAAAAAGTATATATATTTTTATTTATACGTAATATTAGGTTTTGTTTGTGCCGCAGTTGGTAGTATTTTGTGGTAGTACTGCAGTCACACAGGTTTATTTTTAGTTGTAAATGGTCACGTATTTCATATTACATTGATATTTGTCAGTTCGGTCAGAATCACCTTTAGATCATTTGGCTATATTTGGGACTCACAACACGTGCCTCTGTGTAGGGGTCTGCTTCTTAACAGATAAAGTTATCCCGAACATTAGGTATTTCATTTACCTAATAGATAAATAATTGCAGATTGTTATTTATATTATTAAATGTTGTTTTATTCAAATTAAGAGAACTTAGTAATTGTGGATAAGAAATCAAGAAACAGACCCAGTGATATATGTGCATAAAACATTATCAATCATTAACAATAAAAGAGAGCTAAAATTGTTGAGTAACCATACAGTTTAGTGGTGTCTCTTGTACTCAATTCGCATTACACAAATCGATAATAAATAATGAGGTGACTTGATTTTGATGCTATAAGTTACGTATTGAGGCCGGACAATATCAATAAATTGTACTTGACATGCGGAATGGGGCCAGCCCCGTTTATTTGCGGAGACGTATTGGATATAAGACATGAAGCATGCAAAAAGGAGCTTTTACTTATGAACAGAATATAACAACACCAATCCAGTAAATTATTTATAAAGGAAGGATCACATTTATTGATGTTTCCATTTCCAATATTAATAGGAAATCTAGTTTAGTAATTCAGTGACCGGTATCTCTTTTTGGTGATTTGTGGCAGTCTCGATGTTTTTATCAAATATACTCCTATATAATAGGAGAATAATATGCACCGGAACGCCCTTCCATTAGGTCGCTACCTGACCCTTACTTTTTTCGAGGACTACCCTCACCTAGGGTCGTTATTACAAGCCTAGTGCAAGACACACCCTCAAGGACAGGCGGTCCTCTGCTATCAAGGGTGAAAGAATTCATACTGAGAGTGTATATCTCGCCTTTGGCTAATAGAATGAATGCTCTGATGGAACTCCTCGGGGTTCTAGTAGGTATACCGTAGATATCGGGATTAGTGCATTATCCCGTTCGCCACCTTGGCAAAAGGTTGTTGGTTGGAAACAATGTATACTACACGACAATTGAATATAGCAGAAAAAACCAAATAAGATGGTAGACTTCGAGGAGAAATATTGTCTAACGCGGTAACATCTATTTTTTATAAATCGTTTATTGGCCTCCTATTTTTGGAAGTATGACAACAAAAAACATCCGGAGAACACAGAGACTGAACATTAAACAGTGTAGTTGCAACATTATCAGCTAACAAAATTACAAGTAAATAAATATTTGGATGCATAAATAAATGGTAAATAAGCGTATAGGAATATCATATGATACGGATCAACATACAATCTGTCAAGGGTCGACGTGTGCTCGCCATTCCGGTTAACCATTTCACCTCCGTTCGGCCTAGAATAACATATTACACTGCATTTCTTGTCTGTTCACATGCAGAATATTGTAGGATCTATACGATTTACCTTTCGTGTTAATTATTACTGGATGCGGATTAATTACGTAAATAAAGGCTAAAACGAGGAATGGGTCAGAAACTGTTCAGTGCATATATATAATAATAGATGAATATTCCGAACGATTTAAAACTGTGTCTATTTTCTTGTTATTAAGTGTTGGTTACTCACTTGCGCTTTGCGTGTAACATTTCCATCAATAGTGTCTGTGTGGGCGCCTGCCCAGCGCAATGCCGCTGGTAGAGATGTTCCTCTCCTCTGGCCGCTAGAGCGTGGATCTCAGGTACAACCATCACTAATTTGCCGAATTTATCCTGAAAATAGTGCAACAAGAATCCCATTAATCAAGAACCCAATAAAGAAGGGCATTTACATTAATATTGATGAATATGCTCCGTGGGGTGACGGACTAAGAATACAAGTGTCACCACCCATTCTTTCCCACGGGTGTCGTATGAGGCGACTAAGGGAAGTAAGCAATTATCACCCATTGCATGACTGGTGATAGGGCTGGGTACCAATTGGGAGTACTCACTTGGTATCGGGCCCGAGCGGGTTGTGGTACCACCATCTCCTGTGTAACCGGCCATGAAGCACATCGTTGCGTTTTAGCTGTAGCAAGCGATAGCCGTTTATTCTGTCATTTCATATCGGTGAAATGAAATGGTGAGCAACGGCTTGACAATACTCTCGATATAGTTGAGTCCATGAGCGACGGTTACCATTTACCATCAGATGGGCCGTGGCTCGTCTGCCACAACGCACAATAAAAAAAAGGAGTTACTGTTTACGTATAGTTAGCGTAATTAACTTATTTCATTAAAAATGCATTTTTTTTTTATAAAGTGGAGTCTGACTACAAATTTTCCAAGAAACAAAACCAACCTGTATCGTAGGATAGCATGAGAGTGTGTAGTCGAGAAGTGCAGCTTGGACTGTCTGATAACCATCTCGAACGCACTTTACATTAACGATGCCTCTTACCTCTGAAATGGCAACAAATTTCATTAAAAATATAATGAATACAACAGCAAACATTTTACAAAACAGAACAAGTAGCAAATATAAAGTAACGTAATACAAAAACAAAACAACAAAAAATCATTCGCATGAGTGCTATGAAATAATATTAACTAATATAAAAATAATTAGTATAATAAACAAATTAATCTAATAAGAACAACAATATTATACTAACCCGGGTTCAGCAGAAGCAAAAATTTTACGCAAATGTAATCTGGAACATCGAATTTCAATTCTAGCAATTTGTTCTGGAGCTCATTGAAGTGATCGGCAAGGGATGGAACGCCGAGCAGACCAAGGCACAGAAGATCAAACTTCTGGCCGTTGTGGAGCGTAGTCTCATCAGGGAGACCATTGTGCATCCTCTGGTGGAGATGGTCTAACACCAACATGTCTGACCACGAGTGCTGCAGTAGCTTCATCTGATCGTCCACCTGCAACAAGTCATAGTGGCATGCTACACATTGCCAGAGACAGGTGGTACGATCAACAAATGCCTATTTTCGATGAGGATATTTGGATTGAATTTTTCGTCATTAAATAACAACAAGGTAATATAGAAGCAGTTAGAACGAATCACTATATCATTCGCTAAAGCACTCAGCAGTGAAATGACTGCTTATATAATCCTTTTGATGTTATTAATTGACTGTGGAGCCTAGAGGAGAGTTGCGATGTGTATGTGAGTAAGTTTGATATTACAGAAATTGAATATTGAAAAATACGTATATCTAACAAATTGTCCGTGTTTAACACGGCTGACGAAGTCGGGTGTAGTTACAATAAAAGCATTATCTGACAGTCGCAACCGACAACGTCATTCTTTGACCTACATTTTATTAAGTTGCAATAGAAAACACGGGGCGGAGCTCGAGCGCGTTAAATTTGCCGTTTACGAAACGTTACAACTGAATTTTAGAGCTCAGAGGCATTGCCACACTTAATATTGCTTGCTCAACGATGGGTCGAGACGATGAAATCTAAATGTTAGCAAATTATCTTAATATTATTTAATGTATTGAGAGATGGTAGATTTTAACAGAACACTGTATGTACCTATTCTATTAACTAGCTGACCCAGCGAACTTTGTACCATCTCGGAATCAATCAATTTTGTTTTTACTTATTAGCTAATGTTAAAATCAGTTTTCTCATCAAAAAGTTTCAAACAGAATGCATTAAAAAATAATTTACTTCATTTTTTTTCATAAATAGTTATCCTGCTATTCCGGGGGTCTAATTATTTTGTCTCCAAATCATAGGTCAAAAAATTAGGTCTGGTTTTTGAGTATAAATGGTATGTAACTAAACCTCTTTGTTTTATATACCTATATAAATATATTGGTATTATACTTAGATAACTTGTAACTTTAAAAGTTTAACTTGTTTTATAGCAGAATATTTATAAAATATTTTATAACGACCGAGCTCCCCGTCAAGTAAGTTGAATATTAAATATCCATTTCTATTTAAATAAGTATACTGCAGAGATTGCACTGTGGGGGAGTGATTCATACGCCGTATTGGTTCCAAAGCAATTAACACTCCCTTCAAGCGGCCATCTTGGTCGGTAGAGCGCGAACTAGGTCAAAGTCGTCATGGATTGCCGCGTCCCCAAAGCTTTGCATTACAGCAACGTTGGGAATTACATGAGATCTACATAGAATAAAGGATCAAATAGAAAACTCCTCCTATTAAAGATATTACGTCTACATTTACTTTACCTATAGGTAGGTACTATACGTATACCTACATACACAGACTGATACAACACGGATTCTATTGCTAACTTTGTTTATTAATGAAACTAAGTAGATATGCCTAAATTGTGTAATACAAATTTGTTGATCATATTAAGTTGAAACGTCACAGCGCGTCAATTAATTCAGAAGATATATGAATATCTATGTATGTATTTACAAAAAACGTCAGCGGCTCAAGTTCACCGCGGTATTATGCGACTAATCGCAATTAGTATTACATAAGAGAAAGCGAAGAAAGGCCACGGAACTTGTTACGGCTCCGTTACGTCGGTTACGCGTCGCGGTAAAAAGTGCTTTCTCGCGGTAACTCGGCCATGGGCAGTGTGTCAAGTGCGGCGGCGAAAGTGCAGCGCCGCCGCCGCCCCGCGCGTCCGCGCCGTTACATCACCCGGCGGACAGACACCAGTTTAGCCCATCAATTTTATTCATCTGCACCACGCACACGATTTATTGTCTATTCACTTATGACAACGCAGGCATTCTGGCCAACACAGGAATGCTATCCAATAGGTAAATAATATTACTGCATAAAAATAACTTTTCAATCGTACCTATATAGATCCATTTATATTATTTCCGTAAACGTACATAGTACTATCTACTAGTGTGGCGTTTATACCTATCTCATATCAACTTTGTCCTAATTATGAAATTGAGTCTTAGATAATTAAATTATGATTATATCACGTCATTTTAGCATTTTAGCTGGTTGGGAAGTGGAGGCTGTCTGTGGGAGAGAGACGAGACGTAGTGCACGAAGTGGCAACGTCGCTCGCCCACATGACCGAGTGCGTCTCTTGCGTAAGCGTACGACGACCACTGTATGGCCGCCCTCGCTACCAGCGCCTTTACTCCATCCCGTCGATTGACTTCTGTTGATTGATTGAACTCCGGTCCGACAAGCGTACATGGTGTACGATGTATAGGTATAACTCTACGGACTTTTTTTTGTAAATTCTATCTTTTATTGACATTTAAAATTGATTATTTTCGCGTGAAAGAAATTTTAAAACAAAATATATAAATAGTCAGTTAAGTTCTAATGAGGAGTTGCAGCAAGCGACGCGGAACACTTGTCGCAGGAACTTGACCCAGTTGGTGCGGCGTGGCGCGGTCGGGTATCGATTGCGAGAGGTACCGCGTCGCCCGCTGCGTCATAAGCGCCCCCTACTCACACAATCACATCGCAACTAGCCACCATCTGTTGGTGGTACGCAAATTACTACAACCATTCGCAAAGCGTGAACAATCAATTATATGAATAATAAATAAAGCATCAGCGCAATGCGTCATAAACGCCCAGCATTTGGTGTACACCAGGATATAGGGGTCAGGGATTCGGGATAGGATAATTCGTACTTATCTAGAAATTCACCTTTAGATACTTAAAGAACACGGTGTTTCGAGCCCAGTCCACTTGTGAAAATAAGTTTTGATCCAATACTTTGCACATTAATTCAAAGAGATCGACCTCACACTGATTGTAGGTTTGGCTCTGCAAGAGTCCAAAGAGAGAATTCTGCCACTCGCGGTCGTCAATTGTCTGAACGAATTCACGAATCATAGGCGAGACAGGCAGGGTTTCTGTGCTGGTAGCTTCGGCTGTGCTCGATGGCGTGGCTGCAGCGGTAGTTGGAGCATCAAACGCGAATGCATCCGGGGACGCTGAATGTGGGGAATGTGCCTCCCATTTGTTGTGCGCCGGTGGTGGAGGCTGCTGAGGTGGTTGTGGTTGCGCAGCCAATAGAGCAGGCCCCGGCGAGGACTCCGGCGAAGACGTCAATGATGACACCTGAGGTATCTGTATTTCTTGCTTCACTGGAACGGCGGCATAGGCAGAGCCAAAACCCAACACTAAGCCACTGTCACCGAGCGAGCCACGTAAAGTTTGAACTGCAATTTGCCGCTGTCTCATCATTTGCAATTTACGAGCACGATCTCTTTTATACATAGGACCGAACTTGTTACGTCCTCCACGCATGCGATCCGCTCGTACAGCTGAAACAAAAAAGCACAATTTCATAATGTACTAACTGACCAGACCACGCGTTGCTTTGGCACATGGATTCGTTTAATTTATATTAAAAACACTTGTACGTAATAGCTGTTTCTCAAGTTCTCTCTGGAATTCCCTCTTCGGATATAAAAATCGTTAATTTTCTAAAGAACGTTAATTTTCATGTTAATAA
This sequence comes from Leucoma salicis, assembly GCA_948253155.1. Classification (NCBI taxonomy): domain Eukaryota; kingdom Metazoa; phylum Arthropoda; class Insecta; order Lepidoptera; family Erebidae; genus Leucoma; species Leucoma salicis. The sequence continues at coordinate 18,654,160 of OX411803.1, forward strand.
CTATCCTACCTTTTAAGTTGGATTAAATCACATATTTTGAAAAAATAAAATAATGAAAAGAACAGATTAGTAGTTTTTGAGTTCATCGCAGACAAACGTGTCAAGAAATTATTATACATAAAGATTAAACAAAACAAATATGAAGTTATAGTTTTATTCTTTTTCGTTTTATAACTGTACGCGGAAAAGTAACTTATGATTTAAAAGTTAAATCAGTAATGTTGTTGACCGCATTTACATGAACCTTCCGTGAAAACATAAAAGCGCATAAATTTGAATTACTTCATGTATAATAAGCTTGAAGAATACCGAAAGGGAACAAGTGTTACAGATGTTGCACCTTTAATATGGTAAAAATCTTAACTTGATTTTATGCAATCAATTAATCAAATAAATCAATCAGTTTGCTGAAATACACTTCTGGACCACATAGGGATCTCCCAATTTGTACCTCCCAAGCCTTCAGCATCCAGTTTACTCTAGCCGGAATAATATATACCTACACAAAATTTTTTACATTATAAATACCCAACAGATGAACTGGCGCACTAAGTGTGTATATAAAATAAATCCTTTTTTACAAGTAGATCGATCGATATTTAAGTATTTGACTTTTAAATGAAGTTCCCAGGATAACGACTTAGTTCAGGGCGGTTCAATTTATTGTAAAAAATGAATAATTCAAGCATGCTGTAATAACATTATTTGTTCAGCTAATAATATCAGTTTATTATTTGATATTCATAAATTAATTCATGACATTTAGAACGGCGTCCTCATTACAAACGTACGTTTTATACTGTTTTTGGCTGAATTCCAAGCGGCGCTCTACGTGATGCTACCAATTAACGACTGTTCCGATTTTTTATACGGACTCATTGATATGTGCGAATATTGTCATTTTAAAAACGTACTCCATAACAAATATATTGTTTGGATATTTCCTAGATTAATACAGTCAGCCATACATAGTACAGTCATTACATTTGGATAAGATTATTATTTTTATTTGGATAAGAGTTACGAAATATAAAACAAATAAAATAATAACTCCGCCTAGCTTTGTACTAGTACTAAGGTTCTCCCAGCTGACATTTATTATGCACGTAAAGTTGACGCGAAACTAGGTTACGTGGTAACTTGTTTACTTGTAGGTATTTTTTACATATTTATGAAGAGCTCCTCATTTTCAGGCTTTAAAAAAAAGGAGCAGGTAGTAGTCCGTCCAGCAGTTATGTCCAAGCGATATGCTTAATTTTTTGCCGACTTCGAAAAGGAGGTTCTGCATTCGACCCGTATCTATGTAGGACATGTAGGTACATTAAACAAAAAGTGAAAAGCATGTAAAATGCTAAAATTATATATAAAAATATCTAAATATCTTGTGTTAGCGATTTTCTCAAAATCTACTGATCCGATCTGGATGTGAATTTCATTATTAGATTAATTTTCATTTTTCGGCTAGCATTAAATCAAAATTGGCGCGGGTTATTTATGCATGTTAAGCGCATAATTATTTCTTCATGAACCGATTTAGACATCTGTTTTGTTGGGAAATATAAGTAAATATAATGTATGATACATTGGCGGGGTAATGACATCCGGAACTAAAAGCTTGGTACCTAACTATTGTCAAATGAGCTAACGAAATGAAAACACAACGAAACTCCTTAGTAACGAACAGAACGAATGTGTAAATTTAATAATTATGTCCGTCCACTGAAAAATATGACATAAAATAATTTTTAACAAAAAACAATTACTTCAAAAAAATAAAAAAGTAGAAAATACTTACGAAAACTTTGTAGGTAATTTTAAAGATAGATCATCTTTACTTTTAAGAACATAGCTAATTAGTAGTTTATTTTTATTTTAGGTGACTATAAAGATATCAACGAGGGCGAACGAATATCTAGTAAAAATATGTGTTTTTGTTTGTCAAATTTAAGCTTTTATACGTGTTTATAACGACATTGCGTGGAAGAAAAAGATATACATAATAAGCCCATTTCCTTTGTAGCAGAATATAATAGAAATATTATGGTATAATCAACAGTCGGTTTAGCAGAAGAATATCACTGTACATTTTAGTTGCTTGTGACCTGAGCATACCGCTCCTTCTCTGCTATGTGAAGAATACAAGAATATTGGAGCACCCCGTTTTCTGTCATATTTGGTTCACCACCTATCACGTATCGTTCTGCCGGGGCAAAATCCGTATAAAAACGTAAAGTTCAAACTTGACAAGCGGCAATCTGTTCTCTTTGCCTACTCCTCTGGGAAACAATTGAGAATCTATGACATAATATTCTATACTTGTTAGAATGTTAATTGTCATGTAAAAAAGGCTTGTTGTCTGGAATCCAACACCACGCACATTTCATTGTACTTCTAAGTACCCAGTACGTTAAACACAGCAATTTTGTAGCTCTACTAGAACTGTAACGACATAATTAAACATATTACTAGTACAATACAGTAACTAAGATATTATAAATAATATTTTCAATATCTTAGTTACTGTATTAATACAAACAATTCATATAACTGATATTTCTGTTTTTTTTTATAATTAGAATTTTATTTTGTGCTCCTCATACATTCGATCTTTTTAAATACCTACCTATATATATATTTATATAATATGGCGTAGCCCTATCACAGAATTGGCCACTTAATGATGTGGCCGACCATTTCGCGAAATCTAACCTAACCAAAACTTATCCATTTCATTAAAAGGTCGGTCACGTGTAGTGGCCAATTCTATGATGTAGCCACGACACATATTTGATATTAAACAATACAACTAAAATCGTAGGTCATGGTTATCGGGCTGTGTTCTGGGAAGTTATTAGATCCTTTCCATCCATAGCCGATTGTTGTCGTGGGTCTATCCAAATAGGGTCAATCCCGAGGGATTTGCACGGCGCGTAAGCACATGAGCCATCGCCCTGGGCAGCAATGCGCTGACAAAGATTACAAAAAAGCCCGCATGGGAGATAGGTAGTATTAAGCTAGCTTTTCGGTGGTGCAGCTCACGCTAAGGACACCGGGCAAAGTAGGTGTTGAGGCTAAGCGGCAAGAAGGTGATTCCTTTTGTTCCACGGGATGTGTCTCAACCACATCATAGTAGAAAGACTGGGGAAGTAGGTTATTACTGGCCCATTCCGCGATATAATTACCTACCAAACTTTCCTGTCTCAGGGTTGTCACTTTTAGCTAAATTTTAATTCAGTGCCTAGAAATTGGCAGGGGCCGGGAAGTTTTATTTTTTACTTGTAATCGTTTAGGTAAAACCGACCTCACTAACCCTGAACCCAGACGACACAACACAGATTATTTTAACTTACGATTATTACTTAGTCACTATACCTACAATACTGAGAAATCGACATGACATGGCATTTAGACAGCCAAAGACACAGCAATAAGTTCTCCTGCGATTATCACACATTTTTCATTTATTTAGTGGTGCCGAACAGCCGTGACGCGCGAACCTTGTGCGGCGTTAGCCCTGACTGGCGTACTGAGAAACGGGTCGAGATTTTGTTAATGTGCGTACGATACTGTGGCGCACACATACAAGCCACGCGCGGTGCGTTTGTATGAAGATAACCTACTTCCCACTCTTTCTATTATGACCACATTGAATGGGAACGACGAAGTGCTAGTAGCAAGCTTCGGTCGTAAAGGTCACGCAGTTATCGAAGTTCCCGGAGTCAGATTTATTAACATCCTCTGAAATGAAGGTTAACTTACATTTTTACTGCTAGTTCCCTAGTTGGTATGAGGCTGCCATGAAGAGGTCTTTCTTCTCCGCGGCAATTTGTGATTCGAAGTTGTGTGCTTTATTGCTATCTCGTAACTTGGAAGTTACGTGATGCAGTGAGTCCGACTGCTGTTCTCATCTATAAAAACCATTCTAGGTCGTCAAGACTCTCAAATAGCCCAATTGTTTGATCTAGTCTTAAAATATCGTTTAGCCCTTCAGTTATGTTGCGACATTCAATGAGACGAATTCTTAGAAACATTTAAAATCTACTCGTAGTGAATCTTATTAGATTAGACAGTCGACCTATAAGATACAATTGGGAATAGGGCTAGATGAATGACTAAATGTTAATTCAGCCTCTATTAGGCTTGCCATCCATATACTTTATAATAAACAAATGTAGGTTATTTCGGATAAACGCATTTTAAACTTAATTTGTGAAGAAAATAAACTAGAAAAAAATATACTACGTGCGTGGCAAGCAAGCATGAGACCCACCTAATGTGTAAACGGTTACACACAGGCTGGCATCGCTTGCTTGTAGCAGACTCCAAGGAAAGAAAATATCTAGAGAGGAAGGATAACAAGGGGCTTTAGGCCTCCAGCGCTCTCCCTACCCATACGAAACACAACAACGGCAACAATACCTACCGTTGTTTCAAACCGATCTTCTGTGAAAGGGTGGTACTTCCCCGGTCGAGTCACCCCATTCATGCTGGAATAAGCAAGACTACCACTTTTTACTATGCTGACTTTTGAGTATCGTTGAATTGTTTACTATAATAACGAACAAAAACAAAAGATTCATAATGGAACGCGAAAGGATTGCCGCGATAAAGGATTGCCGCGATAAAGTTAAGTGTCGAGCAACATTAACGTCAATAATTATCATATCAATAGTGTTGTTATATATCCATTCATAGTATTTTAAAGACGCTATCCATGTCTGCGTTAACTTCTTCTAAATCACGCAACGGGTTTTCAAACAGTTTTCACCAGGTATCGGTAAATAATTTTCCAAGGAAATTTTAATATAATAGGTACTTAATTACATATTATTGTTATACTATAATTATTATTATTAAGTACTCTTAATTATTTTTGAAAGTGGTCACATAAATACTTTGTATTTGATCTGTATTTAGCACTTGACATGCTCAGCTTACTTTAAAGAACTCGCTAATCAAGGCGCTGTAAAAGCTGTTTAATGCACACGCTGGCTAAATATTAAACAGCACACGCAATATTAAAAGATAGGGCAAAATAATGTACGAAAGACAACAGCACACCCAATATTAAAATATAGGGCCAAATAATGTACGAAAGACAACAGCACACCCAATATTAAAATATAGGGCCAAATAATGTACGAAAGACAACAGCGCACCCAATATTAAAATATAGGGCCAAATAATGTACGAAAGACAACAGCACACCCAATATTAAAATATAGGGCCAAATAATGTACGAAAGACAACAGCACACCCAATATTAAAATATAGGGCCAAATAATGTACGAAAGACAACAGCACACCCAATATTAAAATATAGGGCCAAATAATGTACGAAAGACAACAGCACACCCAATATTAAAATATAGGGCCAAATAATGTACGAAAGACAACAGCACACCCAATATTAAAATATAGGGCCAAATAATGTACGAAAGACAACAGCACACCCAATATTAAAATATAGGGCCAAATAATGTACGAAAGATAACAGCACACCCAATATTAAAATATAGGGCCAAATAATGTACGAAAGACAACAGCACACCCAATATTAAAATATAGGGCCAAATAATGTACGAAAGACAACAGCACACCCAATATTAAAATATAGGGCCAAATAATGTACGAAAGACAACAGCACACCCAATATTAAAATATAGGGCCAAATAATGTACGAAAGACAACAGCACACCCAATATTAAAATATAGGGCCAAATAAAGTACGAAAGACAACAGCACACCCAATATTAAAATATAGGGCCAAATAATGTACGAAAGACAACAGCACACCCAATATTAAAATATAGGGCCAGATAATGTACGAAAGACAACAGCACACCCAATATTAAAATATAGGGCCAAATAATGTACGAAAGACAACAGCACACCCAATATTAAAATATAGGGCCAAATAATGTACGAAAGACAACAGCACACCCAATATTAAAATATAGGGCCAAATAATGTACGAAAGACAACAGCACACCCAATATTAAAATATAGGGCCAAATAATGTACGAAAGACAACAGCACACCCAATATTAAAATATAGGGCCAAATAATGTACGAAAGACAACAGCACACCCAATATTAAAATATAGGGCCAAATAATGTACGAAAGACAACAGCACACCCAATATTAAAATATAGGGCCAAATAATGTACGAAAGACAACAGCACACCCAATATTAAAATATAGGGCCAAATAATGTACGAAAGACAACAGCACACCCAATATTAAAATATAGGGCCAAATAATGTACGAAAGACAACAGCACACCCAATATTAAAATATAGGGCCAAATAATGTACGAAAGACAACAGCACACCCAATATTAAAATATAGGGCCAAATAATGTACGAAAGACAACAGCACACCCAATATTAAAATATAGGGCCAAATAATGTACGAAAGACAACAGCACACCCAATATTAAAATATAGGGCCAAATAATGTACGAAAGACAACAGCACACCCAATATTAAAATATAGGGCCAAATAATGTACGAAAGACAACAGCACACCCAATATTAAAATATAGGGCCAAATAATGTACGAAAGACAACAGCACACCCAATATTAAAATATAGGGCCAAATAATGTACGAAAGACCTGTAGTTCTTCAAAAATCCTACCAAATTTTGTGGTGGACTCCAAACCAGGCATTTTCTCAATTTTTGTCTGTCTGTCCGTATGTCCTTTTATAACTCGAGATCGGCTTATGCAATCTTAATAGAAAATACGTGTGTAACAAGAACATGTAATCGGTCACATGATAAACAATATATTATTATATCGATATTTGTTGGCATCAAAAAATAAATAATTATAATATATACTAGAGGAAGGTCATAATAATTTATCTACTTAATTAAAAAAAATACTACAAGTAGGTAATTAAACAGGCTTTTAAAATGTTTTTGAGTGACAGGAGTCTGTAAAATCGTGCCTGGGTAAAATAGGGGGTAGAAATTAAAAGGTAAAAATTTTAACTTCAGCTTTTATTATAAGCAATACTAGGTTCCTATTTTTTTTTTTAATGTATGTAATGTACACCTGTGCTTTTTTTTCAACCCTTTCAAGGTCCCATTGTTGGGAACGGGTTTCCTCTCAGTGAAAAGGATTTTAGGTCGTAGTCCAACACGCCACCGGCCCAGTACGGCAGGCAAGACATCACAAGCCGTCGAGAAAATCTCTCAAGCGTGCAGGTGTCCTCAAGATATTTTCCTTCAACAAGCAGTGATAATTTATAGACAAATACACACACAATTTAGAAAAATCTCGAAAAAGCAGAGCTGTGAGCCGTGCGAGATCTGGACCTCGGGATCGAACTAGATACCACTGTATTTGCAGTACTTGCTTTTACCGCTAGGCTATCATTGCTATCAGTAGTCTGCCAGTACAAAAGGAGACGGCACACGGCGGGTATATTTAGTGGTGAGGCACACTACCCTGTTCGTTGCATCAAGGAATTTAGGTAGTAGACTACCACATTAACCTAGTGCGGGTTGGCATACTTATGAAGCCTAGTGATTCAGAAAATGTCTTACTCACGATGTCCTTCACCGAGCAATGACAATTTAACAAATAAGACTTCATAATTTCGAAAAAAGTCAAGGTGTGTGCAGGTCTAGATTTCGAAATGGGGATCGAACCTGATAGGTACTTGTCCGTGTGGTGACGGACTAAGAATACAAGTGTCACCACCCCATTCTTTCCCACGGGTGGTCGTATGAAGCGACTATGGGAAGTAAGCAATTAACATCCATTGCATGACTGGTGGTAGGGCTGGGTACCAAGTGGGAGTACTCACTTGGTATCGGGCCAGCGGCTTGGTACCACCATCTCCCGTGTGACCGGCCATGAAGCACATCGTTGTGTTTTGGCTGTAGCAGGAGATAGCCGTTTATATTTCATATCTGTGAAATGAATTGGAGAGCAGCGGCTGACAATACTCTCGGTATAACCGAGTCCATGGGCGACGGTTACCATTTACCATCAGATGAACCGTGGCTCGTCTGCCTCTACATGCAATAAAAAAATACTAGCAATGTTATGTTTTTCAGTACTTTGTTTTACCACTATAATAACTAGCCTATCATTGACTGTTATTGAATAGTCAATAAATAAATCCATATTAAGTATTTAACAAAAACATTTTTTGCTTTTAGCCTGCTGTTCGCCTGTCGTTAAGTGGCTCATGGACTCAACACCAAGGGCAAAGCCAAGCCGCAACTAGTCAACAAGTTCATGCAGTCATCCCCCTTGATTCACGCTTTCAAGGCTCTAAGGAGTAAATAAAGAAAAAGATAATGGAATCTTCGGTCAGTCATAAGCATTTTTCTCACCTATTTTCCCAGGCCCCTCCGCACCTCTACATACGAATATTGCGATATTTCAATATATCGAAGGAAGTAAGTATAGCGAAATCTTAAATATTTATTAACCAACGAAAATGCCCTATGTATTGCATATAATATACCCATATATACAGATCCTATTAATATATACAGATCCTGTTAATAAAATTTAATACTCTAAAAAACGATTCTTTTTCGCATTTAATATCTGACACCTCGAAAGGAGGGCACGATATTATAAAAAACTTACAGGCAACTCAAATTCATTGGTGCTAACTTACAAAATTAAAAAAATATACAAATTGGCTGCTTATTTCAAATCAAATCAAAAAAATCATACCTATACGTATGAGACTTTTATCATCTATAAAATTGCATCCGTGAAACGTATAATATATGCAATCTATGATTACCGTTTGTCCGTACCCGAATGAAACTTTCACCGACATATAACAATTCAGCAGAAAATTACGTATCTAATAAGAACGCGATAGACGCTGAACCTGGAACGGAAGGGGCTTTCAGTGAGTGGCCGGTCCACCAACTAGAGTTAAAAATAACAACCAGTTTTTTATGGCAGTCAACGTGCCCCTCAGTGATAAGGACAGAAATATAGGGCTCGGCAAAGCGTTTAAAAGAGACAGAGAGCTTAACAGAATTAAGCATTTCCGTGTGCGTTTCCATGAGTTTTGTATTGCATTTTATTTTATAGATTGGATTTTCAAAAGGAATATATTTAAATTATTAAATGAAGTAGGTTTTAAGTCTTTGTAACTACTTTATTGCAACTAGGGATAATATCGAAGTTGGCAGAACACAAATGTTTCAAGATAAACTGACCTGAAATTAACCATTTTCCATAGGTATTCGTCATTAATATTATCCAAAAATAAATTCTTGCTTCAGTACTAGTCTCTAAAAATGATAATTATTTAGACAAGTCAATCCAGTTTTAAGTATCTTATTTTTGTAGTACTATTATTAACAGTACCAAGTGTTAAGTGATTAAGACAGGTTTCCTTTTCAGTTTGTGAGGACAAGGCAGTAGGGCCGATACTATAAGGCGCAAAGTTTAATCCATCCATCCATCAGCCTTTCGACGTCCACTGCTGGACATAGGCCTCCCCAAATTGGGGGTATAGTGTGTTAATCGCCACGCTTGGCAGGCGGGTTGGCGATCGCAGTGGATGTTGTTAATACCTACTCGAGGGAGTGATGCTGCCCACTCCCCCCGGTATTCCCTCAGTCGGCTCTTACGACTCCTATGGGTGGAGAGGGGTGGGACAATTCTAAAGCCGGCCCTACACGGCAAAAAAAGTTTACTAGTCAATACAATTGCTAACACTTATTGCGCGACAGTTTCAGGTGGAGACCAAGAAAACTCGGTTTGGTTTCAACATTGTTTAAGGCGATCTTGTTAAGCTGTAATTAGAATTGTTTCATCGTGCATAAATTTTCCGACTAATCAACACCCGTTTAAAATGGCTGCTTTTTGTTTGGTTTATGTAACACAGTGGTAATTTAGAAGCTTTTGGCTAGGACGTTCATGGTATTTGCATACTCAACTCCAGGTAGATACGTCTCTAGGTAGTTAAAATTAAGTGCGAAGACTGCCAAGACTGAAGTATTGAGTTCTAATCGAAAACTCCTAGAGTTCTAATGAGATTGTATCAACGGTTTGTAAATTATATACTCGTATAGTCCATTGAAATGTTACATTTTTTAGGCCTTAGCGTGCGTTTTTCAGAGGACGCAATTTTATTTGATTGATGTGTAGAGGGTGTTAGTATAAGATTAAGTTCAAGTTTGTGAGGTCACCACCATTGTCCCCGGCCGCCATCTTGGAAAAAGGGGTGCAAAGGGTTTTCACGCTGTATCTCGTAAACTAGCTACCCTTCAGAAAATTTTGTTAGACATTATTTGCAGCAAATTAAATTGTCTACAACTTTACTCCGACTAATGTTATCGTAAAATGGAAAATAAAAAAGTTATAAACAAAAATAACTGGAACTATCAAACTCAAAATACTTTTTACAATTTTCAATACGTCTGCACGGGGCTAAATATGTAGCACAACTGAAAGAATAAGTAGAGGGAGAAGAAACAGCTGTACTTCCTAGGACAAATTATAATAACAACAGTAATAACAGGCAGATGTTAATTTGTCCCCAAGCGGTAACTTGGGCTTTTTCTACCTGCTTAGGATTCTCGTAAATGTACACTCTAATTAGAAATTATTATAAAAACCAATGATATTACGACTGTGCAAACTACAGAGCCATAAGCTTGACCAGTTTGGCAGCCAAAGTGTATGGTAAGATTGTTGAAAGGAGAATGAGGATGGTGTCTCATGAATTTTTGTGTGAGGCACAAAGAGGTTTCAGGTGTGGAAGAACTTTGGGACATTTTGCCGGAGTATGGTATTAACGGTTACAAGCGGTGCAGTCCAACTACATGGACTGCAGAGCTTGTGTGCGGCTGGATAATGGAATGTCACCCTGGTTTGACGTCAATATCGGCGTTAAACAGGGCTGCGTTCTATCAGCCAGACTGTTTATCATATATCTGGATAAATGTCTACAAAGGTTGAATGAAATCAATGTGGGAGTTCAGATGGGGAGCATTGGGACAACTTCTCGGCAGCCACCACCTCAGCCAGAAGGTACGTGTCGCAATAAACGCAGTGCTTGTCCCAACGTTATTATATGGAAGCGAGAGTTGAGTATTTAAAAAGGAGCATGAGAGCAAAATCAATGCGGTCGAAATGCGATCTCTGCGGAGAATCTGTGGAGTGAGGCTGACTGACCGCATTCGTAACAATGACGTAAGAGAGCGAGTAGGTATGAAAGAGAGTATTGGTGTAAAGATGCGAAAGGGAATGCTCTTACATGAATAAAATAATATAATTATACCTAATAGAAAACTTAGTCTAATGGTTCGTTTTTATTAAGAGTATTCAAGACCCGGTCAACTTGGGAGCGCTGTAAAGACCCAGATAAATTAATGAAATTAAACAAATTTGTAGTGAAGATTATTCGTTGAAAAACCCTCTATAAGATTGATCTGATGTCATTTTATTGTAAAATGATCAGGAAAAAAGATATAACGCCCAAAATAAAATTTGTTTAAAAATTTTCAGCTATTGTACATACATAATACATACATAGCATCACGCCTGTATTCCCGAAGGGGTAGGCAGAGGTGTATTACACACCCACGACTCGCCAGCTTAAGTCCCACGTAATAGGGGGCGAGTCTTGTTTATAAAAAAAAAAATGACAAAAATTTTCAGTTATTTTAGTTTTTGCCTTTCACCATCCTTTGCACCACTTTTTCCAAGATGGTGGCCGGGGGCAAGGGTGGCGACCCCACAAACTTAAGCTTATATTCCCCCTACACATCAAAAAAATAAAATTGCGTCTGAAAACGCAACCCTAAATGTAACTTTTCAATGGACTAATACATTTATTTATCCACAATGTAAGTAATTTAAATATGTTTAATAGTTTTAAACGGAGGCCTATGGGAAAAATTAAGGTAAAATGACGCGATTCAAATAAAGCGAAACTATTGTTAAGTATAACAAAGTAAACTTGCCGAATTAAGAGGAACTTAATTATTTGTCTTGAATTTCATCTTTATACTCTACTCGGGAAGCTGTGAGACAAAAAGTAAACAAAACAAGCTTAAAAATGTGTACTATATTTTAATTATGGTCCAGGAGCCGCCGCCTAATTTTTAAGTTATCGATAACAGGTTCAATCTTTGTGAGTAGGTTCCGTTCAACGAAACGCCCAAATTTTTCTCAGTGAAAAATCTTGTAAGAGGTAGCTATTAAGTGTCCGTGAATTAGACAACTTCCAAGTGTGGGACAGAGAAAACGTACCACTAAATTTGTAGGACTATATGGCCATTTCATTATACAAATATTTACAAAGCTGCATTCAAAAAACCAGATCGTTAATAATTTTAATGACCTCTTTATTTATATTTGTCTATCTATATTTTTAGAAGAGCATGCTCCAGTCAATATACCCATTTTTTAGGACAATTGTTATTCCAAGTTTATTATCCAATTATCTTAACATTTAAACTTACAGTTAGTCAGACAATTTCGACACCCCACTAAATCTAAATGTTTTATACTTGTGCTCTTTATTAGCTACCTCTATCGAGATTTTTCACAGAGAAAATCTTGGGCATCTCGTCGAACGGAACCTACTCACAAAGATTAAACCTGTTATTAATAACTTAAAAAAATAGGAGGCGGCTCCTGTACCATTATGTAAATTTGTTGAAAATATTTTGTAAATGGAAATAAGTGTGAAAGTAAATCACACGCTAAATGGTATTTAATAGTACTAATTTATGGAGAAATAAGTTTTTTTTTTAAATAAAAAATTACAGTCATGCATTTAAACACAATTCTCAAAGTTGGAATGCATTTTTAAATGCTATGAAATTATAGAGTACAGACAGATAATAATGCAAACATTTTATATTATTTTCACCTTCAATCGGATTATATCCGCAATTTTTACCATTGATATACTTGCCGATATGTGAATGCAGTTTCTAAGTATTTTCGGTGATTAGGATTACATGTTATTTCCCTGTTACGTGTTTAGTTATTTGTTAATTGTTTTGCTTTTGGTATATCGAAGCTTTCGTGGTTAAAAACATGAATGAACCTGGACTCTTTGAGAAACACTGGTTGTTTTGTTTACATGTTGTCTCAAGCTAAGGTTAATAGGGTATAGTCACTCACTAAGACTACTGCACAATACCAAAGGTAATTTTTAAGTTAGATTTTTGTTAAATACGGAATACACTCTTCTGCTTCATAAGAAACACACCGCCCAGCCTCATGCTGCATTATAAATCGAACTGAACATCGAACGTAACGTACAATTAAAGTGCCACAAACTTAGTGGGATAGCATATTACTTGCGTATCCTAAAGAAATGCGCGCTTGAAAACTTCCAGCCCCACGCCTTTATAGAAATAGACAAGGCCCTTTCTCGTGTAAGGTATTTTATTCATATCAATATCTCCTCGTCGTCTATCGCCCGGGATAATCAGCCTTTATCCTTTTCTGTATTCCAGAGTATATGAATGTATAATTATCACTCGAGCAGATTTGGCGTGACAGCATAATAAACAAACAAACATAATTTCACATTTCTACTATTACATTTAAAATATAAAAACTACATCAAATTACCTTTAGCAGTTCAGAACCCATCACAAGAATTATGCAAATCACTAATAAAAAGACGTACATAACATACATATAAGCTATAACGCTGAATTATATTACCTAATTCGTTTTCAATCGTGTATAATTATATATATATGTATTTGAAAAGTTTTGATTGTTACAATGTTTATAAATGAGAGCCTTTTTTTTTTAATTCTGTCTAATGCTGTAACAAATGGAGTTAGTTGGCTTTAGTTGGGTAAACACAACAACAGGAACTCTAATTTAAGTTAGTTACCTGTTGTAAATATATTATAATACGTTAATTAAAACTTTCGATGTACGCAGGATATAATATTTTTTCACGATGTAACTTGCCGAATAGACGATCAAATAATAGAGAGCTCATACTTGCGGATTATCGTGTTATCGCTTCAGTATTTTGTATCTCAAATACTCTCTCCTTTTGGATTCTTTGAAGACATACAATAGTACGTCAGAAATAAATTTCTACCACCATAGGGTAGGTACCTACCTACTTTGCCGGGAACTCATGATACTCTTTCAGCTGCATACAGTGCTACATTTACTAACGCGCGCAAAGAAAACCAACGAGTAGGTATTTAAAATAATACCAACGAGTAGGTATTTAAAATTATTTATGTTATTTTAATTTAACTAATTAGCTGATCTAAACATTTAATGTTATAGTTTAATTTGTATAGTGTATATTGCCGATAATGCTATTAACGAGGTCAGTTATTTATTACAAGACTAAACTAGATCAAGGTCAAGGTCATTTTTACAAATCAAAAGCATACGTAGCGGTGACAAACTGCCGATGTGCAGAAATAGACACACATATTTAAGTTCACCTCGGATTGTGATGTTATTTGTAGCTCTGGCCCAGTTTTCATAGATGGGTCAAGGTCAGACTTGGTAAAGAGGTCGAGCAAGTGGATAATGTATAACTATCAGAGTATGTATCCACTATTATAATTAATTGGAATTTAGTCTCCCCTTAGCTTACTTAGGTATATAAATACCTGTCATAGTCAAAGGTTTGACCTTGGCGTACGCTACAGGGCCGCCAAATGAAGTAATCGTGTTGTCAGCGAGATAAAAAAAAATAGTAAGTTTATATACTAAAAGGACGGGAAGAGGTGGGGACCGCTCCTTGTACCGACGACTCTGTGAAACTTGGTCAAGGCTGGTGCAGCCCCTCCTCGCCTCTTGTCGCCCCCCCGTTCCGAGCATCGACGGAGCTAGCCGACCGCATACGAACGCTTGCACGCACTTAATCGCGCGCCCAGATAGCGGCAGCGGCAATCATTACACAACCAATATAAATCACCCGCGATGATGGGCTGAACTATGTCAAGATCTCACAAGTAAATTGTAGCCTTTATATATGAGTTAGATTCTTATTGGATTTTGTAAAAGGTTTTTAGGTATTGAGATTTAATGGACCTTTTCGTTCGATAATAGTAAGTTGATAAAGTTAAGTACGAGATTACTAGAGTAAATACGTTAAAATTCTAAATTGGCTTTTTTAGGCACCATTTCTCAAAAATCCTTCCAAAATAACGGCTGGTTGAAATGTCGTAATAATACGAACAGGTAATACCTAAAAAATAGAAAGGCCCGGTATACGAGGCCGCTCTGTCGAAACACTCGATTCGGGTCAAGGCAGCGCGCCGAAATAGTCGGCTGGTGTGCGCGTTTTTATACGATCTTAACATCTGTCGCTGCTTGGGGCAGCCCGGCCCTTATGTGTAACTACTAACTACGTTTCTTTTAGCCGCAACGAATACAGGCCTGTATGCATATGAGGTTTCATCTACTCGCAATAAACCCCAACTCATAAGCCTAATGAGTAAGTTTGGAATTTACCTTCAATGCAAATTCCTATTGGACTTTTTTAAATATTAAATCAAGATAGTTTGACTAAACCTTTATAACGTAGGACTTGAATAAGAAACGTTATTGCAACCGTAACGTATAATTATGTATTATGAATCCTCGTCCTGTCTTACAGGTTGCTTGCTATCTTTCACTAACCGAAACGTGCAATTCATGGCCAGTATGGCCACACTATTTAGATGCATTACCACATATTTACAAACTCAAAACAAAACGTGACATTTTCCTTCACATAAAAACATGAAAAGTACATACATATTTAAGTATGGCGATGGGTTAGTTACGTAAAGCGGCATGTAGACCGCAGGCAGCGAGCCGTGTAACAACTATCATTATTCGTCAATCTCACTGTGCAGTGCAGTAGCGGGCTGCCCCAAACTACTACATTATAATATGTATATATATGTATCATGAACAGAAGGGTCCTCAACATACAGTTTACTAGTGTCAAAAAAATGTTTGTATCTATTAACGAATAAGTAATGCGATACGTGTTCAGGTCACATTTGGGTAGGCCATTGCGACAGGTCGAGCGAACGTCTTGTGAAACCACGCTTGCGCAGCGAAGTGCCCCACCGACGACGTCGACTGATTGTGTCGAAACGCACGACACAGTCGCCGGCGCACGCCCGCTTCACAACCCCCCTTGCCACAGCAAACGAAGTGTTCGTTTTAGATGACAACATCGTCGTCGAAATTTTATTGCAGGTTATGATTTTCTGCACAAGATTATAGATAGGTACAATAAAATTCTCATATAAGTTTTCAGAGTACGAAACGACGAGTCCACACTATTGACATAGGATATCAAACCGAAGTACCTACTTTGTTTTTAACTTTCTCAGGTGTATAAAAATGTTTGACTATCCTTTCCTTTAAAAATGTTGTTTAAAATATTTATGAAAAAGGAGTATCAAATAAATAAAAGATAAAAGTCTTAAGTCATGTATGGTTGACATACATCTGTACAACACGCCTGTGTTATTTGCGAAGCACCACTAACGGAGCTACGCTGTGAGCATTTTAATTTATTTTCTAGCAAGTGTTAACTTATTAGACAACAAAATACGCTTTTAACAAAATGTTTGCTGAATAATGAATGTTAAATAATAGCAGGTAGAGAGAGATAATCTGATGGTTGTTAGCAAATTTCTCCAAAACACCTAGTCTGAATTCATTATTTTTTGTATTTTGTTTGTGAAGCAATACATCACGACTCGCCTACTCCACGACTCTACCTAGTAATACGGCATGTTGTAGCTGCTTACGTAAGCCATGGGTAATTTCGCGCAGATAGCGCGCAGTAATGAACCATTATTAGCTGTATACTCGCTTTACTAAAAAAGACACTGTTATATTCGCGTATACGCGCGTGTTCTTTTTTAATCTATTATTATATTTGACGAAGAAATTAGACATAATTGTATATTTTCTTTAAAAATGTTATTATAATTATGAAGTATTTTGAACATCAAATGCCGAACAAATAATATAGCACAACGATCTACTTGTAAGTTGTGTATTGTATTTTACATCATTTGGAGTGCATTGAATCGGTAATATAACTAACTGTGGCATTGCACAAGGCTCGCTGCAGGTCGAACAGGCGGTGCGAGCCTCTCGCAACCGAAATGATTTGGGTCAGCCAACTATTTGTGAAAATTGTGTCATCTGATATGTTATGTTTGCGATAAATACTACATGATTGTGTTTGTTTATCTTTCAGTATACTATAGTCCTGTTAAATAATTACTTATGTTACTGTTTCAATGGCACCACACAACAATTACTTTTTTATGTTTTTTGTAAGTGGTATATGTACAATAGGTACTTTAATTTTTTTATTGAATAAGGAAAATATTAATACGAGTTTTCATTTGTAAATAATTGACTGATATCTTAATTTTGAAAGAACAAGATATTTTGCATTACAACGTGTTTCTGTATTCAAATTAAAGGAGAGCTAGTACCTACTAACTAGATGTTGCAAACAGTTCAGCATCTGGCGAAACGCGCAATGGCGAATGTCTCACGCACACAACAGCGTGCTAACATAGTATTACGCACGAACACAAACAGCGCGCGCGCCGCATCGCGGCCCCGCTCGCAAGTAGGTCAGGGCGCTCTGCGGCCGTGCGCGTTTTAAATTTAGAACGATCCACACTTCAAGCTCCGCCCCAAGCGATCGCCAAACTACTAGTTTATGTATCAACTATTAAAACATCCACCTGTAGCACCCTTGTGCATCTAATGAGTTTTAAAATAAAAAGAGATCCCTGGGATAGAGATAAGACGTAGGTTAAGTCCTACTCATAAATATTATTTTTCCGCAAATATTCTAGTTAATAGCTCAGCATGTTGTCCTAAAAAATATTAAAAAGGGCTTTATTATATTTTACTATTTCTTATTATAAAATTAATAAACATTATGCAGTTACACTATTTTGTAATCTAACTGCATGTTATAATAGAGAGTAGTCTCCATAGGTAAAAAAAAAGGTAGTTACCTAAGAAAAATAACTAATATTTTTAAGGGTTTTATTTGAAAAATGAACGAGCAAGTTAGTTTGTGTTCTTGTATTGAGATCATACTCAAGGTCACAAATAGCACACAACGCGTCAATCGCACTCCCAAAGTTGCATACAATGTGGTCAGTTAGGTGGCATTAAACAAAGTCTGCAACCCGTAAGTACACGAGTCAGAAGTAACAAATCTATAAGTTCTAAATACCTACCTACTACTTACCTATGGTAGATTTAGCAATGAATATTTAAACCTTTTCTTCATCGCTCTACTATGCATTATTATTGCAAACATTCTACATAGTCGTTATTGATTACACCAACATGAGAAAGAGGGTGCAAGTAATGATTTGGGTAAGTAGGTACCGAGCAACACAACTAACAGTGATTTAGAAGAAATTATACTAGAATAATCCATTTTTTTTTTATTCAATTATTCTACTAAGATTCAGCTCGTAATTTTTCATTATTTAGAAAGTTATGATTGTTAAGTAAGTACCTCGTACATTATCTTGATATCCTGCAAAATTATTGAAACTATATTATTTTAATGATAGGTATACACAAAAATAAGATAATCACCCTGCAATAGCAGCTCTAAAAAATAAATCTGTGTCTCGGGCACCCTACATTGATTCAGGGTCGACCTCTTAACAAAGTGGGTGAAGGTCACTAGGGGAATAACTGTCAGTCTCCATAATATTTCAGTGAGAACAAAATTACTTGAATGTAATTATTATAACACATGTAATGATCGCTCTACATAGTAGGTAAGTACTTAGCACTAATCTTTTCACTAACGTCGACGTTTTAGGTGAGTTGCATCAGCGGTGGTCGGCCATATGATAGGTGTATGGTATAGACCCCGTTTAGATATGTTATGCGTTAGTTTCCAAACAGCACCATATTAGTTCAAATTGTATTGTGAGTACTCAATTATAAAATATTGCTTGAAAAAAACATATTTTATAAACGGAAGCATTCTAGGATCTTATAAAGTAATAAAAATTTTATTTCTCTTGTAATGGTTGTTAGTTTTTGTTATATATTTTTTTAACAATATCTATTTATTATCAATCAATAAAATAATCACTCACCTTCTAACTTCATTCCGACGTCCAGGCATTTTTGGAAACGACAAAACGGGCAGCGTTTTCGTTGTGTTTTGTCTATGTGGCAGGCACGCTCAGCAACGCATGTGTAAACCTTCTTATTCTGAACAGTCCTCTTGAAGAAACCTTTGCAAGATTCGCAAGTTAGCAAACCGTAGTGGTAGCCGCTGACTTTGTCTCCGCAGACTGGACAAAGTTCTTCGATTACATCTTTAGTATCGGTCTGGTCGCATACCGTGCCTGCTGTTGGTAAATATGCACCTGGCTCGCCTCCGGCGCCTGTAGGAAACAGATATGAAGCATCCAAATTGGCGTATCCAAAGGATTGTTGCTCAGGAGGACATTGGTACGCTGCGCCTTGTGGCACATACTGTTGTGATGCACCTGAGGGTCCCCCGCCTGAGCCTGATCCTTCAGGGCCTGGGCTCAAATCAAAGGGAGACATATTAAGGGACATGAGGCCTGTTTGCTGGTCCATCGTCATGCTCGGCCGCACTATGCGGCTGTATACAATATCCCTACAGCGGCGTTCAACCGCGACAACGTTCACACAGAGTCACCGAGTTCACTAGCGGTCTGACCGCAACACTAGCTGCCGCTCGCGGGCTGCACCTGTTTAAGCACTATACTAAGGGACACATAAATCCAACACATTTTGTTCTTTACAAGTTAAATCAGAAATATGCAGGTGTTAATCGTCTATGTCATTCTCCAAAATGTATACGAGTGAAGTTGAACTAAGTGTTGACAGCGCGTAATGGGTTACGATCGCGCCGGGTAATACGATCAGCGGGCGGCACACGTGCCGCACGAGAGACGTTCCGCGATCGACTGGCGGGCAGCCGGCCGGCGACAACGGCGCGCGTGCCGGCGCCTCCCGCATGCGCGCCCCGCCGCCGCCCGCGCCTCCCCGCCCGCTCACACAATGGAAAACGATTAGGAGCCCATGTAATAAGTGAAAGTGAGTCGGTGACCCACTTTCCCGCGATCCAGGTCTATGTTAGTGCGCGTTCGCGTGGTTGCGCCACTGAGCGGGCGGAGGACAGCGCGGGGGGACGCCCCACTGACCCAGTTGCGCGCAGTGCCGCAGCAGGGCAGGGTTGCCGCGAACATCGAGCTAATGTTTACGTTCGTACTGCACTCGATGACGAGTTCCGTCCGCTGAACATAATATAACTTAGCTGCAGCAAACGCGAGCCTCCACTTGTTTATCCAACGATAGATACTATGTTGATTCAATACGATATGACCATTCATAAGTCTCAAGTTTGTGTATTATGTCATTTGTTATGTCCTTACAATAAATAATAACATTGATATCTATATCATTGTAAACATAAACTTGATAGCTAAAATTAAATTAAGGTCATTTACCAATTACGATCGATCATCCTGAATACTAAATAATAATAATTGATGATATTTTACAAAAATATAGTACAACAGCCGACTGTTAACGGATGTAGGGCACGATACTATAAATAACTAAGTAGGTACCTACCTACCTACAACGATTTATAAGACCACCACGTTTTATTGCATTCAGAATAATGTGCATCTGTTTAAAACTGCTAATAAACAAAAGTATATTCTGCAATTTAATTACATAAAGAAATTTCTACTAGATCACATTAATCTTGATGGTTTTAAAAATGATATATCCTTCATATTTGGATACTACCCGAAAACTATCCATAAGTAATATTTATAATATGCAATCATTGTCGTACTTGTTACCTGCGTTACGTACCTTTTATGTATAACCGAAATACTTACCTATCGCTCAGTCATCACGAAATCTCCCAAAACTATGATCTGATTGACTGAAAAATTGCATGATTCGTCTCTTGTTCTGAACGAAGTAAGGACATTGAGCAAAAGCAAACCTTCACCTCAGACTATTTTGTCCTACTTTTGTACATACTGCGAGGGTAACAATCATGTGGTCCGACTGACGGTAACGCTTACTGTAGCCAATAGTAAAACAACACAGAAATATATAGGAGGTGGAGAAGAAGATAACAGTTTAATTATCAATTGTCCGTGTGGTGTGGTGACGGACTAAGAATACAAGAGTCACCACCCCATTATCTCCCACGGGTATCGTATGAGGCGACTAAGGGAAGTAAACAATTATCGTTCATTGCATGACTGTAGGGCTGGTTACCAAGTGGGAGTACTCACTTGGTATCGGGCCTGAGCGGGTTGGTACCACCATCTCCCGTGTGGCCGGCCATGATGCACATCATTGCGTTTTGCCTGTAGCAGGAGATAGCCGTTTATTCTTTCATTTCATATCTGTGAAATGAAATAGTGAGCAGTGGCTTGAGAATATTCTCGGTATAGTTGACTCCATGAGCGACGGTTACCATTTAGCATCAGATGGGCCGTGGCTAGTCTGCTACTACATGCAATAAAAAAAAATACGTGTATCATACAAACTTCCTTAAAGAAATATGTAACCGACAGTGAAAACGGTGTTTAAATCTGTTGCGTGGTAAGTAAAAAAGCGGAGAAACAGAGACGCACAAATGAAATAATTAATAATAATATTTTTTTACTTTTATACTACACGTGTTGGTTGTTGCTACTTTTATACACTACATGAGTGTAGGGACGGATCGAAATTCTTTTTACATTCGGTTTAACCGAATTTCGGTGGTTCGAACGGAACTTCGACATTCGGCTTAAATGCCAGTTTTTACAAATAAATATAGTAATTAAATCTGTCACAGCTGTAAAATAAGCAACTATACTAATACTCTATAATTATTTAATCATGGTCATTTGTTTGGTAAACTGTAATTATCTATTAAAAAATAAAATGTATAATCATCCATCCTTTCAAGGTACACTGCTGGACATAGGCCTCCCCAAATGGGGGGATAGTGCCGTAATCGCCACGCTTGGCAGGCGGGTTGGCGATCGCAGTGGATGTAGTTAAAATGTATAATGGAATAAACACAAATTAATTTGTTTTTTTATCTAATTCAGGAGTGGGAATCATAGTAACAATATTTTTAAATACAAGGGTGTCAACCCTTAACACAGTTTTTTTTTTGTATCTCATAAAAATTACACAAAACGCCATGACTTGTCACTCCCGAGAAAACGCGGCAAAAATACCCCGAAGTTAAGCTGAACTTTCTGCCGACGTTCGTATTCCGTTCAAAATCACATTCAGCAAATCTCTAGTAGGTGCTACTAGAGATTTGCGTGGTGCACGCCTGTATTTCCCGAAGGGGTAGGCCACGGATTGCCAGCTATGTTCAAGTCCTACGTAATAGGAGGCGAGCCTATTGCCGTCTACCGGGCACATTTCCAGGCTCCGGGCATGCTACTGAGAATTTTTATTTTTATGAAATACCTACCACCGAGGCAGTAATACTATAGTATAAGTCATCTACATAAATAATATAAATATTTTTTGACAAAGGATTGTTCAAAAAACAATTATACTTAATATCATTTCTGGTAGGGCCTTTTTTTCATGATAGAGGTAACGAATAGAGTAATGTGGGGGTGCCTCACGCACTAAATAAAACCACTCGGCGTCTCTCCGCTCCACTAAAACAGGAACACGTAACTTCAGTCTGAAAATGTACCTAATCGCACACCCGTCGTTCGGGACAACAAACAGGGTAGTGTGGGGCCCTCAGGCACCAAATAAACCCGCCGTTTGCCATCTCTCCGCCGGTATTGGGTTGGCGGGAACGTTTTGCATACGACTTCAGTAGATTAAAAATAATTCTTCTAGCACCAATAGGCATCAAGTTTACCTTACTATAACCAACCTTATTATAGGTTTAATAAAAACCGTGTCAAAAGATTACTCGTAATTTAAGTAAAAGAAGGGACTAATATTGAAGTATTAGTAAAATGTTAGTAAAATGATGTTTGATGTGAATCCAATTTTTGAAACAAGGATAACATCAAACACAAAGAAAAAAAAATGTGAAATCGAAAATAACAGTCGAGCAGGATTATTTTCGATTTCACATTTTTCACTGTGTTTGATGTATAGTACTAAGCATGTCAAATGCTAAAAATATATCTCAATACAAGGATAATAAACAAAGCAAAAGGAAGCTTAGGATATCATCTAAAGTAGTTGTACCTAAATAAGTTAATGGTGTATTTTCATTACGATTTCTAAGTTTTTGGGTTAAATGAAGGACCATAATATTGTAGCTATGATATACAAGTCTGATAGAAAAATCTGAAATGTATGCTGGCTATCTGGGTTTTAAAACCACTTTTTTACAACTCACTCACGTTATTACTACTAAAACTTTTTTTAATTCTACGATCTGTATAAACATCAAGGGGGTCTTCATGAAGACAGATGGAAAAACGGTACCGGGTATAGTGGAATGGGAACATGACAGCTGTTCGTGTTTATTCAGCTCGCAGAGGACAACTGAATGCACCGGGGCAACCTATACAAGACTTCAGATACAAGGAAATTAAAGTATACAAATCATTTAGATATTTTTATATATATTTTTAGCATTTGACATGCTTAGCAATATACATTAAACACAAAGTGAAAAATGTAAATCGAAAATAACAGTCACGAGCAGGATTTGAACCTGCATCTCCTGGATACCGTCCAGATGCTTTGCCAATTTAGCAATCGTTACCCTTGCTCCCGACTGCTAATCTCGATAACGCATTCATACTTAACGTCTTTGGGTGACGCCTGCACCATCTGTCGGAAGTATTTTCATACATTATACCGACCAGGTAAACTTAATTTTACATATTTTAGATATTTATATATATATTTTTAGCATTTGACATGCTTAGCACTATACATTAAACACAAAGTGAAAAATGTGAAATCGAAAATAACAGTCAGGAGCAGGATTTGAACCTGCATCTTCTGGATACCGTCCAGATGCTTTACCAATTCAGCCATCCTGACAATTGCTCCTGACTGCTAATTTCGATAACACATCATACTTAACGTCTTTGGGTGACGCCTGCGCCATCTGTCGGACGTATTTTCATACATTATACCGACCAGGTAAACTTAATTTTACAATTAAGATTTTACCTAATAATGACGCAAACCCTTTAAATATTTTAGATATTTTTATATATATTTTTAGGATTTGACATGCTTAGCACTATACATTAAACACAAAGTGAAAAATGTGAAATCGAAAATAACAGCCAGGAGCAGGATTTGAACCAGCATCTTCTGGATACCGTCCAGATGCTTTACCAATTCAGCCATCCTGACAATTGCTCCTGACTGCTAATTTCGATAACACATCATACTTAACGTCTTTGGGTGACGCCTGCGCCATCTGTCGGACGTATTTTCATACATTATACCGACCAGGTAAACCTAATTTTACAATTAAGATTTTACCTAATAATGACGCAAACCCTTTAAATATTTTAGATATTTTTATATATATTTTTAGCATTTGACATGCTTAGCACTATACATTAAACACAAAGTGAAAAATGTGAAATCGAAAATAACAGTCAGGAGCAGGATTTGAACCTGCATCTTCTGGATACCGTCCAGATGCTTTACCAATTCAGCCATCCTGACAATTGCTCCTGACTGCTAATTTCGATAACACATCATACTTAACGTCTTTGGGTGACGCCTGCGCCATCTGTCGGACGTATTTTCATACATTATACCGACCAGGTAAACTTAATTTTACAATTAAGATTTTACCTAATAATGACGCAAACCCTATAAATATTTAGATATTTTTATATATATTTTTAGCATTTGACATGCTTAGCAACATACATTAAACACAAAGTGAAAAATGTGAAATCGAAAATAACAGTCACGAGCAGGATTTGAACCTGCATCTCCTGGATACCGTCCAGATGCTTTGCCAATTTAGCTTACAAAAAACTATTAAAATAGTTACACTAAAATAAAATAATGTTAACGTATATTACCTAATTAAACAAAAGTAAGATTTTTGTTTTTTATTGTTTCAAACTTTAATATTTTTTTCTTTTTGTAATTGATATTAGGTTGTTAATAAAATTGTGTGTACCACTAAAATAGTTACACTAAAATAAAATAATGTTAACGTATATACCTAATTAAACAAAAGTAAGATTTTTGTTTTTTATTGTTTCAAACTAATATTTTTTTCTTTTTGTAATTGATATTAGGTTGTTAATAAAACTGTGTGTACCACTAAAATAGTTACACTAAAATAAAATAATGTTAACGTATATTACCTAATTAAACAAAAGTAAGATTTTTGTTTTTTATTGTTTCAAACTTCAATATTTTTTTCTTTTTGTAATTGATATTAGGTTGCTAATAAAACTGTGTGTACCACTAAAATAGTTACACTAAAATAAAATAATGTTAACGTATATTACCTAATTAAACAAAAGTAAGATTTTTGTTTTTTATTGTTTCAAACTTTAATATTTTTTTCTTTTTGTAATTGATATTAGGTTGTTAATAAAACTGTGTGTACCACCCCTTTCCACCCATGGGAGTCGTAAGAGCCGACTGAGGGAATACCGGGGGAGTGGGCAGCAGCACTCCTTCGAGTATTAACAACATCCACTGCGATCGCCAACACTATCTCTCATTCTTGGGGAGGCCTATGTCCAGTAGTATACGTAAAAGGGCTGATGGATGAAATAAAACTGTGGGTGATAAAGAAATCTGATACCAGATACGGTTTCAGCAACCAAAATGCATAAGATTTAGGCGAAACAAAGCAATCGCACGCAAAATTTCTAACGATTCACAAATATCTTATACCATCAAATGCCCTGACAAGAGACGCCACGCTTATTCAAATAAATAAAATTAATTCGTACGCATTCGTATAAAACCATCCAATAAATTAAATTACGTTCATTAAAATAAGGGAAAATGATTATATTTTTAGAGGTAGACAAGAGCCATTCAATATTAAAGCTTAGTAAAGATCTTGACCTGGATTTTGTTAAAATCAGTCAACAGGTCACGATCTACGTTTGACAGCTTTGTATTCGTAATGCAATTCGATTCGACGTGCTTAACAGCATTAAACATTTTGCAAACAGCCTCCAATACGCACACATAATATATTTATAGGTAAGTCGCGGATAAATTTATATCAACTTAAATGAAGTAAAAAGTTTGAAAGATTACATAGTTGTAGATCTATAAATAACCTATGGCAAATTTACGTTAATATGATTGATATTATGTCTACACGACTACAAGAAACCACATATCGCGCATAATAAGCCGCAATGACTCAATAGTTTCGATTTCATAATCAAGACCTGAATACCGGATGAAAAGCGACAGCAAGGCAGGTATACCTACTATAAGTATGCCGTTTTCGCTATCGCACAGACGCAACGGCCTCTGTCGAAAGCAAGAGTGCTTGTAGAGTCGCACGCGCAATGCTTTCTTCATGCGCGCAACTGACGTCACACTTTCTCCGACCGCTGACGCACGCTGATGTAACTTATCGTAATCGTGTGGTAATCACATTGCCTCGCAGAATATTAGTATGTCATGCAGTTGTATTTGATCACTTTACATTGCAAGAGTTATTCATTTACAGGCATATTTTAAATGCTCAAAACTATCTTAAGTGAAGAATGGCGAGGTCAAGAATGATTACTTTGGCAACGTGTTTTTGAGAGAAGAAGTACTGACACCAACATCCAATATGGAAAAAAGGATTATCATCGCTAAAAAAGAAAGCATTGATATGTAGTTTCTGTGTTAATTAAGTATGCAGCTGATGGATAAATATAACAGGCGCATGGACATACAATATTTCGCCAATTCTCGGCCGTGGGGCCGGCTTTAGAATTGTCCCACCCCTCTCTACCCACGGGAGTCGTAAGAGCCGACTGAGGAATACCGGGGGAGTGGCAGCAGCATTCCCTCGAGTATTAACAACATCCACTGCGATCGCCAACCCGCCTGCCAAGCGTGGCGATTACGGCATTATCCCCTCCTTTGGGGAGGCCTATGTCCAGCAGTGAACGTTAAAAGGCTGATGGATGGATGTATAAGCCAATTCTGACTCAAAAACTATGCTTACTTCTTAAAAACACAGAGTAGCAAATTTCGTATTTTATTTTTGGTTAAAAACTTGGCAATATCAAAAATATAACAAACGAAATAATCCTCGTTACAACATTTGAAAAAAAAACTAGACGTCGCGGGACGTCTAGCAGATGTGAAAACATCAAAATTATTTTGTAGAAATAAAATGATCATAACTTGACAAAGTACTCCTCAAGACGAATCAAACTAGTATAAACTCGATAGGGTTACGTTGTTTCATAACAGAGTTCCTATGGCCACCTTCTAGCTCCATCATCAGACCCTGGATACCGTCTAAAAACAAATTACTCGTCAAGACGAATCAAATGATTCTAAACTCGATGGGGTTGCGTCGTTTCATTACAAAGCTACTGTGGTCATCTTCCAGCTCATCATCAGACCCTGGATATCGTCTCGGACTGAAGTTCTAGTCAAGACATTTAAAACGAGCCCTAACTAGATGGAGTTGCACCGTTTAATTACAGAGTTTCACATAGCCACCTTCCAGCTCCATCATCAGACCCTGGATATCATCTAAAGACAAAGTACTCATCAAGACGAATCAAAAGTGTCCAAACTCGACGGGGTTGCGTCGATTCATTATAGAGTTACTGTGGTCACCTTCCAGCTTCATCATCAGCCCCTGGATATCATCTAGACACAAATTACTCGGCAAGATGACTCATACGAGCCCAAACTCGATGGGGTTGTGCCTTTTCATTATAGCGTTCCAATGTCCACCTTGCAGCTCCATTATCAGATCAGCTCCATGTCATCATAATATTGCATTGTTACGCGATATACACATGTGTGTAAAATTTCAGCTCAATCGGAAACCGGGAAGTGTGTCAAACTTAACTTGCAAGATTTGAACGAGGCAAGTAAAATAAAAGCGTCGCCTCGCTAACAGCCGATTTTAAACTCCCTCCGCATTAGATGTTTCACATCAAAAATCTTCAACAAACAATAAAATTACTTATACCTAATTATCTATTCTAAAAAATAATTTTCGGGCACCTAATTACCCGGGGATAGTAATGGGATCATTATAATTAGTAGGTATAAACTTGAATCAATTAATCGTCTAACTACACTGTATAAAGTATATAAAATTACAGTTAATCTTTTGAAGCAGGCTTTTATTATAATACTTTTATAAATACGTGTGGTGGCTAACTAACAACATAAATGCCTCCACTCCATTATTTCCCGCGGGTTTCGCACGAGTCGACTAAGGGAAATAAGCAATTATCACCGCATTACTAGTGGTAGGGCTGTGCACCAAGTGGGTGTACTCATTTGTTATTGGGGCCAAGCGAGTCTTTATCACCTTCGGTCCCCAAATAATGGCCATGAAGCAACTATGTTACTTGTAGCGGTACAAATTCATTATTTTTTTCTTTTACTTTTTTAATAAGGCCTAATAATAAAACCAATTCATTCTATATCCGTGATGCGAAGTGGTGAGCAGCGGCTAAACAGTACATTCAGTAGAGTCCATTTAAGAAATAAACCTGAAAATAGGTAACCCATTCCAGGAACTACATTATGCTCATGAAAGGGTACGCTATTTACAATAAAGAGATTCTTTTCAACTTAAAACACATGTAAATAAACTTTATTTACATTAAAATCAGTCAAAAATATGAATATTTAATCGAGATCGCAAATAATAAAAATACATAATTCCTGAGAGCCACTAAAAATATGTTCGTATTTAAGAGGGAGGGGTATCTGTGACTGTACCATACACTTGTACAGTATTATGCAACCCTTTCTCGTCCACTGTTAGTGTTATCCAAAACGCAAACCATTTAATACAAACTGAAGCTACGCATACTCCACAATGCAACCTATAGAATACCGAGTTGGTTAACTTTCTTTTTTGTTTGGTTAGGCGTGAAAAAAATTACCTAACAGCACACTCAGTCGTTTGGGGCAACGAACAAGTTAGTGTGGGTGTTACTTTTGCTAAAGGCCAAGCTTCATCCATCCATCAGCCTTTCAACGTCTACTGCTAGATATAGGCCTCCCGAAGAAAACGCCACAAAGAGCGGTCCTGTGCCGACCGCATCCAACGGCTCCCCGCAGCTTTGACCAGATCATCGGTCCATCTGGTGGAGGGCCATCCTACGCTGCGCCACCCGATACGTGGTCGCCACTCGAGAACCTCTCGTCCCCAACGGTTATCGGTTCGTCGAGCGATGTGGCCTCCCCATTGCCACTTCAGCATGGCAACCCGGCGGGCTATGTCGGTCACTCTCGTTCTCCTACGGATCTCCGTATTACGGATTCGATCACGTAGGGAAATACTAAGCATAGCCCGCTCCATGGCACGCTGAGCGACTTTGAGCCTTTGACTTAAGGCCAAGCTTACGTGGGCTTAAGTCGCGTAAAAATCCTGCAGGGGATAGCCATTTTTGACCTTACTCAAAGAAGCTGATCTATCTTCATTACAGATCGGCTTTATAAGAATTGCAAAGACTGAGAAGCAGTACTTCAGTATTTAATTTTGTACTCTGCGTTAAATGCAATATTTAAAAATGTTTACATTTAGAGTAACCTGTAGTTATGATCCTAGCCACCCAGCATGTGCTCATCAAAACGCATCATATGAGGCCAAACACAAGATGTCATACAAAGTTGGAGTTCTTCTAGAGGGTTGCTCATCAGGCCAAGGTACTACTTTTGTAACAATATCATTGACAAGTGACAGGATTATAAATTTCGTATCGATCAAATCTATGGAAGTTGTTTATACGAGCATATCTTCATCAACTAGAAAATAGGTGATGATCTTCAAAAGGCTGAGCCTAGTTTTTCTTGAAACATAGCTAAGAAGACTCTCAATTAAAACTCACTGACTTTTGGACAAAAAAAAAACATACGAGGAGGGATCAAAAAGTAGTGAGAACGACATACTCCTTGGTAAGAAAAAAAATAAATACTGGCAGCCATAGCTCAGATACATATTTGTAATATTAATAAAGAAAAAAATCTTCGATTCTCTTTTGTTTTTTTCTGAATGTAGTCATTTGTTTGCTTCGAGTCGGTACGTGTTCTCGAAAATGGAGAAAAACGAAGCGTGAGCCGTTATTAAATACCTCTGAAAGTTAACGACGCAAGAGATTCATTGCGTTTTGGAGGCAAAATTAGGAGAGTCTGCTCCGCCGTATTCCACTGGTGCAAGGTGGGCTTCTCAATTTCGAGTAGGGAGAACGAGCACGGAAGACGAACATCGTTGCGACCGTCCATCGACGTCAGTCACCCAAGAAAATGTTGCGAAAGTCGAGAAAATTGTATTGAGCGATCGAAGAGTTACCATCCGATACTTAATTCAAGAAACAGGCATTTCATATGGAAGTATTCAATCCATATTGAAACACTCTTTGAATATGAGAAAAGTCTCCGCAAAATGGGTGCCAAGAATGTTAACCGACAGTCAGAAACAAAATCGACTTGACATTTCGAAGATATTGTTGGACAAGTTTCAAGAAGATTCTGAAATCTTTTTGTCTCGTTTCGTAACAATGGACGAAACATGGGTCTATCATTTTGATCCCGAGACAAAACAGCAATCTTCGCAATGGAAACGGCCATCATCACCAACCCCGAAGAAGTTTCGTGCCGTGGCATCAGCTGGCAAGGTTATAGCCTCAATATTTTGGGACTCAGAAGGGATATCGTTGATTGATTACCCCCTAAGCGTGGAACCACTATTACAGGCCAATATTATGCAGCTTTAATTCCCAAGTTGAGGAATGCCATCCAAGAGAAAAGGAGAGGGAAACTTCGAAGGGGCGTGCTGTTTCATCACGACAACGCACCCGCGCATAGGTCGGCAGTTGCGATGGCTGCCATTCAGCAAGCTGGCTTCGAATTGGTTGACCACCCCCCTTATTTACGAGATCTGGTGCCTAGCGATTTTTATCTGATCCCCAAATTGAAAGAATACTTAAGGGGAAACAGGTACGAAGACGATAACGAGGTGATGGATGCCATGGAGAGCTTTTTGCAAAACCAAGACAAAACTTTTTTTTTTGAAAGGGATTGAATCCTTGGATATGAGCTGGATTCAGTGTGTAGAGAGACTCGGAGGCTATGTAGAAAAATAAATTATTAAGTTATCAATAGTCATTATATTCTATCTCATTCTCACTACTTTTTGATCCCTTCTCGTAGATGCACACTACACATTTATAAAATTCCTCTTTTTCGTCAGGGGTTGTAAATAAAAATGGTCGAAATAAAACTAATCTCCTCATGCTACATATCCGGAACGAATACTAAAAACAAAAGATAGCCAAGCCATCTGATAGGTGCTACTGGAGACTGGAGTCTAATATTACCAATGGGTTGATAGAGTTGTAGCAGTACGATTGCTACATAAACGTAGCTTTTCTTAGTATGCTCTTACAGCATGAAATTATTTTCTAAAGTTTGTTGGGATTTAGATCTTAACTCATATATAAGCATATAGTAGAAAGACCATGCGTTTGATCCCCACTTAAAGCAAGGTTGACCCTTTGCAATATAGCGTTTTGCCTTAATTTACGCCTGCAGCTTCGAGGACTGTCCTATAACTTATAAAAAGCTGCAAACCAGCTAAGTATGATCGGTAGCACGTGTCGTTCTACGGTCATAACTGCATTTAGCTTGAAACCTTACCGTGATTTGTTGCATTAGAAAAAATAAAGAATGATTATTTATGTGACCAAACATGGAATTTACAGCAAACACAAAAGAAAGTAAAACAAAAACAACTTCGGAAACTTCGGAATAGTAGATAATCAAGTAAACTAGCTGCTACCTGCGACTTTGTCCGCATGGAATTTAATTGTTTTATTTTTACGTGCAGAACCAATTACTTTTTCGAAATAAAAATAGCCTAAGTTACTCCTCATAACAGTGGCTTTCTTACAGTGAAAGTCCTGTCCAAATCGGTCCAGCCGTTCTGAAGATTAGCCGAATTATTAGATTACGAACAAAAAGACAAAAATTGGTATTTTGTTAGAGATAAGATTTAAACTCTCACATGCAGTTTTGTAGTAAAAAACTGTTATGAAGGCATTACAAGCAGACACTTTTTTTTTTTATTTATGTGTGTGATTTGTAACATTCTTGTAAATAACAGAAAGTATTATAATTACAGAACACATAATATTAAAAATTTTATTCGTACTCGAGCGGCAACCACTTAACGTAGGTAAGGATGACCTGATCAAAGTCGCTGGCAACCATTGGATGCAGATGGCACAAAACCGTTCGAAGGCGCTCTCTTGGGGAGGCCTATTCTCAGCCGTGAACGGCGAAAGGCTGTCCGGACGGATGGAATACGAAATCAAAAGTAGGTACAAAATAAATTAGGGACCTAAAATTGTATTGAGGTCGGTGCTCTTTAAAATATATTTTAACTCGATTTTGTATGTCGAATATATTGTTTCTATTTTGATTAAGAGTTATATTACAGCTATCGGCTTTGCTGGCTCACTGGTGTAGTTGATCGAAGGACACAAACTTCAAAAAAATCGTATGTTCCTAGTTCGTTTCATACGGTAGTAATTAAACAAATTAGGGTTCTACTACATTTTTTTTTACATTTAATTACGTTTTGTTGGTTTACATAGCATAGCACCATGTCTGTATCTCGAAGGGGTAGGCAGAGATGTATTTAAATACCCACGCTTCGACAACTATGTTTAAGTCCTACGTAAAGCGAGCCTATTGCCGTCTAGCGGGCACATTTTCCATACTCCGGGCTGCTAATGAGAAGTTTTCTTTCAATTTCTGATTCAGATCACTTATTTCTTCTTTTTACGAAAAAGCTCAATAACACCGCCGGCCCGGGGATTTAACCCGAGACCTCATGATCAGCAGTCGCTAACAATACCAGGCAGTTTAGTTTCTTCTTTCAGTTATTAGTTGGTATTTATTATTTTATATATAATTATTATATCCTATTATCATTAAACACAAATTGAAAAATGTGAAATCGAAAACACAAGAAAACAGTCACGAGCAGGATTTCATATAATAGGGTTTGCGTCATTATTAGGTAAAAATCTTAATTGTAAAATTAAGTTTACCTGGTTGGTATAATGTATGAAAATACTTCCGACAGATGGCGCAGGCGTCACCCAAAAGTGTTGTCGAAATTAGCAGACAGGAGCAATTGTCACGATGGCTGAATTGGCAAAGCATCTGGACGGTATCCAGGAGATGCAGGTTCAAATCCTGCTCGTGACTGATATTTTCGATTTCACATTTTTCACTTTGTGTTTAACGTATAGTGCTAAGCATGTCAAATGCTAAAAATATATATAAATATCCTTTTATCATTTTGACATAACTTATTATTGAAATTTTATTTTAAATAACTTTTTTAGTATTCTACACAGTTCCTGCAATGTAACCACAGCAAAAGAGAATGCCGAAAACCAGGCTATTTTGTGCCCGTCGTGCATCTTAACTCTCCAAATATAAAATAATTTGACGTCGCGGGACGTCTACCAGATGTGAAAACATCAAAATTATTTTGTAGAAGAGTACCTAGAAATAAAATGATCATAACTTTTTCAGTGTGCTTGTATAAAATTATGACATGTGTAAAATAATAACGGAAATAGACATAAATCATCATCATCAGGCCCTGGATATCATCTACGATCGAAGTACTTGTCAAAACGAATCAAATCATTCCAAAGTTGATGGGATTGCGGCGCTTTTAGGATATACATTGTTATTTTACTAGCAACCCTTATTGATTTGAATTTCATTGACAATTTGACATGATATTTGTATTGCCGATAATGTGTTATATAATGTGTTATATATATTATGTACGTTTGTGTTGATTGCTTCATTTGTGGACAAGCAGTGGGTTTTTTTATTATTGTTCAGTGTTTACTTTAAAGTTGAGTTCAGCAAATTTAAAAAAAAGAGCGTGACGTCGTTTGAGATAGACTTTTTAGTGGTACTAAGACTTAGAATGTAATCTAGATCCAGAGTAGTTAGCCGTAGCATTATATCCTATCTATATTTCTTACATAGGTACTCTAAAATACTATTGATACTACATTTTATACTATAATAGAATAAAAGATATGGATTTCAACGCATAATATTTATAACCTATATAAGTATATACTAAAAACATACTGAAAAATTAAAAGTCAGATTTCTCTAAACTCCCATCAGATATCTTAATGATATTTTTATTTAAAGACCCTGAGTACACTTACAATGTTCTACAGTTAATTTGGTTAAGACACAACAATAGCCCAACTCTCATAGAAAAATTTCCATCCAGGCATTCTCCTTTACAATCTATAACAACAAAACAAACGCGTTATAAATTCTCAAGAACGACCGATTTTTATGACCTTGGTTTTGATTTTAAAATCATAGAAACATTCACGAAAAAATTAATTATAAAGATTTTTTTTTCCATAGATTTTGTATTGATCGACTTTTGATGAAAAAACGCAGCCCCGAGTAATTGTGACGATGGCTGGATTGGCAAAGCATCTGGGACGATTTTCGATTTCACATTTTCGCACTTTGTGTTAATGAAAAAACGTAATTAAATTCATATAAGTTAATAATAAGTTAAAAGAAAAAAAATGAGAAGAGGCAGTACGAAGTTCGCCGGGTCAGCCTGTATAATAAGTCTATCATCGTATTAGATTGAAAGAATATATTGTTGCTTGTTTCTCATTAAAATAACGTATTATTTATATTAATTACATAATTATGTCATAATATAGTAATTACCGTTATAAGTTATTGGCAACTGATTAAAATACTCATTTGATTATATTCGTTTTAGTCAACTAACCTCCAAAATTAATAACGAATCTCCAATTCGAGATCGTCTTATGTTTTAAATGTCTACCATTGATATATAAAAAAGAGAAGATACACAATCAGGCACGAAAAGTGTCCACTATAAAGGAGTGCAGATTACGCTTTCCTGCACTCCTTTCATTTAGTATTATTTCGACGCAACGCGAGACGAAGCGTATCAAAATGTCTAATTGTTCGATGAATAAATGCCGAAATAGTGCATTAAAAGTACAAAAAAAGGATGGCGTTTCTTATTTTCGGTAAGTATTAATAGACAGTATTTCTATTTCATACATATTTTGTTACTTAAGAGTCGCATTTTTTAATTTTTCAAATTATCAAATGCCCTGTATGAACCAGTCAAATAGAGTATGTATTAAAACAAAGGCAGTCTCGAACTCATACTTCAACGCATTTTGCTCACTTTGATCGCATATAACGACGTTCTCGGTTCTAAAAACGAATGGAGTCACCTTGTTGAATGTATTTTGTTTTTATATAAATTAAGTAATTAGTGAGTAGTGACATTGTTTTATTTACAAAGTTTAAATATCAATAACATTGTCATTTATATGATGATTTTTATTTTAGTTTTCCTAGGGACCCAGTCAGATAATAAAGCTTGCTCTAAATTATTTATAAATATGTATTCTTTTTTTTAATTAAACGGCGAGCGAATTCGAAGGGCACCGCTAGTATTTTATAAGATTATCATTTAAATTGTTGAATTTATGGCTTTTATGCTTCAATAATGAATGTTGAAATGTTGTATTATGTATAAATTATGGTTTCACATACTAATAGATTTAAAAGTTTTTGTTGGTCTATGTTACGCTAGGTGAAGATGAATATACTGTATGTAAAAAAACCGAGGAGATAATAAGACGAGAACAGCGCATATGTGGTCAAAAAACACTACCAAGGCCTATTTGTGTTCCTTAGTTTTAAAATATACATAAAATTTAAATATATTTTCTGGTATTGATACACATTCCCTTCAACCTGCTCTTTTTAATCATAAAATTAGTCTTATAAAAGCTATTATAGAAAAATTTATAGATTTATCTTCTATTAGTTTACAATTATATCGCAAAAAAAATCGACAGAAAAGCTGAAATCTAATTCAAAAAGAAAAATCTATTATAAGCTTCATTTATTTCAAGGAAATTGATTTACTTACTACTGTATTGTCAATGTTTATTATGACACCATTGATCTAGACTAGAATAGATCTGGGTACTACTAATAATATTAGAATTGCTTAATATTAGAATTACTATATTGGAAATAAAAACTAAAATTTATATTTACGAGTTTTATTTTATTTATATATAAATAAATATTCTACCTAAAAGCATATTAATACGATCAGATAAAAGTATAAATATGAGTTTGGAACACATTTATAAATTAAACTAATTTAATAAACTAGGTAAATGTTCATACATGAAAATTATAAAAAAATATTCGTCTCCACTCCGTCCTTGTCCTGCCCGCAAATTTCGGTCGTAAAATTTTATTGCTTTTTGCATAATGCTTTGTAAATACAACTTTAAACCATACGTGTAAGGTTGAATTTGGAAAGAATGCATTTATATCATAACTATAACTACTTATGGTACAACTGGCGACAGTTTTAGACATTTCTTTTGTTTGAAACTGTGCATCTGTGATTTAATAAATCAATGATGTCTACACAAATATTTTTTTCTTAAACGTGTAAGTTATTCGACGCAATTGAACGTTCATATTGTTGTATAACTTGACTTTCATTCGCATGTCTATGCTTACAAAATAAAATTATAGAACATAGTAAGTTTATATATTATGTACTGCAAACATCTGATTCGTTGCTAGTAAACTGTAAAGCGTTTTGGTATAGCGTGATTGCTGCCGGATGTACTAAACTACATAAGGTCTGCAAAAATTGAGACTTTACATATGGCCACACACACACACACACACACAAACACACACACACACACACACACACACACACACACAAACACACACACACACACACACACACACACACACACAAATACATTCAGACATCACCGCGGAAACATTCGGGGAAGCTTCCTAGGACCTCAAAACTTCAACATCCGTTGAAAACTCTATTTTAGAAAAACGGGGTAGAACCAATAACTTCCCAACTTTTGAAAATTTTCAATTTTCTTAGCGGGAAGTTAAAAAGGAATTCTGCTTACGAGGCATTTTGCACGCGCGCCACTTTGGTTGGTTTCGGCTCAACTTAAAATAGCCATACGCTCATTTGCTGCTTTGTTTTAGGATCGTATCGATAAATCCAGGTTTCATCATCTGTTACTATGGTTACACACCAAGACATGGTTACCCGACTGCCCTAAGCATGTAAAGAAATTTCTCACTAGCTTGTCAAATTTAAATATTCGTTAACTCATTATAACGGTTTTAAGTAATCAAATAATTGTGTTTTCATGTTTTTTGTTTGACAAGGAGAATTTATGACAATATAGCGTACCATTCAGGATACTTTGTAGATACTTGCGTAAGCCGAAATTTTCAGTGTTAATTATTACATAATAATACCGTACTTTACTAATAATAATAATGCTTTTTTTACAAGTTTGTGTATGTATTGACATAATAGTTTCTACGATTTTATTTTAAGGATTGTAATTTTGTGAAAAGTTCCCGAAACCTTTTTTATATAAAATAATAAATTTCAGCTATCAGCGTTACATATTACTAGGTACAGTGTTTATTCATTGCTAGGACAATAGCCCATACTTTATTTGCGCATGTTATTGACCTCTTCGTTGGAATTGCATGAAGTGTCATGGTCCCTTTTTGAACGTCAGTTAGATTGTGTGGGATCCACCGAAAGTACAGCTTTTTCACACCCAAATGTTTGTGTAGGATTGTTAGTATTTGACTGATCTCTATAACTCTATATGCCCGTATCTCATGGTTGATTACATGCCTTCCTGTTTCGATCATATGGGGCACATCATCGATGTTTTTGTTGTTCACAGCGGTGGTCGGGTTTGTCACTGAGCTTGACAAAACCGTCTGCAAATCAGTTATAAATAAACGTCTTGCTTCATCACCACAAGCTATCCTGAGCTGTCAAATTACACTTAAAATTATAAGAATATCATACTATGAAAATTTTCAAAAGTTAAATTCATGGTGAGATAGACAAGCATATTCTAAAATGGCGCCACAATGTAAAAAACAAGTGACAGTTAGATGAAACAAATTGTATTCTACAGCCATAGAGCTCCATTTTCAAATATTCTAATTACTTTTTAAATATTTTTAATGTAAATGGCCAGTTCCGTAAACATTACTGTATATTTTGTACTCCATTACACAGATGTTTGGACTAACAAATTAGCTTGCCCAGCCAAATATGTAGCTGCAAAGAAACAAGCGACCTAATTCTGTGATGACACGATTTGACTTCATCTCAGAAACATTTCGCAATCATTTGAATTTTAGATAGCCGTTCAATGTTGATTGACAGAAATGTATTCGTCTGTTTTAAATTGTAAACTATGGTTTGTAAGGGGAGTAACACATGACTTTCTTGTCCAATTGCTTTTATTGTAGTTAACTCCACTTGAGGTTTTTCATCTGCGACAATAGGTCGCGGAAATACTGTATAGTATAAGTTGCCTTAATCACAATCGTGTATTTATATCATATTTAAATATATTACATTATTTAAATATGATTATCAAAGGAACAAGACTCTAATACATTATTTTGTAATTTTTATCTATACAATAGAAAAACCCCAAGACGTTTGCCATGAACGGCCTCCTCCCCTTGAGACTTTAAAAGCGTAATAATGTTAATGAAATCGGCATCACCGATCATTTATTGAAATTCTTTTATTGAAAGTAATCTCACTATCGCTATCAGTGACTTTTCACATCTTTCAGGATTAGTGTTTTCTAATTTGTTTATAATCTCTATTCTCAGTAGCAGCCCGGAGTTTAGAAATGTGCCCGGTAGACGGCAATAGGCTCGCCCCCTAACCCTAACCTAAACATAGCTGGCGAACCGTGGGTGTGTAATACACCTCTGCCTACCCCTTCGAGGTTACAGGCGTGATGCAAAGTTTATTATCTCTATTTCCCAAAGACAAAATGTACTGAAGAGTATGATGCATTGCTTTTATAACACAAAAAATATTTAAGATATGAATGCATAGTAGGTAAGCAATACAAATAATTAAAATTATTTTAACCGACTTTAAAAAAGGAGGATGTTATCAATTCGGATGTTCGGTGAGTTTCGGAAACAGACAGCGGAACTTTTCAAAACATGACGGCAAATCAACCGCGATTGTTGCTATTGCATAAATATGCATTGTTTACTCAATCACACAATATAACGTCACGCCTGTACACTCGAAAGGGTTATACAGACGTATTCAGTACATCAGGGTACACCCACATTTTCTATAAAAGTTAGTAGTAGTTGTTGCACATTTTTTCGCGACTGGAAGATAGATGTAGCACATAGTATACAAGCTTTATTTATAAAAAAAAATATTAACCGTCTTTAAAAAAGGAGGACGCTCTATGTTCCACTGTAGGTATATTCTTTTTCATGTATGTTCACCGATTACTCCGCCAAATGTTGTCAGATTTCAAAAGGCTTTCTTTTGTTCAAGAGTATACTTTCAATTTGGTCCCATTGTCACCAAATCAGAATCTGATGATGGGATCCCAAGGAAATCAAAAGCAAACCTCAAATTTTATAGACAATTTCAGTTTTTTTTTAAGCTGTTCAAGTATTTGTGTTTGTTTTTTTCTCACGTGGATGAACTGATAATAGAAAGTACAACTCCTTAACGGTTAGGAGTTGAAAGAAAATTCTTTCAAAATTATACGTAAATCCATCCATCCATCAATCCATCCATCAGCCTTTTAACGTCCACTGCTGGACATAGGCCTCCCCAAGAATGGGGGATAGTGCCGTAATCGCCACGCTTGGCAGGCGGTTTGGCGATCGCAGTGATGTTGTTAATACTCGAAGGAGTGCTGCTGCCCACTCCCCCGGTATTCCCTCAGTCGGCTCTTACGTCTCCCATGGGTGGAGAGGGGTGGGACAATTCTAAAGCCGGCCCCAAACGGCGTATACTTACGTATACGTAAATATGAACCGATAATTGTATTCTTTCAGGCTATTAGGTTGACCTGATAATAGAAGGTAAAAAGGACATGGACAAATCTCTCTTCACTCGTTTCATTTAAAGTAACTATTTCATATGGGCAGTGTTGACATAGAGGAGCTCGTGGTTTAGTTACAGCCTCTTAGTTCGACTACACTTAGGTTATGCGGGGATGATTGAGGTTAGTTTTTGGACGGGTGACTATTAACTAAATTATTCGTTTACTCTGAAACTTCACTGGTCTCATTGAAGTTCTCGTTTACTTGGTTTACCCTTTTTATATATAAAGTCTTTCTTCACGGTCTTCGGATGATTCTACGATACGCTGGGCTCTATTTCTTTCTTTATTGCGCTTTTGGAGCTCGTCTTTGTCATTTAGACTCCTATGCTCGACGCTTTTTAATACGAGATGCACCCAAGGAAGGCCTTCCCATCTTTTACCACTTACTCTAACATATGCACCTATTTTATAAATTACCACTAAAAAGCAAAAATAAATTATTTTTAATTAAAAAAACACCCAGGAACTAAAAAGCAAAAAATAATTAGTATTTA
This sequence comes from Leucoma salicis, assembly GCA_948253155.1. Classification (NCBI taxonomy): domain Eukaryota; kingdom Metazoa; phylum Arthropoda; class Insecta; order Lepidoptera; family Erebidae; genus Leucoma; species Leucoma salicis. The sequence goes on from OX411803.1 coordinate 18,694,917, forward strand.
CATACAAATAACAAAAACAATACTTATACTCATATAATAACAAAAACAATAGATACATATAAACATTATTATTTAAACATTAACAACATTTTTGGCACCAAATTCAAACACATCAGTAGGTTTCTAGCACAGAAATCGTATGTAACCACTAATTACTTTTTGCTTTTTATTTCCCGGGTGCTTTCTGAAGGCGGCTTTTTAATTAAATAAAAATATTTTTTTTTTACTGTAACCTTAATAAATGTATAGTAAAAATATATAAAAATCTATCATCATCTATCCGATTACACCTTTGTCATCGTTATGATCCAGGATTAAAGGTGTTGAAACAATGATATTCCGAAACATTTTGGCAATCCTCCGAGTGATTTGAATTTGGTGTCAATTTTGATAACAAGGATAAATTGGTTCTGTCTGTTGTACATTGCATTAACCTCAATTTAATCAAACAACAAGACTATTTTTCAAGAGTGAGACACTATGTGTGTGTTCAAGTAAAAAATTTATTCAACCTGCATTTCAGAACAATTTTCATATTAGCGCTTTGTTGTCTAGTTATATGACCCGCGCGATAAGCTCAGAGGATAATCGAGAACATATTTTAATATACGTAGCTAAAGGTGACATTTTAAGTTTTTATATATGACGATATTTTCCCGATTCTTTTACTTGCCAATTTGGCTTTGTTCGAGAGTCATTAGGTGGAGATGACTCCTCACTGGACTTGCTTGAGCTGTCGGTGCGGTACCCTACACCCTCGGAGATTTAATGAATTACCTACACCTGGAACTGTGGCGCTATGACAAAGATTATTCTTTGGATTAATCTAATAAATCCATTTTTTCTCAAATATCTTATATGTACAGACATAGCTGTTACAATATTATAGATAGACTAGCTGACCCGGCAAACGTTGTTTTGCCCTATGAATTATTTATAGAGTACGAAAATATTATCATATCTTTAATAAAATGTATTTAAAAAATTGCGCTCGACGAAACTTGCTATTATGCTGCTCCCAAGCGGAGGAGTTTGGCAAAATGGAACCCCATTGATCAGCTATGGACCGGGGTAAAAAAATACAAAAAGTTATTAAAAAAAAAGGGGTTGGTGATATGAGGGTAAAAATTTAGGACTAAATGTATTTTTTAATGCCACACCATAAAAAAATAACAAAAAAAATTTTTGGGGTGAGCTACCCTTACACTTAGGAGTATCAAATTTAGTGATAAACCTATTCTCATACCATTTTTTTATTTTTTTTCATTGCATGTTGTGACTGACGAGCCACGGTCCATCTGATGGTAAATCGTAACCGTCGCCCATGGACTCGACTAAACCGAGAGTATTGTCAAGCCGCTGCTCTGCCAATTCATTTCACAGATATGAAATGAAATATAAACGGCTATATCCTGCTACTGCCAAAACGCAACGATGTGCTTCATGGCCGGTCACACAGGAGATGGTGGTACCAACCCGCTCGGGCCCGATACCAAGTGCGAACTCCCACTTGGGACCCAGCCCTACCACCAGTCATGCAATTGATGATAATTGCTTAGGTACTTCCCTTAGTCCTACGCCTTAGCCTCATACGACACCCGCAGAAAATAATGGGATGGTGACACTTGTATTCTTAGTCCGTCACCACACGGACACCCTATGAAATACCTACTGAATATACATATAAAATTTAATCAAAATCGGTCAAGCCGTTTCGGAGGAGTAAGTATAAACACTAAAACTCTGACACAAGAATTTTATATATTAGATAAGCTATTTGTGCCAGTGGTCGTTAATTTGAAGGTGCATATATAAATATTGGTGACGCTAATAATGAAAATGGGAAAGTTGTAGCAAAATTATCCCAATGTTCGACGCGCTGAGTGAAAAAAATCTTTCATTAAGGATCGTCAGTTAAGTTCAAGTTAAACTAACTTAACTTTTTTTGATTAAATTTTTTTAGATTTTTGTCTGTTTGTTTGTTCGCGCATCACTCAAAAACTAATGAACGGATTTTAATGCAACTTTTTTTTTTGATAGCTCTTTATTAGACCTGAGATATCTAAAAAATAGCTTTTGGCTGCGGCGGGACCGCTGGCAAAGGCCAGTAGGCTATATAGGCGTGTCTAAATACAAAACAATTTTTTTTAGAATTTTTGTCTGTTTGTATATTATGTAGGTACATCTTTAATAGGTATTATAAAATAATACACAACAAAAAACGTATAACTATTAGTGCTATTCATTTTTTTTAAAAAACTGCCGCATTAGGAAATGGTTCCTATGATGATGACACAAAAATACACTTTTTTTTTGTTAAGGCGGGAAAAAATGTTCCTAACCGCACACCCTATCATTCGGGGCAACGACCAGGGTAGTGTGGGGCCTGCACCCACTAAAGAAACCCGCTGTGTGCCGTCTCTCCGCCTTTATTGGCGGGCCACTGGAACCATGTTACATTCCTTCGGTAAAAATACACACCCTGCCCCGGTACAAATTGTAAATGTATCACACCTATATGTTTTTACCGTTAGGAAATTATTATATACACTATGAGGTCAATATAGACTAAGCCGTTACTTCGAATATTTACACGATTTTCAAAAAAAATTAAAAACGCTTTTACTATTATTTTATGATGTATACAGATATATAGGTTAGTATTTACAAGAAAAATACAGTACCGTTACATATGAATACATTGAAAGCATTTCGAACGGGACTTTACCAAGTGCGCAACAGATTTAAACTTGCATCGATTTTGAATTTATAATATATAGATCAAGAATTCATCGACCGTATTCGTTTGAATATTAGACGTACAAACTCTTTTACTGAAATCATACTTTCTTGGGGATTGAGATAGGTTTCACAATAATATAATTCTCATGAAACTAAGAATTATGTAAAGTCCACACCTGCGATTTAACGTGAACCTGATGTATGCGTTATCTTTCCATCAAAAAATTCCAGTGACAATGTGTGTTTTCGTGCGCATAAAACTTGATAACATTGAGCTTTATTAAAAACTACGTGACCCCATGGTAATCATTGCATGTGTGACACGCCATCCTATCGCAATTCCAAGTCTCTGACAAATTATTAGTCCATCCATCCATCCATCAGCCTTTTGACGTCCACAGCTGGACATAGGCCTCCCCAAGAAAACGCCACAACGAGCGGTCCTGTACGCTCATATGGGGGAATAGTGCCGTAATCGTCACGCTTGGCAGGCGGGTTGGCGATCACAGTGGATGTTGCTAATACTCGAGGGAGTGCTACTGCCCACTCCCCCGTTATTCCCTCAGTCGGCTCTTACGGCTCTCATGGGTGGAGAGGGGTGGGACAATTCTAAAGCCAGCCCCACACGGCAAAAATTATTAGCATACACTAATAATAAGGGAACGATGGGCAATTAAAACGACTTGTCTAACTGAAACACAGTGTATTGTATAATACTACTCTCATTTCTGGGCAAGCACAAAGTAATCTATAAATTTTAGATGACGTCATCTCAACTTTATGTTTGTCTACCTCTGTATACCACCCTTTTTTTTGTTAAGGCGGGAAAAAATGTTCCTAACCGCACACCCCGTCGTTCGGGGCAACGAACAGGGTAGTGTAGTGCCCTCACCCACTAAAGAAACCCGCCGTGTGCCGTCTCTCCGCCTTTGTTGGCGGGCCACTGGAACTATGTTACATTCCTTCGGTGGTCCGCCGGCGGCTTACCCTTTCAGGTACCCTCTACTGAGCGCATCCGCACATGGAGCGTCGCACCTTCGCGGGAGGCCTTGCGGGTGGCGGACGTTCCCCGGTCCATCCATCCGCAGTCTCAGCTAGGGCGGCATGAGGCGCAAGTATCTGCGCCTGCGCCGCCGCGGTCGCTGGCGGCGGTTTCGGTCAGCGGAAGAATCCTCCTCCCTGGCCCTCTCCGCCGCTTCCTTCCGCGAGATAACCTCCTCGCAGAAGGCAGCGACCGCGGCCCAATTCTGGTCACTGCCAAGCATCGCTCTGACGACGCTCGGCAGCGAGAGGTCCCCCCCTATTTCCGCGACGAGTTCACGGCGCTGCTCGGCCCAAGCCGGGCACGACTCGAGCGTGTGCCGCGCCGTGTCCTCATTACAGCCACAGTGGTGACAGCCCGGAGTCGCTTCCCTCCTTGCGACTATGTGCAGATATCTGCCGAAGCAACCATGCCCCGACAGCATCTGCACGAGTCGGAAGGTAAGGACTCCATGCCGTCGCCCCGCCCACTCCTCCAGCACCGGCTGGAGCGCCCCTACGGTCCAAAGACCTGCCCGGGGCGCCTCTAACCGTGCCCTCCATCTGGCCATGGCATCTCGGCGGGCGTCGCTCTGCCACCTAGCCACCTCCCTGCTTCTCCCGCTCTTGTGACACCCGCCGATACACCTCAGCGAGCACCTCCGCCTCCAAGTCCCACGGGGGGATTCCGGCCAACGCGCAGGCCGCCTCCGTCGACACCGTGCGGTATCCAAGTATGACCCTGGACGCAACGACTCTCTGTGGTCTCCACAGAAGAGCCCTGTTCAGTGCGTCCAGGGACACCGCCCACACGGGTGCGCCGTACAGCGCCATCGACCGGACCACCCCCGCGTAAAGCCGTCGGCACGCATTGTTGGGTCCACCCATATTCGGCATGAGCCGTGTAAGGGCGGACGCTGCGCCGACTAGCCTCGGGGACAGTTGGCGGAAGTGCTCACGAAAGCGCCACCGCCCGTCCAGCACCAGGCCCAGATACTTAATCTGGGCCTGCAGCCCAATCTGGACCCCGTCCACTGTGATCGAGGCGCCAGCAGGTGGCCGACGTTGGGGCCCATGGAAAAGTAGGGCCTCCGACTTGTCCAGGGCCACCCTAAGCACCAGCGCCCCGATCTTCCTGACCACCTCCGAGGTCCCTAAGGTGGCCAGGAACGCCGCTTCCTCGAAGTTTCCACCCCGGGCCACGACCAGCGTGTCATCTGCATAGCAGATGACCGCCAGCCCGGGGGGGGAGCCGACAGCGCAACACCCAGTCGTAACCGATGTCCTACAGGTCCGTATACCACCCTACCCTTTACCCTCGTGCGGTTTTTATACGAGTATTTTCAAGACAAAGTGAAAAATAAAGCAAAATAGTCAGTAAAACCACCCATGACGATAACCAAAAGCCTTGCAACGGTTTTTCATCCTTTCAATAAAGTTATTAAAGACCTGCTCAGGTTTTGCTAAGACGCCAAAAAAGTTGCTCTTCAGAAGCATTGTTTGCAGGAAAATTCTTCTAATTCCTTCTTTGGAGCATGTCCCACGCGTGTTCTATGGGATTTAGGTCTGGTAATCGCGCGAGCCAGTCTAAGACCGATACGTCATGCTCCTCAGCCAGCTGGTTACCACACGCGCTGTGTGCGGACGGGCGTTGTCGTGCATGAGCGTGAATTCCTGACCCATTTGTAGTCGATTGAGGTATACAATTGGTATTAGCACCTGGTTATGGTATTTTTCAACGGTCATTGTGTTTCTGATCCAAACGAGATATGTACACGAATTCCCGTCGAAACCATAATTGTCCCGCCGTGATATGAATGGACTTTCTGAGAGTGTTGCAGACAGCTCTCACGACCAGGAACTCGCCATACACGTACTCTACGCTAATCGGGATGGAAATCGAATCAGGACTGATGAGTCCTGATGCGGTTGGGTTTACTGATGGGTAAATAGCACTACATACCACTAGTTAGCCCACAGTAATCTTCTTCCACGATTTCCTCGGCGTAGTGCTGGAGTATGAAGCGGTCTTCGAGCATGAAGGTTAGCTTCATGCAGTCTTCTCCTCACAGTTTGGTCACTCACAAGCAACCGGGGCTCTGACTGGAGCCATTGAACCGTCCGACCGTAGCATTTGGTTGTCTACTCGCGGCAACTTACAGAAATTGATCTTGTGGTTGGGTGGTTATGCGTTTTCCTGGTCTGGGTGTCTTTCAGCTAACGATAACTGACCATAACCTTGAATCACGTTTCGTTTTGTTCCAATCTTTTCAGCAATACTCCGTTTAGCCCAGCTTGAAGCATGCTTACTGCCCTTAACATTTCCTCTCTCGCTGCATGATGCATATGCATACATAATTTGTCACCAAAAATTTCCAAAAGCTTCGGTTTCTGAAAGACTAATCAAATTCTTACTAACATCACTAAATCAAATTCGAGTTTCTGAAACATTGATTACATATTTAGATATTTTTATATATATTTTTAGCATTTTACATGCTTATCACTATACATTAAACACAAAGTGAAAAATGTGAAACCGAAAATGACAGTCACGAGCAGGATTCGAACCTGCATCTCCTGGATACCGTCCAGATGCTTTGCCAATTCAGCCATCGTGACGATTGGTCCTGACTGCTAATTTCGATAACACATTCATACTTAACGTCTTTGGGTGACGTCTGCACCATCTGTCGGAAGTATTTTGATACATTATACCGACCAGGTAAACTTAATTTTACAATTAAGATTTTACCTAATAATGACGCAAGCCCTATAAATATTTAGATATTTTTATATATATATATATATATATTTTAAGCATTTTACATGCTTATCACACACATAAACACAAAGTGAAAACTCACTTTCACTTTGTGTTTAATGTACATTGATTACAGAAAAAAATACTAATCTATGATCAATTTCATTTGACATTCAGATATTTAATTCATAATTTTTTTTAGTATATTTTTTAAGCATTTCTCATGCTTGGGTTTATAAAAAAGCTGATATTGAAAAATGTGAGGTAGAAAAGGATCCTACGCCTTCTGAATACCTTTTAGATGCTCTGCCAACTGAGCTATATACACACATTCAATTGAGGCCGTCAATTTCTATAACTATGTTTTGAGTGACGTCCGCGCCATCTCTCAGCTATAGGTATTTACACACATACATTAGAAATCATACCAAATAACGACGCAGCCCTTAAACGGTACAGTTATTATAATTGTATACAGCTATTTAAGCATTTCAGGCTATTCTTGCATTTTTGTCATGCTTCGCCTTATCCCATACTTAGTTGGGGTTGCTTTCCGATCTGTTCGGTTATAGCGGATTCACCAGTATGACCAAGCAGCCAATATGACCTCCATAACTCAACTAAAGGGACAACTGGTGACCTTAGAACAAGACCGGAGTCAGGTGTTTTATTCTCTGACTCGTTGAGTCGTTACAAGAACGACTGCCAGGGTGTTATTTGATAGCCGGGACCCACTGCTTAACGTGTTTTCCGAAGCGTGGAGAAGGACAAGTATCTATAAGTGGGTGTCACTTTTTGGTCACCTTTTTGATAATCTGCCAACCGAAAGTTGCTTAACTGCGATCGTTCGATCTGCAAGCGGTGGTTAAGGTCAGCAGAATGATCGTCCATCCTGGCCCTTTCCGCCACTTCCTTCCTAACATCCTCGCAGAAGGTAACGAACGCGGCCTAGTTCCTGTCGGCATCGCTTTTACGACGCTTGACAGTGAGAGGTGCCCCGCTATTGTCGTGACGAATTCATGGCGCTACCGCAATAGAAAAGAAGATAGAATAATAAAGCAATTTTATTAAAGTTAATTCGCCGACAGTCACCGATTAGCTGACATACTCGGATTTCTTAATCGATGCGCTTACCCGGGCGCTTTAGTTAGCGCTGGTAGTTGTTTCATGTCCTCGAAATTATGTAGGTTCTTAGAAAACGAGATAATATATCGTCTGCGAACCGTAGATGATTTTAAAATAATACGATTAATACCTAAACAATAAAATTTTTGTAAAAATCCATATTCAAGCAATCCTCATCACATATAAAACATTGTATATATTCGGTATGTATCAAAGTGTGGTTCCATGAATAGTGAGAACATTATTTCTCAGATACATGTAAATAAGCGAGGCCTTGGCCTGGTTACCACGATTTTAGCGGTATTACAAAATAGTCAAGTGATGCAGCACGGCCGCTACGTTTGGCGTAGGCTGGAGACAAAAACTTAAAACAAAATAAGAACGCATAATGATTAATTTATGGATTTTCATTAAATATAATGTTTCTGGGGCTTACAGAGATAATATATTACTCCTAGATACAAAACGAATCAGTAGATTTCGGCATTTTTTTTTGCGAATGTTTCATGTTTGGCATAGTAGGATTTACTAAAATCATTAGTAACAAGTTGACCATAACCATAAGAAACCAACCAAACGTTATCGTAGGTTATTCTAATAAACAAGAAACCAAATCGGTTTGGTTTCATGCATAACAAATACGCAACGATGTGACTGACAATTATGGTGATAACCTGTATTCGTCCATCATGGCCGATTTGAAGAGGAGCCATAGCGAGGCCAACTCCTCCAGCATCAGCTGCCACCGTCCAAAACCGGCCCAAAGCATTATGAATAAACGGATTAGAACAATTTTTTTTGTATTTGATATACGTCTTCTGGCACACACATATAAGCAGTAGCTGGATAAAATGTATACTAGTTTTTAAGTCTAATCAAGAGCTATCAAAGTTTCATCAAAATCGGTTCAGATTTGCGTGAAGCCCGTTAAACGGATTAGAACAATTTTTTTTTGTATTTGATATACGTCTTCTGGCACACACATATAAGCAGTAGCTGGATAAAATGTATACCAGTTTTTAAGTCTAATCAAGAGCTATCAAAGTTTCATCAAAATCGGTTCAGATTTGCGTGAAGCCCGTGCAAACAGACAAACATTCTAAAAAATATGTTTTGGTATCAGTCTATCAGAGACCCCTAAATAGCCTAACACATTCAATTCTTCTCAAATATCTTAAATGCACACTCATTCACAGCTTTATATACATATAAGATAGATAGAAAACAAAAGTTTCGTCTGCCTAAACTGTTTACATCTCTACTTTCTTACTAATATCATAAAATGAATGTAAATTTGTAGTGAGTAGGTAGTTATGGCGTGAATGCGTAACAAACAAACGCACCTCCGCATTTAGAACATTAGCAATATTAGTTGCTAATTAGGTAAAATATTAAATTGTCTATGGTTGAATCAGTAAGATTAAGCGTTTTTAAAAACCGTTTGGTAAGGGATTAAGAATACAAGTACATATTACCACCCATTCTTTCCCACGGAGACTGAGCAATTATCACTTGTCGCATCATTGATGGTAAGGTCGGGTACTAAGAGAAGGAAGATAGGTAGAAGTACTCACTGATTATTTGGCCCGAGCGGGTCGGTCATATGCATTGCGACGACCATAAACTGCTTACCAAAAATATTAAACGAATAGCAACCCACGAAATCCTTATTATTCAATAGTTCCGATGGCCTTCTGTGGACTTTATTATCATTTCCATTTCACCAAGAGCAAATGCACGAGTATAAAAAATAACAAAATCGCTATTAGGTGACAACATTTGTAGGATTTCATCGATTTCTCATGTATCCGTTATCAGATTTTGATGATCAGTCTTGCCGCCTTTGCGTCATAGGGGTATATAAATAAAAAAAAAGAAGATTCGAGGAACTGATAATCTTATTTTTTTGAAGTAGTTATTTTACATACCCTTGTTTATCTACGATCTAATATTGTATATAATAGACAAATAACAAACATTGAAACAACTATTTAAAACCTCTCAAATGCATAATTATTTAATACAACAAATAATAAAGCTACTGAGTACTTAGTTCAAAACAATTAAATTTGAGAGGTTTCTAAGAAACGTGAACTTGTGCACATGTGAATAATATACATGTTACGTAGAATTACTGTTTTCATTTCGGCCATTTTATATTGATCAATATGTATATATTTCTGGGGGTAAGCTTCGCTTTAGGGCATTGTTTTGACATTTCACCTGGGGTCAGCCATTGCGTTGTTCGCTTCATCACATAGGTATTAGGTTTTGACCTAACATGTGATGAAAAGTGTATCTATGTAACGGAATCTTTGAACAAGATTTTCGTCTACTTCAAAACGTCATTAAATTGAAACTGCACACTTAACAAGGACTGTTCGTTGACAATAAAATAATTTAAAGTTCTCGGTTTTTTACTTACTTACTTATTATCACGCCATTTCCCTTGCGGGGTAGGCAGAGAGAACAGAGTGCCAAGAGGCTCTATTCTTGCATACATCTCTCGCTTCCTCAACATTCATAACTCTCTTCATACACGCTCGCCGGTTTCGGAGACTCCTGACTCCACCTTCCTTCAGTACATGACTAATTTGGTCTAGGTGGGTAAGTCTCGGTCTCCCCCTGTACCTACATCCTTCCACTTTCGCATTGTATATCTTCTTAGCCAGTCGCTCGTCCGCCATTCTTTCCACATGTGCGGACTATCGGAGCATTCCCTTTCGCATCTTTACACCAATACTCTCTTTCATACCTACTCGCTCTCTTACGTCATTGTTACGAATGCGGTCAGTCAGCCTCACTCCACAGATTCTCCGCAGAGATCGCATTTCGACCGCATTGATTTTGCTCTCATGCTCCTTTTCACATACGCAACTCTCACTTTCTATATAATAACGTTGGGACAAGCACTGCGTTGTGTATTGCGACACGTGCCTTCTGGCTGAGGTAGTGGCTGCCGAGAAGTTGTCCCAATGCTCCGTTCACTCTATTTCCCGCATTCACTCTTCTTTCTACATCAGTGGTGTACCTTCCATCCCGACTGAATCCACATCCAAGATATACAAATTCATCCACTTGTTCTAGCACACCATTTCCTATTGCTACTCTAACATCTGTTCTGGCTACTTCTCTTTCAAAAACCATTACTTTGGTTTTGCTCACATTCACACGTAAGCCCCTTTACAAGCGGTACAGTCCATTTAGTTGGACTGCACCGCTTGTAGCAGTCTACCGCTAATACGATACACCGGCAAAATGTCCCAAAGTTCCTTTCGTACAACAGTGTCAAATGCTTTCTCCAAATCCACAAAACTGCAGAAAACCCTCTGGCCTACAGCCAGATGCTTCTCCACAATGTTGCGCAGAGAAAACACTTCATCCATACATCCTCGTCCACACCTGAAACCTCCTTGTGCCTCACACAATAATTCATCAGACACCATCTTCATTCTCCTTTCAACAATCTTACCATACACTTTGGCTGCCATACTGGTCAAGCTTATGGCTCTGTAGTTTGCACAGTCATAACGTGAACCCTTGTTTTTAAACAAGGGCACGATGACTGCGCTTCTCCAGTCCATGGGAACCATTCCTAAGCTCCAACATAAATTGAGAAGCATCAGGAAGGATTCCCAGACACATGAGCCTCCAAGCTTGATCATCTCAGCAGACACCATTTTTCAAACTTCTCCGTGTTTTGAAGTGTAATGAACTTCTTTAGGTGAGTTGAGCACATTTTGGGTGAACAGAAATCATGGACCCCACGTCATCGTGACTGCTTTGGTCACGTGACGTGTTAACGATAACAGTATATCTGTTCCCATTAGTATAATTTATATAATATTTTTTTTTTATGAATTAATGAATAATTTTGATTTACAAGTTTTAATTTAAGATCAAACAATTAATTTGCATATCCTAAAATAACAACTGTTTGTTTATAGTTTTCACTTCTGCCGGCAGTCCTCATGACGGCATTGATTTTTTTTTTATTACAAACCGGTACTTACTTTCACACCTACGATAACAATAGAAATAGAATCTTTTAAATAGAAGTACTGTTTTCACACTAAAAAAGAAGAAGGTAAAAGTAACTTTAAACCCATTGATGTATAAAAAAGAAAAGATGCATAATTAGGTACTAAAAGTGCCCACTATAAATGAGTGCAGATTACGTTTTCGTACTCATTTCGTATAGTGCTGTTTTGACGCGCCAGCAGCCGCAGCGCCCGCAACTTATCAAAATACCTAAAGCCGGGTCCGCAGCGAAATGCTACGAATAAAACATTGTTTTTCTAACATGTTAGTCAAACATGTATAGCAAACATGCCGTACACTGTGACTTTTGAGTATAGAATATTTTGGTTAGCTACCTACAGCTAACGTTCTTTCAACATCACTATCAAAAATTAAAAATTGAAGACAGATTTTTTTTTAATAAATACAAGGTATTTTCTTTATAGCTATCATAATATACACCTATTTGTAAAAAAACGCCACATTTCTTTTTACGATCATTATTATTTGTTATAATATTATTATCTAGTTATTTGTATTCATATATTCCAGCGTTTATTTAACTATATTTTTATTGTAAGTGGTTAGTGCGTTAACGGCAACTTCATATTAAAACCACTATTACCTATAACTGCGCTAATCGCTGTAAACACCAGTTGGATTTGAAAAAATCTTTTTGTATTTAACATAGTATGTACCTATAATTCCCGAGTTTCTGTTTAGACTTGTAATGTTTCCATTGAAGAAATACTGTCTACGGAACAGAGATGCCTAAATGTTAGAAAAAATCCTTAAGTCGCGCATCGTGCCATGGTGCTGCTTATCTCTCTTTATAATATGTAATAATTATTTATTAATACAAATTACTTATTGCCAACAGTTTGTTCCTTTGTTTTACGCTTATCTACTCTGTGTGTGATCAAATTTATAATAAGGAAAAACGTAGGAGAATTAAAGTAACAGACATAGTATCCCTCGACGAATTAACAACCGATAGGGAGGAAGGGTTCTCTATCTAGTGACGAGCATGGCGTAGATCGTCCTCCCACCAAATGGACCCAGAAACATTTTATCATTTTGACAGGCATGTCATCGAGACGCTGTAGAGGCTAGATATGAATTGCAGGCAAATATAGATAATATTTTTGCTTCTTATCACGTGAAGATGCCCCTTAGATGTTTTTCATTGGACATTGTAAAACAACAGAAGTTCATATTATAGTAAATAATCAGAAAAAATTGCATCAACGTAATGCATTTCGAACAACGAACTAAGTATTGTTTCACGCTGTTGATCTTTTTTTTAAGCTAATGATGGCAGACGAGCCACGGCCCACCTGATGGTAAGTGGTAACCGTCACTCATGGACTCAACTATACTAATATTATCAAGCCGCTGCGCACCATTTCATTTCTCAGATATGAAATGAAAGAATAAACGACTATCTGCTGCTACAGTCAAAACACACTGACGTGCTTCATAACCGGTCACACAGGAGATGGTGGTAACGACCCGTTCGGGCCCGATAGCAAGTGAGTACTCTCACTTGGTACCCAGCCCTACCACCAGTGATGGGTGATAATTGCTTACTCTTTTTTCTATTGTCGTACAAGGCGACTATGGGATCATAGTCGCCTTGTACGACACCCGCGGGAATTGATGGGGTGGTGATACTTGTATTCTTAGTCCGTCACCACACGGACAAAAACGAAAAAAAATAACTCCAATAAATCGAGTACCTATTTGTATTTAGGTATAAGACGAACTTATTTGTTAACTGCCTAAACAAGTGTAACGTAAATATAACATTTAAATATTCATATTTGGACGAGTTAAGCGTTGCATGTAGCGTTGCCTAACTCTGCGAGGTCATATGAAGTGATTGGACAACGACCGTCACTCAGAAAATTTTGATAATCTCACAATAATGATAATTTAATTAAACTAGCAGTAGTATAATATACCAGAGGAACTAAGGATTGTCAAAATAAAGGTATGGTATTCAATAACACAACAGCCTGACGTCCCAAATTCGAACTTACACTTTTTGTACGGTAATTGTTGAAATTGCTCAAGTAATCAGAATTTCAATGATGCGATTGCTCATCTACAACCTGGAACACGCAGGCCGTGACTGGATGAATTAAGCGGCAGACCGAGTCTGGAAGAAATTGGGAGAGGCCTATATGCATAATTGCACCAAGAATCATCAGCCTGATGACGATGAAAGAAAATCTATGACAATGACTTAGGGGTAATTTCTCTGAAACATCCTAAGTTCTAGTAACATTCCGTCTCATCTGATCAAACGAGGTGTTCAACTCCATATAATTATAAATATTAGGTTTAAAAGTTGAATGATATTTATTTTTTGCTTATTTGTTTACTGCAGCTATCGAAGTAAGTAATACAAAATATTATCAATAAAAAACACATATCTAATAGATAAGATTTTTTATCTGCCAATTTTATTAGACATCAGCAAGAAAAAATTTGCAAATTATATGCATTTAATTTTGTTACAGTTTATTTGTAATACACAAGCATACAGTAAGTACACAAACATACGTTAAGAAGAGTATGAAGCTGTAACAGTGTACATATCAACATATTTGAGAAAAAAATACTGTATTAGGCTATTTAAGCTACTTTGAACACAACACAATTTTTGTCCGTTTATTTGTTCGCATATCACGCAAAAAAAGGCAAGTATTTTGATGAAACTTTTTTGTTTGATACTTATTGATTAGAGTTAAGTTAAGCCTGCAGTCTCGACATCGATAACCCCTGTCGTTATGATATCGAAATGAATACCAGTCAAAAAAATACAAGGTAGATAATGGGAAAAATATCTTATCAAAATAGTGATTCCTAGGTACTTATTACATATTTACTATAGTTCGTTTACTAGATATTGATCTATAATCTCCAAAAATAACATTTATTTATTTTTATTTAGCTTGATAGATTAATTTTATTAAACACCGACGATGTAATTCGTGAATAATAAATTATTAATATGGCAGCACTAGTATTGACAGTTTCAAAGTCAAAGTAACCCGTAGACTAGACAGAGGATATAACCAATAGACATGTTCTAAGAGTACGCAGTGTGGAGATAGTAATAGTTGGACATATGATAACCGGAATAATTTTAGAAGATAACTATGATTATAACTTTGTACACTAAAAATGCATCACCTATTTTAGCCGAATAACTACAAAAAAATTACAGTTATATATTTTGCTTAAATACAATAGCGGTGCGTGTGACAGGCGGTGGCATTCTTTGATATTTTTTCCGATTTCTTATTTTTAATTTTTCGAAGACTGGCGGCATAAATTATATCTATTTATGGATCGACAAGTACTTGTAAATATAGGAGCTAATAACATTTTTTGCTTGTGTCGGTTTTATAAATAATTTTGATTGTCAACTGTAACTGGCTATATACCATTTTATTTTATTTTAATTATAATGACATATATAAAACACCTATATGATTACGTATCTATCTATCCCTAAATTTTCCAACATGGTTTATATTATAGCCTGTATATTTTAGCGTCAAGAAGTTATCGACCGAAAACGATCGTTATGCAGTAGTTATATATGTCGAGACTGCAGCCACTGGTATAGGTACATGTTATTCCGTTACTATGGAGGAACCCGAGATATATATAGGTACCTAAAAATTACCGCAAAATTCTCAGTAGCTATCCGGACTTTGGAAATGTGCCCGGTAGTTGCCGTGTGGAGTCGGCTTTCGGATTGTCTCACCAATCTGTGACAACACTCCCTCGAGTATTCACAACATCCACTGCGATCGCCAACCAGCCTGCCAAGCTTGGCGATTACGGCAATATCCCCTCTTGGGGAGGCCTATGCCCAGCAGTGGACGTCGAAAGGCTGATGGATGGAGACGGCAATAGGCTCGTCCCCTAATACGTGGGACCCAAACATAGCTGGTGAATCGTGGGTGTGTAATAACCCTCTGCCTACCCCTTCGGCGAATACAGGCGTGATGCTATGTTACTAAAGCAAACGGCGGAAACGCGAGCAAAGGCTAGTTAGATATGAATAAAATAATAGCAATGAACATTATGGAAGATACATATTACATATCGTTTGTAAAATGATTAAATAGCAAATTTTATTTAACATGACATGTTCATTGACATGCTCTTCGATACTAATTTTTTTAATTTGGTTCACATGGATGTGGTATCTCCACATCCATGTGAACCAAATTAAAATAATTATATTATAAGGAGAGGATAGGAAAGATTATAAAGTAGGATATGAAGGATAGTAAAGACAATAAATAGGAAGGATAGGAGAGATGGACCCAATCACTCTAAAAACTAGCGCTCTCTAGGGAGACAGGTTTGCGCATTCACTCCAAAGTAGGACGCATCAGTTCCAAAGGTAACTCTCCCGGCCTTCCAAGGCATTGGGATTCTCGGTATCGTCATATCTGGCAAAGTACAGTTTGGTAGTCATTTGGTGGATAAAGCTAAATTGACGAGCAAAAAACTGGGCGTCTTAAACAGAGCCAAGCAATACTTCAAACCAAAACAGCGACTTGTGCTGTATAAAGCACAACTCCGCCCTCACGTAGAGTACTGCTCACATCTCTAACAGGCACACCAAAATACTAGCTCGACCCACCTTACGCAAAGGCGTGCAATTCGAATTGGCGATCTCAATCTCAAGGATGGACTGGAGTCGTTGGGGCAGTGCAGAGACTTTGGGTCTCCCGGTGTGCTTGATCGACTCTTCCATGAGGAGTGCTCTAAAATTGAGGTTTTAGGACCATAAGACGTCAACGGTTCATCCGTACCACCTGGAGGCGAATTGTCCAAGACGGTTAATTTTCAGCGTTCCTTTCTACCACGTATATGCAAGTCTGTTGCTTGCTGCGGCGATTCCCCACCGCTACTTGACTTGGACTTGTCCTTCTTTAAACGAGGTTTCAGAAGAGCTCTTTACCCACGGTAGGCGGTGGCTTGGCCCCATCAGGGGGGCCGTACGTGCCCACACATAGGTGTCAATAACTATTGCAGTAATATGGATTTTGTATTCGCCTCTAGTAGAATATAATCTTACTAATCACATTATTATTATACTCAAATTGTAAGCTCTATCATTATACCCAGTTTTGTGAGACAAGTAAAACATAATATGTATGTTATAACCGTTTAAAAAATATAACATACACATTAATGATTTTGCAATAGTCTTCGATATAAAACTATTAAATAAAACGACCTATTTAATAGTCCTACCTACATGTAGATTGATTTTTTTATATTACGTGGCAAACAAGCAGAACTAATGACAAGCCGTTACCATAGCCTATAGACGCTAGCAAAAACCAGAGACATCACTCGCCAGTCGCCATATCCAAGGAAAGGGAGAGGAGGTATAATAAGGAGAGGATGAGTGGTTTAGCCCTCCGGCACTCCCACTCACCATAAGAAACACAACAGTAAGTACCCAACGTTGTTTCACGCTGTTCTTCTGTGAGAGGATGGTATGTGATGGAGCCGGCCTCTCTACCACTACAAAGTTATAAAGATTATATGTATATTATGTATCTAAGATATGTATATTATGACTTTTCAATAATGTTCATTGCTATATACATTTTATTTATGTTTTACTACATTAATACGTATTCTTCTCGAGCTATGTACTTATGTGTGATTGTGTACTAACAATTAAACCTTAGAAAAAAATAAATATTTACAGACATTTCACACAACGTCCTCTCTCTCTGTCCCAAACTAAGCTATTTACGCTTGTGCTATGGGTACCAGATTACAGATATAAACATATATTGTTTTTTTTTTGTATATACATACATATAATAGATAGAAAAGCACCAAAAAAATATAAACTAATAGTAAAATTGTTCACGCTTATGTCTATTTTCATTAAAGAAACCGCATACATATTTTACAAGGAGTTTCTTCATACTGTAGCGGACGAGTGAAGTCTATACCGAACACATTCATTGGTAAACGTATTGCAACATGCACGAGTGCCGCGTCCCACTTATCAAGATAAATTGAAATTCAATTTCGCCAAAGGGCAACTGTTGAACAGACACAGAATAATAAACAATTTGAAGATTTCCACTGAGAAAACGATTTTGTAATGCTACATTAGAAATTTCTAGAAGTCTAACGCAGTGCGGTATCAGAGTTTTTATTTAAGATCTAAGTGCTTGAAACATAAAAATTGTTCAAATGATAAAAACCAAATTTCAGTATTAAAATAAATAATACTAGTTGTTTTAATGTGTGAGTAAATAAATCAAAATTATTGTAAATTTTTTATTTAGTCTATCGTGTTTGTGTGTAGTAAGTATTTAAGTAGTAGTAAGTATAAACATGACGTATCGACGAAATCCTTTGTTGTTCGGTTAATTCTGGTTGCACATCGGAGTTAGCATTTGCACAATACATATAACCTTCGAAATGAAAAAGAAACGCACGTGCAGCCTACGTATTTCGTCATGATGAAATAAATAGTTGTAGGTATATCCTAAACTGATTAATCGCTAAATTCTCTAACTGTTGCCTTAATTAGTAGTATTACTACAGTTGTAGTCAGTGATAACGGACTAAGAATTAACGCACAGCCAAATAACTACTAAGTCTAAGGCTGTTTTGAGTCTTACTTTATAATGTACTAGCGAACCACCCTTGCTTTGCTTGAAAATCTCTTTTTAATTTCCCATGTTGAAGACGCATTTTAAAAACATGAAAATGTGAATTACGGCTAAAGAACATAAATAAATAATGACGAGCGATAGGTTTCTTTTTGGAAAATAGAAATGACCCTGAGAGATCGATGTGTTAGGTTTAAATTATTTGAAAATGATTTAATAAAAATTTTCATTAAAAAGAGAAAAATGGTGGTAGAATGTATGGAAATTTTAAATTAAATATGGCATTTTTAGTTACATATTTATTGTGTAGGTTATTTTTTAGAAACACGCTTGTAAAACTTACGGAACCAAGTAGTCTAAGGATCTCGAGCCCAAAATGTTATAAAAATAAAATCCTTGGAGCGAAACTAATTAGTAGATTTGGGATGTACCTAGTAATTATTTTTTTCATTGGTAGGTGTGGAAGAAAAACCAAGGCTGATCTGACGATCAACTACAATTACTAATGCCTGCTCTAGTATTGGAAACACTAGGATAACAGCTAAGCCTAAAGTGGCTAAGCCCCACGGGCCCCACCGTGGATATTTACTTAGTTGATATAAGTATTTCACTTCCTTGAGTTTATAAAATATGAATAAGTCGTACATGTTATAATAAACACATTAGCTTTTAGTATCGGTTCTATTTTATCTACTCATCGTTCAAACTGGCAGTAATGGAAACTTAAAATATATTTTTGAACCAGGCCGAATCGATAACGTTCAATTATTATCGAGTGCAGTGCATGCTAGTTTCCATTTTAAATAAGTTATTAATGTCATTACTGTAGTCTCATTGGAAGTAATTTTGAACTTGTGCAATAGACACGATTTGGAATTTGGGGCACAAAACTAAATCTTAAACTAATACAACAACTTATTTTTAAGTATAAATTTAAGGAAGATAACTATTAAACTAACTTAAATCTTAAACGATTTACTAGCTCCAACCGCATTTATTTTTTACATATATACTTACCTCATAAAACAAAATCATGGTATGGAAATAAAATTATTACTTTTCAATTATGTTATGTACTCATAAAAGAAGGATAGTTTATAGTTCACAGAATCATAAGTACTAAATTTAAATTTCTGTGAGTTTGCAATGTCTTTTTATTGCTTATAGCAGTAAACAAACCATGGCGTAACTGATAATATGCAGATGCCGTAGCCTATAGACGGTAGCAACATCAGTGTGCGTTTTCAAAAAAAAAAATTTAAATTAAAGTTAAAAATCTATTTTGTGCTCATAAACAAAGGTTATATTACAATTTACTTTTAATTTATTTTAGGTTTAATCAATGAAATAAATACTTAACTACTTAATTTATAGTGTATGCCAATGATGATATTTTGGTAAACAATTTCTAAATGCAATTGCTGTGAATTTGAATTTGGCTGAACATAGTGCAGAAATACCCGGATATGGTCACTGGCGTCATTTTCACACTCCAAGGATGGTCAGATTTGGAAGCGTTGCAGCGTGACTCGTCCATAAATTGCATATATTTTTTTATTATTAGATCACTTGTAAAAAAAAAGTAAAGCTCAAAATATTGTTAAAAAAACTTATTGTTTATTGATTTGAATACCATGTTTTATCACCAATTTTTGCCCTTAGTTTGACTAGATGTTTAGGATTCTCAGCCTGTAATCGTGTAAGAATCATTAACAAAAAACAGGCATTTTACACAAATGACGATATGACGTTCGGGAAATACAGGCGTAATGGAGTTTACGATGTAAATCCTCACCAGGTGAAGTACTCTAAAGTACTTACCATAGAATTTGCACGTGTCTACAGGAAAAATATGTTTTTATTTGGAGTGTAGTATGACCATTGTTAGTTTAGTTTTTCTAAAAACCTAGATTGTGACGCAGGTATGCGTTTACTTAGGGCCCCGAACGACGGAGCGTGCGGTTAGGCACATTTATTCCCGCCTTAACAAAAAATATAACGGTAGGTACTAACGTGTTAGACATTTGTACTTTACAATAAATTTAATTGATACTGTGGAACGTTCACATGGTCCACTGAAGTACTGCAATATAGTTTCAGATGTCCGCCAACACAGGCGGAGACGGCGCAGGGTGGGTTTATTTAATGGATGAGGGCCTCACACTACCCTGTTCGTTGCCCTGAACGACGGGGTGTGCGGTTAGGTTATTTTTTCCCGCCTTAACAAAAAACAGGGCGATCAAAAAAATTGTTTCATGTTCAGACTCGCCTATATAACTTAACTATTATAAAGTTGTAACAAAGCTGTCTATACATTTGAGATATATGACAAAAAATTACTTAATTAGAGGCGTCTACTGAAGGAATGTAACATAGTTCCAGTGGCCCGCCAATAAGGGCGGAGAGATGGCACACGGCGGGTTTATTTAGTTAGTGGGTGAGGCCACACTTGGCCGTGTGGGGCCGGCTTTAGAATTGTCCCACCCCTCTCTACCTACGGGAGTCGTAAGAGCCGACTGAGGTAATACCGGGGGAGTGGGCAGCAGCACTCCCTTGAGTATTAACAACATCCACTGCGATCGCCAACCCGCCTGCCAAGCGTGGCGATTACGGCATTGTCCCCCATGACGGGACCGCTCGTGGCGTTCTCTTGGGGAGGCCTATTTCCAGCAGTGGACTTTGAAAGGATGATGGATGGAGGCCACACTACCCTGTTCGTTGCCCCGAACGACGGGGGTGCGGCTAGGAACATATTTTCCCGCCTTAACAAAAAAAAAGCTATATAGGCGTAACTAAACACAAAACAATTTTTTGTATGTTTATCTGTTTGTTCGTTCGCGCATCACGCAAAACGCTACTGAACGGATTTTGATGCAACTTTTTTTATTTGGTAGCTCTTGATTAGACTTAAAAACTGGTCTACATTTTATCCCGCTACCATATCGGGAACCTGAGATATAACCTCTGAGAGCTAGCTTTTGACTGCAGCGAAGCCGCGGGCAAAAGCTAGAAGCATAATACAGTAGTTTTTTCTCAAATATCTTAAATGTACAGACACAGCACACACACGCTATGTTACAGCTTTATAATAGCAATAGATAGAAGAATAAAAGCAGACACAAATATGTAAAAACAGAAAATAAAAGAATTTTTTACTGAAATTTATTCAGAACACTTTTTTTTTAAATTTATTTACATAACTTTACACAAGATTAAAATTGGCGCCGACTTAAAAAACGTATATAACAGGTATATTATTTGGGTTTTGTAATTGGATACTCAATTATTGTTTGGAAATCAATAAAACGTGGTTATGTAAAACTAAGTGAATAAAATTTACACTTTATATAAAATATTATTTTACACTATCTATTATATATTTTAATTTGTAATAGATAATTAATAATAGTTATAGATTAACAAAAAAATATTAAATGATTATAGAGTATTTTGCAGCTATTGATTGTATACATTTTAGTAAAAATATTGTGCAGGTATTTAATTTTTCTTAAACCGCATGTTCGAGATTTAAGCTGTTTAAGCCACCGAAATTCGATTAAACTGTAAGTATAAAATAATTTATACCTAAATGGCCGTGTGGGGCCGGCTTTAGAATTGTCCCACCCCTCTCTACCCACGGGAGTCGTAAGAGCCGACTGAGGGAATACCGAGGGAATGGGCAGCAGCACTCCCTCGAGTATTAACAACATCCACTGCGATCGCCAACCCGCCTGCCAAGCGTGGCGATTACGGTATTATCCCCCATGACGGGACCGCTCGTTGTGGCGTTCTCTTGGGGAGACCCATGTCCAGCAGTGGACATTGAAAGGCTGATGGATGGTATGTACTACTCTGTCAAGTAAGTACCGGGAAAAGATCAATAATACACAATTTTTTTGTTATTCATCCAAATTTATTTAATGACCTTCAAAGTATGCTCCTTCAGAAACGATAGACTTACGCCAGCGAATATTCTAATCATCAAAACATTTTTTAAACGCTGTTTCCGGAATTGAGTTCAGTTCTCGCCGCGAATTCTCCTTTATGTCTTCTACCGATTGAATACGGGTGCCACGAAGTGGTAATTTGAGTTTAGGAAAAAGAAAGAAGTCGGCTGGAGCCCTATCTGGTGAATATGATGGTTGCTTAATGGTATTTGTTGAGTGTTTGGACAAAACTTCATTCACAATGATGGCCTTGTGCGAAGGCGCATTATCGTGGTATAAAATCCAAGAATTTTCTTTCCACAAATATGGCCTTTTTCGTCGAATTTTCTCTCTTAAACATCGCATAACGCTCAAATAATATTCTTTATTTACCCTTTGACCTTCTGGCAAGAATTCCGAGTGCTCAATACCGCGACAGTCAAAGAAAACAGTAAACATGACTTTGACTTTTGATCGACTTTGGAGTGGTTTTTTCGGTTTCGGTTCAGTTGGAAGTCGCCACTCCGAAGCTTGTTGACTAGTTTGCATGTCAAACTCGTAAACCCACGTCTCGTCACCAGTAACAATGCGATTCATGAATGTTGGGTCGGAATTGACTCGTTCTAGCATGTCCTCAGCGACTCTCATGCGATTGAGTTTTTGGAGAAAATTCAGGTCTTTTGGGACTAGACGAGCGGAAACATGTTTCATACCCAAGTGATTATTTAAAATGGTACGGATCGACTCGTGAGATAGAGAAAGTTCGGCGGCTATCTCTCTCAAAGTTGAATGAGGATTTTCAGTCACTATTTCCTTCACTTTTGTAATGTTAACTTCAGTTGCAGACGTTGATGGCTTACCAGAGCGAGGCAAATCTTCCATCACATCTCGACCGCTTTTAAATGCTTTGTACCACTCATATGCACGTGTTTTTAATAAAGTCGATCCACCGTAAGCCGTCTGTAAAATTTTCAGTGACTCCGAACACGAAATTCCATTGGCGATGCAAAATTTAAGACAAACCCTTTGTACGATGTTTTTGTCCATTATGAAATTCGCATTACACAATAGATATGATATAACTAAAAACAGCACTGTATTTATTATAAATAACAGATGCAACTCAAACTCCGCGCCAAAATGGATAACAGTTGTGCCAATCTAACAACAACAAAAAAAAACAAAATTTTAATTTGGAACCATTAACAAATCATCCATTCCCAATACTTTCTTGACTGAATGTATTTAATTCAATTCATTAATGGTGATTTTATGTTAGAATTATACTAACAAATTATTTGTGAAAGTGGAAAACGTGCTCCCTTCCAATCCAGGGAACTGCTCTAGATGGCAATCACCTCCAATCTCTACATCACACTTTTGATTTAGATTTTTAATACTACCTTTGCCTATGTCTCGCAGATAATTCTAATAGACTAGAAACGAAGGAGAAATATCTGTTATTGTTATAAATGTGATGGGTACCAAATGAGAGTACTCACTTGTTATCTGGGCTCGAGCTGGTTGGTACCACCGCCTCCCGTGTGACCAGCCATGAAGTACGTCGGTGTGTTTTGGTTTGTAGTAAGAGATATCGTTTATTCTTTCATTTCATAGCTGCGAAATGAAATGGTGAGCAGCGGCTTAACTGTTAAGCCTAAGTACTCTCAGTATTGTCGAGTCCATGAGCGAAGTTACCACTTACCCTCATGTGGGCCGCGGCCTCTCAGGCCACCATAAATAAACATAAAAAAAATATAGCGTGAATTCCTTTCATCCATTTTCCATTAGAATGGGCTTCTTTAAGAATACGAGTGAAGATGTTTTTACGAAATAATTGCAATTTACCATCGTAAAATATTTGTTATATTATTAGACGGGATGTAATACAATATAACAAAACCCTTGCTTTAGCCGGTAGTAAATATGAGATTTTTTAAAACATTTAACTAAATAAGAGGTACGGTAGCATGTTCCCTCGCCGACCGCTTGAAACCAGATGCGGTACACTATAGTATTAATATTAACAAAATTAGAAGAGAGGTAATACCTAATAAGCAGTTTTGTAGACAAACATGAGAAGATTTTTATACGTATTTACATAACGAAGTAAATTATTTGTATAGTAAGCAGACAAATGAAATGCTATGGAATTTATGTCTGGTTAACAAAATAAAATTGAAGTGTAGATAGTCTATTGTATTAAAATAAAAACCCTTTACCTATTTTGGTAATACACGATTAAACTCAAGTTAGTTGTAGTATCTCAGGACCTTGGTCAGCAGCAACAGGGCGAGCGGCTAGGGGCGCGGTGAAGAGGGGAGCATGGTCGCGGATGACGCGCGCCCTACTGGCACACTGACACACTTACCCAGTGACAGTGGTACTGCTTTGGGTATGACGAGGTCGATGCGTCCAACCTACCTACGTATAAGATTATTTTATGTATCGATGGGTGAGCGGTTAAAGAAAATGCGCTGTCAAGCAGTGATCTATGGCTTTTTCTAAAATTTAGAGCCTTATTGCAATTTATTTTTATTACACATGTTATAGATGCTCCTGCATTACCAAAGATTAACTTCTACATATTAAAAGTGAATACGCAAATTAATAAAATAGGAATGGAAATAAATAATATGGCACTACATATATATTCATTGCCATGGGAAAAACCTAATGAGAAATTTATAAATAGCTATTATTGGCTCTCTTATACTTTGAAAGGAGAACCGTAAACATTGAAAATAAATTGGTTTCTCTTACCATGTCATACCTAAAAATCACATAAAAATGTGTATAACTACATTTACTAGCTTATATTACCCATTATAGCATCCACTGTTCCATCAAGCATGTCACAGTACCTGCTTGTACTAAGTGCATGTATAATATTTATAAATTCAATCGTTTAAAATGTGATGGCCTTCTAGAATTGTTTTTTTTGTACAAAACCTTGAGCATTCCACTACATTCATATTTGTTTTGAAGCATTAATTTAACTAACCGACTAAAATATATCTCAATTTCTATTAATTGACCAAACATTTCTGTGTCAAGGTTCTACGTATTGCACAGAGTTGAAAGGTAAAATCTACATAGTTATTTCAACCTTGCAGAATATATGTTTTTTTTTAGCAATTAAGCACAGTCAATGTTACATGTGCAAATAATAATACACTCAGGTTTGTAGCTGCTGCAGCGCTACAGTAGGGCTTCAATGTAAAGACTTCCTATAAACTTGGCCCATTCTGATTAACGGAGTGACTCGGTTACGAGTCGAGTCGAATCGCATTCGGTCGTTCGTCTTCGTATTTCTTTTAAACGAAAAACAATGATTCGTGATATTGTTTCTAAATCTTCATACATCGCTAGCGGACCCAGTCTCCCCGCAGACGACACGACGTCGATGAACGTGATAAATAAATAAATAAATATTCACGGACATTTAAAAACGTGATAAAAGATAAGACATGTTATGTTATTAGCGGCTACACAATTTATATTTTCATGTGATTTTTCTGTAAGTGGTGGCGGCGGTGGTGGTGGTTATATCTTCTGGTATGCGAATAAGTGTTGTCTCTAGTAGTAGAGCCTTGCTTATCCCAGCAGATAAGAGGCCAGCTCGATCTGGGCTCTCACAGAAGACCAGCGGAAAACAACGGTAAGTACTCCTGCCGTTTGGTTTCTTATGGTGAATGAAGGTGTCGGAGGCCTGAAGGAGGGGGCTCCCTATCTTTTTTCTTTTTTATTGCCAGAGGTGGACGAGTAAACGGCCCACCTGATGCACTTAAGCAACACCAGGGGCTCAGCCAAGCCGCCGCCTACCGTGAGTAAAGTGCTCTTCTTAAACCATGTTTAGATAAGGACAAGTTGTAACGCTGGAGAAACACCGCAGAAGTTCATTCCAGAGCTTACACGTACATGGTCGAATTATTATCCTTCCTGTCATCTCCTTAGTATCATACCTATCCTCTCCTTGTTATCCTTTCCGACTCACCTCCTATTCCCTTTCTTGAAGATGGCGACGCGCGAGTGATGCCACTTTTGTGGTATTAGCGTCTATAAGCTATGGTAACCGCTTACCATCAGGTGAGCCATATGCTTGTTTGCCACCCATCCAGCATTACAAAGCAGTAATATACGAGTAGCTGTGTCTGGCTATTAGGCATATCTGAAGTCATAACCGAAAGCTAGATTGTCTGCAGCGCGTAAAGACTCGTAAAAGAATTAAAAAAAATACTCATGCATACGATTGCAGGGCCGGCCTATCGAATCCAATTATGAATTTAAACCATTCAGGAAACCATAATCACAAATACGTAGATTTTAACATTTATCTCAATTTAAACGTCACAACGCCTATAATAATTTTCTTCGATTGTATAAATTATTTTAGGTTTAATTGCATAGACCTAAATAAAATTCTCTGTTGGACTGCATTTTAAATCCGCCATTTTTACAACCGACCAGCTTGTTGATATGTGTGCGTTGATTTCTTGTTATTTCCTTGTTACTTTTGTTACGTTTTTAGTAATTTGTTTGTTTTGTTATTGTTATATTGGCGTTTATCTAGTTTAAACTATGAATGAACCTGGACTGTTTAAGAAACACCGGTTCTTTTGTTAACATTTTGTCCCAAACAATAAATGAGTACAGATTTAAATAACCTTAAGAAACCTTTTAAATGTGAAGGTAAAAACTAAAAAAAAAAACATTATTGTAAGCAACAGTTTCAAACAACATTCGCGAAATCTTTGTTAAAGAAGGCTTGAGCGTCAACAGATGACAATATTGCGGATAGGAATTAAATAAAGTCCTAAGTATTTTAAACCTATGGCAGAAATCTGGAAAAAAAATGTTAATTAAAAACGCCATTGATTTAAGTTAAGATAATAATGAATTTGACTAATTGGATCGTGTTGTGCAGAAATGAGCTAACCCACATAAAAGTTATGCTGATTTGAACCACTTCTGCTTTATTTCTTCAGTGCTTTCCGTGGTCTTGGGTTGGTATACCCTATTATAAAAAAAACCACTTCACCGTTCTACCATCGTACCACCCCCCGTCGCAACGAAGTTCATCCACACACGTGCAATACCGTACGTTTTCAGCGTTCATTTCTTCCACGGAAGAAATGGAATGAACTACCTGCTGCAGTATTCCCCGAGCGCTATCGCATGTCCTTTTTCAATATAATCTGGTGAAATTTATGACGTAAATGATCAAGCCACTAAAACCATAGATTTAATATATATTAAATCAATGATTAAAATATTGCATACTTCACTACTATTTAATATTTTTTGTGACAATACGCGCGTACTTATAAGAACCTAAATACTGATGTATAATAGATTTGTTTTTATACTTAAGAGTGCCATTCTCGCCAACAAATTTTGTACAGTTTGGCGATTTTGTTAACCATATTTATTGTTATACTTTTAAGAAAAAACCTAATTTAAAAAAAATATGGTTATTAATTTAAAAAAAAGGTTTATGGAGAACACTATCTCCGAGGTAGGCAGTGGTCTGGCTGTGCCTCCGTTATCTCTGGATCCTTAAGCACCGGTTACCACTTTACATCAGGTGGGCCACTGGCTCGTCTGCCACCATAGGCAATAAAAAAATATATGACATCCACAAAACTGCAGAAAGTTATAATATCTTCTGGCTTAGAGCCAGATGCTTCTTCACAAACTAGAGTAATCTCAAGAAAGTTGTTTTCTTAGTTTATTTTAAGCTCAAGGTATATTTTTAATTCATTCCTTAATGTACCTTTTTTTTTCAAGGCTAATTCTGTGAATATCATAGAAATTAATTACGTACATTTTTTTTTTCAAAATTTGTATACGTACTTATTTATTTTTTACTAAAAGAATAATACTAAAAAGTTTTTCGGGTACCCTATGTCCTTTGTGCACTGCAGACTCCATGGTTCAGTAATTATAGCGTGAAACCGTAAGAAACAAACAAACTGACTTTCATATTTATAATATTAGTAAGGATTTTAGCCTTGTAGTGTAACCAAGCAGGGGCTTTTGTATCTAATATAATAAATTCAATACCACAACGTAATAATAACCTTATTATGTGTGCCTAAGACAATAACATCCAATATTCACGAGAGTTGGTAAACAATCTGTTAATAATTTGCGCGAAAGTATCCTATCATAATCTACGTAAGCATGTATTATTACAGTCCTAAGCAAATTCCAAGAGTATATCGACCGTTGTCCTTGATTGACTTAAGGATGGAAAAACGTTGCTGTATTATGTTTGTTGCGTTTCCCAGGAGCATATATTATCATTATCTATTTTTACATTGTATATGTTTTAGGGAAATAAGTGTAATAAAAACCCGAAAATAAAATAATATCTGAAATTAGTCTCATTTCGTAACAATTTTTTGGTAGGTATGTGCACCAAGGCTAGTTAAAAAAAACAAGTATGTACAGCAACTTTTGTTTTATATATTTTCTCTATACCTTTTGAAATAAAACTTCGTTTACGGAATCTATCGCGTTTACTTAATTTTACTACTATCTACTATATAGATTCCGTAAACGAGGTTTTATTTCAAAATGTGTAACATTCGCGTAAATATCAGAAAGTATTATTCTCTATACCTATTTCTTAATTACTCTTACCACAAAAACACAGTTTTGTTTTAAGTAAACTACAAGCTTAATAACGGTTCAATAGACATAGCTACAATAAGACGGTACAAGGTTAGTTTTCCAAAACAAATTAATAAGTTAATTTTTATAAGCAAAATATAACAGTTTCGATAAACAGAAGAAGATTCAGAGTAGTTATTTAATAACTAGTGGATTAAAACATCATAACGAACTTACATTTTAGTTATATTTGATAGTAGGATTATTTTTCAACAGATCTTCATATCATCTTCAGATTTATTGCAAGTGTATGTTATTTGAATATACATATTATATTATATTTGTGTGCTGTAGCTCAGTGTCTATGAAAAAAAATCACTTAAAAAAATAACGAGTGCGTGTAACCATTCCGCGAATGCCACCACACAACAATAATATTACAAAACGTTGAAATGTGAACCTGTCATTTATTTAATTTATGAAAATTAGATCTAATTGAGAAGATAGTGTTTTTGTTTACCCGGGAAAGTGCGGACCATATCGGGGGAAGAGCGGTGTATATCCTAAAATCAATTCTATTCATCGTATTGATAAAGTACATAAAGAATTTTATTCCGGTCTAACCCCAGTCAAATTTTACTTTTGCAACAGTCTTAAATGTTTCGTATCTTGGCCGGCAATGACAATTTTGTTTTTTCAAAAACATGATACGGCCGGTCTTGCCCCGTTCAACAATGAAACAAAAATGTGATTTAGAGTGCAAATTATTTGTGAATAAGGAAAGAGATTTTTTGTACTAGCGGGAATCAAACCCGCGTCTTTTCCAATCCGGGGAAGTGCTCCAAGCCATTGAGCTATAGTACAGATCTTTCGATCATTTGAATCTCCTTATCACAATTGTTTTAACGACCAACGCCATCTATCGGAAACGCATTTACATGCAATTATCCAGCACTTCCCCGGATTGGAAAAGACGCGGGTTCGATTCCCGCTAGTACAAAAAATCTCTTTTTCCTTATTCACAAATAATTTGCACTTTAAAAAGTGGCGGAGCATGTCAAATTCTAAGAAATATAGATCAAAAATGTTTAAAATATCGCGCCATCAAATAGTATTAATTTTAATTGCAAAATTAAACTTACTATATTGGATAATTGCATGTAAATGCAATTCCGATAGATGGCGTTGGTCGTTAAGACAAATGTGATAAGGAGATTCGGATGATCGAAAGATCTGTACTATAGCTCAATGGCTTAGAGCACTTCCCCTTTGGAAATGACTTGGAAAAGACGCGGGTTCGATTCCTGCTAGTACAAAAATCTCTTTTTCCTTATTCACAAATAATTTTCACTTTAAAAAGTGGCGGAGCATGACAAATGCTTAGAAATATAGATAAAAAATGTTTAAAAATGTGATTCTCAAACTTTATAGGAATGAAAATCATAAACTTAAAAAAAGTAAAACAAATGAAATTTTTCAAGTAAATATTTAGGCAACAAACAACGGTAGCAGACCGTTGTTTGTTGTTTAAGTAATAGTAAT
This sequence comes from Leucoma salicis, assembly GCA_948253155.1. Taxonomy (NCBI): domain Eukaryota; kingdom Metazoa; phylum Arthropoda; class Insecta; order Lepidoptera; family Erebidae; genus Leucoma; species Leucoma salicis. The sequence goes on from OX411803.1 coordinate 18,725,354, forward strand.
TCAAGTCTTGAATGTACAACCTAATTCTCATAACAACTATGCCTTAATTTTTAATATACCGGTGATATTCTTGAATTGGATTATTTATTGATTAGACTTAAATTAGTTTTTTTTTATGAACTCAGGCACAATATCACGAACTTCTCTGGATAAACCAAAGCCCAATTTCTCTAACGCCCTTAGGCATTTAGCCAGCCTTGTTTGTGCTTCTATCGGTAACTCAGGTGATCTACCCTTAGTATCACTTTTTAAGACTTTTTTGGCAAGGACTCGGTCGCTCAGTGTAGAAGGTTTATGGTGTGTATATTGAACATGTTTTACAGCAACATAATTTGTAAGCTGCTTACATTTTAATGTTTAAACTGCAATCCTAAAAATTTTTGGGAATATCTAGTAGCTCTTTAGGTTTTTCTAAGGTACGTGGCATTTTAAACCTAAAACATATAATGGGATTAAATAGAATTCTCTTTTCATTATAATTTGAGTTTATATTTACTCAAATTGCCAATGCGATGCTTACAAATAGTAGCATTTTATGTTGAAAAAAATATTATATTATCCTATAAATAAACGATAGGTAGGTACATCATTATGGGATAAGTAAGTAAGTACATTTTATTTGAGATGCTAACACAAAATTCAAATAAGTTACGTAAGTAGAGGTATTCTGTAATTTACTTAAAAGCTAAAAGTTTGAGTACCACTGTTTTATTCTGTACTTTTTGAACCGGGAAAGTGGGAATGAAATTTAGTACGCTCTTCTCCCATAGGGTAAAGAGCGGATTCTAATCTAAAACCTAAACTACACATTATTCATGATTCTAACCTAGAAAAAATAATTCAAACGAGAGAAATAACCACAAAAAACTCAACAGATTATGAATACTCCTTTTGGGCGCTGAGATACACTACCAGGGGAAAGGGCGTATTTTATAAAATCTGACGAAAATTGCACACTTCCACGTTTTGCTCTTTAGTACACGTGTTTGTGTGTAAAACAAACACTGCATATTACATTTTGAGGCACTACAAAATGGCGTTATTGCCCGTGTTGTCGGTATTCAAAAATAGTAACTAGTTTTGGAATTATTACAACTATCCGCTCTTCCCCTGATCCGCTCTTACCCCAACTTACCTTACTACTTTGCCCTTGTCATTCGTGTCGTAGGACATTAGGGCCCAGTATTTAGATAAAATAAAATTAATTAATTCAATTAGTAAATAACATTTAAGTATAATGTATTACTAAAAATTATAAATTAATGTGTAAATAAGACAAATGCTCACACTATAGTTAGGCTACTCTCTTAAATGCTACACGTTATTTTACTGAAACTCACTTCCGTTTAAAACTGTAACTTCCGTCTGAAAAAAAATGCAAGTTACTTTGAAGTCACGACTAAAGTAGTATTTACTTCAATATGATTAGCTATTTTATAATGTGATATGGAACACATAAATAAGCTATTTTAACTCGTAATATTCTGAAAAAGTTCCAGTTCGATCACCCGGCGAGAACTGCGCATTACCGAAAAGAGCTAAAGTGTGCATGTTTATTGTCAAGAACAGATCATTAAACGCGGTTTAGCCAAGTTTTTGCAAACCGTATTCCACGTGGGCATAATAATTTTAAACAAACAAATGTTATGATTTTGAACTCAAAATTTTAATTTAAAATGTAAATAACATACTTAAATTAGAAGGTAATTATTACAGATAATAAACATATATATATATATATATTTTCTTAATCTTATATATATAAAAATGAATCTCTATATTCCTTAGTCATCGCATCACGCGTAAACGGATGGAACAATATTGCTAATTCTTTTTTGTTGTGTTTATTATTTTCAGGAGAAGGTTCTTATGAAAGAAATATTAAGAAAATTGCGCATATAATTAGAAAATTTCAGAAAACTTAACGACTTTTTTAATTTAGCACGTTTGACAGTTCGCAAGTAATTATCAAACGTGTTGTTTATCAAATGTTCATAGCTAAGACAGGACAACGTCTGTCGGGTCAGCTAGTTTATTATAAATTTTTATAATTAAAGTAAGATTACAGAATTTTAACTAAATTAAGTATATACACCTAAAAGAAAAGCATAGAATATAACTTAAGATATAACTATCTATAGATAAGACACTTGAGCGAACTTTCGTGTGGACTAAAATTCGTTCAAGCGAGAATCCATAAATCCACAGCCACAACGTTCCTAAAATGCTGGCAGCATTACTTCGCGGGATGGCGAGGCTTAATCTTTGGCCAAGATATAGCCCAACATTTCGGTCAAGTGTCGACTCCACAAGACGACTTGCCAGTTTTCATAGTTATTTCCTTTAGGAGATTTCACAATCTCAATTTGGGCTATCGGTATAACGTACTCAATCATAAAAATAATGTCAGTCTTTTTTATCTAAAAAGCAATTATTTTATTCATGTTTCTTATCGTTCTATCGTCAAAATAGGTAGGGTGTCAAGGTTCTTTAAAGTAGAATTAAGCGAGTACCTGTACCATAATTCAATAGAATCAAATCATCTTAATTATTTAATTTAACTATTGTTTTCCTACTGACCTTTTTATATAAGGCTGCACTGTTTTTATCATTGTTGACAAGAAAAGATCAGTCTGGCCTCGTCATTGTAATTTACCCAGCCGGAAAGTACTCATGTTAATGAAGAAGTACTTAAATTATTATAGTCTGATACTATAATAATTTGTTAGGGCGCAAGAGTTACAGGATTATCATAACACCAACCGCAAATGCTAGTAGTATTGGACTTTTCTACAAACTAATTAGCTTTTATTGTGATATTAGTTATTCGGTATTTGAATCCGGCGAGACATCACTATTATATGGCACGCACACGCTATTGGGACATAAAATTATGTCGTTTTCTGCTTCCGTCTGTTTCTTAGCTGACTTTTTCCAAACCTAGCAAACGGCTTACTTTTTCCAAAGATAAAAAAAACTATTTTCACTGTCTTTTAAATATTTCATCAATACAATACATCTGTACTATGATAAAGATGTACATACCTATTTGAGATTTGTTCGCACATCAGGCCAATACTACTGAACGGATTTTGATGAAACTTTTTTTGATAGCACTGATTAGATTGTAAAAAAAAAATAGGCATACGTTTTATCCCGTTACTTATAGACTAAAAACCGGACCGAGTGCGGCAGAGTCGCGGGCAGAGGCGTTTTTTAGTACAAAATGTTAAGGCCGTCACACACGTTGCTATAATATGTATATTAATATAAATCATAGCCTGGCTTAATACGATATATTTTCTATACACATTTTGGAGTGACCGCCCATGCAGCTATATAATATATAATAATATTCACGGACATTTTCACACAACGTCCTCTGGTCCCAAACTGAGCTTAACGCTTGTGCTATGGGTACCAGATTACGGATATATTAGCTTGTTTTGTAAATGTACTTACAAATAATAGATAGAAAACACCCAGACGCAGTACAACTATCTGTGTTCATCACACAAATAATTGTCCTGAGCGAGATGGAACCCACGACCTCGTGCACGGAAGTCAGTTACACTACCGACTACGCCACGAGGCCCATCAATATTTCTATAAAGTCACTAACTTGTACCGTAATTTAAATTATATTATGGTAATATATAATATGGCTACGTGTGTGACGGCTTTATTGTCGTGTGGTGCGTCTTTGCTATTTTAAGAAATTGCGGATTTATTTATTTTTGAGATGGCAAATAATTCTTGCGGAAATAAACTACCTACATCTTTTTTAAGAGGATACAATTAATCACGGAAGCTAAACGGGAACTCCGGTTCGCTGCTCTGTTGGAATATCAGAATGATATTGTAGTATATATTTATATCAATTGTGGATAGATCTCAAATCTATTATATGTATATTATATATTTCTTGAGTCCGTGTTAGTAATTAAACTTCTCCTAAACGCCTGGACCGATCTTTACTTATGTTTTTGCGCATGTTTGTGTAAGTACCGGGATGGTATAGATTCACATTTAGACCAGGTAGGTGGCGCCACGATAGATTTCAGGATTTTATCTTTAATTTAATCTAATGTAAAAATATATAAGTACCTAGCTAGCCACAAAATTTTCCATACTTTTTTAATAAAAATAATCTTTAGTGGCTAAAATAAATGTCTTCATCCAAATGAAACGCCAATGTACAGACAGGACAACGTCTGTCGGGCCCGCTAGTTGATTTATAAATCATAAAACCGACTTTGAAAATAAATAATAATATAAAAATAACGTTGTTAGTTTTACTACTCATACATTGCAACTTGCAAAAATATTAATATATTAAAACTAACTTCTATGGATAAAATATTTTAATTAAATCTTTTTAAATAACTCTCCACCAGCCTCTATACAAAGTTTCATGAGTCTGAACCAATTTTCGAAACATTTTTTCCAATAAGTAATTATTTTCATTTACTAACTTCTATTTCATTTTTTAGTTATATGATTTTACGAAGGTATAAACACAAAAAACAAAACACCCAAAACCACTCTCACCGAATTAAACTAACGAAAAATGATGAAGCAGCTAATGGTAAGCCTACGAAGCTTTTCAAAACCAAGACAACGTAAGTTGGATCCACTAGAAGTAGTTTAGATTATTACGAGAAACCCTATTTCGTGAACTAATAATCTAATGCTTTCTATAGACGAATTGCTTCACGCAAAGGTTAGTCAAGAAGGACTTGAGCCTAAGTGGATAGGTGTAATAGATTAGACCTATATATAATATTGTACAAGAGTAGCAACTGGGGACACGAATATAGGCCAAGTTTACAAGAAACTGGGTCAGGGGGATTTAAACAACAGGGAATTAACGATCGTTCCTGTACGAGTATTTCTGTAGCTCATATTTCGAAACAGCATCAAATACAGCTATTATTTTACACTTTTTTATGGGAACGCAATGTGATCTTCGGATTAATTTTTTTGCAACAATAATACCTATGTATATATTGCTGGTAAACTAAATTACCGTGTGGGGCCGGCTTTAGAATTTTCCCACCCCTCTCCACCCATGGGAGTCGAAAGAGCCGACTGAGGGAATGCCGAAGGAGTGGGCAGCAGCACTCCTTCGACTATTAAACAACATCCACTGCGATCGCCAACCCGCCTGCCAAGCGTGGCGATTACGGCACTATCCCTCATTCTTGGGGAGGCCTATGTCCAGCAGTGGACGTTAAAAGGCTGATGGATGGATGGATGGATGGAAACTAAATTATAATATTACTTACTTTCTGATGTTTATGCACTAAGAAATAAAACTACTTTTATAGAATCTATTCTTTTAACGAGATTTTTTTTCGTTTTTTGGATACCCCGATGTTACGGATACTTAACATCATTCAAAGCAGTTGAAGAACTAAAAAGTAACCTTGAATAGTAATTGTCCATTATATTTTACAAAACCTACACCCCTTAATATCTATACCTAGTATTATAAAGCTATAGAACATACCTATATCTATACGTGTATGAAAATCACTATTAGGCTATTTAAGCGTCTCTGGAGACGAAATATTTTTCTGGCATTTATGTACGTTTGTTTGTTCACGCATCACGCAACAACCACTGGTTGGGTTTTTAGGGTTCCGTAGCCAACTGGCAAAAAACGGTAACCCTTATGGATTCGTCATGTCTGTCTGCCTGTCCGTCCGTATGTTACAGCCACTTTGAAACTTGGTAAGTAGATGTATTCTGTGAACCGAAGTAAGATTTCCACACAAAAATAGAAAAAAAAAAACAATAAATTTTGGAGTTTCCCCATACTTAGAACTGAAACTCAAAAATGTTTTTTTTATCAAACCCATACGTGTGGATATTGAGGTTTCTAATATATTTTTTTTCTAAACTGAATAGTTTGCGCGAGAGACACTTCCAAAGTGGTAAAATGTCCACCCCTCTCTGTAACTTCTAAAATAACAGAATGATAAAAATAAAAAAAAATATATATGATGTATATTACAATGTAAACTTCCACCGAAAATTGGTTTGAACGAGATCTAGTAAGTAGTTTTTTTTAATACGTCATAAATCGTAAACAGCAATTTACCTTTCATACACATTATTAAAACATCTATCAAAGTTACAACGAACTACAAGAACTTGTATTATGTTACTTGCTGCTACGGGACCCTTCATGGGGAGTCCGACTCGCACTTGTTGTGATATTTTTTGTTTGATAGCTCTTGATTAGAAATAAAATCTGGTATACGCTTTATTCCGCCCCTATAATGCGTGGAGCCGCGGGCAAGCACTAGTAATTATATTTGAAAATTGTTAACAATCCTTTTAATTTTAACGCTCATTATGGAAATATTAGTAACCGATAATACTTATTAACTAGGTAGCAATGTGATGCTAGAGCTGCGCTGCTTCTTCCATACTTTAAACGCGGAGATTTGAGTGCGTATTGCCTATTCAAAGATATTTTTGTGCTAGTCCCGAAGGCTGATTTTCAACTTATTTAAAAGAAATAATATTTCTATTCAGCGTGGCAATACTGTGATTATGGTAATTGCTAATTGTTGAGTAAATGTTTTCATAAATTTTTTGTTAGTTTTCTCAAAGTACCTATACCTACATATTTTTTATTTAATGAGAATATTATTTGTAAGACAGTCAACATTAGTTCAACAAGTACCTAATGCCTATATGTGTCGGTAAAGCACAGCAACTATTATGCAGCGCAGTACCCTTGACGTAACCGCGAATGCGTCGCATGCACTCGTATTGCATACACATAATATTATTTTCATCACTTAAATAGTACATGCATGTAGGCTGTTAGTGTTTATATAATTTAAATATACATGTATTGTCGCAAGCAGGTCAAGTTCACACAAACCAGGTCAGAGGATAATAGAATTGTAGTAGTTACTGAAATGTAGGTCGCTCAATTCAATGTATGTAGATAGTATAATATGTATAACGTCATATTTCACGTTGATGTCATATCGGTTACATACAAAGTCGTTTCTAAGGTAGGTAAGATACTATATCCATATGTGGTTTATAAAGGGGGCAGAATGGCAAAACTTGGAGCGACGTTTATGGATGATTCTTCGTTTGCTATACTTGAATATGTATAATAAAGAAAACCAAATTACATAAATTAATGTCTGTTTGATGTTTTATATCTATCCCTTATAATATACTAGTGAATTACTTGGAAACTAAAAACCTTTTATCTGATTAGCAATTCGGGTTTCGTAAAAAAAAATCGACTGAAGTTGCTGTACATGAATTAACTAATACAGTAGTTAACTGTTTAGAAAAAAAGAAGAAAGTAATAGCAATATTCTTGGATATTGCGAAAGCGTTCGATACAGTCTCTGTCCCTCTGCTGTTAAACAAACTGTCTCGGATTGGCGTTCGTGGTACGCAGCGTAAATTTTTTGAAAGCTATTTAACAGAACGTACGCAATATGTAAGTGTCGAAGGTGTAAGAAGTACTGATCTTCCCATTCAATTAGGTTTGCCACAGGGGAGTGTTTTGGGGGCTACGTTATTTCTAGTTTTTATTAATGACCTCTGTTAACTTAAAATAAGTAACGGAAAGATTATCACTTTTGCTGATGATACTTCCCTTATATTCCATGCTGATTCTTGGGAAAGTGTGTATGGATACGCCCAGCAAGGAATGAATATGGTCTCCAAATGGCTTAATACTAATCTCCTTACCCTAAATGTAGAAAAATGCAACTTCATATCGTTCTCCCCAAAGATAAAAATATAACCGAATCAACTGGGCACATATTTGTTCATTCTTCTAGAGAATACAGTCAATGCTCCTGTCAGGAGATTCAGACAGTAACGAAAACAGAATACCTAGGAGTGATAATAGACCGAAAACTTAACTTCCATGCACATATTGAATTGTTAACCTCCAGAGTACGTAAATTAATTTTTATTTTCTAAAATCTTCGGCATGTCGCTGATCAAAATATATTAAAGATGACTACTTTGCGTTATGTCAATCGATATTAAGTTATTGTATATCATCTTGGGGGGGAGCTACAAAAAGTAAATTAATAAGTTTGGAGCGCGCTCAAAGAGCGGTTATAAAAGTTTGTCTCTTTCTACCATTTTTTCATCCCACAGCTTTAGTATATCAAAAAATTAATGTTCTAACCGTGCGACAACTCTTATTTCTTCATGTTATCTCTAAAACGCATTCTACTCTTACGTAGAATCCCACTACTATTTCAACAAAGCGTCGTAAAAATACAGTATGTCCCACCAGTTCTTATAAATTAAGCCTTTCTCGTAGGTTTTGTTGTTTTCTTGGCCCATACTTATACAGTAAAATTAATTCCTTTTTGCCTATTTACAGCTTTACAAAGCACAAATTAAAGAAAGAGTTAAAATCCTGGTTAAAGAAATTGTCATATGATGCAACTGAAAAAATGGTTACACCATTAGAATAACAACAATAAAAACGCACAATCACACACACACACACATACACACACACACACACACACACACACACACACACACACACACACACACGCAAGCACATACCCACACACACAATTTTTATTACTATTCTTACTCATGTCCGAAGGGAGGGAGCCTGGTAATCTGTAACACAGGTCTACCTTTCGCAGATACCAGCCTCTCACAGGGGAGTCTTAATATGTTATTTTATTGTAACCTATGTAAGAACCTTTGTGAAGGAAATAATAAACTTTATTATTATTATTATTATTATCCCTAACCGATTACGAAATTCAATTTAGTTTGTTGTCTTATGATGCGAGTTTTTATAAATATCAATTATTAGGTATGTTGTTTTCAAAAATATTAATTGTTGCCCTTTTTTGGTGTAGGCAATGCAAATAACGTGAATTGTGCCAAATAAGCGGTCTACTGGAAAAAAATTATAAGCTCATGAACTTAACATTTTTTTTTTGCGACGACACTTAGAATATGTTATGTATAACTCTCGACGTATTGGTAAAGGTGCGTTGATAGCCTTTTTCTTTGTTTAGGCGGGGAAAATGTAGCTAACCACACACCCCGTCGATCGGAGCAATGAAAATATTAAGGTTATCTAATTACATCTCTCTGGCAGAAAAATAATAATAATAAATATCCACGGACATAAATACTCCCATATTATATTCAGGGCTGTGGTAAACCCCCCCTCTCGTCTATTTTTGTTGTATACTTCTACTTGTATTTATTATAAAGCTGTAACAGAGCTGTGTCTGTACATTTAAAATATTTGAGAAAAAATGCCTGTATTTAGGCTATATAGGTGTCAGAAAACAAAGCAATTTTTTTAAGATTTTTTTGTCTGTTTATCTGTTTATTCGGTTGCGCATCACGCAAAAACTACTAAACGGATTTTGTTGCAACTTTTTAATTATATAGCTCTTGATTAGACTTAAAAACTCGTATACATTTTTATTTTATCCCGACTATATCGGGAACCCGAGATATACCCACCTAAAAGCTAGCTTTTCGCTGCGGCGGAGCTATAATATAAATTGACAACATTTCTATAAAATTTAACTCAAAAATATACTATTTCTTTATTTTCTCATTCTAAATTCGACTCCATATTTTTTGTATTTTTGACTGGTTAATTTTAAAAGCAGAAATATAAAACTAAAAATTACCTGATGACGTCACAATTAGGTTGAATGAGATACATCATAGGTACCTTAGCCGAGCCTAGCGAAAAAATTCTACGTCTATGCTTTTGCCTTTTTAATTAGGTAACATTATGACGTATTTATATGTCAAAATTACTTCAATACGTACAAACAACAAAGAAACAATTGTCAAACTGACAGTGTCATTTTATTTGATAGAACAAAGCTAAGACAACAATGATGTCCTACCTGCTAGTGTTGACACATATGACTTTTTAAAATGGAACAATCTTTAAAGTAAAAATATTGATTGAAAATTATTCAATTTCGGAAAAATATAAAATAGGGACCCACCCTTCATATATTTTATCTATGATATGTATGTATTTACAAAAAAAAAGTAGTAAATGTATTATATCCGTAATCTGGTACTCATGGCACAAGCGTTAAGCTTAGTTTGGGACCAGAGGACGTTGTGTGAAAATGTCCGTGAATATTTATATTTATTTATTTATATTGTATCTAGTTTTACTTGAAGTAATAATATAAATATGAAAAAAAAATAAACAATGTCAATTATATGTTATGCGTAATGCTTACTTAAAATTAATGTAAGAGATAGAAACAAATGTTTAGAAAAGATTCACTCCGCAGTAGCTCGATACGAATGAGCGAATAAGTAGGCGAAGGTCAAGCGCCATTGTAGTCGACGAGCCGACGACGTGAATATGGTGACGATATACCTTGAGACTGGAGATAAGCTGTACGTTTAGTTACTAGATGAAGCTGTTTACGTACATATTCATTGTGTGCACTTTTCTTTATATATAATTCTTCTTTACTTATGGTAGTCACCTAGTCCCTGAACTCCTAAAAGGCTGGATCGGTTTTTCAATTTTTGTATTCATCATTTTACCTTCCGAAACGGGGAGATAAATTGGACAGCTTTGGAGGAAGCTTATACGTAAAGGGGTTCTTGTATTATTTAAGAATTGAGACTAAAATCAAATAATAAGCGATATAAAAATTAAAATTAAATATTTTATAGGTATCTAGAATTAAGTTAGAAATTATTTAAGAAAACAATTGACATTAGTAATAAACCGGCTACCACTCGCGACTGCCAGCGTGGAATTGGAAAATTGTGGTGCGGAACCCTATTTTGCCAAAATAAAAGTAGCCTAAGTTACTCCCTACAACATCAGCTATCTGGCAGTGAAAGTACCATACTAATCGGTGCAGCGGCATTTGGTCCGTGTGGTGACGGACTTAAATACAAGTGTCACCACCCCATTCTTTCCCATGGGTGTCGTATGAGGCGATTAAGGTAAGTAAGCAATTATCATCCATTGCATGACTGGTGGTAGGGCTGGGTACCAAGTGAGAGTACTCAGTTGGTAGCGGGCCCGAGCGGGTTGGTACGACTATCTCCCGTGTGATCGACCATGAAGCACATCGTTGCGTTTTGGCTGTAGTAGGAAATAGCCGTTTATTCTTTCATTTCATATCAGTGAAATGAAATGGTGAGCACCGGCTTGACAATACTTTCAGTATAGTTGAGTCCATGAGCGACGGTTACCATTTACCATCAGATGGGCCGTGGCTCGTCTGCCACTATTTGCAATAAAAAAAAAAAGAAAAGCCGTTTTGGAACAAACACCAGACTTTTTTTTTTAACAAAATTAATAATTGCTCGTTTGTTGTTAACTTATATACGCTCATATACATTATAAAAGTAGCTTTTATTTAGACATTACAAACACACACTTCAATTTTACTTATTAACGTGTGACCGGCCATGAAAGCACATCTTTGCGTTTTGGCTGTAGCAGGAGATAGCCGTTTATATTTCATTTCATATCTGTGAAATGAATTGGTGAGCAGCGGCTTGACAATAATCTCAGTATAGTCGAGTCCATGGGCGACGGTTACCATTTACCATCAGATGGACCGTGGCTCGTCTGCCACTACATGCAATAAAAAAAAAATGTATATACCTAGATAGAATACTATATAATATTGACTGCCTCTATGGTGCAGCGGTAGTGTAAGCGACTGCTGATCATGAGGTCTCGGGTTCGATCTCCGGGTCGGGAAGAGTTTAGAAACTAGCTTCGCGGTTTTTTGATTTATTTGTGTTATAAATCTTGTTTATTATATGATTATAACTATTAAATACAATGGTTGTTTGTTCCGTGAGTGCCTGTGATGTAAATCATGCAAACAATCCTGATAATTGCATGTTTCACACGTATGTTCTCAGGATGTTATCACAACTTAAATGCTTTTATTTTAGGTCATAACTACTGATATTTTCTCTTTCAGTTACGGATGAATTTCAATCCCATTGTTACTGTTTATATTTTATATAGAAATATGTCGCTTACTTACATATTTGCAAGATTTTAGTAGAAAAGTCTTTAGTTACATATACACTAGGGCTTGACTTTATCGACAATTATATTGTCGATATATAAATGTTTGGAACATTTGCTCCTAACACATTAATGTAAAAAATGCAATAAAAGTTCTACAGCAGATATTGTCAGTCCAGTCGATTTAGTTATATAGATAATTTAAAAATTATAAGTAGGTTTATGTTTTTACTTGTAAAGATATATTTTCTTACAATATCGCTTTCAATTTGAATTCATTTCTTCGCAACAGAAGTGAAAAGCTGAGTGTATAACTCCGTTATAAAATGCATAATATCGTTGATTGACGTTGCTGGTGAAATAAATAAAAACGAATTAATTATGTTAGTTTTAATTTATTATGTATCATGTATTTTATTAGTTGAAGAAGATTATTTGAATAAGCGAGTTCGTTAAAGAAACTGATTTGTTTTATCATTTTATCGATAGTCAGCCTATGTCTTAAAACTTACATCACTATCCAACGCACACATTGGCAAATCAAAATTAGTAACGCGTTATGGAGCTGTCAGGTGATCTATACGTTACTATATCTATGGTAAAACATATAAATACGTTAAAATAAATAATTGTAGATAAATAGTTAATTTTATATAAATAAAACATAGAGGTCGTCCATTGAGCGCACAACACGTAGGTAACTACTGAATAGGTTACAATTAAGGTTTTAAAATTTTATTTTTAAACATCGTTTAACTATCCCTTATCTAAAAAAACATTGCGATATCTTTATCTATATATAACTGACTGACTGCCATATCAACGCACAGCCCAAACTATTACTGCCTTTCAACGCAGACGAAGTCAGCAGGTATTATTAAAATATATATTACGGTTTAAGTATCAACATACTTATCCAATCAAGGTTGTTTTTGTACTCTTAAAGTTACTACAAATAAATAAAAGCTATTTTATTTATTAGCTGATCCGACAGACGTCGTTCTGTCAAAAGTTATTGGTTTGTAGCAGTCCAATAGCTTTTGTATAATCAAGCGTGTAACAGGCTCGATTACATACTTCCAGCAATCTAGTCGATACAAAATAATAAAAAAATCAACCAAAGATAAATCAAGAAATTGCGTTTTTTTTTTTGATAGAAATTATTATCTTTATCTGGGACTTCGTCTGCGTAGTACTTTGAATGATAAACACAGGTTTTCACGGACATGTTTTTAGAACTTCAGGAAATAATAAGCCATAATTTATTTTGATGTAACTATAACTATAGACGCAGCTCACGCCGTAAAAGCTAAGCTTGAATTTTTGCTCTTTGATGATGTTTTCAAATAGGAACAATGGTATCGGATATTACCCTCCATATTTAAACGAACTTACAAAATTCGCACTATTATATTATTTTATAGTATATATTTATTATAGTAGGATAGTAAAAAAACAAAGAGGGTGATTAAAAAAAAATAACCTTAATTTCTTTGAAAACTTTATTACTTACACAAAAATAACAATGTGGATGAAAGAATTAAGCTGACAGGTGGCAGATATCAATAATTTAATACTGAATTTATTACCAAAAATTAAAAAGATGCATTAAGAGAAATTCAAAGAAATACCGGGGTCGTTAGGAAAGTCATACACATACAAAGAATGCAGTGTATATTAAAAAATTGAAATGACACGCTGCACATTCCGGCTGGCTAGATAATATGTTGGTTAGTCCCGTTCCCCTACGGATCCCCGTGTTATGGATAGGATCGCGTAGTTATTTCGAGCTCCCACGGCACGCAGTGCGACTTTAGGCTCTTCATGAGGCCCACATTTAGGCAACTACGTTACATAATATGTCATTACTGATAACACAGTCATAATGGTCGATTATTATCTAATAATAAACAATACTATTATACACCAATATTTTTTTTGTCAGTATTATATCTGGTCAAGTAACTAGGAAAAGCGACTCATTGCTTGTATGTACAATAAACTAGATTTTGCCCACGATTTGGCCCGCGTCAACTGTGTGTCACTTTAAGGCACATTAATGATCCCTATGCAAACATTTTTATTCCACAGGAACTATCTATTTTATCGAGATAAAAGAACCTCCTTTTCTGGCTTCTGAACTATATTATTATATACATATTATTATGATCGGTTGTAATGACGAAAAAATGTTTATAAAATATATTAGTAAGGTTAGACGTAACATAAATTAAATATTACATAAGAACAATAAAATAAGTCTCATAAGACAAAATGCCCCTGTGGTGAAGGCGGTAGCGTGAGCGACCGCTGATCATGAGGTGTCGGGTTCGATCCACGGGTCGGGCAGAGCTATTGAGCTTTTTCGTAAAAATAAATATTCGCAGCAGCAGTCCGGAGTTTGGAAATGTGCCGGTACACGGCAATAGGCTCGCCCCCAATTACGTGGGACTTAAACATAGCTACCGAAACGTGGGTATGTAATACACCTCGGCCTACCCCTTCGGGAAATACAGGCGTGATGCGATGGTGATGGTGACTACTTATATACACACTTCTCATAAGAAAAATCGAAACACTTACCTTTTTATGGTTTCTGTCCTAATTTAACACAAAAGAGTTTTCATCCATGAAAAAAATCACATGATTATATAGTTTGGCCATTACAGTGATAAGCGAAAATTCTAAATTAAAAATTAGAATTTCATTTGTTTATCCTATAAATGAAATGATTCAATGTTTTGAGACAACTGTGTGTTTAGAGTTGGAGTACATTTCACCTTTGAAAACTAAAAATTAGCACTTATCTTAAAACTTTTTGTTCTGTGTTCTGTATACTCTTTGTGTACGACTTTGGGACGTCCGAAAAAGTTATTTTTCTAAAACATATGGATACTTCGCCCGCAGAAGCCGCCCAAGTGGTGGCATTGCTGGATTCTGGACTTAGTCAGCGTGTTGTGACTGAAAGATTGCATCTAAGCCTGTCGTCTGTTCATAGAGTCCACAAACGCTATCGGGAGATATGGTTTGTTCACGCGCCGTTCAGGATTTGGCAGGAATCGGGTCACTTCTGAGAGAGAGACGATCGATTTATTGTAACAACTTCTTCACGAAATCGACGCCTTAATACTTTTCAACTGCAGCAGCAGCTTCATGTTGTACGTAGGGTGGCTGTAACTGACTCTACAATTAGAAGAAGGTTGAAGGAACGTGGACTGGTACAGCACAAGCCAGCAAATGGGCCGAAATTAACTGCACACCATCGAAGAGCACGCCTTAACTTTGCACGTGAGCACCTAAATTGGTCATACCTCCAGTGGAACAAAGTCCTCTTTTCTGATGAGTATAAAATTATGCTGTATGGTAACGACGGAAGGAACAAGGTCTACAGAAGAGATGGAGAACGTTTTGCATAATGCTGCATTGAAGAAAAGGTCAGCTATGGTGGCGGTTCGTGGACGGTTTGGGGAGGAATCAGCGCCGACGGTAAGACAGAGCTTGTCTTTGTGTCTGGGCCACGTCTGCCTGCACTAAACAGTCACAACAGTCAAAAATTACTTGTTAAACAAAATACGAAATCTATGAAAACTTAATTTCAATTTAGAACATTAACATTAGGATTTGAAAACCTCATATTATTCACTATTAAACGACATTTGACATAAATTCCTAAATATACACATTTTTCTGATAATCCTTACAAAACATAAACTTGCAAGGTGTTTCGATTTTTCTGATGAGAAGTTTATTTACATCATATGATTATTGAACTTTGCATTCTGTAAAAATGTAATTTTATTTTGTCTTGCTTATAGTTATCGATGAAACGTTATATTTTCTTGCTTGTTATTTTTAGAACCACTATTTTATCACACCACTCAATGGAACAAGTTGGTATATTTTTTTACACAAACTACTTTTCTAAGATTCCATCCATCCATCCATCAGCCTTTCAACGTCCACTGCTGGACATAGGTATCCCCAAGAGAATTCCACAACAAGCGGTGCCGTCATGGGGGATAATGCCGTAATCGCCACGCTTGGCAGGCGGGTTGGCGATCGCAGTGGATGTTGTTAATACTCGAGGGAGAGCTGCTGTCCACTCCCCCGGTATTCCCTCAGTCGGCTCTTACGACTCCCGTAGGTAGAGGGGTGGGACAATTCTAAAGCCGGCCCCACACGGCGGAACTAAGATTACACAATTTAAATGAATCGGGAAGCACGTTCGAGCATGCCATTTCAGACATAATATGTGCGTTGAGACTTTGCCCTAACATTAGGTGTCTAGTGATTGGTTGGTCCGTCTATATTTTCTACACTATAAAATTATGTGTTCATTGATGTGTTACAAATATAAAGTTATCGCAAAAATTTATGAAATCTATTACGAGTCAATCTGATCCCTCTATCTGACTAAATTACTTTCCTTTAAAGGTAATTACTTTCCTTTAAAGGTATTGATGACTCGTTAATCATTTCGAATCATCTAACATTCACCCTTCTCTAGTTACTCAAACGGGATGTTCTCCTGTGCATTTATTATATTTTCATAATCGTAGCTTTCTTTCTCTACATCTCCGGTTCTAACTGAGATACGCTCTAGTTTTCGTCTAAGAACACACGCTGGAACGAGCTCTATCATTTGGGCTTGTTAAATTGGTTTAGTTGGACGGAAGCTATGTGTATACTTGACTTTTAATATGCTTTTCAAATTAGATGAATTCAGCTTTATAAGTACGGTTAGTAAAATAGTAACATAATAATGCAAATTCTGGTGCATGTCACATAACTATGCTTCGCATTTGCGGATTGCTAGTTTAATTTATTTCTTACTCGCCTTTAGAATGTGAAACACAAAATCATATCGAGATCCTTATCGTACATGTGAATGGTAGAGACAGCGACGCGTGATGTCGCAAGAATCCCTCAGCCAAACATAATGAAACGATGCGAGTCGGTACGATTTTAAGTGTTACATACTAACTCCCCTGGCGAGAAATGACACAAACCTACAATTTTAAAACTAAAAGAAACTAAGCCCTCAATTCCCAATTCTAAATTCTCATATATATGATGTCGAATTTTCCTTTTGAGGAAGAAGAAAAGATAAATTTGCCAGCAGAGCTGGATCCCTCTATCTTAAGTACCTTATTTCTATTTACAGACGTCTTGAGGGAACTTATCTACTTAGCTTAATGCTTGTCAAGCTTCAATCATCAATGCAATGTCAAGTTAAAATTTAAGGACTACTAAAGCTTCCATCCATCCATCCATCAGCCTTTCAACGTCCACTGCTAGACATAGGCCTCGCCAAGAGAACGCCACAACGAGCGGTCCCGTCATGGGGGATAATGCCGTAATCGCCACGCTTGGCAGGCGGGTTGGCGATCGCAGTGGATGTTGTTAATACTCTAGGGAGTGCTGCTGCCCACTCCTCCGGTATTCCCTCAGTCGGCTGTTATGACTCCCGTGGGTAGAGAGGGGTGGGACAATTCTAAAGCCGGCCCCACACGGCGGAACTAACTACTAAAGCTTATCTATACTATTATAAAGCTGTAACAGAGCTGTGTTTGTACATTAAATATATTTGAGAAAAAATGTCTGTATTAGGCTATATAGGCGTGTCTGACAACAAAACAATTTTTTTTTAGATTTTTTGTCTGGTTATCTGTTTGTTCGTTCGCGCATCACGAAAAAACTACTGAACGGATTTTGATGCAACCTTTTTTATTTGGTAGCTCTTGATTAAACTTAAAAACTGGTATACATTTTATCCCGCTACTATATCGGGAACCTGATATATCAATATGATAGATATACATAGAAATAGTTGCTTCAAAATCCGTTCAGTAGTTTTTGCGTGATGCGCGAACAAACAAACAGACAAAAAACCTAAAAAAATTGTTTTGTGTTTAGACACGTCTATATAGCCTAATACAGTCATTTTTTCTCAAATATCTTAAATGTACAAACACAGCTCTGTTACAACTTTATAATAGTATAGATTACCTATTCTTTTTCGAGAATCCAGGCTTCCAACGTTAGGCGAGCGTGTTACTATATAATATTTGAATCTTTATAATTGAAAAGATAAAGATCCCAGAGGTGCAAAAGCCCAGACTTATTTTCTGAGAAACAATGTACGTGTTATACAGTAGGTACTTTGAAAGTACAGATTACACACATCTGCTAGCTTGGGACGACCGCCATTTAATAAACTAAGTAACTAACTTATCATCAAGCCATTTCCCTTGCGGGGTATGGAGAGAGAACAGAGCGCTAAGAGGCTCTATTCTTGCATACATCTCTCGCTTCCTCAACATTCATAATTCTCTTCATACACGCTCGCCGGTTTCATAATTTTACGTAAATAAATTTCAATTTCTTTTTAAGATTTTATGTTGATTTTGATGTATGTTACGTAGAATAAATAATTAATCAATATTGCTCAACATTTTCCGGCGGTGGTAAATTCCACTAAACGCTTTAAAGCTCACAGTAAACTCAATAACTCCATATCAGCTACGGTACGTTTAGTCATACACATTCTATAAAAACGCTATACATTTATAGTCCTACTATCGGGCATGGGTATTCTCTCAAAGCGATAGGAATTCCGGTAATATTCCACCACGCTTGTCCAGTGCGCGTTGGTAGCCTTCAAAGTCCGTCGAGGAAATCTCAAGTTCCCTCACGATGATTTTCCTTGATTACTGAATACAAAATATGTAATATTTGGTAATATAATAATACAAGAATACCATGTCACCACCCCATTCTTTCCCACGGGTGTCGTATGAGGCAACAAAGGGAAGTAAGCAATTATCTTCCATTGCATGACTGGTGGTAGGGCTGGGTACCAAGAGGGAGTACTCACTTGATATCGGGCGCGAGCGGGTTGGTACCACCATCTCTTGTGTGACCGGCCATGAAGCAGATCGTTGCGTTTTGGCTGTAGCAGGAGATAGCCGTTTATTCTTTCATTTTATATCAGTGAAATGAAATGGTGAGCAGCAGCTTGCCAATACTCTCGGTATAGTTGAATCCATGAAAGACGGTTACCATTTACCATCAGATGGGCCGTGGCTCGTCTGCCAATACATGCAATAAAAAAAGATATTTAAAATATGTTAGCCTGGTAGGAATTACTTTTTGTAGTAAGGCCGCTCATTTGTAACTCTCTTGTGTTCTAATGCTGTTCAATAAATTCCCTAATTTTATATTTTTGTATTGGATATGCGTTGATGGAGATGCATTATAAGGATATAATATTTATACATGATCGTAGTAATGAATGACATTGTTAGGGACATAAAATATATATATTTTAATCCGGAAATATTGAAATTAGTAGGTTTAAACGCTTGTTGAACTAAATAAACCCCATTATTCCCATCACAAATATCTTCGCTCTATAGACCTGGAAAATTAAATCAAAGAGAATAAATGAAATGGCCAATAAATGTATCATAAGTCCTTGCTCATCTTCTATTTTTATGGTGGATTGAAGAAACATTACGGCTGTTAAATTTCCAAATACAAAAAAATGTCTCATCGAAAACAACCTTATCCCATATAATGAATTTAAAAAAATAGCTGATGTCTAAATGTCGATCAAGTTTAATCAGTTGAGTGATTTAACTATAGTATATTAGCAATTTGACGGGCCTCGTGGCGTAGTCGGTAGTGTAACCGACTTTCGTGCACAAGGTCTTGGGTTCGATTCCCACTCAGGACAATTATTTGTGTGATGAACACAGATATTTGTACTGCGTCTGGGTGTTTTCTATCTATTATATGTATGTATTTAAAAAAAAAAGTAGTACATGTATTATATCCGTAATCTGGTACCCATAGCACAAGCGTTAAGCTTAGTTTGGGACCAGAGGACGTTGTGTGAAAAATGTCCGTGAATATTTATTATTATAATAATTGTCACAAAATTTGAAAAATATATTTAATTACTTTAATTTATTACTTACAGTCATAGCCTAGTGTAGGTAGTATTTAACTTCAATAAGATATTAGAACATTTAGAAACTAATGGCTTCTTAACAAAAGGTTCATCCATCCATCAGCCTTTAAACGTCCACTGCTGGACATAGGCGGAGGCCGGAGCCAAGAGAACGCCACAACGAGCGGTCCCGTCATGGGGGATAATGCCGTAATAAACAAAAAGTTCACAGAACCCCTTTTTAGGTATAATAATAATACTAAATACTCAAATCGTGTGATGTTCTCTTAATACCTATCCATTATATCACCAAGAGGAAAATCAAGTCGATGACGTCTAGAGTAGGGTAAAGGCCACATCAGATTGTTGCAGAAAATTTAAATTTAGCCTTGATAAAAATAATTACTCCAGGACATTTAAATAATACGGGCAAAAATATAATCTATACTACTTATACATATCTGTCTGTCTGTCATTTCTTTTCTTATTTTCTAATTTTGTCATAGGTAGCAATTTTAAAACTTAGGTGACACCAATTATGTTGTCTCTGTGTCTGCCTGTCTCCTTTTATAACTGAAGAATGGCTTGACCGAATTTAATCGAAAATCAGTTTGTAAAAACAAAATGTCGCCGGACAGATGATATCGGCTACATATAAATCTTATGGTTCAAGATCCCAGGTCACCAGACCTTATTTATTCAGCTGAGTAACATTTTTTTTTTGTGTTTAGTAGTGATATATATTGTGAATGTACGGATATCAGCTAGCCAGGGGGGTTAGGCAGAATCTCATATCTCACATGTCGATCGTATTGTCATCACTGTGATTGGTTGAGAGCTCACCGTGATTGGCCAACGGATTATTGTGACATCACGTGTCGGTTTCTCAACCAATCACAGTGATCACGATACGATCGACATATGAGATATGAGATTCTGCCTAACCCCCCTGGATCGACAGCCAGTTTCCAGGTATCAGTACCTCAACCATGAGTTTATGTTATAAAGATACGATAGGTAACTAGTCGCTAGCGTGCATACGTGTATAGGATAGATTTCGATAGCACTCATACCATGAGTTAAATTGCCGCTTACGTCACTTGCTAAAGTAAGCTCGAGTGTAGATTTACGTAGCATATCGTTAAACTTACAACAGTGTAAACTTACAACTAGCTTCAGGCTTGTTATTGTTCTCCTTTTCTATCTTGGTATAAACAAAAGAGAAAAATGCTAAAGTTCAATTACGTGCTGTTATCTGTCAAAATAGATCAGTCGCTTTTGCTTAAGTGTATATTCATAATAGTTCGATTTCGAATTTTGCCTCTTTAATGTAAACAAATGTTAGTGGCCATAGTGGCTAATGTCAACAAAATACTGCCAAGTCAATCAATCTCAATAATACCACATAGATCCCCAAATCCTCATTGTAGATCGCGATCGAAAACGTGTGGTATTGTTGTTGTGAAACTTTTTCTCTCGATTTCAATTATTAGTGGAGTGTGTGATGGTGGTCGCCGGCGAGTTGTAACATACCCAACCCAACAATATTTTATTGTGACACCATAACTTACCTTTGATTCTAATGAAACCCTTTGTGAAGACTTTAATTCTGTAAACTATCGTAAAACTGCACAAATCTTAAAATGGAACCAAATCAATGACTTTTTATCATTATTATAGTGATTAGTTTCCTTGGCTATTTCAGTGTATATTTTATTCTAGTTTTATTATCACACAAACACAACTACACACGTAAGTTTCCATATTTATTAACTATATATGAGCGTATTATATATGTATGAATCCTCAAGATGACATAAACCTATCATGGATTATCTTACTATCTAGCTATGTAGCATACCAAGTATATAATTTATACAAATTCCTTATGAACATACGAAATATAAATAGTACCTTTATAGTGGTTACTATTCTCCTGTATTGCACGAATACCTTTTATGACATCCTCCATTATTGGCCTCCG
Organism: Leucoma salicis; assembly: GCA_948253155.1. NCBI lineage: Eukaryota > Metazoa > Arthropoda > Insecta > Lepidoptera > Erebidae > Leucoma > Leucoma salicis. The sequence goes on from OX411803.1 coordinate 18,747,326, forward strand.
CTTAGAACCACAAAACCTTATTTTACCAATGGATAACATAACTAATAATACGAACGCTATTGATCAGCTCTCAGTATCTACGTTAAACTGTAAGCCTGAGGATTGCGCTACTTATGTTAATGCCTCCACACAATTAAAGATAATCGTTCAGAACATTCGCTCAATACATGCAAACATAGACTCTTTCTTAACTCTTCCCTATAGAATAAACCTTGACTGTGAAATTTTGGTATTTACTGAGTGCTGGTTGAAACGTTCTAATAGCTCAATTTCTACTATTGACTACTATTCTAATTTTGAAACAAATAAACTTCTAAACTAGAATGATGGCGTAGTGCTCTATGTTAAGAGTAGTATGGTGAACTACACTGTCGAGGAATGACTGACGAAGCAGAGGTTGAAGGAATACTAATGTCTCTTAAGGCTGATTCTGCTGTTGGGTGGGACAATATTTCTACGTACTTTATTAAGCGTTATAAACAGATACTTATCCCGCTACTCACATACATTTGTAACCTCTGCCTAAGCACGGGCACTTTCCCTGCTTATTTCAAGAAGGCCATAATTCACCCAATACACAAATCTGGAAGCACTATTTCTGTAAATAACTATCGCCCTATTGCAGTGTTACCTTCAATCTCAAAAATCCTAGAACTCGTAATTAATAAAAGACTGATAAAATATCTTGTTGCTTCTCTCACCCAATCAGTTCGTATTTAGGGGAAACTTATCAACCAACAACGCTGTAATTGATCTTATTGATCATGTCTCTAAAAATATTGATAAAAACAAAAAAGTATTATCAATATTTTTGGACTTAAAAAAGGCTTTCGATACAGTGTCTATTCCTGAGCTAATATCAAAGCTAGAGGAACTTGGGTTTCGTAGTCAATCTCTTAATATTTTTAAGGATTACCTCCGAGACCGTTCCCATTGCGTCAAGATTCAAAATCACCTTAGTTCTGAACAACCTGTGACTTGCGGCGTCCCCCAGGGTAGTGTAATTGGTCCAACATTATTTCTAATTTACGTGAACAAACTCTGTAATCTGAAACTCAGAGAAGGAAAAATCACTGCATTTGCAGATGACACCGCTCTCACCTTCTCAGGTGACACTTGGCAGGATACCTTTGATGTAGCTCAAAAAGGACTTAACACTATCACACAATCACTTAACACAGATAAAACTAAAGTACTCACATATAGCGTCCGTAGTTCCAATCAACCTCCAGACTCATATGCCTTAGTAGCGCACTCTTGCCTCTTGCCTGGTTCCACGGTGTGTGCTTGCCCCATACTCGAGCGTACTCATACTATTAAATATCTTAGACTAACACTTGATAATACCTTGAGCTTTACAACACATATAGAGTTACTTACTAAAAGGGTGAGAAAGCTAATCTTTGTCTTTAAGACCCTCCGTCACATCGCTGAACCAGAAGTAATTAGGTGTACATACTTTGCACTCTGTCAATCTCTTCTAACCTACTGTGTTTGCGCTTGGGGTGGTGCACTAAAAACGGTGATGTTAAAACTTGAAAGAGCTCAACGAGCGCTACTGAAAGTCGCCACGTTTCAACCCATCCTCTTCCCAACAGAAGATCTCTATAAACAATGTGAAGTACTCACAGTCAGACAGTTGTTTGCTCTAAATACAGTAATCCTTCAGCATCAAGAACACCCTATGAAAAACTCACCAAGAGACGTAAGGACATAGTATGTCAGCACTACCGCAATCGATACTCCGCTACTAGAAGACTGCCATGTTTTCAAGGACCTCATCTCTATAATAAATTGAACAAGATACTAGGTTTCTACTCACTTCCTAAATTATCACTTAAGCACAAATTAAAAGATTGGCTTCTATCTATAAACTACAAAGATACTGAACAGTTATTATTAACTAAATACTTGTTTCCCTCCTTTTCTCCAATATACACAACACAAATTTTACGCTCACGTACACATACGCAAACACACGCGCTTGCACACACTCGCACTTTTTATGCTCATGTACACACCCACAAACACACATGCACACACACACACACGCGCGCGCTCGCACACACACACACACACACACACACACACATACACAGAACACAATACGTACTTACACACTCACACAATATGCATGTATGAAATAATTTATTTGCTTATTTACTTTCACGTTACCAAAATGTGTCATCATTAAAACCTTTAAGCGTTTTTCACTTGTGGTTGTATAAAGCATAATATTAAAATGAAATATAAACACGAAATTACCCCCGGGTCGGGCCCAGCGCCTTTAATACAAGTTGTTCAGACAACTTAGCAAAGGTGTTGGAGTCAACACACTATGTACTACTGCTGCCTCTGCAACCTATTAGTATTATGGTGTGTAGCTAATTGTAAATGTTTTTTATGCAAATAAATTAAATTATTATTATTATTAATTGTAAAAGGCCAAACTTGCGGTAATTTAGCTACAACGCTTCATTTGGTTGGTATTTGAACTCAGTGTAATTTTAATTGTGATTGGGGGATATAAGCCGCGTGGGGCCGGCTTCAGAATTGTCCCATCCCTCTCTACCCACGGGAGTCGTAAGAGCCGACTGAGGGAATACCGAGGAAGTGGGCAGCAGCACTCCCTCGAGTATTAACGACATCCAGTGCGATCGTCAACCCACCTGCCAAGCGTGGCGATTACGGCATTATCCTCCATGACGGGACCGCTCGTTGTGATGTTCTCTTGAGGAGGCCTATGTCCAGCAGTGGACGTTGAAAGGCTGATGGATGGATGGATGGGGGATGTAATAACCTGTATGCATATGTACAAAGTATACGCTGGCATCACCACAGGTAGCTGTCATTTACGCGCTGCCAACTAGAGACTACACATAGTGTTAGTCTTAGATATTAAGGATATAGATCATAAACATTTTGATACACAGACTGGCTGTTTGTGTATTACTTACCTTTTCACCGAAATATATATGTATAAAAATCTAGAAAAAAATATATAATACAGGTTTCTGAAGAAGTAATCAAAATTTAAAATAAACTGGAGGGGGCACACTAAGTGATAAAATTGCACGTATTAAGCTTTTATTTAGGCTTTTGAATTTGTGTTTTTCACTTTGTGTTTAATGTGTAGTGTCAAATGCTAAAAATATAATATATAAAAATATCTAAATACTTTTGAATTAAATTTAAATTTTCTCTTCAACTTAAAATAATGTGTTTCAGTGATTTACAATTTTCTATCATACGTCATTAGTACAACCTCATCCCCTATTATGAATTCAAAAAGTAGCTGATGTAAAGTAGGAAATTGAATTTAAAATGTTTTTTCATTACTCATACTCTGAAAGTAGGCCTGAAGTTGCCTGAGAAGCGGGTTAAAAGTAATAATTTTCAGCCCTAGGGAGAATTACTTTCAACTGACAGCTGAGTAATTATAAAAAAGAACAGTTCTATTTTCTGTACAGCCAGTCAATTACAGCGCGATGTAAAATTGAAAAAACATAAAGTTAAGTACCTATTTATTAAAGAATTTGTTTTTATATGACTTTATTTTAATATAGTTGCAACTATATCTTTAAAATAACTAATATTTATATGTTTTCAATGATTAAAATGAAAAATAATGGCTGAACAGCTGACAGGCCACAGAAAAAAAAAAATCGGCGGGAAAACGGCGATTCCAAGTTCAATTTTTTAGTCTCCCATTTTTTCTTTAGCTAATTCATGATTTTTATTTTTAGTTTCCTCGTATTCGTAATGAAAAGCACAGTGTTTACCTCGGGATAAAGACTTATTTAGTCCCTCGAACTATTGGATAGTAGTAGTGTAATAAGTTGCTTTCATCCCTAGGGTAACAATGTACTATTACATTTACACACAATATCGATGACCAAGTTGCAGGAACTGCTAGTCAATTATATAATTTGAGTAAGTTTTGTAAAGGCTATTTATATATCAACAAACACTATACATAACATACGATATGTACGCTTCTGTCTGATGTTCTGACCACACACTGCGGCTTTTACCAATATATTAAACGGTCCAAACAGAAAATAGTTACGATTTATTTTTTAAACACAATACTACATTGCTTCTTCTTTATATAGGAAATATTGAGATCACACCGAAACAAGCATTGGATGGAAAACCACAGACCAGTTCACATAGTAAATCATGACACTGACATCGTAGTTGTTCTCCTCGACCTAGTCTGCTGGTGAGCCATCTAAGGAGACCTATCGAGAGCATGGCCACCGCGCTCTTAGCAGGGCATTATTGGTTGTCTTTTAATGTTTAAATAATATTAAGAACTGGTTCTTATAATAAATCGAACACATTGGTAGTACTACATACTATGTTTAACTGATAAAATTGTGTATATTTTAGAAAGTCTGGCATTTAAAATTTCTCAGACTAATTCTGCCTATTAAAACGCAACGATTAATTTATGGTTTCACTCTTTTTTACAAAAACATGTGGCTTTTAGTTAGGTCTCTTTAGTTTTAGTTTTTATCTGAGCTAACCAAAATTTTCGTAACCACAGTCACCTCCAAAATAACTACCAGTCCAGAGCGTGCTTGTTGTTGCTGCACAGACTCTATTTAATTGAGCATTAGAACTATATATTGATCTAATCTATACTATTCTAAAAGTGTAATATATCTGTGTCTGTACATTGAAGATATTTGAGGAAAAATGGCTATAATAGGCTATATAGACGAGTCTAAACTCAAAATATTTTTTTTTAGAATTTTTGGTTTGTCTGTTTACCTGTTTGTCTGTTCGCGCATCACGCAAAAACTACTGGACAGATTTTGATGCAACTTTTTTTATTTGAAAGGCCTTGATTACACTTAAAAACTGGTATACATTTTATCCCGCTACTATATCGGGAACTTGAGATATAACCGAAAAACTAGCTTTTGGCTGCGGCGAAGACGCGGCGCAAAGGCTCCAGACTTATATAATTTCTAAAAAAAAATCGTGGCCGATGTTGTCGTATTACATTTATACAAACGGCATTTGCCCGCGGCTTCGCCGCAGCTAAAAGCTAGTTTTTGGGTTATATCTCAGGTTCCCGATATAGCAGCGGGATAAAATGTATACCAGTTGTTAAGTCTAATCGAGAGCTAACAAATATAAAAAATTGCATCAATATCCGTTCAGTAGTTTTTGCGTGATGCGCGAACAAACAAACAGATAAACAGACAAAAAATCTCAAAAAAATAACGTTTTGTGTTTAGACACGCCTATATAGCCTATTATAGTGTGGCATGTGGATCGCCTAATATTAAGTAGTTACCGTAGCATATATACCTACGCTAGCAACACCAGAGGTGTCACTCACGCGCGGCAGTGGGTTGGCAAACCTCAAGAAGAGCAATAAGAACTGTAGAGGAAAGATTATAAAGAGGAAGGATAATGAACAATAATGATAGGGGGACCACCTACTGAAGCTTCACGCCGCTCTTCTGGATAGGGTGGCGCTTTCAGTTCGAGCCGGCCCATTCATATCGACTATAGTAGACATTATTTATATGGACACTCTCTCAAGAAAAATGGAAGTGGAAGTACGAAAATAGATCATAAATTGGGTGTTTATTTTTTTACGCTTTTTCACATTCATAAATAAGTATAATTTTTTTAAAAGTGCGTTTTTTGTGGGATGTCATCATGTTTTCACAGTTCTATCTAAATGTACCTATGTGTTTACTTCGTTTTTTTTTTTTTTGTTAATATCAAGGTATATATTTTCACTTTCTCCTCATAGTTATTATTCTCCCGGAACTTTGAAGATTTTTGCCCAAAATTTATAATTTTTTATGATGAGTCAGTAGATATGCCAGTCAATACCCAACGTTTTTTTTGGAAAGCTCTTTTCGTAACTGTATACCCAAAAACATGATTTTTTAACAGTCGCTTTAGTTGCTTAATCTTGATGAGTCATTAACATTTCAGATCCATCTAGAATACAGACTATAGTAAGCAAAGCTTAAAAACACACTAAAATACTCCGTGATGTGTAAATAAAATTTCTAATTAACCTAATAAAACACTAAAGTAAGCGAAGCTTTTGAAACAATTAAAATGCTTGCTACGTGCGTGTGAACCGAGGGACCACACTGGTATTTCGCAATACAAAAATAGTATGATTTAGTAGAAGCCTTGAAACAATTGTAGAACAAATCTGGGAATTTGTAAAAAGATATATTAAAAACTACAGCCCTTAAAGTGTGGTCCCTCAGTTCTCACAGACCATCAGCCAGATCTCGGCAAGTATTTGGAAAATTAAGGTTTTGTGATTACAGACATTTAGTAAAGAATTAGTAAAGATATTTACTGAATAAACTACTAAGAATCAAATATAAAAAATATATAACGACTAAACTGTGGTCCCTCATTCCACACAAGAAAGATAAATATTTTTGTAAATATTACCAAAATCAAATGATTAAAATCTTTCTTTTCCTACATAAAGTTTTAGTAAGTCTTTAAAAGTTTTGTAAAAAAGGAATGGAAAGAAAATATCGACTCAATTCGCAGATAGCGAGTTTTAAAACTGGTCCCTCAATCCTCACCTCCACTGACACATATGCTTTGCTAGCTAGTAGACGAGAGAAATATCAGAATGTCTAGTGGACTTTTAGTAAAAATATTCTACTAAATAATAGGTGTATAAAATTGTGCATTTCGTACCTCTTAGCTGAGATAATATTATTTTTGTAAACCTATGAAAATAGACAGAGTAGTGTGACCATACAATGAAAAAAATGGACAGTGCTATTAAACATCATTTAATATAACAATATACGAAATGAAAACAAGGTCGGTTAATTTAATGTTTTATAGCGTGTGTATTTAATAAAAAAAGTATATAAAAAAATTAACTAATCACTTATTATAATACTACCTATTATTTAATAAGCGAAATTTGGATGTAGCATAATGAATGTAAGAATATTTGTTGGTCAGTACTTTCAATAATTTTGAAATGTTGATCATCATAGCAAAAGATACGCTCATTCATAAAACAGTGACATCGGTAATGGCCAAGACCGCCTGGAATTAATGCTGGAACGAAATCGGATGCACGCATGATTTTGTATATGTTCTTTACTGCTATGGTAACAGGCACATAGGTATGAGAAATTTTTTCAGTGCCATTCATATCGAATGATATTATTTTTGAAAGCTCGTAATTGTAACTAAGTTAGTCATGACAAGTGGTACAGTTTCTGTTTCCTTCATCTATGTTAATTGCCTCTTCTAAAATACCTATGCCAAATATTTCTATAATATTTATATTTAAGGGCAAAAACGCAATGTCTCTTTTAATCAATTTTGATTGGCCGGAGGAATTTATACACATTTTTGTGAAAGTTGCACTAATAAAATATTTTAGAAGTATATGTTCAAATATATATGTAATATTACACTGGCAATCATAGGTCATATGGTTTCATTTTTCGTTTAATGGGCTAAAATATTGCGAAGCAATTTTTGCTCTCATTAAATAAATGTCATGGTCTGTAGATTCAACGTTGCAGAGGTTCTTTATATATTGTGGAATTAATTGCCTAGTCAAAAGTGGCCATAACTTCTTGAATATTCTGATTTTCTTTAAATCCTGCACTCAAAAAGTAAATTATAGAATCGAAACCACAAGTATTCTTAAGAGTAACATATTTGTCATTCAGTAATACGGAACGACACAAGTTACCATTTTTTGTCAATTTAATAATTATTATTTGTTTTTTCTTTATCTAATTTAGCTTCTCCTCTCCAATTTTCAATAAAAGAGGGTTGATCACAAAATATAGAATCCACGTTAAAATATCCAGTAGAAATATTAGTATTTTGGCATTTTTTTTTTTAGCTTTAATTACATTTGTACGTCTTCTATATCTCGAGCGTTTTTCGTATGGGATTTCTTTATTCACTACATCTTCACTTAAATCAGCAAGTGCAGTTTTTATAATTCCATCTAAGAAAATGGAGTATTTTTTAATGAACTCGTCGATTCTATATTTTTGTACCTTTGTTTTAAAAACTAAGTGTTTTAAAATTTTTAAATAAATTTCTATGCCTGATGATGATGGTGCTTTATTTTTTGAATCAAAATATGAACATGATAAATTTGACCACAAAGGAAGTCTTAATATTATTTTCCTTAATGTTGGAATGAATAGTGGAAAATAGTATATATTTTAATTATATTTTAAGGTCATGTTAGCTTGGTTTTGTCTTTTTACACTTTTGAGAATATCGTCGAACCAAAGTGAAAAAGTAGAATCCTCAGTATTATCATCAAAATAAGTTTTATCCATTCTTTTTCCGTCTGAAAATGAGTAGCTAACTTCTACTCTGTTTAACAATTTATCTAGTCGTAATTTTGCATCTTTGCAGTCATTGTCTATATCATTGGTATTATACTGACCAAGGCAAACATTAATAATATCATGGATAGCTGTTATATCATTTTCACAGTTCTTTAAAAATATTAAACAGCGTAGATAAAAGTACTTTATCCGCGCATCTACATCATACTAAAAACATGTTAAGTTATGAAAAATAGAAAATAATTTTGTTATATAATTTTTTGTGGAATTTTAATAACGCAAACGCCTTAACGCAAGCAGAAACCAAAGCCGATGAATCATCCGTTATAATTTCGTGTGGTGGATAATTTACAAAAGTTAACCACTTTTTTAACCAAATCAAAATAGTTTCTTCAGAATGTGAGTGTGTGACCATTTGAAAAATTGCCACTGACTTCAACTTAGCGTTACCTGTAATAAGCCCTAAGTATATAAATAATCCTTTTGTGACTGTTGTACCATCCGGAAGACATACTTTTTCGAAAAACGAACCAGTAGCATCTATTGTTATAGTAATTATACTCATTATAGTACTTAATTTGATAGTCCAAAAAAATAAACGAAAATCAGGAAATATACATATTCCACGAATAATATTGTTGTTGTTCTGATCAACACTGAGCCAACATCAATAAAGAAATAATTGGATTATTATGTGGCAAATGTTCCAATCTAGCATCTGACTTAATTTTTCTTAAGGCCGATATGGATGGCAATATAGGAGAACTTTTGTAGTCTTCGCCGTCAAGTAGTTTTGAAGCCAACTCATTGTGTACCATGACAGCAGGCTTATAACATAGTTATTATAACTCCCATACCTAAAAAAAAAACCCTTACAGCTTTGCTGAATACAGACCCATAACCATTCTACCATTCCTTTCCAAAATCCTAGAACGACTTATCCAATTCCAACTTAGTAGTTTCCTCTCCGATAACCAACTCCTTAATCCACTCCAATCAGGTTTCCGACCTGGTCATAGCACCACTACAACCCTGGTTTATATTACGGAGGACATTAGGCTAGCTATGGAGAAAGGGGAACTAACAGTCTTGGCTCTTCTTGACTTTAGTAACGCTTTTAACACCGTCGACTTTGATGTCCTGCTTGGCATTTTGCGTTCCCTTAACATATCTCCAACAGCTGTTGATTGGTTTCATAGTTACCTGTATGGTCGTCGGCAACGCATTTATATTGAAGACAATGTCTCTTTTTGGTGTTCTACGCTTGCTGGTGTGCCTCAGGGCGGCGTTCTCTTTCCGCTACTTTTCGCAGTTTACATCAACTCTATCACTGACAAACTCATTTCTTCCTACCACCTTTATGCTGATGATCTGCAAATCTACTGCCGAGCTCCTTTAAGCAGGTTAACAGAAGCTATTGGGAGAGTTAATGAAGACCTTGACAGTATTTGTGACTGGAGTTCACCCTATGGCTTAACAGTAAATCCCTTAAAAACTCAGGCCATTATAATCGGTAGCTCTAGGATGGTATCAAAAATTAACTGGTTATAATTGCCACGTATCCTGTGTAATGGCGTATTCATTCCGTACAGTGACAATGTTAAAGATCTGGGTATATATATTGATAGGTGCCTAACCTGGAGTCCACAAATCCAGGAACTAATCAAAAAATTGTTTGCTTCTACTGGGTCCCTGCGAAGATTACGCAATCTTCTGTCAATTACTACGAAAACAGCGCTTGCTCAGTCCCTTCTCTTTCCTATCATTGATTATGCTGACGCCAGCTATCTTGACCTCACAGAAGACCAACTTAATAAACTTGAGCGACTTCAAAATCTCTGTATCAGGTTCATATTTGCATTGCGCAAATATGACCATATATCTGAATTTCGTAATAAGCTCAATTGGTTTCCGATACGACTTCGCCGGAATTCCCATATACTATTTCTTCTCTACAATATTTTGTTTAACCCTCTTTCTCCTTCGTATCTTAAAGAACGTTTTGTTCTTGCATGACTCGCATTCGAGACTCCTTAGATCATCCGAGAATTTATTATTAAAAACGCCCATGCATTCAACAACATTTCAAGCCAAGTCCTTTTCTGTCCAAGCAGTTCAACTTTGGAATGCATTGCCTAAAAGTGTGCGCCACGCTGAATCACTAGCTACTTTTAAAAATTTAGTAAAAAAACATCAACTCAATTCCAATTTTTGAGATTCTTTCGGATAGTACCATCTGATTTCTAGTAGCTATATAGTAGTTATGTATCATACTTATGTACTATATAATATTAATCTATAACTATCGGTATTACTGGTATGTATGTATCTGTATATATGTATCTAATTATATGTATGTATTTATTTAAGTGTATTCATGTATGTTTATATATGTATATATACTATAAAATGGTTCTTTTTACACCACAAGCTGCCCTCCTAACTCTTAGTCTGCATATTCTTTTCCATCCAATGGTTGTCCGGAAGAAATTGACCTGTGCTATAGGACCGCCAATTGTACAATATTATTATTTTTATAAGTTACTGTTTGTTTTGCTATCTGGTGTACAATAAAGACGTTATTATTATTATTACTATTTAGCCAATTGTTGTCTCCTATAAGAAGTTAACTTGGACTTGGTTTTCGGATTATGTTTGAATTTAACATCAAAATGACTAACGTTACACAGAAATTTAACAATTTTGTCAGTCATTTTTTGATTTGATAAATTAATTTCCGCACAACATTGGGTACATTTCCCGTAAAAACTAATTTTGTCATCCTTAATTTTGTTTTTCTTAAAGACCCATGCGCAGGGTAGTTTTGAAAGTGTCCAAATTTTTTATTTCAACATGATGCTCCACTTGTACTTTGGCAACGTTATATATTGTCTATACGATGAAGTACTACTCCGTTTCTTATATTCACTAAGGGTTTTATTTTTCTCCATTCATGTGTATCAAGACTAAATGAAAATGACTTGGATTTTCCAACACCAGAGCTAAAATTATTGCTTTTACTTGCCGATGTTAATGATGAAAGACTACTGGTTGCAGAACAACTATTTTCATCACTCAAAGTTGTAGGTTCATCAAACGATTGAATATCACTACTGAAAATTGTAATTTCGATTGCGTTGTAATGATATAATTATACAAAGCCAATGGTCTCATTCTGTCCTCAAGTTCTTCAGACAATTTTAACCCTATTGGGTTACATGCATACCATTAGAGACATATTAGATTTTATTTAAATATATGTCCATAATTGTATGAATGTAACGTACGCCGTACGTACATACATATATACGTACGGCTATGCAACTACAGACCTTTAGAGCCATTTTTTTCATTGCGATTCGGGAGGTAGGGTTAAATGAAACTGTGAGCGGAGTCCCTGGACGCGCCGAACAGGGCTCTTTTGTGGAGATCACAAAGATTTATCTGTTTGTATGTTCGCGCATCACGCAAAAACTACTGAATGGATTTTGATGCAACTTTTTTTATTGATAGCTCTTGATTAGATATAAAATGGTATACCTACATTTTATCCTGCTACTATATCGGAAACCTGAGATATAACCTAAATAGTAGCTTTTGGCAGCGGCGGAGCCGCGGGCAAAGGTTAGTATAAGATAAAATTAACCGTACAACCTTTTTTTAGTTTCGTATATAATAAATGAAGTATTATAGTACTGTCCATTTTGTTTAATTGTATGGTCACACTGCTCTATTTTCATGGGTTTAAAAGAAATATATATCTCAGCTAAGACGTACGTAATGCACAATTTTATACACCTATGGGGGTGACGTCACGGACGTCAAAGTAGTGAAAGCTTACTGCGAATCCTTAAACGATCAAAAATCAAAACCGTATTTCAATAGTGTTAAATTTATTAAGAAAGTTGTATAAACAGTACATCAATCAATATTAAACATAACACTTTTAGTGCAGTGAATAAACGATTATCGCTACTTATAACATAAAACTGTATTAACTATCTTATGTATCTACCCTTATTACGTAAATAAACAAAAGTTTTTCAAGATATTATGCGAATTGTCGTGAGAATTCTCCTGCAAGTGCACCCCTGTATGTAATATTACTTATCGGATTTCCTTATGGTGTGAATATACTATAAACTTAAACACTTTATTAAGCATAATACAATAAACAGTGCCATCTATTGAAAGCTCACGGTAACTTTAGACCGATAATCTCGTCTACTAGCTAGCAATGCGTATGTGTCAGCAGTAGAGGTGAGGATTGAGGGGCCAGTTTTAAAACTAGCTATCTTCGAATTGAGTCGATATTTTCTTTCCATTCCTTTTTTATAAAATATTTTAAGACTCTTACTAAAACTTTATGTAGGAAAAGAAAGATTTTAATCATTTGATCTACAAATTCAATTTAAGATTTAATCATTGAATCACAAAAATATTTATCTTTCTTGTGTGGAATGAGGGACCACAGTTTAGTCGTTATATATTTTTTATCTTAGATTCTTTGTGGTCTGTAATTCAGTAAATATCTTACTAAATGTCTGTAATCACAAAACCTTAATTTTCCAAATACTTTCCGAGATCTGGCTGATGGTCTGTGAGGACTGAGGGACCACACTTTGAGGGCTGTAGTTTTTAATATATATTTTTACAAATTCCCAGATTTGTTCTACAATTGTTTGAAGGCTTCTACTAAATCATACTATTTTTGTATTGCGAAATACCAGTGTGGTCCCTCAGTTCACACGCACGTTCATGTAAAGAAACAAATTACTCATATGCTTAGCCTCCCGTTTTATAATGAAATCCCATAATATAGAGACCGTCAGCTCGTCGTAGATTTGGGTGCCTCATCCTGTATTTTCTGTCTTCATGAGAGCTTGTATATATGAAATTTTAGATTCAAATTAATAAGCTGACGGTTTAATAACGATTACTCTTACTATCGGTATTACCTAGTGCAAACTAGACCGATAAGTCTTGTAAAATATCAAACAGGTTAGTAAGATACAACGCATTTAGATGGTGATCAACATTTAACTATGCATTAGGATGTTGGCCAAAACAATGCCACAACTATTTCATTGTTGAAGATTAGAATTATTGCGTTTAGTTCATTGGATTTAATTTAATGAAAGCCTTTGCCCGCGGCTCCGCCCCAACCAAAAGCTAGTTTTTAGATTATATCTCAGGATCCCGATATAGTAGCGGGATAAAATGTATACCAGTTTTAAGTCTAATCAAGAACTATCAAATAAAAAAGTTGCATCAAAATCCGTGATGCGCGAACGAACAGAGACAAAAATCTTAAAAAAAGTTTTGTGTTCAGACACGCTTAATACATTTTTACCAAAAGTATCACTACCAGCAACAGACAAGTTGCAGAAATAGGTACGGGTATGTTGTTTAGAAAGGTTAAGTGACCCATTACGTTAAAAACTAATTTCTAACCGTGACTTCGTTTACGTTAACTTCAAAATTCAAATCCAGAAAGTGATTAATCCTATCTCACTGGAACCTCTTATATATAAAATTTCATGATGCTTGGTATACTAAAAACGGCGTGAAAGCGTAACAAATAAACTCACTTTCGCACTTATAATGTTGTCTTAACTATCTATCCACCAAATGTCATCCAAATCCGTTGAGTCGTTTAGGCGTGATTTATGAACAATCGTCAAAAATATCTAATCATACAAACATCTTACTACGGTAAAAGCACGATTATACTCGAATGACGTATGTTTTTTTTTACCCATTTAAATCGTAATCCATTTTTCATTTTTAAACTCCACATAGAACACCGAAAATATTTCAAAATAAAAGCGCCGAATGGACACGCAGACACCTTTTTTTAAATGAGAGAATTATGTGCTACGGTGTTCAATTCATTCAACATTTCCAAAATCCCTCTAGCCAAGATACTGTTTTTTTAACTATTTACACAACCAATAAAGACAAAAAGATATTTGAGAGAAGTGTAGCTTAAACTTACTATACTATGCAAAAGAGGCTGGCCTTGAGCCTATTTTAAAATGACGTACATCCAAAAGAAAGAATAGTGGAGCAGTATTGAGTCCTTCCAGTCATGTTTTAACACTACACGTATGATAGGACAATCGGCATTGGTTTTCAAAGGTAATATTATTACCATAGGTGGAATTCCAACACAACATATTCGTTATATCCAATTTAAGAGAAAAAGGATAGAATGACTAGGTTTATCAAGTGATTTTGCATTTACAATGCTCACTGCATCTCTCGTCTAATAAGTAGTAACAGTTAGTTATGTTACGCCAAGAAGTATTGTGCAAAATAGTCACATGATTTTTTTATATCATTAAAGATAACTTAAATAACTCTTTAAATATTCGAAAACCACGAGTATCACTTGTTGCGACACTGCATCGAATTAATTACCACGCAACCGGGCGTAGTATTAAAAAAAACTGTTTGTGCAAGAGCCGATCCGCACCTTGACACAGATAGAGCTCAAACTGTCGTTTTGAATACACAAAAACCGGACGCTGCCTCCACTATTTTGAAGTTACTTGGCCATAGACAACATACATTTTAATTATTTATTCATTATCATCATCATCAGCCTTCTTGGTGCATTTCTGCACATATACCTCTCCCATTTATTCCAGGATAGTCTGTTGCTTGATCCCTCCAGTAACGGCCTTTCGGTCACGCAAGGAGATCCCGAGAATGGCTTTCTCTATGGTCCTCTGCTCTAATGCCCTAAATTTTTTAGGTGATCGGTCCGTAAGAGTCATAGTTGTCGGTACCATAAGTGAACACAGGCATGATGCATTATTCGAACACCTTAGCTTTCTTTTTACGCATTATGTGTGTTTACCCTGAATTCTGCCCAGGCCTGGGAGGTTCGTCTATCAACCTCTGCAGTTTGGTTTGCAATCCCTAGTTGCTTTGTGGCCAAGGTATACGTAGTTGCTAACCACATCGACAGGTAGTTGATAGTTCTTTACCTCTGGTATGTGTATTTTACTGACTCATCCTCAAGCCTATTTTACCTGATTGAATCTTCAGCTCTTATCATTTCTAACATTTCAGGGACGCTTTTGGTGAATAATGTTAGATCATCGGCGTATCTTAGGTTCGCAAGTCATTCCCCTTCTACATGCACACATTTGTCTACCCAATCTAATTTATTAAACATGTAATATTAAGGATCGCGCTATATAGTTTGGGAGAAACGGTGTCGTTCCACGTTCAAGGTGAAACTTCCGAGTCTTCTTGTGTAGATTCACGCATACTGTGGCGTTTTTGTAGGTGTAACATAACCACGATATATCATTCATACGCTCTACAGTCCGCCTATGCCTTCTCTACATCCCCTGCCTCGATTGTATCAAAAACCTTTTCACAATCTACGAAGGTTACTATTATTGGCTTCTGGTATTCAAGACATTTTTCAATTAATGATTTAGGGTTTGCAGCAGCTCGCATGTCTTGCCCTATGACCAGCTTGTTTTCAAGTTGGTCAGAATCTAGTTTATTCTTTAGCCTGTTAGCGATGACCCAAGTGAAGAGCTTATAGATGTGCGATGTATTGACTGGCCTGAAATTATCTTTTTTTTAGAGAAGCGTGATGATAACGTTGTTCTAACTGTGTGATTGAGTATTAATTTCGGCAATATAAAACCAAATTAAACATGTCCATGTGGTGAAGAACTAATAATATGGATGGTGACACTTGCAGTGAGAGTACTCACTGCTATCGGACCCGAATGGGTCGATACCACCGTCTCCTGTGTGACCGGTCACGAAGCACGTCAGTGTGTTTTGACTGTAGCAGAAGATAGCCGTTTGTTCTTTCATGTCATATCTTAGAAATGAAATGGTGCGCAGCAATACTCTTGGTATAGACGAGACCATGAGCGATGCTCACTACTTACCACCAGGTGGGCCGTGGCTCGTTTGCCATCATTAACAATAAGAAAAACATCTATATTATAAAGAGGTAATGTAAGTTTGGATATCAAGCAATAAAATTAAACTACTCATGCTACAAATTCTTTTACCATTTTTAGAGTGGTCATAAGCTATATATTATCACGACAAAATATAAGCGGTTTTCTTGGTGGCACGTTCTGCAGCTCGGCACGGTTTAAACTATGCATTTAATCCGCCAAACCAAATTCCGTAGTGTAAGTGGGGGGAGCCGCGATCATGATTAGTATCATTTAAACTACAAGTATTAGCAGGTAGATAGATAATATGTGTTGTCCTCAGGTACATTCAATAAATAGATTTCCTTTAGAACAAAAGCGCCCACGGCGCGTCGTCATCACACATGCTTTAGTGATACAGGTTACACTTGTCATCCTCGAAAGATACGTATACGTATAGAAGTGTTGCCAAATATTTGGCGTTTCATGGCGATCACGTTTAAATTTTTTTTGTGAAGATTTAGTAAATTTAAGGCCTTAATTCAAGGTTAAAATATTTAAAAAAAAAGTGTCGAAGTTACTCAAATATTGATTTGAAATATTTACTTCCGGTTAACTATACGTAAAAAAAATCAAAATTAGAATTCGACAAAAAAAATTAAAATTTTCAACTTTTTAACTATAAGAAACAATACTTTTTACTTTTTTAACAAATGAATTGATACAGATAATAAGCATCCAAAAATTCATGCCTTCATTATTAGTAAATTTTTAAAAGCTCATAAATCAGCAATAAAGCATCATACGAAAAAAAATTGTGTGTACACATCCATGTCTACTAGAAGTATAACTGACCCGATTATAAACAAAATTCACGATCTCATTTTTTTTTATTGTCCGCTTGACGTGAAATGCCCCATAGATCAATAAATATGTAAACAGTCTTCCAAAAGCAGACTGTATACGTATATAGTGTATTTTTCTTAACTTGTCCTAAGACGTAAACAAACCGTACCGGGTACGAAAATCATGAGTTTTGGCACCAATCAGAAACTTTACTTAAGTTATGAGAGTCTTGATTATTACACTTGATAACACACACATTACACTAAAAATTGCTTCAAATTAACTATTCAAACAATAATTTTCATAAAATGTTTAAAATATCAGGATCCATTTCATCCTAAATTGTCTTTGGATCGTAGGGATGCGAGAAGCAACTGAATGATTCTGACCAGTGAGTGAACTGTAACTATCATTTATAGAACATCATAAAAATAATATTATAAAATTTACCTGACTAATAAATCAGATTTTATTTAATACTTTCTAAACATTTACGCGAATTTCACACATTTTGAAATAAAACTACGTTTACGGAATCTATCGCGATTACTTGATTTCAGATTTTATTTTTATTGTATTGTTATAGTAATGTAGTATGGGAATTATTTTGATAACAAATCCCAACCATAGACTAAAACTATTATTTGACAAATAATTTTTTAGCCGGTTCCATCCATCCATCCATCAGCCCCTTAACGCCTACTGTTGGACATAGGCCTCCCCAAGAGAACGCCACAACGAGCGGCCCTGTGCCGACCGCATCCAACGGCTCCCCGCAGCTTTGACCAGATCATCGGTCCATCTGGTGGGGGGCCGTCCTACGCTGCGCCGTCCGATACGTGGTCGCCACTCGAGAGCCTTTCGTCCCCAACGGTTATCGGTTCGTCGAGCGATGTGACCTGCCCATTGCAACCCGGCGGGCTATGTCGGTCACTCTCGTTCTCCTACGGATCTCCGTATTACGGATTCGATCACGTAGGGAAATACCAAGCATAGCCCGCTGAGCGACTTTAAGCCTTCATTCGTTTGGGCCAACATTCAGAGACCACGTCTCTGTTCCATATGTCATCACTGGTAACACACACTGGTCGTAGACCTTCGTTTTCAGACACTGCGGAATATTGGACGAGAAGATCTTCCTTAGCTTCCCGAACGCTGCCCAGCCGAGTTGGATTCGTCGATTGACCTCTTTCTCGAAGTTGTGCCTACCTAACTGGACTGTTTCTCCCAGGTAGACATAATGGTCGACAACTTCGAGAAGCGCACTCCCGACTAGGACCGGTGCTGAAATGACATGGACATTAAGACATGACTCTCGTCTTGTCCATGCTCATTTTGAGACACAGTTATGTATTCGCCATTGATGTTGATGCCGAATCCGGTCCAGTCCAAGAGCTTGAAGACATCTTCCAATGCAGTGGTGAAGAGTTTCGGGGACATAACGTCTCCCTGTCTAACACCTCTCTGCAGTTGGATTGGTTTCGTACTCTTGTCCTGAACACGGACTGTCATGATGGCCTTTCTATACAACCACTTCAGCACTTCGATGTACCGATTGTCAATTAGCCGGTTAACTGGCGGAAACTTCCTGTCACGTCAAAAAGTTGTGGATGAGATGGCAGCCCACAAAAATATTATTGTCTTACGTCTTCCGCCTTATCATTGCGTATTAAACCTAATAGAACTTATATGGGCACAGTTAAAAACTTATGTTGGCAAAATTAATAAATATTTTAAAATGGCTGAAGTCAAGGAGTTATTTAAAGAAGGCTTAGGCCAAATTGGTAAGGTGTCTTGGAACAGTTGCACTAATCACGTAATAAAAGAAGATGATAAAATGATGCAGCTTGACGGATTAATAGATGCTGCAACAGTCGCACCGACCTCAAGTTTTATAATACACCTCGGATCAGAATTGGAAGACTCCTCTAGTGAAGGAACTAGTGACGCAAATTAATAAAAAAAAAAAATAACTTGTCGTTTTATTTCTTTCTATAAGGCAAAGATGATTTTCAAAAATTATTTCTTTGATCATGATAGTGAAGGATATTCTAGCAGCTTAATAAAAAAAATATTATAAACGCTACTTATTCCCAGGGTTCCATTCCTAACTAAAATTAATTCTGAGGATAGCCCACATTATGAAAATCATTCAGTCACAAACTTTATTTGTTCACTCGTTCATTGGATGATGTCCCAACGCTATCAATTATCTTTGGTTACCAGGACGCCATTTCTGTTTACATAATAAGACAAGTTAAGAAAAATACACTATACAGTCTCAGTTACTCCGTTTTAACTACATATTACATTATGGAACTACATATGCAACATAAAGGTGTTTTAGAGCGTTTCATTGTACCTATCAATAGCCCGGCTAAACATTCGGCTAATACCAAGCGAATGAAGAGTTTCAAATATTGCATTTGTATTCCATACCTACTTTGTTTAAAGCAACCATTCTATTATCTTTATCAACCCACTCCACTTTATTATCACGAGAATATTTAAACATATTGGCGTGAGAAAACAATGAATATTTTAAGAACGTCAGGGTCCAAATTTAAATATATTGTTTTTTTTTAATTGTAACATTAGTTATGGTCAGACTCTACATTATAGAAAGTACCAATGCTAAATTTGTATAAAGTAAATATGTACCCCACTGGGATAATAACGTTCCATTAGGAGTAATAAATCTTTGGTTTATTTCTCGGGCTTATTATTTAAAATCCCATTCAATTATGGTGTTCTAGGACACTCACTAACAAAAAAAAGATAAGCTTAAGAATGTATTAATGATAAATATGCCACATAAATATTAATGTACTTAAAGTTGTTGACACTATATCTAATATACATACATAGTTTCAGTCTTACTAGAGAATATATTCTTGGGATAACCTGTAAAAAAGAACACTCGAAAGCAATGGAATAAGGGGCATTAAGTAATAGTGTTAAGCAGTGCTTCGACCATTTATGCATTTTCTATGTTATGGCAATAGTTGTCAAAAAATATATTGAAACTACATCAGCTTGGAAAAAACGCCTACGTGTTTAGTGATGTGTGTTTTCTGTTAAAATAATAAGCATTGCAGAAATTTCGAGAATAGTGAGTATCACCTAGTTTGGACATAATTAGTATGTTATAACAGTGATAGCCTAGAGGTAAAACCAAAGGCTGCAAAGACAATGGTATCGAGTTCGTACTCAGTAATTGCTATCGGGCCCGAGCGGGTTGATACCAGCATCTCGTATGCACATCGGCGTGTTTTGGTTGTAGCAGGAGATAGCCGTATTCTTTCATTTCATATCTGTGAAATTAAATGGTGAGCAGCGGCTTGACAATACTCTCGGTATAGTTGAGTCCATGAGCGATGGTTAACATTTACCATCAGGTGGGCCGTGGCTCATCTGCCACCATCCGCAAAGAATGTAGAATCTATACTAATAAATGGAGAGCGGGTTTTTTGTTCAGTTATACTGCAGGCCGTGTGGGGCCGGCTTTAGAATTGTCCCACCCCTCTCCACCCATGGGAGTCGTAAGAGCCGACTGAGGGAATACCGGGGGGAGTGGGCAGCAGCACTTCCTCGAGTAACTTATTAACAACATCCACTGCGATCGCCAACCCGCCTGCCAAGCGTGGCGATTACGGCACTATCTATACCCCCAATTTGGGGAGGCCTATGTCCAGCATTGGACGTCGAAAGGCTGATGGATGGATGGATACTGCAAAAACTACTGAACCGATCGGAATAATACGTATACCATAAGATGCAGCGTGTTTCGGGGAAGGTTTTAGTGTATGATATGTTGGTGATTACTTATCCGGAACCTATATTTTTGATATGAAACATTTAATGCGGAGGGAGGGTAAAACCGGCTGTTAGCGTGGCGACGCTTATACCTAATAATAGGAATCCTATCCGAAATTGATTTTTCATCGACAATACTGCGCTGCTACATGCGAAGCCGCGGGGAATGTACTAGTATATTCATAAGAAGTGAACAAATCACCACATCCCTTCACTCTTTTTACACGCTTTTTATTAGCTTCACCTGTATGTTTGTATATTTGTATGTTTATAACCGACTCCTTTGGGCGCGATTTTGACTCACTTTAAACGGCCAGATTTCGTTCAAACTTTGTAGATTTATCGAGGACCGATGACAATACACTAATTTGATAAAATTATTAGGTATTTATCGGTTTTTAGGGTTCCGTAGTTGATGAATGTGTAAGTTTCTGAATCGCGATATTAAGATGTGCACCGGCGGCATATTATATACTCCTGAGTGTTTTCGAAATAATTTTTGCTTCTATTTTAGTATAGTTATTTATCTATGTTCTACTTTCATGTAGTATTTACTTTACTAGTAGTATAGTATTACTTGATTCGTACTTTTGATACTATTTTGAGACTAAAAAACAGTAAATAAATTATAGTTTAAAAAACTAAAATAACACGTTTTAAATAACTAGTTGAACTAAAAAGTAGTAAATAATATTACAATAAATAATGATTGTAAAAAAGCGTGAGGTGCATAATCAAATGTTACAAATAGTTCACCTACATAGTAAAAAGCACCCCACGCTTTTTGAAGTAAAACTTCTTTAGGCGCGACTAGGGAGTAACTCAGATTTTTTTTCTGACGGAAGTAACGCTTACTATAGTCTGTGTAGTTTCCGCTATTTAAAAATAATAATTTGGATTGGTCGTAAGTATATGTCATATACTCCACGCTTCTTGACTTATACGCCAGCTAGTGGCAAATATCATAATCAATTAGGATTATTTATTTCCAAATTTTCAAACGGAGCAATTGTGAATAGCATTGAATAAAAATTCAACAGTTTAAAAAAAAATATTTTAAATTGCATTTTTTTTTCCGTCAACTCCTAAGAAGTTTTACTTCAATCGCGCGTAAAGGTTACACGCACACACTTTTTATTACAATAATTATTTATTGTAATATTATTTACTACTTTTTAGTTCAACTAGCTATTTAAAGCGTGTTATTTTAGTTTTTGATGTAAAACATCTAATGCGGAGGGAGGGTAAAACCGGCTGTTAGCGTGGCGACGCTTTATTTAATTGTTTTTAACGGCGTCTGTTGACAAAAGTATGTTACTAGCATGTATAACGTTAATCAATAAACTAATAACAAATGAATTATATAAATGTAATTATGTAACTCAAACGTTCTTATTTTAATAATAGGATATATTCACACTTACTTATTAGTTCATTCCTTTTATGTCCATTTCCGTTATTTTAAACATCTCATAATTTTATCACATTGAAAAAGTTATGACAATTCTATTTCCACTAATTATTTCTACAAAATAATTTCGATGTCTTCACGTTTTCCAGACGTCCCGAGACGTCTAATTTTTTAAACTATAATTTATTTTAGTTAATAAACTCTCAGAGTAGTACCTTTTTAAAGTGAAAACTTTCATTTAGCGCGGTACGCATATTTTTAGATGAGATATAATCTCTGGACTCGCGACACCGTTACGAGACGCAGCTATAGTGTGTGCATTGGAAATTAAATTTGACACACTTCCCGGTTTCCGATTGAGCTGAAATTTTACACCCATCTGTATATCGCGTGACAATGCAATATTATGATGACATGGAGCCTATCTGATGATGGAGCTGGAAGGCGGACCTAGGAACTCTATAATGAAACGGCGCAACCCCATCGAGTTTGGACTAGTTTGATTCGTCTCGATGAGTACTTTGTCTTTAGATGGTATTCAGGGTCTGATGATGGAGCTAGAAGGCGGCCATGCGAAACTGTAATTAAATGGCGCAACTCCATCCAGTTAGGGCTCGTTTGAAATGTCTTGGCTAGTACTCCAGTCTTAGATGATATCCAGGGTCTAATAATGGAGCAGGAAGGTGGCCACAGTAACTCTGTAATGAAATGACGCAACTCCATCGAGTTTGGAATCGTTTGATTCGTCTTGACGAGTACTTTGTCTTTAGATAGTATCCAGGGTCTGATGATGGAGCTAGAAGTTGGCCATAGGAACTCCGTTATAAAACGACATAACACCATCGAGTTTGGGCTTGTATGATTCGCCTTGACGATTGTCTCTAGATGGTATCCAGGGTCTGATATGGAGCTGAAAGGAGGCCACAGTAACTATGTAATGAAACGACCCGAATCCATCAAGTTTATATTCGTTTAATTCGTCTTAAGGAGTACTTTGTAAAGTTATGATCATTTTATTTCTACAAAATAACTTCCATGTTTTCACATCTGGTAGACGTCCCGCGACGTCGTTTTTTTTCTAATATATACAGGTGTAAAGTATAATCAAGAAGTAATTGTCTAGACTTGTGTAAGCATATATAATCAAGCCACGAGTACCCAGCCAAATGTAATTAAGAAAATAGGGCTTGTTAACAAACGTCTCATGTTACACACTATCAAGGACATAGTTTCTCCATGGCAATGAGAAGCCTTATTTGTAAGGTTGTTAGTTGTTACGTGCGTAGTTGCCGTGTAGTTCTAAGTTTTAAAGATACATAGGTATCTTAGTGCGAGTATCTACTTTGCAATACAAAAAGTTTTATCTCGTATATAAAATATAGTTTAAAAATCATGTGCAATGTCTAAGACTACTAACTAGTACCTACGCTCGACATACTGTAGTTAGCAGGCCAGGCAGAAAACTTGAGAATAAGAGTAGTTTATGTATGAGACAAGTAAAAATCACTAAAAATTAATGAATCTGCGTTGGAAACATTTTCACGCGATGATTTTTTATGGCAATTTCAGATGTCGCCGGAAACCGGCCCGAATAGTACGGTAAACTTCTAATAGCATTTTGATGAAGGTCCTTCTACAGCAAACATGTACCGCTGCTATAAAGAATTTAACGCGGCGTCGACTAACTTTGAAGGATAAATAAAGGAATGAACATCTATTGATGGCTGCTAAGGAAAAAAAGAGGTTGCAGTGAAAAATTGAATGCAAGCATAAACAGAAATTCAGCAAATTGCAGCGCAGATTGCATCAGGAAGCGTTCACTATATTATATATATAATGAGTATCTATGCGCGAGGGCGGTAGTTGCACGCTGGGTGCCGCACAACTTCACCGATGCTCAGCAGCAGGCCCGTGTGAAGTAATGCAATATAGTACCAGTGGCCCGCCAACACAGACGGTGGGTTTCTTTAGTGGGGGAGGGCCCCATACTACCCTGTTTATTGCCCTGAACGACATGGTGTGCGGTAAGGTACATTTTTTCCCGCCTTAACAAAAAAAGGCCCGTGTTGAATTTTGCACTGACATGATTGATAAATTTGAAGCAGCAGATAATAAGCGCCGGTCGACGGTTTGGGTTTTTCAAAATTAAACCAACGCTTGCCAAAGTGAAGCAATCAGCAGAGTTTATCAATTAATAATATACTCGTAAATACGTCTAATGATGTATTGGAATTAAGCTGTTTTTTCTGATCTGACTACAAAGGTCTGGAGTCCAGAAAACGTGTGTTGTGTTATGATTGACCCGGTATCCAATCTGTTTACGTGGCCAACATTCCTTTCTAAATTTGCGATACTAATTTTCTTTCGCACCACACCGTTCTCATATTGTGCCTCATTTAATTATTTTTTCAATTCTAATTACAAAGAGTGGCCTAGTCGCAGTATTCTATACAAAATAGTTATAAGCTCATCATATTTAATTTCTTTTCTAAAATACTTATTGATTCCATGATCGAGCAGCCTTTCTGCAACCTATAAAAGATGTCGCTAACAGGACTGATTACATTCTAAAACGCTGTTGAATCAAAACCTATTTGGAGTAGCTGGGCAGGATGAGTTCGGACCTATCTGTCACATTACGCTGCAGGATGCAAAATTGCTACATTACAATATGTAGCCTTTGGCTGTAATAAAGACATCTAACTATCGTGTCGGAACTCTCTACTAAGAATACATTAACTCAGCTATGTTAAAATGTACTAACCCACAAACTGTCCAAAAATTAGTTATTGACACCAATACGATCACGATGTGGTACATTACCAATCAGGAAAAACAGCTAAAGATCTATTGGCATTTGACATAAAAAAAACTCTTATGAATCAACCGGTGCAAGCAGTAATAGCTTAGTGGAAAAACCAAGGACTGCGAACACAATGGTATCGAGTTTGATCCCAAGTCCAAGGTCATGACATATATGTATATCTGATTTTTCGAGAATATGTGTGTATTTTTTACTGTTCGTTGAAGGAAAACATCTGCATGCCTGAAAGATTTTCTACACGGCTTATGAAGTCTGCCAACCCGCACTGGGCCGGCGCGGTGCACTATGGCCTGAATCCCTCTTAGTCTGAGAGGAGACTCGTGCTCAATAGTGGTACACAGTAAGGGTTGACAAAAAATGGACCAACCCATTTGGGTTGGTTCATTTCGTTAAACATGTGTTTAGACTACGTATACATAAAATACCTGGATGACTGATATTTTTTTTTTGGTAAGTCGTGTTGTTTGGAAATTATATTTATAATAGATACGAAATACATACTGATGAAATATAAATAATATTTTTCGAACTTACCGACATAATAATAAAAATGGCTAGTGGTTATTTATTCATTGCCTGAAAACACAGATAAAAAGACGTTTTCTAAAAATGACACCTAGCTACATCTATTTATCGCCCCCGAAACACCCTGCATAATAAATTTCATAAAAATCGTTGGAGCCATTTCCGAGATTCAGATTATATATATACACAAGAATCGCTCATTTAAAAATATTAGATAGATAGATAAAAAGGCTACGTATAATACGTAAAACTTTGAACATAATTTTCTGGAAATTAATTTTATGCCCTTTATACATGTAAGTATTCTAACTACAATCACATCATGCTCGTACCTAATATCATACTATACATTATACATAGCTAACATCACGTCACACTAACTCTGCTAACAGCAGTAGGTATTATAACTAGACCAATGTGTTTTTGATCTATATTTTTTAGCATTTGACATGCTTCGCCACTTTTTAAAGTACAAATTATTTGCGAATAAGGAAAAAGAGATGTTTTGTACTAGCGGGAATCGAACCCGCGTCTTTTCCAATCCGGGGAAGTGCTCTAAGCCACTGAGCTATAGTACAGGTCTTTCGACCATCCCAATCTCCTTATCACACCTGTCTTAACGACCAACGCCATCTATCGGAAGCATTTACATGCATTAAACCGATATAGTAAGTTTAATTTTGCAATTAAAATTCATACTATTTGATGGCGCGATTTTTTAAACATTTTTGATCTATATTTCTTAGCATTTGGTCGAAAGACTTGTACTATAGCTCAGTGGCTTAGAGCACTTCCCCGGATTGGAAAAGACGCGGGGTCGATTCCCGCTAGTACAAAACATCTCTTTTTCCTTATTCGCAAATAATTTAGACCAATGTGACAAGTTTCGATCCTTGTTATCAAACTAAAAACAAATTTTAGTTTAAAAAACTAAACATAAAACCGCTTAAATAGCTAGTTGTACAAAAAATTAGAAAATATAAAATAAATATAATAAATATGTACGGACATTTCACACAACGCCCTCATAATAAATATTGTAAAAAAGGTGGGAGGGTGCCTTGACATCAAATTGATTATTAAAATATAGTCAAAAAAATACAAGAGGCACGTGGAACTTAATACTAGGAAATATTTTAAG
Source organism: Leucoma salicis (assembly GCA_948253155.1). Taxonomy (NCBI): domain Eukaryota; kingdom Metazoa; phylum Arthropoda; class Insecta; order Lepidoptera; family Erebidae; genus Leucoma; species Leucoma salicis. The sequence goes on from OX411803.1 coordinate 18,774,156, forward strand.
TATTAAATTAATGAAGGCTGGCAAGTGGTTAAATCTATCTTGCGAAGACGTCAATAAGTTAGCAATTGTTTTTATATGGGCAATTGAGAACATTTAAGTGCCATCAATAACTATTGACATCGCGCCAAATGTACCGCTTCACTCGTAATATTATATTGTCAATAGAAAAAAAAAACATTTATAAAGTTACCAATTTCCGAATAAAAACTTGTGATTTAGTGGCGAGTTATATTTAGATCCTTTATGAAAGCAACCTCTTTATTATGTAAAAACTACAACTACAATTTCCATAGCAATGCGATTCACCATTGGACCACAATGACTTGCTGATTTTTGTAATTTCATATGCTACTTCTCTCGATAGTTATATTTTTGCATATTAATTTCAAACCTTAATATTTAATTAAAGGGATTAGCCTATTACATCTATCTAACTATACTATTATAAAGCTGTAACAGGGCTGTCTGTACATTTAAAATATTTGAGAAAAAATCCCTGTAATAGGCTAATATAGGCGTGTCTAAACACAAAACTATTTTTTTTAGATTTTTTGTCTGTTTATCTGTTTGTTTGTTTATGCATCACGCAAAAACTATTGAACAGATTTTGATGCAACTTTTTTTATTTGAAAGGCCTTGATTAGTCTTAATAACTGGTAGACATTTTATCCCGCTACTATATCGGGAACCTAAGATATAAAGTAAAAATTTGCTTTTGGCTGCGGCGAAGCTGCGGGCAAAAGCTAGTTTATTATAAAAAAAACTAGACGTCGCGGGACGTCTACCAGATGTGAAAACATGGAAATTATTTTGTAGAAATAAAATGATCATAACTTTACAAAGTACTCCTTAAGACGAATTAAACGAATATAAACTTGATGGGTTCGGGTCGTTTCATTACATAAGTAGTTACTGTGGCCTACTTCCAGCTCCATATCAGACCCTGGATATCCTCTAAAGACAAAGTTCTCATCAAGACGAATCAAACGAGTCCAAACTCGATGGGGTGGCGTCGTTTCATTATAAGAGTTACTGTGGCCACTTTCCAGCTTCATCCTCAGACCGTGGATACCATCTAGAGACGAAGTACTCATCAAGACGAATCATACAAGCCCAAACTCGATGGGGTTGCGTTTACAGTTTAAAAAATTAGAAGTCTCGGGACGTCTGGAAAATGTGAAGACATCAAAATTATTTTGTAGAAATAATTAGTGGAAATAAAATTGTCATAACTTTTTCAATGTGATAAAATTATGAGATGTTTGAAATAACGGAAATGTACATAAAAGCAATAAACTAATAAGTAATATATATCCTATTATTTAAATAAGAACATTGTTTGAGTTAATAATTACATTTAAATAATTCTTAGTAAACGCCCTCTTTCTATCTATAGACGAATTAAAACTGTTATTAGTTTATTGATTAACGTTATACATGCTAGTAACATACTTTTGTCAACAGACGACGTAAAAACTATTAAATAAAGCGTCACCACGCTAACAGCCGGTTTTACCCTTCCTACGCATTAGATGTTTCACATCAATAATAAAAACGTTCGAAAATGACTCCTGGAATATTAAATTACTCACGTATACACTGATAATGTAGTCGAACATAAAATAATCATAATCTTATCTATCTATATACATATAATTGCTTGTACCGACTGACTGACGATCAACGCAGAGCCCAAACCGCTGGGACTGCAAACTTTAAATTTTGGTAGTCGGTGCCTTTTTGATGTAAAACATCAAATGCGGAGGGAGGGTAAAATTGGCTGTTAGCGTGGCAATGCTTTTATTTTACTATATTTTTTACATGCTATAAAACGCCGCAATCCCAACAAATTTGAAATCGTATGATTCGTTTTGACAAGTACTTCAGTCCTAGATGATATCCGCCCTGGATTGGATGATTTATGTCCATTTCCGTTATTTTACATGTCATAATTTTATAAAAGAACACATTGTAAAAGTTGTGATCATTTTATCTACTCATTATTTCTATAAAATAATTTGGATGTTTTCACATCTGGTAGACGTCCCGCGACGTCTATTTTTGTTGTAGAGATCCACTAAGAAAGGATTTTTGAAAATTTCACCCCTAAGAGGATAAAATAAGGTATAAACGATTGTATGGAACTCAGTCAGCTTGAAAGTAAGAAGCACGAAGTTTTATAATCTGTTTCTGATCAGCAATAAATGTATAGGTATACTTAATGGAATTTAAAAAAAATACTCTCAAGATGGTTATTTAGGGTTTGAATGTTTGTATGGGAAGTTCGTCATTTTTTAAGTAAGAAGCACCAAATTTCATATACCTGTTTCTGGTTAAAAATAAATGAACACGTATATCAGCGATTTTATAATTTTTAACCCTAAGAGGGTGAAAGGGTCGAAAGATTGCATAAAAAGTTTGTTATTTTTAAAAGGAAAAGTAACAAATTTTATTAACGAAGTGCAACCCGCGACTTCGTTCACGGGGCATTTAGTTTCAATTTTTTCTTGCAGTAACATACTTAATTATTTTTATATTTAGATATATATTTTTAGCATTTTACATGCTTAGCACTATACATTAAACACAAAGTGGAAAATGCGAAATCGAAAACCCCGAAGCTCGTGACTGTTATTTTCGATATCACATTTTTCACTTTGTTTAATAATTATTTTTCTAAAATAATAGTATCATAAGTTACTCCTTGTAACATCTGCTAAAAGCCAGTCCAAATTGGTCTAGCCGTTATGGATATTAGCCGAAACAGCCAGACAAAAACTATAAAAAAGAAAATTTTGTTACTCTCGAACATGCTTTTAGTAAAAAACTGTTATTTAAACATTACAAACAGACATTTCAAATTTATTTATTTGTATACATAAGTTTTTATTGCTTAAATTCATAATTTGCATTATAAATAAGTTTACGCTCGATAGATGGCATTATACACGTTTTCTGATTCAGGCTATTGTTTCGTTATGCCGCTTATAATTATTATATGACGAGATAACGTTAAACACACCGTAGGTTAAACACAAAGTGAAACCGTAGGTTGTATGTAAGCGACCACTGAAGGAGTGTCACACACTTCCAGTGGTCTGCCAATACAGACGGAGAGACGGCACACGGCGGGTTTATTTAGTGGATGAGGGCCCACACTACCCTGTTTGTTGCTCCGAACGACAGGGTGGGAGAACTTTACAAAAAAAAGTGTTGTACGTAAGTGTATACCTCCTCCGGCCTCCGATTGAAATGCTAAATATAAATCTTTTCCTTCATTGGTGACGGAGCTTGCCAGTAAAGGGCAGTACTATCTTTTATATGACGCTCAAGTCTTGGCTAGACAGGTGCGGGGAGAGACGCTCATGTAGCCACTCACTGGGATAATTTTTCTATCATGTCCCATGATGCTGATGATATTAACCATAATAGTTCTGATGAATACTTTGTTGATATGTCAGTATTTCATATATATGGAGGTTTATGTTAGTAACAGCAGGAAAAATACATGCGATATTGTAAGTATATCACAATTATGAGAAATTTTCCATAGAAGGGAACCCCGTAACGAGGCTTCGGTTTAGTTCAATACAAAACGTACGAGCCACAGTAATTACTGAATGTGGTGAAGGAAATGTTGTCATTCCACGAATACCGTTAATTCCATCAGAGTATCCTGAACAAATTAAAATAATATAAAAGATAAAGATCCCTGTTAATGTGTGCTTTGCTATAACAAATAACAAGTACCTAGGCCAGTCACTGAAAATGACTGGGATCGATTTAAGTAAGGACTACTTTTCACACGGAGAGATTTTTATGTTGCATGCTCCAGAGTGAGTTTTAGACGCAAAAGGAAACACTGCAAACGTTGTCTACAAAGAGGTACTTATACTATAGTAATTAAACATAAAATTTTGATTAATACTAATTAAATAGTTTAATTTCATTTAGAGACAGTATTTTTTAATAAAATAGTTCCTATTTCAATATACATTTATTAGCGCGAGCGAAGCCGCTGGAAACAGCTAGTACTATTATAAAGCTGTAACAGAGCTGTGTCTGTACATTTAAGATATTTGAGAAAAAATTACTGCATTCGGCTATATAGGCGTGTCTGAACACAAAACGATTTTTTATAAATTTTTTGTCTGTTTATCTGGTTGTTTGTTTGCGCATCACTCAAAAACTACTGAACAGATTTTAATGCAACTTTTTGATGTGAAACATCTAATGCGGAGGGATGGTAAAATCGGCTGTTAGCGTGGCGACGCTTTTATTATACCTACTTGTCCTATTAAAATCTTGCAAATTAAGTTTGCCACACTTACTGGTTTCGGATGGAGCTGAAATTTTACACGCATATGTATATCGCGTGACAATGCAATATTATGATGACATGGAACTGTACTGATGATGGAGCTGGAAGGTGTACATAGGAACTCTATAATGAAACGGCGCAACCCTATCGAGTTTGGACTCGTGTGATTCGTCTTGATGAGTACTTTGTCTCTAGATGGTATCGAGGGTCTGATGATGAAGATTGAAGGTGGCCACAGTAACTCTATAATGAAACAACACAACCCCATCGAGTTTCGACACGTTTTTTACTATTCTTGATGAGTACTTTGTCTTTAGATGGTATTGAGGTTCTGATGATGGAGCTCGAAGGTGGCCACAGTAACTCTGTAATGATGCGACGCAATCCCATCGAGTTTGGAATCGTTTGATTTGTCTTGACAAGTACTTTGCCTTTAGATGGTATCCAGGGTCTGATGATGGAGCTGGAAGGTGGCCATAGGAACTCCGTTATAAAATGACATAACCCCATCGAGTTTGGGCTCGTTTGATTCGTTTTGACAAGTACTTTGGTCCTAGATGATATCCAGGGCCTGGTAATGTTGATTTATGTCCATTTACGTTATTTTACACACGTCATAAGTTTATAAAAGCACACATTGAAAAAGTCATGATCATTTTATTTCTACAAATAATTTCCATGTTTTCACATCTGGTAGACGTCCCCCGACGTCTATTTTTTTTATTTGATAGCTCTTGATTAGACTTAACAACTGGTATACATTTTATCCCGCTACTATATCGGGAACCTGAGATATAACCCAAAAACTAGCATTTGGCTGCGGCGGAGGTGCTATTTTATAATTATTATATTAACGATAATTTATTAAAATAACAGTAACCCGATATGTTTAATACCGTTCGTCACGCTCTTTTAAACACACGATAAGAGTAAATATAAGAACTAACTATATATGATTTGATTATATTGTGTATGTATTGTGTTGTATAAGTTTACACACTGGTACATTGTGGACCGGTATAAATGATTGCTAACTTTGAAGAGTAAGTGGATCAGTAGGTCACAGACAAGGCCCACTGATAGCAGAATTGTTTTCCCAAATATGTAAATTTACTAGAAATAAGGAATTACCAACAAATTGCCATCACGGCGCGTATGTCAACACCGTGGTAAGGTACAGCAATACGCATTTTTATTCTATGTAATCAAATAGTAGTAATTTTAGTTAATTTCATAATACAGATGCACAAAAAGAACTGTTAAAAAAATTACTATGATTTAAATATTTTATCAATCATGAATGTCTTGATAAATAATCAACTACAAAGTTACGCGGTGATACCAATTCTAATCTCAAAAAGATTTAGGAAGCTTAGGGATGACAGCGCATGCCACTGAAAGAATGTAACATTGTTCCAGTGGCCCGCCAACACAAGCGGAGAGACGGCATACCGCGGGTTTCTTTAGTGGGTGAGGGCCCCACATTACCCTGTTCGTTGTCCCAAACGACGGGGTGTGCGGTTAGGTAATTGTTTTCCTGTCTTAACAAAAAAAAAATAATCCTTTCATATTGTAGGATTTTCGACAAAATCTCTACAAAATATTGTTTAATAATAAGCCATAAAGATAGAAAATTTAACCAGTTCTCATTGTCAGTGGCCTTATAAAACAAATTATGTGAAATAAGACAAATTATCCCATATTTCCTTTTATTACCTTCCCATAGTTAATTTGACATACTTGGACTTTATTAGCCATGTTTAAGATAAAATGAATTGTAGTCCTTTTAAGCTTTGCGTCAGCTAATTAAGTGTGTTTATGAACTCACACGCGACGCAAGGATTATTTATTACCAAGTGCCAAGAAAATCATCAAACGGTCCAATACAGGGTCCCTATTATGAGTAGGTACATGTCTCCACAATCTTATTAAAAACACAAAAGTATACCTTTAATAAATACAATTATAAATTTATTTTACAAATTTTGAATGCAATCGAATAGTTACGTCGTTAATTGTTTCTATGTTATTTAAAAAAATATATAATATACTATACAACTACGGAGCTTATTGTTTGCGCTCAAAACAAAGACTAAACGGTAAAGTGATAGCTAGGACCCAATTACTCAGTGGGTTAAATGAATTGTATTTTCTAGTTATTTTGTATATTTATTGTAAGTTCATTAAAACATGAGAAAATGCCTTCCTGCAAAAGCAGGTAACGCAGTGTCATAAATTAGCGTATATTATTACTAACGTATAGAAGGATCACACTGAAAGTTAAGTTGAGTTTAGATAGGTCTAAAATAATACTTCTTAGAGAGGATTCCTGTAAAGGTAAGCCTCCGGTGGACCACTGAAGTAATGTCACACGGTTCCAGTGGTCCACCAGTACCCTACATCATTCAAATAAATCAATAAATATAACACTGTGTATTAATTAAATAAACTACCTTTAGTAAGTAATAACACTACATGTCTTCCTACAACACTTTGCATTGGCAAAACAAGTCTGTTCCTAATACCGTTTCTGACAAACTAATTAAAGCTAAAAATTTTATAGCTAGATAACTACAAAGATTCGCAATTATTACTAATAATAATAAGAATAATCATTTATTTTGTCACCACAATACATAGGTTTATAAGAGTAACATAAACATACTTAATTAAGGTTCATATTGTGGGAGACTGGTGCCTAAACTAGGCTCTAGGTCTGTATTTCAGGACACCAGGCTCCTCTCATTCCGGCCACATGTCCTTTAGTGGAATTAATATGTTAATGAAATTAGTATAATAATGGGTGAGTGCTTGCGTGTATATATGAGTATGTAGTGTATGTGTGTGTTTGTGTTTTAGTGTGCGTGTATGTGTGTGTGTGTATATGTCCTGCCTAGCCCTACGACTATGAAGTCATGGGATCGTCGAATAAGGAAGTTTATTTTACACTAGTCAGTAGTGTGAGTGAATGTTGGTGTGGTATGTTATGTGGTAATGTTATTTGAGTTACTACTGAATTAAACCGGACAGATAAGTAGTTTTTCAGTATCGTGGTAGTTTAACGCCCATATTCAAGAACGATACTTAGGTAAGGTAGCAAGCAATACCATGCTAAGTAAGGCATTTCTCACTGCGTTCGTCAGGGCAAGCCATTCCATTCACAAACAATACTCAAGCGATACTTTAATAAGCAAACGCACGGCGTCGATTATAGACCTGTGATTGGCTTCGATCAACATTGATCGACGGCTCAGACTAAATATATCTAGACAGAGCGAAGAAAATTCTTTGACATGCATGAGCGAGAACTCAAGATACAATTTACTGGTGCAAAAAAACAGACAAAGTCATAGATTTTTGCCTTTGCCGCCGTGGCCAGTTTTTGGCGTTGTCACACTTGTCACGATGTCAAAATGATTTGTCTGTCACGATTTAACTGACAATCGAACATTTGTATAAAAATTCGGGTTTTACATTATATTTACGTGTTAAATCAGTGTTTTGAGAAAAAGACTACGTGATAATAGTGCTTGTAAAATAGTGTACTATGCTACAAAACCTACAGCGAGCGAAAAAATACAGGTATAACATTTCATTCATATGTAGTCGAAAATGAAATAATTTAATGATTGAATGCTATAGTGATATAAAATGGGCTTATTAATGAGCAGCGGCTTGACAATACTCTCAGTATAGTTGAGTCCATGAGCGACGGTTACCATCAGATGGGCCGTGGCTCGTTTGCCACTAAATGCAATAAAACAAAAGTTCTTATTCGATTAATTAAATCAGCGCCGGAAGAATGATAACTCTTTACTTATTTGACCCAGAAAAGAAAGAAAAGATAATTTAATTGTATTCTTGTGTACTATTATTTTATGAAATATAACTTATTGTTATTTACCAGTTTTTTTTATTGCTAACGGTGGCAGACGAGCAAACAGCCCACCTGATGGTAAGTGGTAACCGCCGCTCATGGACTTTGGCAACACCAGGGGCACAGTCAAGCCACCGCCTACCGTGCTCTTCTCAAACCTCATTTAAAGAGGGACAAGTCGTAACGCTAGGGAAACACCGCAGCAGGAAGTTCATTCCAGAGCTTACACGTACGTAACGAACCGTCTTGGACGATATCGTCTCCAGGTGGTATGAATGAACCCTAGCACGGCGTCTCGTGGTCCGGTGGTAAAATGGCGATGTTGGTGCCACCTCAAACAGTTCCTCAGAGCACTCCCCGTTGAAGAGTCGATAGAGCACACAAAGAGCCCCAAAGTCTCTCCGCCGCCCCAACGACTCCAGCTCATCCGCGAGATTGGGATCATCGACAATCCGAACAGCACGCCTTTACAGGGAGTCAAGTGGGTCGAGCTGGTATTTTGGTGCGCCTGCCCAGAGATGTGAGCAGTACTCCACGTGAGGGCGGACCTGTGCTTTATACAGCACAAGTCGCTGCCTCGGGGTGAAGTACCGCTTGGCTCTGTTCAGGACGCCCAGTTTATTGCTCGCCAATTTGGCTTTGTCCTCCAAATGACTCCCGAACTGGACTTTGCTGGATATGTCGATGCCTAGGATCCCAATACTCTCGGAGACCGGGAGAGTTACCCCTTGGAACTGGGGCGTCACGACAAATGCGTCCTTCTTCGCAGTGAACGCGCAAACCTGTGTCTTCGTAGGGTTGTATTGAACCAAGTTCTTTTCTCCTCACTCCGAGGCCCGTCCTAGAGAGCACTCGACTTCAGACACAAGTTGGGTCTGCCTCAGCATGTTCCGAGGGACTTTCTGATGGCCGGTATATCGCGCATCACCCGTAATGTCATCCGCATAGCAATGCATACTCTCAATCGAGAGCAAGCCATTGATATGCAGGATGAACAGCGTTGGGGAGAGCACCGAGCCTTGAGGAACGCCAGCATTAATCTCCATGGTATCAGAGCAGCATCCGTCTGCAACGACTTTGATGCTGCGACCAAAGATATCTAACAGAATGGCAATTTATGGAGAAGCAATACTTATCTTGCATCAAGGCTCATTCAAAGTCTTGGTATTTCTCTATGTGATCGAATTCTTATTACGGAGGTAGAACGTGAATATCCGACATAGCCCGAGGGGTTTGCATGCTGAAGTGGCAATGGGCAGGCCATATCGCTCGACGAACTTACAACCGTTGGGGAAAAAGGTTCTCGAGTGGCGATCACGTATCGGACAGCGCAGCGTAATATGGCAGATGGACCAAATATTTGGTCAAAGCTGCAGGGAGCCGTTGGATGCAGTCAGCACAAGTCCGCTAGTTTTGGTGCTCTCTTGGGGAGGCCAATGTCCAGCAGTGGACGTTTAAAGACTGACGGTTGGATGAATAGAAGGGGTGGTAGATTTACTTTTAACTAATTAATTTGCCCAAATATAGTTAAATATTTGTCAACCTGGCAACATTTAAAAAAAATACTGCTGTTTCAAGTGCGGCCACGCCGTGGCTCTGTCTATTAAGTTCTTAGTCTGAGATCGACGGTGATTTGTCCTTTTCTGTTGCCAAGTTCTGTATAGTATTTGGCAGATGTGCGGATGACATTAATAATTTAAAAAAATTGTATTGCATATAAAAAAGAGGATTTATGTCTATCTTTAAAACATGTTATTTTATTATTGATATATTGTTCTTTTTATTAATTTTGTTACATATTTCATACCTTTTTAAAATATACAAGCTCACACAAAATCACTAGGTACTATAAAAACACAAACAAAAATAAACACAACAGAATATAAATAATTTCGAAATGAATAAAATAGTGGCCCACCGACATCGGGTGCAGGGACCCAGCTGCCGGTGATTAGGGCTCCAAAAAAGGATCCCCCTGCCAATAGGTGCCTACGTGCCGCGTCGCGGAGTACTGCCTTTTTCATTAAAACCCTTAATCCAGCTGTCTAACGACAGTCTCTTTAGGTGTGGTTCGAGATTCTTGGCGATTCATTCATTCGAGTGCATACGATTTCGGATTCTCTGAAAACAAGTATACCTAAGTTCGTAGAGCCTTGCTCACCCCAGCACGAATGGACCGGTTCGATCGGGGAAGTACCACCCTCTCACATAAGATAAGCGTGTAACAACGGTAGTTACTCCTACCGTTGTGCTTCGTATGGTGAGTGAGATCGCCGGAGGCCCAAACTCCCTCTCTATCCTCTCCTAATTATCCTTCCCATACACCTCCTATCCCTTTCTTTGGAAATGGCGACGCGCGAGTGATGCCTGTGGTGTTGCTAGCGTCTATAGGCTTCGATAACCGCTTACAATCAGGTGAGCCAGCCGAACAACCATATGGTTGTTCACCACCCCATCTAGTATAAAAAATAGCTGTGGCCTTCAATGCACAACCGGACGTGTCGCAAAGGAATAACTGCAAGAGATGCTGAGAGAATATTAAATTCCAAGAAAAGAAGGAGCTTTCCTAGGTATCCAATTATATGAGACGCACAGGTGGAGGCGGTGGTCCTGCAGCCTCATCTGGTCTGATTTATATGAATAATCACATAAAATATCGCAAACTATGATATTAATATGAGTACAAACAAAATTTCAAAGACCAAATCTACCACTGAATATAACCTCATTTGGAACTAAAGCTACACTATGCGTTGGCTAAAATAGCTGCCTAGCTACTTAACGTAAGTGACTTGTAGCCAATATAATTCTTTATTTTTGCACATGTTCTTAGTAAATAATAAATAAATAAATATATTCTAATATAAATAAATAAATATATTCTAAATATATTCACTTTCCTGTTTATTTTGTTGTACAGGAAACCACCCAAATAACAGTAAAAACGGTTAGCAAATTTAGTATTGAAGTAAGTGTTGCGACGATCAACGGGGTTGTAACGCATTTTATAATTAGTAGTAGGTGTTTTATAAGTTAGTTGTTTATGCTGTTTTAGCAATGTGTTAAGTATAAAAAGCTGTCGCACAGTTAACAATCTGGTATCCTTATATAACTACTCCGTGGGATATCGGTTTGGTAGAAAGTGTGATACTTTTAATATAACTCTCTGAGCTCTCTCTAGTACAAGCATTGTTGTTTTAGGGGCCCCGCCTGATCTATCTCCGGTCGTGTCAGATTACGGTCCCATCAGACTATGAGAGTAAGGGAACAATAAGTGAACTTGTGTGCTCGCACACAGTGAATATAGAACCTTAGAATAAGATCTATGCACTCCACATTATTCATGCTTTTAGGATGTAATTGATCTTGACTGAAATCTTGATCCAAGCACTTGACTGGTATCTTTTTACAACAATAGTACTGTCGTCAATACACACATAGATACTTGTTGTTAGAATTTAACGAGTTTGCTGAAGGGACGTGTCTTTAGGGAATCCTTGCAAATATTTGATGTTCGTCCGTCCATCAGCTTTTTATCAGCTGGATATAGGCCTTCTTAGGCGAGCGCCATAGCTAGCGATTCTGTGCCTACATCCATTAACTCCCGCTTTGATCAGGTAATCAGTCCACCTAGTTCCTACTAGATCGCCCTACAGGTCTACACCGCGTAGTCCTTAGTGTTCTAGATAATCGATATATACTGTAGCTACTTATATAAATCAATGTCCGTGTAGACACCGAAATCAATGATTTGATGTAGGCAATAGATAGAATATGCAGTAGGTATGACGTACAAGGTATGCTCGTATACTTACACAGTGGAGTAGTCGACTCGGACATCGTGTGTACTGAAATATGCGTGCCTAAAGTTATTTGTTCTATTTTAATGTTAGTCGAACACGTCAACCTTGCACTACTTTTAAGATTACAATTAAATAAAAACCAGTTAGCATTTTCATTTCATGCTTCTTACAAACAATCCACGATTTAGAGGACCTTATCTACCTTAACTAGAAAATCATAATTCTAATCTAGTTTTATTGTACAGACTTCCTATCATTCAACTTGTCAACACAACCTGTGTTGCCATCAGTTAATCCGACTAACTGAAGGCAACACAGACGGGCCTCGTGGCGTAGTCGGTAGTGTAACCGACATCCGTGCACAAGGTCGTGCGTTCGATTCCCACTCAGGACAATTATTTGCGTGATGAACACAGATACTTGTACTGCGTCTGGGTGTTTTCTACCTATTATATGTATGTATTTACAAAAAAAAAGTAGTATATTATGTATTATATGTATCAGTAATCTGGTACCCATAGCACAAGCGTTAAGCTTAGTTTGGATCCAGAGGACGTTGTGTGAAAAAATGTCCGTGAATATTTATATTATATTTTATATAACAAATTACGACATGTTCCAGAAGAAATAACGGATATTAACAACTGATATAGTCGCTTAGATTCTTTATTTTTATTTATCGAATTTTCTTCAAGAGCGAACGGGGGTAATAGGAGTTCTCGTGAGTACATTGCTTGTACCTAATTATATTCAATTGAGAGCGGGACTTCCTCATGTATCTCTGTGTTGCTATAAATGCTTCAACAGTCGCCAATCATGCACTTGATACGATTATAGATACGATTCTCTGAGCTTGCTTTTATTAACGCGGAACGTCATGTTGCCGTGCTTAATGCTTTGAAGCATGTTACTGTGTCCTGCGTTGTAGTCGTGAAATTGGCATCTGGATAATTTGTTATACCGCATTCATCGAGTGACCATTGAAACTTTAGTGTATTGTCGGACACTACTAGTTCTCCAGATAATTTTCTTTTTGAGGATTTTATCGCGTGGAGAAATGCAGAGCAAACCCCGCCACATAGACACTCCACTTGGGCTTGTTTATGAGGCTAATATTTAAAACCCGTAGGTACGTCATCAGTGGTAACACACACTGGTCCTAAACCTTTGTTTCAGACACCGGACTAGACGATTGTCATCAGTCTCTTGAACGCCAAGTTGGATTCGTCATATGAATATTTTTAAGTTGTTAAAGCAACAAGTTTAAGCATTTTAATGTTGCCGTGGGGACACATTAATTACCTACTGATTCGCGATTTGTATATTTTAGATTATATTGAAGAGACGCACTAAGTTCTTTGAAATAATGACGTAGAAATAATATATGAAATCAACAAATGTGTAACATTTAGCAGCCTTGTTGCCATGTTGGAATAACGCCTCTAAGGCATAGCACGGCTGAACCGCGTCATGAAAACTCATAGAAATAGATTCCCCATGTGAATTCGGTTATCATGTTATATTAGCGCTCATAATTACTATTGGTAAGCAGTTAATATTTTTTACTGATCATTCAGTCGAAGAATCACTGTGTCGTCAAACCAATTTTTACATACAGGCTAGTCTTTAGCTATAGTATAATATTAGGTCCTTACATACTATGAAATTGGAGTTTTGTCAAACTGGCCACTTTGATCTCAAATATCTGGTGTTTGTTAGGAATTCCAGATTTTAATTTACTTTTTAGGTATATTTGTGTTTCCAATTTAACGATTCATTTGTTTTCGCACCATTTGATTTTTCTTTGACATCGTTTTGTGACATTATGGAAAACTTAAATTATCGGGTTATTTACGAATACAAGTTTCAATGTGGTACCAGCGCCGCAGAAACAGCGCGAAGAATTAATGATGTGTTTGAGGAAGCTACCGTAAAAGAAAACACGGTACGTTTTTGGTTCCATGGTTTTCGTTCTGGAAAGTTTCACCTACAGATCAAACCCCGTGGACGGCCGGAGACCCTAGTTGCGAATGAAGAATTAATAGTGATCGTGAAAGCGGATACATCGCAAACCACGTCAGAGTTAGCGGCAGGCTTCGGTATGAGTGATAAAACAATTTTAATTCACTTGAAATTTAAAAATGGAAAATCGAAGTATGGGTACCGCATGAATTGAGTGAAGCAAACCAACAAACACGAGTCGAGTGCTGCGTTACATTACTCAACCGTCATAATAACTAGGGCATTTTGAATCGTATAGTTACTTGTGATGACAAATGGATCCTGTACGATAATCGTAAACGCTCATTACAATGGTTGAACCAAGAAGAGCCGGCCAAATCCTGCCCCAAGCGAAAGTTGACTCAGAAAAATGTACTGGTAAGTGTTCTGGTGGACCAGTGCTGTTGTAATCTACTATAGCTTCCTAAGATCTGGCCAATTACGGCAGATCTGTGTTCAGCAATTGCAAACCATGATGGAAACGCTAGCCGTTAAGCAACCAAGGCTGGTCAATTGCTCTAGCCTAGCAGCCAGCATAGTCAAATTTTAACACCTAAGAGGATAACATAAGGGATGAACGCATGTATGGAAGATATTTAAGGCAAGAAGCACGAAATTATATATAAGTACTACACAGGGACCTGTTTCTGGTTAGAAATAATGATGTACACATAAATCGGATTTTTTTAAATTTTACTTTTAAGACAGAGAATAGGGTTGAAAGTTTATATGGGAAAATCGTCACTTTTAAAATGAAATTTCATATGCTTGTTACTGGTTTGAATTAAATGAACGTGTATATTGGCGTATCTATAAATATTAACCCTATCAGGGTGAATTATATGAGTCGAAGGTTTTTATGGCAAGTTCGTAACTTTAGCAATACAAATTTTAGAAAAAAATATATACATATCTATAAATCTACCTCTACATCTATCTATACATCTAATATATAAAAATCAATGTTTGTTTGTTCGTATCTGATGTGCTACCATATCGTTCATCCTACCAGCATGAAATTTTACATACATACGTAAGCATATCATCCGGTCTACAGAAAAGAATACCGACTGCTTTTATGGTTCCTATATGGGATAGCCTATATTAACTGAGCCACAGCAACGCGTGGGCCGGGCTTGCTAGCACTACATACCTGAAAGATATTCGTGTTGGGCAGTGCTTAATGTAGGATTAGTGGAAGCGGTTGCGGAAATTGTTGAACACGAACTTAATTTCTTTCACCTCACTTCGACGTCGAGATAGTATTCCTTTAGCTAGGAAAATATACTTGATGGGCGTCATTGTATCGTACATCATAGCATATCATTAAGTATTCGAAGCTCTTGTTCTCAAAATGTCTATTCAACAATATATGAAGAAGATCGATCATAACCCGATCAAACATGGATGACACCGTAAAAGTTTCACTGATCAGCTTATTTATGTATCTTATGTTATTATAGAAGTTGGCGGTTTATTGCCTTTTCCACTACCTTGGAGTTATAGTAAACGTTAGTTAGCCGGGATGTTTAAATATCATAGGATGGTAGGCAGTGTGTCTGGCTATCTCGCCATTAAAATTGAGTTGGGGTCAAAGCTCAGGAAATACATAATATGCTCTATTGCAAAGCTGCTTTCGGTAGTTCTGCCAAGCTTACCAAGCTCAGCAGATTTATTTTCTAGTCGATTCGATTGCCAATTCTAGTAACGTTCTTGCTTGACCTCTCCTATATGGCACTATTTCTTGGCTCTAGTAAACATAAATAAATATGCCTACTGCTACAGTCTTGCAGCTGCCTTAAATCTATACTAATATTATAAAGAGGTAAAGTTTGTGAGGTTGTAGGGGGTAATCTCTGGAACTACTGAACCGATTTGGAAATTGTTTTTACAAATAGAAACCCACGTTATTTGTGAGTGTCATAGGCTATAATATACTAACCCGAAATATGATAAGACTTTTTCGTGGTAGTCGGATTTGCAAAGTAAGTCGGAGAAAAAACGGTCAAACGAAAACGTTTCTTACGAACGCTGACTTAACGATGAAAGATATATGATTGAGTTCTAGAGAAAAGTTGTAGAGCTTGATAATGCCTACAAAAAAGTCAGGGACAGCTTATGTCTGACGTTTATATTTAAGTCACAAAAACTAGTTATTTATATTAAAAAAATAATTTAAATCGGTAGGTCATGTTTATTGGTCACATTATCAACAATTATGAATTAAACACAAAGTGAAATCGAAAATAACAGTCACGAGCAGGATCCACTTGCACTTTGTGTTTAATGCATAGTGCTAAGCATGTCAAATGCTAAAAATGTATATAAACAATTATGAATTCTTATCAAAATAAGTAAATTTATCGTCTCAAGTGTTTAAAACAAAAGACTTTTCCCTTTTACTGCATATACTTTGGACGAATGGATAAAGAGCGAACACCACATAGGTATGGAATCGCGACCGTGTCGTAATCTATTGATTGATATTTCTACTAACCGGATTTTTAAAAATGTTTACCGCCCAACGAAGGGGGTACGGGTCAGCTAGTGCTTTCCTAAACCAAGAAGGTATGCGTTTACCAATCTGTCTATTAATCAGGTCAATTAAGCAAAATAATGCTATGTTTAGGATGCTGAGCTTGTGTATTCGATTACTTTCTTTACTCCTTCTTTCCACAGTTATAAGTCTAGATAGTTTAATTTTAATTTTATTAAAGTCTACGTAAGTACGCATGTTTCGTTGCGTTTTAATAACGTTAAAAAACGTAGGCAGCGGTTATAGCATGCCATCAGGTTCGCCACTTAAGGGCTAGTTATTTTTTAGGTATAAACATAACATTGATTTGTACTTCTTGGCGATACACAGCAGCTGCAACAACAAAAAAAAAAATATCCTCGGTACTAGGGTCATTTAGCCGGTTTCCCGTTCAGGTCCTGCTTTCGTCCACTAGCGCTCGCCTTGTGAAATATTTACGTAGAGTATAGCATCAAAAATAGTGAACCGCGCAATTTTGGACTCGTTGCGGCCCATAATGTCAAATCTGCACGTCTATTAACTCGAAATATTTTTTAACAAATCAAAACTAATAAAGGTTTCGTTAGTCTGGTGGCTACCTCTAAGCTACGACCACGTCTGCATAAATGTTATAAAATACTACGAACTAACTGCGCAGTAATATTTTCTAATGTTTTTAGCGTGTATATTCATGTTTAGGGCATTAATGACTATGTGTTTCGTACTCATTTAACAAATTTCTAACAAAACCTAGGCGGATAGTAACTGGATTACCTATTTTGCAAAATATTCAGTTCTCGTCCGCCTCGACGAAAACACAAGTAAAGTTTTGAATTAGTCTTTTAAAATAAGTAATGTAAAGAAATTATATTGATATCTTTAATGTAAGTTTTATATTTAGTTTTCATCCGCCAAATTAGCAGTATTGCAAGCATAAAATATAAAACGATTTTGTGGACCGAAACTAAAAAATTGCTTGGTTTCTCTTTTTTTTTACAACCCTTTTTATGTCCCACTATTGGGCACGGGTCTCATAGTGAGAGGGATTAGGCCATAGTCCATCATGCTGGCTCAGTGCGGGTTGACAGACTTCACAAGCCGTTGAGAAGATCTCTCAGGCATGCAGGTTTCCTCCCGATGTTTTCCTTCACCGAGCAGTGATACATTGTAAACAAATACATAAATAATTTCGAAAAATCTCGAAAAGTCAGTCACGCTTTAGCTTACGTCCGCAAAAATATTGCTATTGCAAATAAAAGAAAAAAAAGTTGGGTAGCATTTTGAGTTGATGATTGAAACACGGACTCTTAATTTAGCAGGTCTACCTACAATACATGCCTCCTTATAGGTAGGTACCGTGGACGTAAACTAGACTACTCATCAAGGTCGAACACTTTCCCTAAAACATTTTATATAAAAAAATTTAGACTAATAGTTTATTAGTTGTAAACATTATTGTTAAGTCCATAGGCGTGCAAGTCCAATAAATGGACGAAAACCGGCCTAACTAGGTAAGTTACCCTATTTTTAGTGGGTGGTGGTGTGGGCCCCCACATTATCATGTTCGTTGTTCTGAACGATGGGATGTGTGGTTAGGTACATTTTTCCCGCCTTGACAACGTAGTCTAGACAAAAAAACCTCTTATAAATTAGTAGATTATTCATGAATGACCAATCGTAAAGAAAACCAAATTTGGTTGACGATGATCTAACTATGTTGTAACAGTAGTGAGCAGGAGTTTCATGCTCGAGAATTCCATCCAGCCCGCAGCGGATTAAACGTGCCCTACTGACACCAAATTAAATCAAAATACGTCGCCGCCTCACCAAATGAATACCAAATTACACATGATTTTACAATGTGAATAAAAGCGTGACTTATAAGCGTGCGTATGATATGGTGGCTAATTAAACAATCAAACAATTCTCGAAACGTTCAGTTTACCACTATTATTCTATAAGTAATTCTTATAAACATTATCATAGCTAACTATCGCAGGATAGCGCGAAAAAACTAATGCGGCGTTGCCACACCGTGCAGCCGAGCGTACGAGCAGGTAGACTCCACAATGCATTGTACATATATATTATAATGTATCTAATCTATGTGCGTTTTATTATACAACACTTGTCTTCTTCGCATGCGTAATGATGTTCACTACAATAACTACTATCGTATTTATCATTCAGACTTCCAGGCCTCATGTGGTGTCCTTAATAGTTTATTTAAATCTCAGAAAAGTACTTTAATTAGTAATGTAACAACACAATAACATCACAAAAAATATTTATAGGAGTAAGTATCTAACTCATCTTCATTATATGAGTACATGATGGGGGAAATAGGTATTCACAAATTATTGGTATAATAACTATAAATATGAGTACTTACCGCCACTGGGATTAACATAAGCAATTTTCAACTCCATATCGATACTTTGCGTAGGTTTTGATTCAGAGGAATTAATATCATATTCCGATGGGATTTCAGTTACAATATCACTAGTTTCTTGGCTCGTAGAGGCTACTAGACATTGGGCCACACTCATTTTTGGTGCGTCTTCGTGCATAACTATAAACACAATCAAGAAACAGGGCGACAGAGTAATGCCGCCCACAAAACTTATTATTCACCTAACCGTCAAGGTATGTTTCTTTTAAAATATCACCCATATAAGCAGTAATTGTTTTCAAAAACAAAATGTAGGTCTCTAGGCCACTTCACTTACACTTTGATATTCCGACCGACATACATAACTCAGATTCAGTGGAGCTACCATACTCATGACTGACATTGAAATAAGTCGGTAAAGGGCAGTGGAAAATTAACCTAATTTATGAAAAACATGTCATGACCTATTTTTATTTTAAACACTAAAATTAATGCATTTATATTTAGAAATCATTATCTTAATTTATACAATTATATTGAAAATAATAGTTACAGAATTATAAGTAAATATACTTTAACGCAAATATTTCAGAGAGCCATCTAGCTTGAAAAAACATACGGATGATGCAAATGAGTACGTTTGATTATGAACACGCTGTGTTGTGTAATAAAATGACCGTTTTGTATTGCACAATCCTTTCACAAGGGCTTCAAAAGTAGGTCAATCTTTTGACTCTGTATTGTATTAATCTTTTGATGGAATATAGAATTTTATGTAATTATACCACTCGTGCCTTTTTGAATACGAAAAATTATTCCTTTATTTATTTATACTTTGCTGTTTTGATTAATTATATGTTTTTAGTGGATTTAAAATATTTTTATTTCATATTTCCGGTCACTCTTAGCGCCATCTAGTAAAGCATACTATAAACTGTAGTAACTCTCTACTATATGCCTTTAGATGTCACTGTTGTTGTATTGTAATATTCTTCCTTTTCAGAGCAACACTGTACTTTTAGTGTATTTTGTGGAGCGCCACCTAGATCGTTTGCTATCAGCTGCCACGTGTTCTAGTAATATAATTTGTACAGCGGCACCTAGCTCAACGGTTATCAGCTACCCGATGTAATCATTTGATTTGTGCGCCATCTAGCTCGGCAGTTAACAGCTACCCCGTGTTGTTGTTACTTAATTTGTGCAGCGCCATCTAGTCTGGTTTTCAGCCCCCGATGCCTAAGTAAGTAAGTAGGTAATATAAATTAATTTGTGTGAACTATATATTCTTCAATCAAAGAAGCAGCGCTATCCAGCTTGATGCACAAAGTACATGGGCTTGATGGTTCTGTGGTTATCACTGTTATCAGCTTCAGCTGCCAGATGTTGATCTTATAGAAGCTAAACAAAGTAGGTAATATTAGTTAGGTACAACATTTAAAAACCTCACGAACGGCGGGACTAGACCGATTTTTGTTTTTTTATTTGTTAGGTTTGGCTTCACCCGGAATAGCAGAAAACCATTAAAACAATAGAAAAATGCAGAAAAAAAATGGGAATTAATTTTCTCATACATTTCAGCTAATAAACATTTTAACAAAATATACTTATTGATTCTGAGGCGGTAGGTACGAAGTCTGTCGGGTGACGGGCCCGCTAATGAACATAATTAAGTAGGTAAGTACCTACCTATATGAAAGAACTAGCTGACTCTGTGAATTATTTATTTTATCAGCGATTGTCAATCCTAATCAATCTGCATCGTCTAAGTTTTGGATTTTTATAGGTATACCTCAGACCACGACAAAAGTTACGGATCATTACGAACAATCCAGTGAAGCCATATAAAACCATGCCAAACTTGTAATTACACGCGCTCACGCAACACAACAATACCATGCCAAAACAAAGTGACAACATAAACCACGAGTGTCACCAAAGTATGATTTAAATTAAGTACCCCAAATTAGACAAGAATATTTCGTATGTAGGTGGGTCTCGTAGAGTAAAAATGTTCTGTGAGGTGAGTAGTTCTCCAAATCCATGCAAATCGCATGTCCGTCTAGTTTACGTCAATGCCTGCATTTATTATTAAATTTCTTTAATGCAATATGGTTCAATATAGTCTAAAGCATTTTGTTCACAAAGTAACCAACCAAAGTTCTTACATGAAAAAAAAACATAAATATCATGTCAAATTCTACTACTTTCTATGTCCCGCAACAATAACCGGCCTTTTATTTTATAGAATCATTATTGACGGTAAGAACAAAAATCTGAATGCGCCATATAATAGCAATATATTGTATTTTAAGTGCAAAAGATAATACATTTTTTAAATGATTTATTGTTTGTTTTCCTTCTTTACCCTTCGGATTTTTGTAACGAAGGTA
Organism: Leucoma salicis; assembly: GCA_948253155.1. Classification (NCBI taxonomy): domain Eukaryota; kingdom Metazoa; phylum Arthropoda; class Insecta; order Lepidoptera; family Erebidae; genus Leucoma; species Leucoma salicis. Next base: position 18,795,455 of record OX411803.1, read on the forward strand.
AAGAAATTAAAACGAAGGTAATGAAAATGAAAATTTGCCGCTTTACTTATTGCAAAATACTGATTACCGAGGATTTTCTATTCCGTTTCACTACTCCTTACTCTAATAATAGCTATATTTACATTCTTGTAGGTATGAAAACAAAAAATAAAATGTCTAAGGAAGAAAAGTTAGCACGGGATAGATTACAGAAAAAAACTGAAATATGCTCAAAAAGAACCCAGAGAAATATGCAATCCTATTGGATTTTATTTTTATAAAAAAAAAAGATATTTGAAAAGAAAAGAACAATAATCTATAAAATCAGCAGCAGACATGACACCACGGCAATTAAGAACTCAACGAAAAATAAAACGTGTCGTGAGTGTAGGTATAAAAAAAGGAAAAACCAATAATAGATGTCGCCACATAAAAGTAGTGCGATGCTTGAAACGGCAAATTGAAAACTGTGTAAAAAAGAAGCTGATTTTCAGAGAAGTATTATCTAAAAGCGTTAAGGAGGGTTAGGCAGAATCTCATATCGCACATGTCGATCGTATAGTGATGACTGTGATTGGTTGAGAGATCACCGTGATTGGCCAACGGATTATTGCGACATCACGCGTCGGTTTCTCAACCAATCACAGTGATCACGATACGATAGACATGTGAGATATGAGATTCTGCCTAACACCCAAGGATAGTGTTTGGCAATCGAGATAAACGTAAGTTTAGTAACGTTATCATGAAAGGAAAAGAAAGTTTCAAAAACATGAAATACTAACACGGGTTTTTTAATTTACATTGAGAAATAAAAAGAAACATCCAGTACTTGATGATATAAATATGAAACAACAGTTTTATTTTGGAGGTAGTAGACAACAATTATCTTTACATACATGTGTAATTTACATGATTGATCCAGAACTTGGGATAAAAAAAAAACTGTTCTTGCACTGTGATTGCACCCAACATGAGGCCTCCGCTGTCTGGGCACATATAGTACCAATGATATCTCATGTTATAGAATTGTCGTCAAATATAAATTCAGTTCATTTCATTTCTTACAGCCCAACTAGCAAATATAGAATGACTCATTTAATCTTTTGGCTATCAACATTATTAGTTGTTGTATTAATAAGTTACATATTAATAAAAATAAATAGGTACGATTCTTTTATTTGAGATAATTACCTTCTAATATTACCTCATTGCCATAACTGCGATTCTCATCACCATATTTGATTCATTACCTTCTCGTCTTATAAAATAATAAATATTTACGATAGTGATATGTAAATCAGTTTAGTAATACGTATAGCTACTACTTGCCTTTTCATAAATGAAAAGTTAATATTTTAAGCAAATTCAGATTTTCAAAGATTTCTCAAATCTGCGCGGATTTGGAGAACTACCCAGGTACGTTGCGAACACAAATACGTCGTCAGCGCCCTATATGATTTGCTGTAAACTTACTTTATACTTTTACTAAACTTTTAATTACACAAATTACAGGGACTTTGTCTTTCCGTTGACAACATCTTTAAAAAAGTGGCTTCACTTTTTAGTTGTAGTTTTATTTTAACACTTTCTGTCTTAATTTTTTCCTTTCGGGAATAAAGTGTAGAGCACAATTTTAATACTGGTCCTTCACAAAAAGTGGTAGGTACTCGTATGTATTTCCAAGAGATAAAAAAGCCCAAACACAATTCTCTACTACGTAGAACTTTACTATATGTCAAGCGGCCCTAATAAGCTGTTAGTGTTCCCCAGGGTGGCGTGCTGTGTGAGGGCCCCACACTACCCTGTTCTGTTCGTTACACTGAACGATGGGATATGATGTTAGGTACATTTTTTCCCACCTAAACAAAAAGAAAGGGGGTGGAGTGCTCTCCCCTTTATTTTTTGCAGTATTTATAAATACCTACTATTCCAAATAGTTTCCTCCTACAACTTTTATGCAAATGATCTTCAGATATACATATAGGTACTCGAGCACCATTAGGAGACCTAATGCTACGAGAACTACAGACACGGACCTGAAGTAAGTCTTAAGAAGTAGGTTTGAATTGAAGTTAAAGTAAATCCGTCTTACACATTGGTGCAGATGACGCTTTCCTGCACTCCTTTCATTTAGTAATGTTTCGACGCGCGAGTAGACGAAACGGGGAATACAAGCGTGATTCTATGTGTCTGTTGTTTGTCTATTTCATATATGTATATTTTGTTGCTTTAAAGTAGCATTTTTTAGTTTTTCAATATATTTTGTTTCAAATTATCGACGATCGCCCTGTATGAACCAGTCAAATAGAGTATGTGTTAAAACAAAGGAGGCCTCGGACTATGCTCATACTTCAATATTTGATCGCTTAATACGACGTTCTCGGTTCTAAAAACGAATGGATGCACCTTGTTGAATGTATTTTTTTATATTTATTAAGTAATTAAGTAGTTTTAATATCAATAACATTGTCATTTATATGATGATTTTTATTTTAGTTTTCCTAGGGACCCAATCAGATGATAAAACTTGCTCTTAATTATTTATAAATATGAATTCTTTTTTTTTAATTAAACGGCGAGTGAATTTGAAGGGTACAAATAGTATTTTATAAGATGATTATTTAAATTGTTGAATTTATGGCTTTTATGCTTCAATAATGAATGTTGAAATGTTGTATTGTGTATAAATTATGGTTTCACAAACTTATAGATTTAAAAGATTTTGGTGGTCTATGTTTATAGTGAAGACGAATATACTGTATGTAATAAAACCGAGGAGATAATAAGACGAGAACAGCGCATATGTGGTCAAAAAAACAACCAAGGCATATTTGTGTTCCTTAGTTTTAAAATGTACATTAAATTTAAATATATTTTCTGGTATTGATACACATTCCCTTCAACGAAATGCACTTTTTAATCATAAAATTAGTCTTATAAAAGCTATTATAGAAAAAATTATAGATGTTTGTTTACATTATATCGAAAATCAACAGAAAAGCAAAAAACTGAAACTTATTTCAAGGAAATTGATGTACTTACTACTGTATTGTTAATGTTTATTATGACGCCATTCATAGACTAGAGTAGATCTGAGTACTACTAATACATAGTATTAGAATTACTATATTGGGAATAAAACCTAAAATTTATATTTACGAGTTTTATTTTATTTATATATAAATAAATATTCTACCTAAAAGCATATTAATACGATCAGATAAAAGTATAAATATGACCTTGGAATACATTTATAAATTATACAAATTTAATAAACTAAGTAAATGTTCATACATGAAAATAATAACAAAATATTTGTCTCCACTCAGTCCTTGTCCTGCCGCAAAATTTCGGTCATAAAATTTTATTGCCTTTTGCATAATGCTTTGTAAATACAACTTTAAACCATATGTGTAAGGTTGAATTTTGGAAAAAATGCTATTATATCATAAATATAACTACTTATGTACAACTGGCGACAGTTTTGGGTGTTACTTTTGTTCGAAACTGTGCATCTAGGGTTTATATATCAATGAAGACACAGGTGTTGATGTTATGAGTCTAGATTAGTATCAAAAGTGCATTTGACTCAGCTACCCTTGATTGTTTTTTATGGCACTGTAGGTGATACTGGTCAGTGACTAAGTTAAGAACCTGGGTGTACTAATTGACAAAAACTTTTCTTGGGATCCAAAACTGCAGGAGGTTAGTAGCAAACAGCTGGGTCCTGAGACGGTTGCGTAACTTTCTTCCCACTACCACCAAAACTGCGCTTGCAAATTCTCTTCTCCTCCCCATCCTCGTCAATGGCGATGCTAACTATCCAGATCTTACAGAGAACCAACTTGATAAACTTCAGCGACTCCAAAATGTTTGTTTAAGATTTATATTTGGTTTGCGTAAAATATTATCATGTCTCAGAATTTCGAAAAGAGTTCAAATGGTTACCTCATGCTCATACACTTTTGCACGCCTCATAAGCGAAGCGTTGAGGTGTGTTCTACTCCCGGTTTACACGGAACAACTGATTTTTCAAACTTATAATGTCTCTATTTATCATATATTGCACTTGTAAAATAATATCTACACACACATATAAAGAACAAACACTATTTTTAACACTCATATTTTTGATGCCATTTTTGTTATTTAAACTAGGTAAAAAAATGTTTGAAAAAAATCTGGGTTGGACGTCCGTGAGTTGTAGGTAATGTATGTTAACACGATAACAACAGGAATACTTTACTAATCGAGTCTTTTTTTCGTTATGAATTATTATGACTACAAATAGAGCCCTATTACTTAGCGCCTTTTATGAGAACTACTTACACCGGTGGTTTTACTATTGTCAACAGAACGCCGTTCGCCCGGCCGGTATATTGTTTTTTGTTAAAAGAAAGTTCTTACCTTTGCTTGACGAACTGATGATATTTGTCAAGTATAATAACTATTTTATCCATAACAATAATTAAAAACACTAAACACACGTAAATAATAACACACCAACGTTATAAAACACGAAACAAACATATTTTACATTCCACAATTTTTTTAGCGTGGCCTTGGCGTCACGGTGTTTTCACTTAGAACAAAGTATAAAATTATAAGGCAACCAAGTTAGGAAGATAAATGGTTAAGAGATTTCTTGTTGAACTCATTGATTTTTAAATAAGTCGTATAATATTGTCCAAAGTTGCAATTTTCTATTGATAGATGTCGCTGTTTTAAAGTAAAAGAGATTGACAAATGCTGCCCTAGATGTCGCTAGTGGCAATTTTAGATGTCGATATCATTGTATTCAGTTGCTGTTGTATATAATTATAGAGCCACAATAATCAATATTGCTTTTTATGTAAGGAAACTAGCGATGTCTTTTTGTTTTCTTAAATTGTTTTTGTTTACAGTTTAATAAAATATTCAATTTTACATGTTTATATACTCGTATATAAAGGTATAATGTAAACTCATGGATTGTTGTTCTTACTAATTGCCAGATGGCGCCTCCGCGCCTTGCAAAATGACTGAGATGAGGTAGACCAATATAGAAGTACTTCTTAAAATTAGTGCTAGATGGCGTATAAGACATGAAACCCACATTAGTACTTTTTGAAATTAGCGCTATCTATGTGATTTATTGAAAACTATTTAGTAAAACCAATACATTATTAGTTACTTATCAAATAATCAATTTTATTGTGAAAAATGAAGATTATGAGGCGTGCAGTTTTGGATTTTCCAAAGTATTTTTATTATACATTTACCATTCCTATCTCACAGCAAATTTAGAATTCCTTTAGGACACGGGTGAGGTCTTTGAGGTCAAGTCTTAAAAAACCAGTCCATTCCACAAAATACTTAGGTAAATCTTTTAGAGTGGTGGCCGTTTGTTGGTGGAATGAGTTAATTTGCAAATCAGGCGTGCGCATTTAGACAAATTTAAAAAAATGATTACAGATTACTCATTACCTGTCACTGTAGCTACTCGTAGTAGGTCCCTATATTTACTATCCTTTATCTATACCCCGCCTGTACACACTCGTGTATTTGTCTCGCGAACCTCTCGTCCACTCTCGTCTCGTGGAAGCTCGACACGAGAGCACACCATGTATACACTCGTTGTATCAATTGAACTTCGGATGCCCGTCGCGATGGACGTGGAAAAAACAATTGCAGCGTTTATTTTTTTTTTGTTAGTTATTGTAATTTTTTTATTATTTACCATAAAAAAAATATATTAAAACCATGGCGAAAAAGAACTTTTTAACTATTCAACAGGAATATATATATTTGTTTAAATCTTCCACGGGGATATCAAAATCGTTGCTTATCCGCAACCAAGCGTCGTGTAATAGTTGCTTATCCTTGTGCCTGACATTCTTAGGATTCCATAATAGTGAGTGATTGCCTATACTATAGTAGGCTTCTAAAAAGCGTTAGAAGTTTAGAAAACATCGTTGTCGCGCGCAGAAAGCACGTCTTTACGCGAACGCAGTTGGTTGGCGGGCAACTAAGCAAACGAGTGAAACGAGTGTGTACGTACAGGCGCATTCTCGTTTTCATCGCGAGATTTACCGGGACCCTTTGATTCTTGCACAAAAAACAGACATAGCGAGAGCCCCGAGACGAGACGAGGCTACCATGTACACACTCGCCCTCGGCCTGTCTCGTTGTGTCTCGACGAATGTGTACAGCCGCTGTTAGACCTATATGGGTTTATGTATGTATTTACATATATATATTTATGTTAATAATTATTATTTATATATCTAGATATATGTTTATATAGGGTGTAAATGACATCATCACTATAACTTGGTGTAAAGATACTACATAATATCTATAATAATATGCCCCATATTATTTTTATCGGCAACAACGGGTTACAGATTTAGTGATTTTTTAGCCATCATCGAATCTTTAACAATGCGACGCTTTTGATATTCGCTAAGAAGCGCGTAGTACACGGGTGTCAGCGCGAGTCGTATCTATGGCTATCTACTATTCAATAGGTAACGAGCGAGACGTAGTTATATAGATGTTTTTTTTTACATGATTTATACATTTAATAAATATACTTGGAGAATTTAAAATTCAACATAGGTACCTACCTTAATTTGTTTCACTTCAGCACGGCCTACTGTGCATGTAGTAGTCTTGAAATAGGCTGATGTTATTTTTATAAAAATTAACTTAAATTTTAGTGAGTACGTAATAACCTTCTCCAAGACATTGCGAGTAGGTACCTCGATCAGCCTATAATTCGACCAGTCCGACCGGTCGTCTCTTTTGTGAATCGAGTGAACATGGGCTCCTTCCACACAGCTGGAAACCTGCCAGTACTATATGAGAGACGGTACAGGCGCGTAAGGATAGGCATCAACTCAGGGGCGCACGTACGATGAACCACCGCAGGGATGTCATCAGTTGTTAAAAATAACTACATGCAGATGGTAATAAGGACAATAGTCAAGCAACAAAATCGATAGGTAGTACTTTCAGTTTATTTTAAAATATGGTGACTCAAATCACATTATGTATATAAAATGTTACAGCACTTTTAATAGATATTAATTTGTTCTCGTTTCACATTGTAGAAATACATTTATTTACGAATATGTATGTATTTAATGCATATATATAAAAAAGCATTATTTATAGAGCCTCTCTTCAAAAAGGAAATAATGTGAACCCTGATTTAGCTATCTAATTGATTAATAAAAGAAAATACAAAGTTTCAGTACATAAATATAATGAACATAATAAAGTCGTTTGACACAAGTCCTTCTTTGATCACTTGGTTGATATGTTGCAAGACAGAATACATTTATACTTATCATCAATAGTATAAAAAATACATGATGTTTGTTGTTATTACTTCTCACCATTTCATTTCTCAGATGGGCAAATTATGAATGTGCAGTTATCTCCTGGTACAACCAAAACACCGAGGTGCGATAGGTCACACGGACATAACAAGTGTAAACAATTTTTCAAAAAACTTAAATTATTAACAATGCCCTGTTTATATATATATATATATATATGAAATAATAGTTTGTAAGAGATAAATATGTATACTAAACTTGATAGTGAACAACACAAATTTAAAATCTCTTGCCCGTCACATAAAACCGCAATGTTTAATAAAAATATACTTTGTATGGGACCAATTATTTATAACCATCTACCGAAAACACTGCTAATAACTTAAATGATTGCTTATCAAAAATATTAAAATAATTTGATGGAAAAATAAAAAAAATATTAGTTGAAAGGGCTTATTATAGTATAAAGTTTTTCTGTAAAAAAATATATAGTAAGTAAGTAATATATAAAACTCATTAATAATTATATCTTAGCAAATAAAATATTGACATGAATATCATAATCTCAGCTATGTAGGTACCAAATGATCTCTGTATCGACATATTATTATTTAGAATATATTTAAGTGAAGTTTTAAATATTTTCTTATTGTTTTTATGCATAATATTGAATACTTTTAGCAGAATATGGCAAGGCTATGACTTCTTTAAAACACCAATGTAAAAATACCTATATTCGCAATAAATGAATTTGAAAGTGAGTATTCTGTTTCGAAATGTTCATAATGAAAGTGTAAAAATGAAGGTTTATTTTTGGTTTACGGAACCAGCGGAGATTTTCTAGTTGATAATTTATTAAAAACATATCTGGTACATGAAAAACCAGTTGTGGGTGTTAAGACATCCACTAAATTGCTGGGCCAAGTTATAACAATTTATTCCTAAAAACCTCTATAGAGGGCCATTTAGCAGTGTTCACAAGTTTTACATAAGTATACACATAGCATTACGCTTGTTCCCCGAAGGGGTAGGCAGAGGTGTATTACACACCCACAGTTCGCAAACTATGTTTAAGTTCCACGTAATAGGGGTGAGCCTATTACCGTCTACCAGGCCCATTTCCAAACTCCGGGCTAGTAAGAATATTTATTTTTACAAAAAAACTCCATAACACCGCCCGACACGGGGATCGAACGAAGACCTCATGATCGGCAGTCACTCACACTACCGCTGCACCACCGGGTTTATAAGTATATTGATCACATATAGTTATTATAAATATTACTTTGATTAACAGCCTATTTATTATCTTGATAACTGATTTGGCTGTATGCTTATAAAAAATATATACTAATATACCCTCCTACCACCAATAAACCTGTATTAAATAATTTATAAATAAAACAAAAATGTGACAAAGACTAAAAGAAGAACAGCTTTGATTTCCGAATTATTGTGCATTCAAATATATTTTTAATTGTTATCCTTAGCAGCAGTCAAGATCTCCCTAGAGATAATAATTCTCTGTATCTGAGATGTGCCTTCGTAAATTTGGTAGATCTTGGCATCCCTCATAAGTTTCTCTACGGGATAATCTGTATTGAAGCCGTTACCGCCGAAAATTTGCACGGCGTCCGATGCTGTTTTGTTTGCGACTTCCGACGCGTGACACTTAGCCACTGACGCTGCTACTGTGTTCTTTTGTCCTGTAGGCAATTTATAGAAATGTGTTACATAATATTGAGTGTTATCCCAGCATGAATGGACAGCGGGGATCGGAGAAGGATCATCCTCTCACAAACGATCAGCGTAAAACAACGCTAGATACTCCTACCGCTATTTCATAATTATGGTGAGCGAGAGCACCGGCGGCCCAAACCACCTCCCTATCCTCTCTTTATTATCCTAAGTATTCTCTGACGCACGAGTTATGCCTCTGGTGTGGCTCTAGCGTCTTTAGGCTACGGTAACCGCTTACTATCAGGTGGGCCGTATGCTTGTTTGCGACCCACATAGTATAAAAAAAGTGTTTTCTGTAGAGCCCTGGTTGCTCTTGATCTTCCTCTTATCCTTCCTCTCTGCCTAGTCCTTTCCATTTGGACGCACAAGTACCCTATGGTGTTACTAGCGTCTATAACCTATGGTTAACCGACCATTACCATCAGGTACACCATATGCTCATATGCCACCCTCGTATTATAAAAAAAAAGTTACCATGGTCCACGAGCCAAGCTGCCCTCATCCATGCTAGACGTGAAGTTTCCACGCCCATGGCCATGTCAGCTAGCATGAATGCCACGGCCTGATGTCTCGCAATGGGCACGCCAAATGTCTTCCGCTCTAACGCGTACTTTGTGGCCTCATCTAGAGCTCTCTGAGCTAGACCTGTAGCGCCTGAAGCTACCTATTGGTTGTCAAGAAAAAGCGATCCTTCGTATAAAAAACTTTTTTCAAATTTATTTTTATTAACAATATTTAAAATTTATAAAGCTTCAGCTAACTTTAATAGGCGTTCAAGGTAAGCCAATCAGAACAACCGTTTCTATAATTATATAACACATCATCAGTCTTTTGACATCAACTACTGGACACAGGCCTTCAAGTGAACGCAAACTATGAGCGTTGGTTCTGAAGCACCGCGTGAGCCGCGTCAATACGCTATGTGCGGCTTTAACCAGACGGTCGGTTTGATGTGTAAAAGTCGTTCGAGAACCTTTCTTCCCCCAATGTTGTCGGTTCATCCACTAAACATTACTACTTGCATGCATGCTCACTGGGTTTTAGTCGGTCACTCTTCTATGCCGTTACGGATTAGTACTAAAGATTTGATCACATAAGGCATAACGCGTGACATTAGGAGTGTTGATATCATAGATATAGTATACATAAAAGTATATACTATATCTATGGTTGTTATCGTTGTATGTTGTTACGCCAATATTTAAGGACCACGGCACGTGATTACGTAAGTCATCACCGATAACTTACACTGGTCGTAAAACTTTTTTTTTAATTTAAAATATATATATACATATTATAAACTTAGACAAAATAGTTATCGTTAATCAATTCAAAATTGTAAATATTGCTATACAGATTAGCTGCGCCACAGTTTTTACTACTGCATTTAATTTCGTTCCTAAACCAATATACCAATGTTTTTGTTTTTAAATAAACTATTATTATTATTAAAAAAAAAAAAAGATGTTTGAGTATATAATTGTAGAAAATTACAGTAGATATAATAAAAATAATAATCCGTCATGCTCTTATTACCGTCGGTATACCAGCCGTACGTGAACCTAATGGTTTGGTACGCGACGATGGGAAGAGACCAGACGGTATGATAGATTACTAAATAGTTACTACGTAACAGATACTTCACTCAGTAGAAAACTTCCAATACCTACTGCTATAATAGCCTACTCCGTCGCGTCAGCAACCGCTGCATGCTAAAATGTGCTTTAATGCTCAAGCGTACAGTTGTGATTGCTTCGCACAGCGCGATCCCACAGCAATCGCAGGGCTGCCTCTTTGATAAAATTAAATTAACATAACTATTTGTGTCTATTTTATAACTAACTGTGAATATGTTCTGATTATAGGTGGTAGTTTAAAATTGTATCGTTTATAAACTATTTTTTTTATAAATAGGTGCTGACTTTGCAATACATCTAAAACATAATTATAGAGTTCAGTGTGTAGATAAAATAAAAAAAAACTTTAAAAGTTACATGTGTTTTATTTTTATATATGTTTTTATAAATTTCTTACCCTTTCTATATTCTCGGTTATTAAATTTGTAATTAGTACTTACTCTTTAACTTACTTTTCGTTCTTTTTTGAAAAAAAAATAAGAAACAAAGGCCGCGTAGTACTTACTACCCGGCCTTTGTTTCATATTTTTTTCAAAATGATTAATAAACATAGTCTCAAGTTCTCTTACATAATTATTAAACACATCTGTTGGCACTTTTAACTTTCCGTAAAAAGACGATGTTTTGTTGAATGCTTTAAAATGGATAAAAAATCTATTCGTAGATTCATTTAAATCAGGAATGTTCTGTAATTCAGCAACAAAGCCATCTACTGCACATAAGGCACCAGACGGCATCGTAGGTACGCGTACAAACGAATTGAACGATTAAAATTGAACCACATGCGGGCGCTTCGCTTGCGAAAACCGCACTGAATGTGGTCCGCAAACGGCCCGAGACCGCTCGACCGGGCGGTAGGTAATTATAGCGCGCAAGTACATGGATTGACGGAGGCCTGGTATGACTCTGTTGCCTTGGAAGATGGGTAGGCCTTTGGTGTGGGACGCCATCTGCGTCGACACCCTTGCTCCATCACATCTACCAAGCACCGCTGGTTGTCCTGGTGCTGTTGCTGTATCAGCCGAAACCCTCAAACGGCGAAATATAATAACCTTGAGGGTAATTATATTTTCGAACCGTTTGGGGTCAAAACGCGCACGCGAAACGGTCATGGGGCCCGCATGCTCGCAAATTTTATAAAGAAATTGCGAGTCGTCTAATCGACGCCTCACGTGATCAGAGAGCTGGCCTTTATCTAGCACAAAGGATTGGCATTGCCATTCAACGTGGCAATGCTGCCAGCCTTCTGGGCACTTTGCCAGTAGTCAATGATGCGGATGAATTTTATAATGCATAATTTTAACTTCTTTCTTTTCTTTTTTATTTTGTTCCGTTTTTTATAAACTTCATAAAAAAATAAATATATAACAATAATATCAGTGCTGATAATACATTTGTGTCCCTTCACATACTGTCTAATAATGTTCTGCTGGTGTTGATATATGACAATGTTTTATGGACACTGAACGTACTGGCATACCCCCGAAAACTTCTAGCACATATTAATCCTGAGTCGACGTCATCGTAAAATGGAGAGAAAGTACATAATTATATAGTTTAAATTTTTCGCTCTGTATAATTTTTGTACAGGACATAAGTTGAACCGTGAACATACCGGTGGCCGAGTCTTGTCGAACGCGCCCATAGCTATCTTAAAACCGGCTCCTTCGCCGATTAACACGTTCTCTTTGGGAATGCGCACGTCTTCAAACGTGATACCACGGGTATCTGAAGCACGCTGTCCCATGTTTTGTTCCTAAACAAAATACACAATCATTAAATTATGTTAAGGAAAAATAAATGTGTACTGATTTAGCGGCTTACCCACAATCATTAAACATAATACAGACTGCCAAACTGTTATATTTTTAAAAACTATTGTAAATGTGTTAGTTACTACTTGGCGACGTAACTACTGAATCAATAATCAAATTTAACATATTAATAAGTATATAAAATGTTGTCCTTTTTGCCCCGAAAAAGTGTAGGGCTTATGTGGGACGATGACATATTTATATAAAGGTATACAGGTGGGTTCTACGAGTAATTACTTTTTGATATATGGCTCCCATATAGTAAAGAATAAGGACCAACTATAACTGCTGCCGATGCCATCGTTTTTATACATTAAATATATACGCCAACATTTTCATGAACATTTTGCTTGATCGTTTGTTCACACATCAAGCAAAACCTACTAAACCGATTTTGACGACTCTTTTTTTAGTTCTTGATTGGACTAACTGGTACATGTTTTATCTCATTACTATATCGAGAGCCTAAGATACAAAATAAAAACAAGCCGGAATCGGGGGCTAAAGCTTGTACAAAATATGTAATTCTACAGTGACTCCTTCATTGATTCAGAGGTAGAATGGGTTTTCTTGTTGGAAAAAATATATAAATTATCAGTTACCTTGCGTCCGGGTACGACTCCGGGCCACTCCCGTTCAACGATGAAGCCGGTGAAGGCCTTGCTCGCGGGGCACTTTGGGTCGGGGTTAGTCCGAGCCAGCACAAAGTACCTGAATTTGAAATAACTAGTCTTTAAGGGCTCGAATAGTTTGCCAATTACTTCACAAGTCTCCTGAAGAATACATTTGGAAATAATCATTAAAATTGTGACAAATTCCTCTCATTGTGATGAGCATAAATAAATGTACCTATTGATAGCTATCTGCTCTATTTTAGCAAGCACCAATATTTCATAAAATTATTAGATACTATATTATTAAAATTTTACTACTACTACTATGTTATATATTATGTTACATATCTTAGGAACAAGAAAAATTAATGTCATATCTTCTTAGCTAAAAAATAACATGTGTACAATATTATTATATTGTTATTACATAATAATTATCGTCTTTTTAGGGTATAACGATCTCTGAGTAATAAAATAATAATAATAATTTTATTTTGTTGATTAATACAATTTTACAGTCAAACACAAATAACATTATACGCAAACAAAACAAGATATGCTGAAATGACTATTTTGTTAGTCATTTTGTGAACTCTGGTACCCATAGTTAAGATTTAACTTGTGTTATGGAGTCTGGTATGCTCACATTTTCATTTGCTCTATATTGTGTAGGTTATATAATGAGAAAATACAGCCATTTTAATTGTTGTCTGTGTGACTGAGTACTTATATTATTAAGAGTATCTATACTATATGTGAACATTTACATGTTGTATTGTGCTCATAATCTAGGTTTAATACAGAGGAAAAGATTAAGCAAATGTTTCCTTACCAGTTAGCTACTCCTCCATTGGTAATCCACATTTTCTGTCCATTGAGAATCCATTCGTCACCTTTCTTTTCAGCCCTAGTCTTAATTCCAGCGACATCGGAGCCCGCTCCTGGCTCAGTGACACAATACGCCTGTGATGGATATATAAACGTTCAAGTTACAACTATTTTGCATATAGGTAAACACGAGAAAATCTATTTGTGTATAATAATATTAGTAATTAGGTTCTATGAGTTGAGTATAATCGAGAAAAGACACCATATTACGCGATTATGTACGTACATACACATAATATGACGAGGTGCAATACTTACAGCTACAATAGGTTCGTCGATCAGCCTTCCGAGATACTTCTTTTGCTGATCCTTATTACCCGCGATGATAACAGGAGTTTGCTAGAACACCAAGAGTAGGCTGTATCATATACTCCGGCAATAATACTATATTGCGCCTACATTTGTGTTCTAACAAGAAAATAACTAATAACTTTATTTTAAGTGACATTTTAATAAAAAAAGGGAGACAGTAAAAGGTTATAAATGATTGTAGTATTTACAACAATAATTTATTTATGAATTTTGTAATAATTAGGCAACTAACTTTGTTAGGTTTCTAGTTATACGAGTAGATTAGTTAATGTTAGTAGTTAGTGACCGTAGCTTCATAGCATTCCCCACAAAAACATCAAAACCAAAATATTGAATCCTACATAATTATATTTATCTACATTAAGTTTTAAGTATACATTAAAAAAATCTATTCCCTGATTTCAAATAACTATTAATAAAATGGGCAAACATTTTCTAAAAGATGCAATTATGAATTTGATATCTTACAAATAACATTTTAATGTATTACTTTTCTACACTTCCTAATTATGTTTAAAACTTATTATGATAAATAATTATAAGATTAGTGTAATAAAAGGACGAGAAGGGTCTGCGGCTCTAAATTCATTAAGTATTTTGTTTTACGAGTATTCAAATAACTTTAAATACTAAATCAAGAACTATGAGAATAAACATTGTTAATCCTATGTAAACCTATATGCAATAAGCATAATAAGTTTACATAGGTAAACTGGCATGCACCATTATTCATTGTTTTTACATACCTACATATTAAATATTAATTATTATTATTAGTTTATATTATACATTCATGCCAAAAAAAAAACAAGTAAAAGAAGCAATACATCTTTACAATTAATGTTAATTAGGAATGTGTGCTGAGTGCAAAGTTTTCAAATCATGCAATTCGGTAACTCGACATCATTACTCTACAAAACATTATTAACAAAAATTTCATGCAATAATTTTAAATTGGACGATAATGACATGGTTTTAGTCTGTGAAATGAACCCGATCAAAGTCTTTATTACTATTAGGTAGATACAGCAATGAGACCGTAGGACGATCGTCACGTTTTTATCAATTAGATTACAAAGCCAACAAATATTTTCTCATACGTTCCCAATGTAAGCATTATTCTTTTAATGGTACACAGAAAACAAAGGCTATGCACATTGTAAGTAATAAGCCTTGGGCACTCACGCCAAGACCGCTAGCTTCCATTGCGGTCATGATGCCAG
Organism: Leucoma salicis; assembly: GCA_948253155.1. Taxonomy (NCBI): domain Eukaryota; kingdom Metazoa; phylum Arthropoda; class Insecta; order Lepidoptera; family Erebidae; genus Leucoma; species Leucoma salicis. The sequence continues at coordinate 18,810,990 of OX411803.1, forward strand.
TGCATCCGTATGCCAACTCTTCAGCCACCAGACACCCTTCAAAGACTCCCATATTTAACCCACCTGCAGGAAACACTCACAATGAATGATAGACAAGACCATGTTGATGATAAATAAAACTGAAATTATATAACTATCTACTTTTACTGAATCTATCGCGTTTACTTGATTATCTATTACAGCGGCCTTTCGAATATTTTAACTGAATTCATGATCACGTATAGACTGGGGCGTTTAACATCCAATAGACGCTATGACCATGTTTTTAAAAATAATTAACAACCGATAACACTTAAGTAATAACACAGTGATAGCCTTGCGGTAAAGCCAAGGACTGCAAAGACAGTGGTATCGAGTTCAATCCCGAGTCCAAGGTAAATGATGTGTGTATTTGTTTACAAATTATCACTGCTCGGTGAAGGAATACATTGTGAGGAAACCTGCATGCCTGAGAGATTTTCTCGACGGCTTGTGAAGGCCAAGCCGCACTGGGCCAGCGTGGTGGACTACGGCCTAATTTCTCTAACCATTAGAGGAGATATGTGCCCAATAGTGGGACAGAAAAAGGGTTAAAAAAACAAAAATAAATGATGAACTTTATACCTAGTCAAATTTATAACTAGGATGTTAACCATATAAATCCATATCAATACCATAAGTCTCAAAAGATTGAATACCGCATTAACATTACATCAACCAGACCACAAATTCCATGGAATTTGGTAGTCAACTTTTAGCTGGCAACGATGATTGGTTTAGAATTGCAACAAAGGACTTTGCTGATTATATTATTAATTTACGTTTTTAAACAAGTTATTTAGGAAATTTGACTGCACAATTTTCGTAGTGGTTTACATTCCCACAGAGGACAATTCTTTATGTGATCCACAAATAAATTATTGTTTTGAGTGAGTGTACTTTGTGTACGTCAATCGTATGCTTGAGAAGCATACGATCGACGTTGCTGCGAGGGACTCGCGATGCAGAGATTTTTAACAACAAAAAAGCTTTTGTCTGCTAGTACACATTTTTTCCTAAAAATAACATGGCCTTTAGTATTTACGCTTGAGTGGTTGCCTAGTAAAGAACATTTTAATCTTGAACTTATTACGAATACCTAATGAGTGGTTAAAACCGGAGTTCTAAGTGAAGCCATATTGTCTGTGAGCTATGCTTTAGTGGCTGACAAAAGGCGTACCCACAAAAGCCATCGGCCCCAAATCCTTTTAGTATATCACAATCACATGTGATTTCGATTACATGGTTTGTTTATTACATTAAGTATAAAGGAATGTGATGGTGAATTTATTTTACATTCCCATAATTACGAAAGTCTATAAAGAACATGAGAGAGGTATCCGTATCGTTATATGTATATATTTTTGTTACATCAAGAATAAATTAAAGATTTAATTAGTTCTAACTTAACTTACTTGTTATTCTTATTTAATGAATATTGTATTAAGATCTAGTTAAATTAGAAGTCTACTGATCGGACTTAATTCATCATTTATGTTGGGCAAGAACCACATGTTAACAGTAAAATTTACCTGTTATGTTACGCTGGCCAAACGGGTTAGCAAAAGCTTGTTCTTCCCTGGCGAAAGTAGTGATTAAAGTTTAATTTTACTTGCACAATCCCCTCTTACGACACCCGTAGTTAGTAATTATATGCACGCTCCTGAAGTGAACCTCCACGTTTTCTAATCATCATCGTTTTATGCAAAACTTAATAAATGCAATAACATGATTGGATTTTCTCAAAGCCTCTTGAAATGTCCCTTTACCAATTACAACTTTGGTTATATACGTTGTATATGTGTTTATACATTGGTAAAAAATTAAATACTCAATAAACGCATATACGCTTTCATAGTTTATTTACTTTCTGCCTACTCATAATGAGGAAAGCTAGTAGCATGTGCAATATATATTATGTAGGAGACATTCAAATGATTGGATGCTGAGGTCAATATTCAGCACTATCACGTAGACACCAAAAGCTGAAGACATAATGTTGACAATGTTAACAGAAAGAGCGCTATCGAGAGTATAAAAAATATGTTAAATATTTTATAATTATAATACAAATGAGAATGAATTAATGAAAAGCAAACCTCGTAACCTAATAATTTACGAAATTACGAAAAGTAATACATTATTACGAAAAGTAATACATTATAATGAGAGTAGCATTAATTTCTCAAAATAACAAAAAATAGAAACTAATTTTATCACGAATAATTGCCATTCCTTTTGACGTATGTCAAGGTAAGCTATTTTAATGTTTATTATCACTAATCTCAAAGGAAACGGTTCTCTATTCTTAGCCTTCCGCAACCCACAGAGAGATAAAGCCGGGAAGACTATACATTATAATACACATAAAAATATTGACTTATTATCACATTGCAAGAGTCACTACATGCTTAAAGTATACTTTAAATTAAGTTATTAGCGATGAAATTTAATTCTATAATTACCTATGAATGAGAACATTATTAAGCAGTTAGTACCCGCTGATAAAGACCAGTTATGGCTGAAGGCTAAGCAGTTTACCAGAGCCAAAATTGAAACAAAATATTTGTATACATCACTACATAATTGCTAGCATATCAATTTTGAATTAAAAATGTACACGCTTGTTGCTAAGTAAACTTGCGAATACTGATAACACGTTTTATAAAGAGCACTAGAATCACTATAATACTATTCTTTCAATATTTAACGAATATGACAATTATTATTTAATTTTATACTACACCTTATGCAGAACATACGCCGTTACTGTCATACGAATATTCGGGAGGAAAAAGTGTATGAAAGTCCATTACTAACACACTTTTTTAACATTTTTTGATAACGGTAATAAGCTGGCCGCATACTACCTAACTTAGATATTATTATGTTAAGGTGAACAATATAATATAATATCTAACTTCGAATGATAATGACCACTTGCATTTATTTGTGCATTATTAAAAGAAAGTGATCTTCACAAGCGAACCGCATCGTAATTTTTTGTGTTTTAAATACTTATAGTATCTTTGTAAATTAACATTATTCCTTTTTCCTCGAAGGAGTAGTATAAAGTACCTACTATCACTCTAGAGAAAGTAAGATTCCCGATCTTGGGTGCCTTTAAAAGGTGATCCCCTTAAACGTGTCCCTTTCCGCCCTCGTTGAACAGTGTACTACATATTTGACTTTATAACGAAGGTGGTCCTGCATTATGAAGTCTGTTTCTTTTTGCAATAAATTTAGTGTCAAGGAAGTACCATCTTAACTTTATAGTTTAAAATATTTCGTGTGCATGTTTTAAAAAAATACTGAAAAGAGTCCCTAAGGCGATTCACACATTGGCGACGCGCCCAGGCGCGGAGGCGCGGGGCAGCAGACCCCGCGCGCGGCGACGGAGGAGCAGATCTGCCTCTTGGAGCAGATTTTACCGCGCCTCCGCGCCTGACAGCTTTGTACGCAACCCGCACCAAAATAAAGGTTTTGGCCGTCATGATTTTAGTTACGTTACAATGGACAATACTGAACTCATACAAGACGCTGCAATTGATTTAGCAATATGGTTTTTGTATAAGCAAATAAGTAGATCTAAAAGATATTGGATACATCCTTTTTTACGAAATAGATCGAGAAATGGTTCATTTGTACTGAATTACATGGACATAAGAAAACATGAAGACAAGTTTTATAACTTTACACGAATGTCAACTGCATCTTTTGACTATTTATTGAGCAATCCGTGTCCAGATCCATCGTGAACAAGTCCTTAACACTAAAACAGGCGCGATACTGCGGAGCGCAGTGTGTTCCTGCTGCGGTCCGCCCCGCGCCTCCGCGCCTGGCGGCAGAATCTGCTAGCGGGACGTGCTCCCGCGCCGTGGCGCGTTTTCGGTGTGTTGGGCCTGGCGTGTTTTCTATACTAATGGATGTACTTGCATACAATATTAAAATCTGCCACTCCGCGCCAGACGGCGGAGCGCGGTGCAGTGTGTGAATCGCCTCAAACCCTATACCATCAATATTTTATATGAAGATAGCGAAAAGTAACTCACTCCTAAGTTGGTGCCTCCAATGGCAGTGCCTATGCCTGTACAGCCATAAGAGAACTCCTCACCAACAATGCATTCTTCGAACACACCCAAGCCACCCACTCCCCCTGAAATACCTCTTGAAGCTCAAATCTACTGAACCACTATTTAAACAGCATTGCTGAATTTATTCAGGTTCAGGATCACAACGTTTTAGAGAACATTAAGTGTGAGATTACGCGCTAGATATTTTTGCATAGGTATGACCCTAGATAATTTTTAACAGCATGATGGAAACAAATCATGCACTCGATAAGCTAGAACATAAATAGGTAAGCTTTCCACATGCGTAACACAAATATATCATATTATCATGCTCACTCCGACATCAGTGATAAACATAGCTGCCATTATGCCTGAACAACCGTAAGATAGTTCTTCACAGACCAGACAACTTTCGAAGACTCCTAAACCTACGCCCCCTGTGGAAATTTTCCATTTTAAGAATAATTATGCTTTTATCTCTTAGTTTGATTGAGACGGCGAGTCCGTCATTCCTCACTGCTCTCATTGAAGGTTCGTCCGCAGTGTGTCATAATATGTCGTTGTTTAAATGCATTTCCCCAACGGAATTAAAAAGATAGATTGTATTTGAACAAGAAACCGCAAATGTGCTTTACAAAAATGGAGGGTAATTGGAGGGTGCTATAGAGGTTGATGAAATATCATTTCCCCAAAGTAATTAAAAAGATAGGTACATTGTATTTGAACAAGAAACCACAAATGTGCTTTACAAAAATGGAGGGTAATTGGAGGGTGCTATAGAGGTTGATGAAATATCATTTCCCCAAAGTAATTAAAAAGATAGGTACATTGTATTTGAACAAGAAACCACAAATGTGCTTTACAAAAATGGAGGGTAATTGGAGGGTGCTATAGAGGTTGATGAAATATCATTTCCCCAAAGTAATTAAAAAGATAGGTACATTGTATTTGAACAAGAAACCACAAATATGCTTTACAAAAATGGAGGGTAATTGGAGGGTGCTATAAAGGTTGATGAAATATTAGATCTTTTGGACCTCTGTGATCTCAATGTGGCAGTACTCAATCGGGCGAATCTATTACATATTTATTGAAGTAAAGTAGGTACGTATAAGCCGCGACTTGAAAATAACTCTGGCCCCTTAGAATGAAAAACGAAACGTTAGACGAACTTTCGTTTCGCTTTATTGTGATTGGTCGCCTGAATCATGCGTCGAAATCTCGACTAATCAGGGATCACGCGTCGGACTGTTGATCAATCATATAATGACTCGAAACGAAAGTTCGTCTAACATTTCGTTTTTCATTCTAAGAGGGCAGATATTTTTTCGGACGGATGTAACGGTTTTAAAAGGAAGTGACGTTCAGTAAAATAATTTCTATATCGGTATTGACGTAGTAACGTTTATTTAGTCGATTGTCAATGTAACAAGACTCTATTCCAACCGAACACAACTCGTTCGCGCCATTTTGTAGTAGCAGTGTTAGTGTTCGAGCACAGTCAGTCAGTAAATAAATATGTAGTTATAATCTTTTGACGTGTGTAGAATGTGCTGAAAGCATTATATTATGTGTTCATTGTATGTATTTTTTTAAATGCAAGCATAAAATATTTTGGAGACGACCCGAGTCGGATCATGTCAAGAATTGTGTACATCATTATTTAAATTCGAAGTGTAGATCGAAATGACTATAATTTAGCAGCTTTTTCAGATATTTTTTTGTGATTTTAATGCAATCTGGCTCACTTGGACATTCAGAAATAGATTTACGATGATACAACTTTTGTGGTCCTAGGCCAGTGACTTGGCCACTAAAGAAGCAATGATATTTAGTATAATTTGCATAAATCAAATGGTGTTTTCCTTTTCAATCTAGAAAATATTGTTTTTCAGAATAATAGTTTACTTATTATTTATATTTATTTAATGACGGGCCTCGTGGCGTAGTCGGTAGTGTAACCGACTTCCTTGCACGAGGTCGTGGGTTCATTCCCACTCATGAAAATTATTTGTGTTATGAACAAAGATATATTATTTGTACTGCGACTGGGTGTTTTCTATCTATTATTATATGCATTTACAAAAATAAACTATTTTATGTATTATATCCGTAATCTGGTACCCATAGCACAAGCGTTAAATATAGTTTGGGGACAAGAAGACGTTGTGTGAAATGTCCGTGAATATTGCACGCCTCATAAGCGAAGCGTTAAGGTGTGTTCTACTCCCGGTTGACACGGCACAGCTGATTTTTCAAACTTAAAATGTCTCTATTTATCATATATTGCACTTGTAAAATAATATCTCACACATATAAAGAACAAACACTATTTTTAACACTCATGATATTTTTGATGCCATTTTTGTTATTTAAACTAGTTAAAAAACTGTTTGAAAAAAATCTGGCTTGGACGTCCGTGTGTTGTAGGTAATATATGTTAACACGATAATTACCAAAATATTTAATTAATCGAGTCTTTTTTTCGTTTACGAATTATTATGTCTAGGAATAGAACCCTATTACTTTTCAGGTTCTGATTCGATGTGGTTTAATTGTTATTAAATAAACAAAAAAATACTGAATATTTACGGCATTTACGCTCGACGCGACACTAAAACCAGCGCCTTTCATGAGAACTACCTACCTTTTTACGTACGCATAGCCACCGATGGTTTTACTATCGTCAACAGAACGCCGTTCGCCCGGCCGGTGCATTGTTTTTTGAAAGAAAGTTTTTACCTTTGCTTGACGAATTAATGATATTTGTCAAGTATAATAACTATTATATGCATAACAATAATTAAAAACACTAAACACACGTAAATAATAACACACCAACGTTATAAAACACGAAACAAACATATTTTAAATTCCACAATTTTTTTTTGCGTGGCCTTGGCGTCACGTTGTTTTCACTTAGAACAAAGTATAAAATTATAAGGCAACCAAGTTAGGTAGATAAATGGTTTAGAGATTTCTTGTTGAACTCATTGATTTTGCAATTTTCTATATCATGATAGATGTCGTTGTTTTAAAGTATAAGAGATATTGACAAATGCAGCCCTAGATGTCGCAAGTGGCAATTTTAGATGTATTCAGTTGTAGTTGTATATTTAGAGCCACAATATTGCTTTTTTTGTAAGGAAAGTAGCGATGTCTTTTTGTTTTCTTAAATTGTTTTTGTTTACAGTTTAATAAATTATTCAATTTTACATGTTTATATATATATGCACTTATGCAAGTATATATGTAAACTCATGGATTGTTGTTCTTACTAATTGGCAGATGGCGCCTTGCAAAATGACAGAGGTAGACCAATATAGAAGTACTACTTAAAATTAGCGCTAGATGGCGTATAAGACATGAAACCCACATTAGTACTTTTTGAAATTAGTGCTACGTGATTTATTGAAAACTACTTAGTAAAACCAATACATTATTAGTTACTTATCAAATAATCAATTTTATTGTGAAAAATGAAGATTATGAGGCGTGCAGTTTTGGATTTTCCAAAGTATTTATTTATTTATTCTATGTGATTTAAAGCATTTCTGCTTAATAAGTTCCATTTTCGACTACTCGAACCGTGCGTAACATACACAGTTGTGGAGTCAGTTCTGTTCAAGGTTTAAGTCAGTTGCGTGACTAGTTCCTAGTTCAAAGCACCAACCGAGGGTACGCGACTCACTTTCACTGAGGCCGCCATGATTTGTCAAGAAATAATGTAGAAATAATGTGTGGTGTGTTGATAAAAAGCTACTAGTGCTTGGTAATATGATTCTACTGATAAGAGTTTAATATCTAAAATTCCATTTATTTTATGAGTACTTAATCATTTCAGTAATATCTACCATAAAATTCAAAGAAACTTCAACCGCGCGTAAAGGTTATACGCACTCACTTAATTTTTTTGAGATAGATTGGTTAAAACGTAATTAATTTTATCAATGAACGTAATTGAATGCAATATTTTGTTTCATTTTCTATAAAGATAAAATATGACTCTTATTATAAAAAAGAAAAAAGGTGGCGTTAAACTTTGTTGCTGGAATTTTGAAAAACGGTTGGCTTTTATTTTGTAGGGCAACACTATGCAGTATGGTATTAAAAAGAATCAGAATATAATGAATATGAACTTTTAATAGGAATGTCATGCGAGCTTCTGTTTCACTAGCCACTATGATTGATTTTGTTTATTTCTCTTTCACCGAACAAATTTCCTTCGTTTGAAGGTCTACCTTAAATTAATACTCGATATTGGCGAAATTGTGCTCACACTGCCGCAACAAGAGCCATTAAACAAGAAGATATGATTGATTTCCATAGATTGGTTAGGAGGGCACTATTACAGCAGTGGTACTACTCATGTACTAGTACTTATCTTTAGGCTACCATAAATTAGGCAATTTGTAAAAGAAAAAAAAAATTATAAATGCGAAAGTGAGTTTGTTCATTTGCTTTGTTTGTTTGCTTTCACGCCGTACCTACTGAATTAATCGTCAGGTTTTTTTTTTATATAAAATAGTCTGGGGCCCGGAAAATAATATACATACTACTTTTCATCTCTTTTGAATCTAGTGCTGCATAAACAGATTAACAATAACAATGTTACCATTGCATCAATAAACCGCTAATCACATAGGTACGGTTGGCAACAATGTAGCTTGATTTGAAATCCAACATTTAAATCAGAACTATTCAGTTCTAAACGACAGCACACAGCAGTGTCATACTAACATAGAAATTGTAGGGTACAATATCCTGATGTTGAGAGTCCTATCAATGTACGCCATTAAGAAATCTCTACACCAAAGGACTGAAAAGAAGAGGCCATGTACTAATTTAAAATTTTAAACTATTCTGTAATTAATCAGTGTAGGGCACATTCTCCAGCTCCGATTTCTGAGTCATGATAAGTATTTGCATATAATAATCGATGATTGTAATAGTAATCGATAATCGTAGTAGTTTTTTTAGTCTTCAACAAGACCATGATTGTTGATTATACATTTATTTATAGTTTTCAACTATTCTGCTTTTGTAATTATTTTAACCAAATACGTAGGATATTGTATAAAATACTGAAATATTAAGTGAATTATAAGGTAGAGCTCATTTATCAAGAGAAAGAGGTACACAATAGTATACAACTAAAATATACAATCGCCGCTAAAAATTTCATTAAACCTTGAATTAAACAGAACTAAAACACGAAACAATCGCAACATATGTAGTTGATAGCATTACCGCAATGCTCCGGAATGTGTCCATTCATAAGGCCGACCTCCCATGCTTTCTTGACTATGGGCCAGGGGTACTCGCCAGTTTTATCATATTTGGCAGCCACAGGAATGATCTCCTCCTTGGTGAATTTGCGAGCTAAGTCCTGCAATGCTTTCTGCTCGTCACTTAATTCTATAACACAACACAACAAAAACTATTAACCTTCGATTATGTATTTCTCATTATGTTCGTTTCTATACAAATAAATAAAATTTATTTCTATACAAATAAATAAAATTGAAGTGTCAGCAGTTAAGACACAAATAAAACATCATACAGTGTCAGATCTATCCTTAGTATAGTTCTAAGCCACCATCTAAAATTCTGCTCCTGCAATGATAGCGGGCCGTCTTGACTGCCCTTTTATTAGTCATGACTTCAATCGTATTATGTGTCATAAGTGATGCCTAAATTTGTTATTATTTGCAGTATTTGTGTTTATGTAATTACCTGAAATAAAGTGATTTCATTAATTTTATCCCTAATGTAAAAAACCTTTATTTAGCAAAGTAAACATACTGAGCTAGTTTCTAGATTAATTCGCCATCTGAGAACTTACCTGGAATATATAATCTCTTTTTGCTCACTATAATTTGTTATCCATTGGCATATTAAAAGGATTAATTAAAAAAATTATTGAACAACTTACCAAAACATATCCCTGTAGTGGGTATAGGTTTTGGAGCTGCTGACACAGTCGCCGTCGTAGATAGTTTTCTATAAATCGGCCTAGTGGCTCGAACAATCTAAAAAAATATGTTAATGTTTAATATCATAATTTGAATTATGCACATTGCTCATTATTGTGGTGGTTTAGTATCATATATGAAGACTTTAAAAAAGTTGTTGCTTAAAATTAATCTTCTTCAAACACATTATTTATTGTAATCTAATCCATATAGAATTTGTTTGCTTTTTGGATTGAATCTATTTTCTAGAAGTACCGAGCAGATTTCAAAAATATGCTTGTATTTTATCTATTCAGGAAGACTATAGGCTTAAATCATGTTACAACTTTTTGAGAGGAGCAAGCAGCGTGTAAGTGTAAGCGGGCAATGATATCCCAAAAACTGCTATCAAAATGGTTGTGTGGTAGAAGTTGCCATTTGCAATAGTCTGCCCATTGTGCATTTACTGGGTTTTATTTTAGTTTCAATGTTAAATTAATGTGCTGTACAACAAACTATATTCTGATCTAATCTAGCTAATTTATCAGTAAATGCATGGGAACGCCATGATGATTTTTAGTAATAATCAACGGGGCGAAAATTGGGTAGATGAAGGCGTTTTATGACAAAGTAGTAATCTGTTGTCTCCGATTACTCCTCCAGAAAATAGGCATACAAATCTATATATACAGTATGAAAAATAAAAAAACAGTGGATGAGATTTACTGCTAGTTTGTAGCATAAATACACAAAGTACATTAATATAGGTAGGTAGATTAGGCATAATACAGTGTAATGCCATGGTTTATCATATCTTAGTTTCCTTACTTACTGAAGCAGATAAAAATAAGTTTCTTATCTTTTGCGGCCCTAGAAACCAGGTTAGGATAAATTCATATTACTTTAAAAAAAAATAGATTAGAAGATTGAGTTGGGTTGGGTATAACAATAAAATTTTACATGATAGCTACGAGTATAAGTGTATAAATTGTGTAGTAATTCCATTCGTCATACCAATTTTTCATCCTAAAAAATAAGTATTATATATAAATAAGTATTCCAGGTGGACACTTCTTCACAATAAATACACAATAAGTTGAACAAAAATGGCTGCTGTCTGCACATGTAAATTTGTAGAAATAACAGGGTTAACATGTTTTATTTGTGGTAGCTAGCCATTGCTAATTAAAAGTGCAGCTAATGAAACAATATATTTATACATAAATTTGTTTTTGTTGCTGCCTGGGTTGAAACCTGAAAACTTGCTACTGCATTGCACATTCAAGGTTATTGTTCAACTTACGCGGGGGGATTGTATAACTTTTGTATATAAAACTGTTATTTTAAAAGAACACACTTCAAATTACTTTAACCTATATCAGACTGCATGACCAATATCGGTTACGAGGGCCTGTTATCGAACTGATATAGGACCTATATCAGTCCGCATGACCAATATTGGTTACAAGGACCTGTTATCGAACTGAATAGAACTGATATAGGTTAAGCGGATTCTGGAACAACACCTGTTCTAAATATGAATAAAATAGATTTTTATTTAAATATACTTTTAGATATACTTTTCCAGAATTAAAAAATTTAATAACATCTTTAATCTGGCTAGTAGTCTATGCTTTACTAAATACTGGATAGAGGCAGCTTAACAGTACTTCCAGTATTTCAACAGATAAAAAATTGTCACCTAGTAGTGGTAAAGATAATTAATATACTCCAAGTTCAGAGAAAAGTTCATAAAAAGTTTCATGATTAGTTATCTTGCAATTCATATAACAGGATTTGATTACAATTTTATATTTTAAGATACAATTAAACAATAGGTAGAATATAATGATGGTAGGTATTAGGTATTTACAATAAATACCTAAGACATATTAATAAAAAACCTAGAAAATATAGTCTTAAGTAAAACGGCACACCCTCAGAAATACTGAGCGGCACACCCTCAGAAATACTGAGAGTAACCATTGACTTGCAGATATCACACGGCAGTCTCTAAAGAGTGAATTATAGTTGCTAGAGTGACATGCGAGTGCTAACAGCTGCTCATAGACTTGGCAATTCCAGTGGCATAGAGGCTACTGCTTCTGTTCTTATCAGATTCCTTAGAACCTGAAGATCTAAACTTAAGGTTTTGTAGAATCAATCTCAGTACCTATGGGCTAAGATAATAATGATAAATAAAAAAAATGCAATTTTATAATGACCAACTGATTTTAAATCATGTTTTATTCAAATATTGTTATATGAGCATTACCTGTACAAGAATCTAATGCTGCAAGATTAACAAGTTTAGATAAAACATGGAATGATCCCTAAAAGGGAAAGCAAAGAAGAAAAAGACTGAAGTGTTTGTACCAAAGCGATTGGATACAAGGCAAGGAATATGATACTCATTATGACGTTAGTTCTGTATAAATATACGCTTGGACTTTTTAATTTCTATAGCGTATTGGAGCGCGGTTAACTAGAACATACCTAAGTAATTTCGTGACTCGTGTTTAGTAATAACTATCTTCAATTTCCATTCCTTGGACTTTGGACTTCTAATTGACTAAATCGCTGTAAAAAGTCCTACGCTTCATATTTGTTATTTCCAACATAATAGAGTTCAAATGTGTAGTTTGATAAATTAAAAACGAATTATTTTGTACTATATATTGTAACAGTGTTGCTTAAAATAATTAGTATCCTACTGAATAGATACAATAAAAATTTACTTACCTGGGAAATAGGATTCATTGCTTCTTATCGTTAAAATATTTCGGATGTAATGTTTTATTAGACTTTGTACTGTACGATTGGACTATGCTCTCGCAGTTGTGAAATAGAGCAAATAAACTTAACACTAGTCCGTTCTAAGAACAAATGAACATTGAACAATGAACACAGCCACAGACTACTAAAATGACGTGTGTGACGTGAATCAACTCTTGCGCTGCCCACAGAATAAATAACACATTTGAAGTATAAATGAGAAAATGCTCTGTAGGCAGTGTAGTAGCAGTAAAGTTTTAACCATACCATTATGGAACGTAATGCGTCTCGTATACCTGTCTTGGCTGTCTCATAGACAGAGAAAAAGTCGACTATAATTTTCCATACTTTAAAACCCAGGCTCCTAGAAAATTCAAAATACAATACCTAATTTTATTATTATGATGGCAGACAAGCCACAGTCTACCTGATGGTAAGTAATCTCTAATAATAAGAGGTGGTTATACTGCTAATCCGTTGAGTAAGTACCAATTCATATAACGGATGGGAAATGAATAAATGGACGCTTATCTCCCGTTACAACACCGAGGTATTTCACGGCCGTTCACATGGTATACGATGGTACCTGGACTGCACAGATGGCGGAGTGGTTTAGATACTGGGCTCCCGCCCGATAGTTGTGGGTTCAATTTCCACACAGGACAACTCATTGTGTGATCTACAAAAGGTTGTTCCGAGTCTCGGGTGTCCTTTGTGAAATTATATGTTTGCAAAGTCGCGATACAAGGAAAATTCCTTAGTGCAGGGTGTGGTCATTAAAAAAATAAAAAGTTCTGATCTACTCAGCCTCGAAAACAAATGAGTAGGTAGGTACTAGTACTACTAGTTGATACGAAAGTCTACCGCCAGTAAGGCAATAGCTTTGGTTTCTTACTTCCCTTATCAGTAGGTAGGTAAGGGTCAGCATCGGACAAATTTTAAATCGCTATTTTCTATGAAAGTTATGGAAACCAAGATAACATAGGTAATATAGGTATCTACTAAATTAGTCTAACGCTTAGCTCAGGGACTCCTGGGAAATGGTCCTAAGAGTAATGCATATTACTAGGAATGGTCTAGTGATACTCATGACATAGTAGCAAGAGTGCGGAAGTAGCCTATCTCCGGCCCATTCCGCGATATAATTACCTACCATACTAGGCCTGTCTCAGGGTTGTCACTTTTAGCTAAATTTTAATTCTGTGCCTAGATATTGGCAAGGGCCGGGAAGTTGTATTTTTTTACTTGTAATTGTTTAGGTAAAACCGACCTCACTAACCCTGAACCGAGATGACACAACACAGATTATTTTAACTTACGATCTTTAATTAGGATTATTACAATTATTACTTAGTCACTATACCTACAATACTGAGAACTCGACATGACATGACATCTAGATAGCCAAACACACAGTAATAAGTTCTCCTGCGAATATCACACATTTTTCATTTATTTAGCGGTGCCGAAAAGCCGTGACGCGCGAACCTTGTGCAGCGTTAGCCCCGACTGGCGTACTGAGAAATGGGTCGAGATTTTGTTAGTGTGTGCGTACGATACTATGGCGCACACATAAAAGCTGCGCGCGGTGCATTTGTATGAAGATAACCTACTACTTATTATATTTGACTACCTTATGATGGTACTACCTGGTATAACTTGGTATGGTATTAATATGGTATATACTTACTATGGTATTACTTGCTTATGATGGCAGATGAGCAACGGCCCACCTAATGGTAAGTGGTAACCGACGCTCATAGACTCAACTATACCGAGGGTATTGTCAAGCCCCTGCGCGCCATTTCATTTTTCAGATATGAAATAAAAGAATAAACGGCTATCTTCTGCTACAGCCAAAACACACTGATTTGCTTCATTCTTCTCTTCATTCACAGGAGTCGGTGGCACCGACCAGTTCGGGCTTGATAGCAAGTAAGTACTTTCACTTGGTACCCAGCCCTAACACCAGTAGTGCAGTGGGTGATAATTGCTTACTTCCCTTAGTCGCCTTGTACGGTACCTACCCGCGGGAAAGGATGGGGTGGTGACACTTGTATTCTTAGTCCATCACTACACGGAAAAATGGTAATATAAGTTCCATTATCTACAGTTGCATTATTAATAAATTACAAATTTTGTCTAAGTGTGGTTTGGCAAAATTGGAATAGTGTGCCATTTTGCTCACTTTTTGGGGAAAATGTTTTTACTTGTATCATTGTTTGATCGTATGTGTGTGTGCCGTTGAATGTAATTACGTGACGTTTACGCACACATTAATCGTTAAGTTGCTTCAAAGTTGAGTGGAATTATAAATGAAACTACCATTCTGAGCGTTATTATTCTAAGCACCATATCTTAAGACAATAGTTTTATTTAATGACATACATTATCAGGTGTCAATATTAAATAATGCAATAAAAAGCAAATTGTCTATAAAAAGGTTGATTGCTATAATGAGGTTACAACATTCCTCCCCACTTAAATTTCGTCAATCAATCGCCGTGGAGGTTGTCTATGACGCAAACCACGGCGAGGCTGAGCAAGTGGAATAGTTGCTGTGGGCGTTGCGAAGACTAGAGGTGAAGATGTGGGTGATGAGGATGGTGAAGTCACAGGTGACATGGAAGGAGAAGTCGCAGTGTATGTTGGTATTATGTGTGGTGATACTGTTGTGAATGTTGGTAAGGTATTTGGAGATGATGTAGATGAGTGCACTGAACATGAAGGTGGTAAATGAGTGGAGGGCGTGACTGTTGTAGTAACAGGAGTAGATGATGTAGTGGTCAGAGTGATAGCCGCTGTATGTAATGAAACCAGTCGAGGTCTCACGTGGTCCGCATGTCTCCTTTTCTCCACCCCATCCGAAGTGGTGACGACATAGGAATATCTGTGCTTACGAGTTGCAACTGTTGCAGGTTGCCACTTTTTTTCTAGTTGTGTCTTGATATAGACTTTTTCACCTGGAATGTACGTAGGGGCAGATGATGAAATGTTGGCCTTCACCTGTTCTTGTTGTAATGTTCTCCTCTTATTCGGTCGAATATTAGACAGCAAACAATTTAATTGCCTACCAAACATCATTTGTGCTGGTGACTTGCCTGTTGTAGTGTGTGGTGTGTTGCGGTAGCTGAATAGAAATTGCAATAAACGTCGTTTGAGTGGAGTTCCATTGTTGGAGATAATTCTTGTCTTAAAAGTCCTTACAAAACGTTCAGCTAATCCATTTGTACGAGGATGATACGGGGATGAAGTGATATGTAATATGCCTTGACTGTGACAGTAATGTCTAAACTCCTCTGATGTGAATTGGGGGCCATTGTCTGAAACAATGATTTGTGGCAAACTAAACGTGCTGAATATTTCATCTGTTTGAAAGCACAGGCTGTTCGAAGTGATCTTATGCATTGGTCTTAGTTCACACCATTTTGATAATGCATCACATAAGACCAACCAGTAGGTGCCTTCAAATGGACCCGCAAAATCAATATGAATACGTTCCCAAACTTGTTCTAGTATTGACCAGGAGAAAACGGGAAGTTCAGTATTAGATGGTCTGTTTTCCTTACATCTAATGCACCTTTTGACGAAATTGTCAATGTCTTCATCAATCGATGGCCACCATACATAAAAACGTGAGACGGCTTTCATGGCAGATATGCCAGGGTGTCCCTTGTGTAGATAATTTAAAACTGAATTTCGCAGTTTAACTGGTATGATCATTCTGCTATGCCACATTAATATTTTGTTTTCTATTGATAATTCGAAGCGTTTCCTGTAGAAATGTTTCATTTCCTGTTTGTATTCAAGTTCTGTCCACCCTGTTTTCAGGTTTAGGCAAACTATATTTAAGATTGGGTCTTTAGTAGTTTCGTTGCTCAGAATCTTTTCGGTTAAATGAAGATCTGCGATCCGGCTTTCCATAAGGCGTAGGGTATTGTAATGTACAGCACTCTCAACGGAAGAAGGTTCTGTTTCAGGGTTTGGTAATCTGGAGAGACAGTCTGCTAGAGTGTTATTTTCTCCTTTCTGGTAGCAAATCTCGTACGTCCTCGTAGCTTCCAATTATAAGTGCCCATCTGACTAGTCTATTGTTAAATAATTTCGGTAGGTTCCGCTGAGGTCTTAAGATGTAAATTAATGGCTTATGATCTGTGACTAAATAAAATTTTGTTCCTGGTAAGTAATGATCAAATTTTTTGATTCCAAACAAAATAGCAAGTGCTTCACGGTAAATTACAGAATAATTTATTTCAGCTGGTCATAATTTTCTGATATGATATAACTAAAAACAGCACTGTATTTAATATAAATAACAGATGCATCTCAAACTCCGCGCCAACATTGATAACAGTTGTGCCAAAACAACCATAAACAAATCATCCATTCCCGATACTTTCTTGACTGAATGTTATCTTAATGCTATCCTATATCCTAACTATTAAGTATAAAGCTGTAACAGAACTGTGTCTATTTAAGATATTTGAGAAAAGAGATTTTGTACAAGCGGGAACCGTACCCGCGTCTTTTCCAATCCGGGGAAGTGCTCTAAGCCACTGAGCTATCGTACAGATCTCTCGATAATCCCAATCTCCTTATCACATTTGTCTTTACGACCAACACCATCTATCGGAAAGCATTTAACATAGCACCACGCCTGTATTCCCCGAAGGGGTAGGCAGAGGTATATTACACACCCACGACTCGCCAGCTACGTTTAAGTCCCACGTAATAGGGGGCGAGCCTATTGACGTCTACCGGGCACATTTCCAAACTCCGGAAAGCATTTACATGCATTAAACCAATATAGTAAGTTTAATTTTGCAATTAAAATTCATACTATTTAATGGATCGATTTTTTAAACATTTTTGATCTATATTTTTTAGCATATGACATGCTCTGCCACTTTTTAAAGTAAAAAAAAAACTCTTTTTCCTTATTTACAAATAATTTGTACTTTAAAAAGTGGCGGGGTATGTCAAATGCTAAAAAATATAGATCAAAAATATGTGAGAAAACAACTGTATTGGTATTAGGTTTTATAGGCGTGTCAAAACAAAAATAATTTTTGAAGTTACACTTCTAATGCGGCTTCCGACAAGGTTGCGTTAAACGTTTAACGCTACCATGGAGAGGATATGATCAGACACCTAAACTCTTAACATCGACTTATAAGAAATTTCAAAATTTTACTAACGCCATTTAATGACATTAGACATAATTACGAAGTAGAAGTTACGAATTTAATAATTAGGTACTTTATTGATGTGAAACGTCTAATGCGGAGGGAGGGTAAAATCGGCTGTTAGCGTGGCAACGCTTTTATTGTAGGTACTTGTCACGTTCAAATCATGCAAGTTAAATATGACACACTTCCCGGTTTCCGATTGAACTGAAATTTTACACGCATGTGTATATCACGTGACGATGCAATATTATGATGACATGGAGCTGATCTGATGATGGAGCTGGAAGGTGGGCATAGGAACTCTATAATGACACGGCGCAACCCCGTCGAGTTTGGGCTCGTATGATTTGTCTTGCTGAGTACTTTGTGTCTAGATGGTATCCAGGGCTGATGATGAAGCTGGAAGGTGGCCACAGTAACTCTACAATTTAATGACGCAACCCCATCGAGTTTGGACATGTTTGATTCGTCTTGATGAGTTCTTTGTCTTTGGATGGTATCTAGGGTCTGATGATGGAGCTGGAAGGTGGCCATGCGAAACTCTGTAATGAAACGACGCAACCCCATTGAGTTTGGAATCATTGGATTCGTCTTGACGAGTACTTTGTCTTTAGACGGTATCCAGGGTCTGATGATGGAGCTAGAAGGTGGCCATAGGAACTCCGTTATAAAACGACATAACCCCATCAAGTTTGGGCTCGTATAATTTGTCTTGACGAGTACTTTGTCTCTAGATGGTATCCAAGGTCTGAAGATGGAGCTGGAAGGTGGCCACAGTAACTCTGTAATGAAACTATGCAACCCTATCGAGTTTATACTCGTTTGATTCATATTGAGGAGTCCTTTGTCAAGTTATGATCATCTCATTTCTACAAAGTGTTTTCGATGTTTCCACATCTGCTAGACGTCCCGCGAGGTCTAGTTTTTTTTATTAATGATGCCAAAGAAGTATAACATCTCACGCGCGTACATAAGTACACGCTTTTTATTTTAATTGTTTGGTCTGTTTGACGGTTTGTCCGTTTATTCGTTCGCGCATCACGCAAATACTACTGAACAGATTTTGATGCAACTTTTTTATTTTATAGCTCTTGATTAGACTTAAAAACTGGCATTTTATCCCGCTACGGTATCGGGAACCTGAGATATAACCTAAAAACTAGCTTTTGGCTGCGGCGGAGCCGCGGGCTAAGGCTAGTATTGTATATTACGCAATGAGATCTATATTGATGTTTCATTCGCTGAGATAATTATATAAATATAGTGATACGCGTTTATAAAAGTAAAATTATCATAAGCTTTTCACAATGCATTGTAGCAACTTTCTACTTTGTAATACGAGAAGTGTAAACTATAAGTAGGTACAATACCTTGTTAATTAAAACAATGAACACTGAATGATGTTATAACAAGTTTCTTTAAGATAACATAACATCTAGGGTTAATGTTAATTCATTGTTAGTTAAGTTCTCAGCGGTGTCGCGTCTTATCAGTAAGATGTGTACAAAGATATTCTTGTTATATGCAATTTTTATCGTCGTAACAGCCAAAAGAGATCATGTAAAAGTGCCCGGAGAAGAAGACACGCATTATGGTAGAAAAATATCACTTGACCGCCATGGACCAACCACAACATTGCGAGAGTCTGCTAGCGACGCTGTTGTTGAAAAGTTTGTGGAAACTCTTATGTCCAGTGAAAGACACTTGAGAATGATAGAGTCTGTAGAGCGCAAACTGAATCATTTAGATTCAACCTTTCATGAGAAAAGTAATACTATTTTAAAGTATTTGTCAGAAATCACCAGGATGATGAAGTCTTCATCGTCAGAAGTGATAATTAATGCAATTAAGTCATTAAAATCGGATATAGAGAAGATGAGGGCTGAACCATATGACGACAGTCCTGCAATGCGTGGTAAGTAGGTACTAAGATTTTTAATTTGCAGGCAGGTAAGTATTTGAAAAATCAATTAATTATTTAGTATGATCTGGTACTCTGTGCCATAGCGTAACTTTTATTGCACAGTGCCCATTGCTAAAAATAAATGAAAACCCTAGAGATACGATTACTAATATTTAAGTACCTATCCTTTGTAAAAGCCGCAAGTAGGAGGAGATATACCTACTGCAGGCATTTGTTAACCCGCGGTGTGACTTTGGCAACACCGGCGGCACAGCTAAGCCGACCTATTGTACTTACGCTGCTCGTCCAAAACTTCATTAAAAAACAAGACAGGTTGTGGGGCTGGGACCACTGAAGGAATGTAATATGGTTCCTGTGGCCCGCCAATAAAGGCGGAGAGACGGCACACGGTGGGTTTCTTTAGTGGGTGAGGCCCCACACTACCCTATTCGTTGCCCAGAACGATGGGGTGTGCGGTTAGGATAATTTTTTCCCGCCTCAACAAAAAAAAGACTAGGTTGTGGTGTTGGGAAAGCAACGCAGCAGGAAGTTAATGCTAGAGTTTACACGAAGGGTTTCTTAACCCAGCGCGTTGATAGTTAGGCGCATCTGTGCGCAGTACTCTACGTGAATGTGGACCTGTACTGCACTTGGCTCTGTTTAGGTCGTCCAGTGGTTTATTTGGTAATTGGTTTCCTATAACTGACTATCAAACTGGAAAAGTCCACAAGCATACGTTAGAGATGTCGATAACGAGGATCCCAATACTCTCGGAGACCAGGAGAGCTAGTCATTGGAATTGAGACCGCATGACAAATGTGTCCATTGACAATAAGAACGACAAATTCTTTCCAGTGAACATAAACCCGTATCTTGTCTTTGTGGAGTAAATCGTACGAAGTTCTTTTGACCTTATTCTGAGGCTAGTTCAGGAAAATGTTCGATCTGACAGAGTTGGGCTCCGTTTCTCCTGTTTCTCCTCAAGCATTATTAGAAATTTTGTGTACGTAATCATTAACGCGAGTTTGCATAGATTTTTCGACGTTCCTAAATTATGCGCTATTAAAAAAAGTAGCTCATTTTCTACAAAATAAAGATCAAAATAAATAACTATATACTTTTTTTTGCACTGTTTATTGATACTAGTGGTCGTCCAGCGGTCAACACTCGACCTTACATCTACTGTACATATATACAAACAATCCAATGAAATGTATATTTATTGAATTAAATTATTTCTAATGCATAATATAACAAAATATTATGTTTCTGCACTCCTGCTCTATTTAAACTTTAACTGTATCAAATCTCACACTTCCTGGTCTGCGAAATGTGTTAAAAAAGGGGTAAGTACAACGTTTTTCCTGCACGTAGTAATATATTATAATATAATGGATGGATGGAGGGGTGTAATTTCAAAAGCCACTAAAGTATCTTTAGGAGATTTTGTGCAAAACGTTATTATTGAATCTACTGTATTTAACTTAATGTCAAAGGTTCTAATTCATGATGAAATGGTTGCTGAGGCATTGTAATCCTTATAAATGTGAAAAGCCTTTTCATATTGACGAGCATTTTCAAGAAAATTTAAAATTAAATTCTTTTATAGAGGAATTTGCAGGCAACCTGTCATTATTGTGGATTTTGAAAATTAACTGTCATCCTATAGGGGGTTTTGCACCTAACCTATAATGATCGATGGATGGCGTTATGCTGTGGAGCTTAGAGAACAATAAAATTTCACTAAACTGTATGTAGCTATGTATGTAAATGAACAAATAAAAAACAAAGAGTGGGAACAATTAGTTTATTGAAAAAAAATATTAAATGTGTGCAGTCACATATTCGAAACCATGCTCACATAAGTCATTGTTGTCATTGTCGATGTCATGCGATGGTATGCGAGCTTTATTTTCTATATCAACATAATATTTTAGTTGAGGCAAATCCCTCCATTCTGCACCAAAATGTTTTTGAAGTAAATCACAAACATCTTTCACTTTGACTTCTTTCGGTACTATAGTATTTGGTAATATCGTTACTGGTAAAATCATTGTTATTTTTATGTTTTTCTTTGTAATAATTTTTTTTTTTTGATTAATTTCATTGCGGTAAGTTTCTTCCCCTTGCACCAATATATTTTCTGTTTTAGTACGAGTAAGGAAAAATCGTTTGCACCTCATGAATGGAAAGTGCCAGGATGATGTAGGTTTTATCACGGGATCATAAGCAACCTTCCAATCGTAAACTGGTATCGTAGTCAGATTGATGCACGTTCCATTTTCTTTCAATACTTCGGCGTACAGAGAAACAAACAACGTATAGAGAAACAACCACTTCTTTGGTTTTTAATGTCCTCTCAATTTTAGCGAAAACACGATTGGGAGGAATGAAGGAGTGTCCTACCACTGGAAAAATAATCTCAATTTTTTTTACATTCCTAGGCGCTTCACTGTACAACCATTTACCCAGCATACTGATCATTCCCGTATTTTTATTTTGCCCGGAGCATCCATCACAAACTACTCTTAGTACCTTCACGTGCGATTCTATGACGGTTCCTTGCAAGAAGTGGTAAGCTGCACTAATTATTTGGTTGCTGCCCTTAGCATGATCCAACTCAGTCCAATAATAGGAACGCACATTTTCCTTTGTCAGTTTTGCTTTTGAATTTTCTTGTACTATGGCAAAATGGTAGAAATTAAATTGCCTGCTAAAATAAGCGGACTGATCGGGCAGTTTCGGAAGCGGTTGATTTTTTTGGCAATCAAATGTAATTGTTAAAATATCTTTATCTTCTTGTTTTATAATGCTATAAAAAGCTTTGTACTTTAACCTGTGGATCCTCTTTTCTATTATTAATTCATTTCTCTTTATAGGACATTTTTAATTTTTTAGGCGTTCTTGTAATGAAATGCACATGGAACATAAATCGGTTCTGGGAGACCCAAAACCGAAGTTGTATGACGTATTTACAATTGTCCTAAAAAAGCTTTGTTTCACTTTTAGCTCTTCATCTCTTGCTTCATTGTACATCCGCTACATCTTTCGAATGTTTAATCCAGATGGCAAATAAATCCTATTTGTTTGTGATCTGCAGTAATGACTTTCGATCCCTTTGAATTTTTCCAAAAACGATTCTACTGACAACCTCTTCGCTTCATATTTTTTGCTTTTCCGATCTCCTCCTCTATTTTCTCTTAATGGAGAACCATCGCTCAAATAAAAACGGTTCATCACCCCCTGAACCCTATCTTTCTTTATTTGAAGCGAGTCCAAAAATGTTTTTTGACATACCGGTTTTCGACCACCTCCACTGATAGGTATATTGTACTTAATAGTCAATTTCCTTTTACTGCTTGGATTATGTTTTGTGGTTTGATTGACGAGACAAAATCTTAGCAAAAAATTATCTTGATCGATTTTGGTTTTACATTTATAGAAATTTCTATGAAATTTTCGGATGTCTTGACAAGAAACTAGGTTGCACCGAAAAGCTTTTTGATTATGATCGCAAGAACGAAATTTCGGGAATGAATTTGGCTCGTATCTGAAACAAAATTAGCAATAAAATTTGGGGATATTCTTAACGAATTATTTTGGGAGCTGACTTTTTAGCTACTGAAAAAATCGGCCAAGTGCGAGTTAGACTCGCGCACGAAGGGGGCAAAAAGAATCACGTTTTTTGTATGGGAGCCTTATATATTTGTTTTATTTTAATCTAATTATTTATTTTTGAAGTAATTATAATGTAACTAAATATTCTGTGAATATTTCATGCCCTCATCTACCTATTACCATTATCAATAAAGCAAAAACGAGCAAAAAAATCACGTATGGGAGCCACCTCAAATATTTATTTCATTCTGTTTTTTAGCAATTGAAATACATAATCTGTGAAAATTTCAACTGTAAAGGTGTTAAAATAAAGTTCATCCCAACTCTGTTTTTATTAAAATACTAATTAATTTATTAACACATAGTAAGTAAGTGTAAGTACTACTTACGAACTTTTCTGTTCAAAAAAGTTCGTGTCCTATATTGACCTAACCGGGAATCGAACCCGGAACATGCAATACCATCGCCACGATGCCAAGTCCAGAATTCGTCGACAGTTAAATTATGCGATCACGTAATGAAAATATTATTGACAGTTAAATTATGCGATCACGTAATAAAATTTGTGTGACCACTGAAGGAATGTAATATGGTTCCGGTGGCCCGCCAATAAAGGCGGAGAGACGGCACACGGCGGGTTTCTTCGGTGGGTGAGGGCCCCGCACTACCCTGCTCCGAACGACGGGGTGTGCGGTTAGGAAATTTATTTCCGCCTTAAAAAAAAAAGAAGGGAGTGAGGGCCTTGTTTAACAATTTTTAGTAACCAGTATAACTTGCGATCTGTCGATTAAATTACCAAAAATTAAACAGTAGTTGCTAAGTCAACTTTTTTTAATAAATCATGTAAAATAATCATATTCGTTTAGTTGTAAAATATCATAAATAGCATTTTCGCAAAGTAAGAGCGCTGGCTATTTGTTACATTATTGGGGACCAATTAACATTACAAAAAACGGAAATTAATTCAGTTATTTTTATTTTTTACACTACAAGGATGCCAAAAAATTAAGCTTAACTAATATTGAAGCTTTGATATATTTCTATATTTTTTTAATATGACATGATTAAAAAAATTATAAAAATAAATTTACACATTGTGCGATGAAAAAGATCTGAAAAAAAAATACGAACATTATTTTCGATTTCACGTTATCGCACATTTATACTTGCATTTCCTGAAATACCATCCCAGATGCTTTGTCAATTCAGCCTACGTGATAATTGCTTGAAACTGCGAATTTCGATAACACATTTCCTTTTAATGTTTTGGGTGACGCCTGCTATCGGATGTACCTATTTGCATAGTTCCGACAAGGTAAGCTTAATTATTACAAATTATTTAGTATGATATTATGAGGGGATGCAGGTTCAATTCCTGCTCGTGGCTGTTATTTTTAATTTCACAATTTCGCACTTTGTGTTAATTGATAATAAGGTAATAAGAACCCGTTTTACCTTTTTATAACAAAGGTAATATTGAATAGGCCGTGTGGGGCCGGCTTTAGAATTGTCCCACCTCTCTCTACCCACGGGAGTCGTAGGAGCCGACTGAGGAATTCCGGGGGAGTGGGCAGCAGCACTCCCTCGAGTATTAACAACGTCCACTGCGATCGCCAACCCGCCTGCCAAGCGTGGCGATTACGGCATTATCCCCCATGACGGGACCGCTCGTTGTGGCGTTCTCTTGGGGAGGTCTATGTCCAGCAGTGGACGTTGAAAGGCTGATGGATGGATGGATGGAATATTTAATGCAAAAATTAAAAAAGTGATCCGCGTGATAAAACCTTATTTCTATTTACTCCTGTTACATTAAAGCCCCAATCTTCCTTAGCCTTCCCGCAATATATCTTTGGAGTACTCAAAGAAGTATAGGCCCCTGAGACAAAGCACAGATCTACGAGCAGATCAGAATATGGATTGCGGCAATTTAATATTCACATGCTTTAGATCAAACTAATGTATCCAAAATTTCGACAAAGAAAATAATAATGTTATTGAAGGTTGGTAACCTAAGAATTTGATTACCTATATAACTATGACCCCATTAACAGGTACGCGTAAATATTAGTTAAACAATTTATTTTCAGGGAAGAGCTCTTGTATAATCTTTAATTTGCTTCGTAGTTTCCGGTTTTTAAGCGGAGGGTTTTATGTTTGGGGTCCGTATAGTGACAACTTATTTATTACGGAACAAGCTACCTAGTTTATTTGACATCTCGCCATCTCCCTTGCGATGTAGACGGAACAGAGAGTCAAAAGGCATAATTATTCTTGCATACATTTCTCGATTCCTCAATATTCATAATTGAGAAATGTATGCAAGAATACCCGTGCGCATTAACATGGCACCTGGGTCGAAATCATCCCCCATTCTGCTCCCACGTGGGGCCCCGCTCTCGTCGTGCGAGACCAGTACAGCAGCGTTAGGATCACTGTTACCTTTGCCAGAAATCCATGAAAGAGAATTTATTATATCACTTGGAGCTGAAGAAAGCTCTGACAGCGAAACTGAGGAAGACGAAAGTGACAGCTCTATTATGTCTTTTATTATTATAATAAATATATATATATATATAACATTCCTTTTTTGTTTAAATCCTCTATCTCTGTGCGCTTATCCGTGTGGCGATGGACTAAGAATACAAGTGTCACCACCCCTTTCTTTCCCATGGGTGTCGTACGAGGCGACTAAGGGAAGTAAGCAATTATTGCCCATTGCATTACTGGTGGTAGGGCTGGGTACCAAGTGAGAGTAGGTACTTACTCACTTGCTATCGGGCCCGAGCGGGTTGGTTACACCATCTCCTGTGTGACCGATCATGAAACACATCGGTGTGTTTTGGTTGTAGCAGGAGATAGCCGTTAATTCTTTCATTTCATATAAATGTGTGATGAAATGGTGAGCAGCGGCTTGATAATATTCTCGGTATAGTTGGAGTCCATGAGCAACGGTTACCATTAGGTGAACCTTGGCTCGTCTGCATCACACGCAATAAAAAAAATCTCTGAGCCAAATTTTATCCAGATACGTTCAGCCGTTATGGTGTGATTTAGTAACAAACACTATCCATCCAAACATTCCCATTTATTAAGATCATAATAAACGCTTAGCGCAAAATAAATGTTCATATTCTTCATAAAAACTAAAATATTTTTTTTGCACTCAGTACTCTAAACGTCATTCATTCGAGCCAGGTGCGCATGGGTTGTATCTTTATAAACACTCGCCGGTTTTGGAGACTCCTGATTCCGTCTTCCTTCAATACGATTTTTCGAAAAGAAAGTGTATAAGTCTCCTCTCGAGTGTGAGGAATTCAGGCTGTAGTGCACCACGCAGGTCCAGTGCGGATTGGTAGACTTCACAAGCCGTCGAGAAAATCTCTCAGATATGCAGGTTTCCTCAAAATGTTTTCATTCACCGAGTTTTAAATACACACATATTCTCGAAAAATATCGAAATGTGAAAGAAGTGAAGCAGAAGTGCATGCCGTCACTTGGACTGGGGATCGATCAATTATGTTTTTAAATTTTAATACATTATCATCATGGAATTATTTAGTCGTATTTTAAATCTCTCTATCTATGGCTTGTCCCGACTGACTGATTGCCACAACTCGAGATTTTGGTAGATGATGTCCATCCATCCATCCTTCCATCAGCCTTTCATCGTCCACTGCTGGACATAGGCCTCCCTAAGAGAACGCCACAGCAAACGGTGGTGTGCCGCCTGCATTCAACGACTGCCTGCGACTTTGACCAGGTCATCGGTCCGACATGTGGGAGGCCGTTCTAAACTGCGCCGTCCGTTTCGCGGTTGCCACTCGAGAACCTTTCTCCCCAACGGTTGTCGGTTCGTCGAGCGATGTGGCCTGCCCATTGCCACTTCAGCATGCTGACCCGGCGGGCTATGTCGGTCCCTCCCGTTCTCCTACGGATTTCCGTATTACAGATCTTATCACGTAGAGAGATCCCAAGCATAGCCCGCTCCATAGCACGCTGGGCGACTTTGAGCCTCCGTATAAGGCCAACATTCAGAGACCACGCCTCTGTGCCGTAAGTCATCACTGGTATGGACGACCTATAGTAGATGATGTATTTGATTAAATTTCTTTTTTGTTTTTTATTATTCAACTGGCAAAAAATATTTGAAAATTTTATCCATTAGAGGGTAAAATACTTTCGAAAATCCAATACTGTACGCCTCATAATCTTCATTTTTTACAATAAAATTGATTATTTGATAAGTAGCTAATAATGTATTGGCCTTACTAAATAGTTTTCAATAAATCACATCTATCCATTTCACCATCCACTGCTGGACATAGGCCTCCCTAAAATGGGGGTTTTACCATAATCGCCATGCTTGGCAGGCGGGTTGGCGATCGCAGTGATGTTTTTAGTACACAGGAGAACGCTGCTGCCCGGTCCCCCGGTAATCCCTTCGTTGGCTTTTACGACTCCCATAGAAAGAGACGGGGTGGAGCTATTCTTGGTGCCGGCCCCACACGGCAATAATGGCAATAAATCACATAGACAGCGCTAATTTCAAAAAGTACTAATGTGGGTTTCATGTCTTATACGCCATCTAGCGCTAATTTTAAGAAGTACTTCTATATTGGTCTACCTCTCAGTTCCGGGCCGCGCGCACTCCAAGGCCACACAAAAAAAAGGGCCCCCGCGCCGCTAGAAATATTCCGTTGGTGTTATTATTTACGTGTGTTTAGTGTTTAATTATTGTTATGGATAAAATAGTTATTATACTTGAAAAATGTCATCAGTTCGTCAAGCAAAGGTAAGAACTTTCTTTTAACAAAAAACAATGTACTGGCCGGGCGAACGGCGTTCTGTTGACGATAGTAAAACCACCGGCGGCTATGCGTACGTAAAAAGGTAGTTCTCATGAAAGGCGCTGGTTTTAGTGTCGCGTCGAGCGTAAATATTCAGTATTTTTTTGTTTATTTAATAACAATTAAACCACATCGAATCAGACCGTGAAAAGTAATAAGGCTCTATTCCTAATCATAACAATTCGTAAACAAAAAAAATATAAAGACAAAGTACTCGGCAAGACGAGCCCAAACTCGATGGAGTTGCGCCGTTTCATTATAAAGTTCCTATGTCCACCTTCCAGCTCCATCATCAGATTAGCTCCATGTCATCATAATATTGCATTGTCACGTGATGTACACATGCGTGTAAAATTTGAGCTCAATCGGAAACCGGGAAGTGTGTCAAATCTAACTTGCAAGATTTAAACGGGACAAGTAAAATAAAAGCGTCGCCACGCTAACAGCCAATTTTACTCCGCATTAGATGTTTCACATCAAAAAGACTCGATTAGTAAAGTATTTTGGTCGTTATCGTGTTAACATACATTACCTACAACTTACCGACGTCCAAGCCAGATTTTTTCAAACAGTTTTTTAACTAGTTTAAATTACAAAAATGGCATCAAAAATATCATGAGTGTTAAAAATAGTGTTTGTTCTTTATATGTGTGCGTAGATATTATTTTACAAGTGCAATATATGATAAATAGAGACATTTTAAGTTTGAAAAATCAGTTTTTCCGTGTAAAGCGGGAGTAGAACCCACCTCAACGCTTCGCTTATGAGGCGTGCAATAAGGGATGGACGTTTATATGGAACTCTGTCATATTTAAATTACCAGTGACTAGGGCCGGCTTCACACGGTTGCAATGTACTAATAACATGCATGTATTGGGTTTATATGTATAAACCTTCCGGAAAAAAATATCTAATTGATGGTGAAAACAGCGTCAAAATCCGTTACTTGTTTTACGAGTAGGAGGAGTTAGGGGATATACAGACAGATAGACACGGATTTGTTTTATGCTAAGTAAGGATAAGGAAGAAGCCCAAAATTTCATAAACCAGTTTCTTAAAAAAACAAAAAACATAGCACCACGCCTGTATTCCCCGAAGGGGTAGGCAGAGGTGTATTACACACCCACGACTCGCCAGCTATGTTTAAGTTCCACGTAATAGGGGGCGAGCCTAATGACGCCTACCGGGCACATTTTTAAACTCCGGGCTGCTACTGAGAATTTTTCATTTTAGGAAAAAGCTCAATAACATTGCCCGACCCGGGGATCGAACCCGAGACCTCACGATTAGCAGTCGCATACACTACCGCTACACCACCGAGGCAGTTGTTGACCAGTTTCTTGATAGAAATAAATTTAAATATATTCTGCCTTACTAATAAACATTGTATAAACTCTAAATAGTTTTTAAGTGTTTGTTCTTTATCACTAATATGACATTTTGACGTTGAAAGAACGGAACAAAACATTGAATAACTATGCCGAGCTTATACAGTGTTTATTAATAAGGGGGATAGTGTCGTAGAGTGGGTGGCGTCGACAGGCCTCCGTTTGCTGAATAAGGGTGGCCGAGGAACTTTTCCCGCGACAGCCGGAGCACACGTTGCTGGTCCTAGCACCGCCAGGTAGCGCCCGGGAGGCTGACAATAGTGTAACACCCATCACCGCGTCGGAAACAATAGTGTACCGCCCTTCACCATGTCGGATTCTTTCTAAAACACCACCCCCGGGCCGGACGGGATACCTGTCAGCGAGCTCGCTCTGGACCACCTGAGCCCCTACCACATGGGGCTGTTCGACGCGTCCCTGGCATCTGGACGGCAGTGCTGTACCTAAGGCGGTGCCAGCGGTGCCCAGGCACACTCCGGAGGGACGCAAAAATGACCAGACCAGAACCACAAACAATACTTATTATTTATAGCGTAATACGGTACACCCGTATCACACTACTGTGTGCAAACACTCATACATAATAAAGTACACAAAAACGTAGTTTTTAGATGATAGATTTATTTTTATAAACATTCGATTTTATTATCAGCCATATAAGATTAGAACATTTTTTAAGGGCGCTGTTATAGAAGCTCGCACCGGGTGCATAAAAGGCTAGTTACAGATAGTTCCCTGACTGTTGGAAGGAGGGAAGGCTGGTGTTTTGGTCGGAACCTTCAGGCTCATCGTGCTGCTGAAATAGGTGGGTACTGCCAACTGCATCCGGGACTGCCAGCATACCTGAGACTACCTCGAGAGCCACAGCATTCTCTTTGAGAGTCGCATAGAGGACGTTGTGAGGAGACTCACGTCGTGAGGTGTTCCACAGGATTTGATTTCAGGGTCGCTTCTGTAGGACATTGGTTACGACTGGGTGCTGCGTTGTGGGCTCGCCCCCGGGCTGGCGGTTATCTGCTATGCGGATGACAACCTTAGGGTCAAGTCGGAAATGTGGTCAGGAGGAGCGGAGCGCTGGGGCTTAGGTGGCCCTGGATAAATCAAAGATTTATTTCATGGGCCTCGACTTTAGCTGCCATCTAACCTCGGAGATCCGAGGCTAGATGGCGCGCGTCTTCCCTCGTACGGGTCGTGTGAAATATACCCATATTTCACAATGCCATACTGCCAATAATGCACACCGACAGCGACGCGTATGGGTGGAGTCCCTGGAAGCACTGAATAGGGCTCTTCTGTGGACACCACGGAGAGTCGTGGCGTCTAGAGTCATACGCACGGTGTTGACCGAGATGGCCTGCCAGCGCCGGATTAAGGTATCTTGATGCCCTAAGCAATCTTTCCCTGTGGGCCCTCTATCCTTACCTTAAGTAAACTACAAAGAATTATCTAATAAAAAAAAATGTTAATACGTATCGTAGGTAGAATATGTATGTGTTGTTCCTCCTGCCCTTATCCCATACTAGGTGGGGATGGCACAACATGCTTTCACATGTTGTCCTAAGATTCGGCTATATTTTTAACTTTCATGTGTTCGTTTATTTTTTCTTGGTCGTCTTTGGTGCCCCCCTAGACGGGATGCCCTAAGCAATTGCCTAAATAGCTTATAGGCTAATCCAGAACTGCGGCCTGCGCGTTGGCAGGATTCCAGCACATTGACTGTGTTTAGCTTTGCAATGGGTAGCATTGTTGTAGTCCCTAGTTATATCTGTAATGAAAATTTTTAGACGCTTTGTTGTTTATTTGTTTATAAATATTGTTATAACAACAATATGCATTGTACAAACTTGGTGGCATGCATCATATTAAGGAATCCATAACTAAATAATGCTACAAGAAAAATGTTTTTGTTGAGCTCTCTCAAACTTACTAGTATCATATTTTATCGGCAGTCTGTTCCCACCACGCGTAACGTTCACACTTCAACATGTCCAAATATGTGTTACTGCTAATAGTTTTTGGCACCTTTACTTCGGTTTCTTGCGAAACAAACCGGAATAAAAGAGGTAGACATAAAACCACAGCTGTTCCTAACAAGTCTCTTTGGAAAAAAGAATATGAAGTTGAACTAACCGACGCTATGCTTTCGCCAAAACGCGAGAACCATACGCGAGTGCCGCAGTCCAGCCCCATGAGTGACAATGAAGCTGTTATTGAAAAATTAATGGAAACCATTACGTCCAGCGAGAAGTATTTAAAAAAAGTTGACAGTATTGACTTTCGCCTGAATAGATTGGATATCGAGGTGCACGAGAAAACAAATAGTATTATGAAGCAATTGACAGACATATTAAAGGCAGCTTCCAATAACAACAATAATTGTGGGGAAATGTTAGAACCGATCCTTCAAGGCTTTAGGTCTGACTTGAGTCAAATAAAATTGGTTTTAGATAAAGACTCAGTTCTACGCACTGAACCCAGAGGTATTTATTTCCTTGTATTAATATTATACAATGATGTATTTTATTTTATAGTTCATCAAATACAGATTATTTACTACAAGTGCAATTTTATTTAATCTTGCATGTCAAGTCTTAAATGCGGTGTCTCAACAAATTCAAGAAAGATTTTATCTGCTATCAAAGCAACAAAAGCGTTTTCTTCATCATTTTCATTACATAACAAATTTTTTTTACGTTTATTGGAATATATGTTTTTTTATATACGATAGTGTCAAACAAGCATAAAATATGGCTCCACAGATGGTGAGCTGTAACCGTAGCCCATAGACGTAAAGCAACTCCAGATGTAGGTATCACTCGCGTGACCCCAACTCTAAAGAAGGGGATAAGGGGTAGACAGGAAGGATAATAAAGAGAGTATGAGGAGGATTTTAGACCTCCGGCTCCTACTCATCATACATCATACGAAATACAGGTAGGAGTACATTTTATCTTCGGTAAGAGGTCGGTACTTCCCTCGTCGAGAGGGCCCTTTCATGGTGGGTCAAACAAGGCTCGCTATAAATGAGCATACAATTTTACATATTTCAAAGTGCACTGTATCAAGTTTGATATCAAATCTGTGATCTCGATCTCGCATAGCGCGCACTTCTTATTTACACCTAACACGCTGTTATTATTGATGTGAAACATCTAATGCGGAGGGAGGGTAAAAATGGCTGCAATTTGACACACTTCCCGGTTTCTGATTCAGCTGAAATTGTACACGCATATGTATATTGCATGACAATGCAATATTATGATAACATGAAGCTGATCTGATAGTGGAGCTAGAAGGTGGACATAGGAACTCTATAATGTAACAGTGCAGCCCTATAGAATTTGGACTCATTCGTCTTAACGAGTGCTTTGTATTTAGATGGTATCCAGGTTCTGATGATGGAGCTAGAAGGTGGCCATAGGAGCTCCCATATCAAACGACATAACACCATCGAGTTTGGGCTCGTATGATTGGTCTTGACGAGTACTTTGTCTCTAGATGGTATCCAGCGTCTGATGATGAAGCTGGAAGGAGGCCACAGTATCTCTATAATGAAATGACGCGACCCCATAGAGTTTGAACTCGTTTGATTCGTTTTGATGAGTACTTTGTCTTTGGATGGTATCCAAGGTTTGATGATGGAGCTGGAAGGCGGTCATGAGAACTTGTAATTAAGCGCAACTCCATCGAGTTAGGGCTCGTTCGAATTGCCTTGACTAGTACTCCAGTCCTAGATGGTATCCAGGGTCTGATGATGGAGCTTTAAAGTGGCCATAGGCTCGTGGCGTAGTCGGTAGTGTAACCGACTTCCATGCACGAGGTCGTGGGTTCGATTCCCACTCAGGACAATTATATTTGTGTGATGAACACAGATATTTGTACTGCGTCTGGGTATTTTCTATCTATTATATGTATGTACCTATTTACAAAAAAAAGTGTAGTATATGTATTATATCCGTAATCTGGTACCCATAGCACAAGCGTTAAGCTTAGTTTGGGACCAGAGGGCGTTGTGTGAAAATGTTCGTGAATAATTATTATTTGGGGCTACAAGTAGCGTAGTGTAACCCCGGCTGTACACACTCGTCTATTTGTCTCGCGAACCTCTCGTCCACTCTCGTCTCGTAGAGGCTCGACACGAGAGCACACCATGTACGCACACTCGTTGTATCAATTGAACTTCGGATGCCCGTCGTGATGGACGTGGAATAAACAATTGCGGCGCTTTTTTTTATTAGTTATTGTAATTTTTTAATCATTTACCATAAAAAAAATATATTAAGCCATGGCGAAAAATAACTTTTTAACGGGGATATCGAATTCTTTGCTTATCCGCAACCAAGCGTCGTGTAATAGTAGCTTATCCTTGTGCCTGAAATTCTTAGGATTTCATAATAGTGCTTGCCTTTGGTAGGCTTCTAAAAAGCGTTAGACCACATCGTTGTCGCACGCAGAAAAGCACATCTTTACGCGAACGCTGTTGGCGGGCAACTAACCAAATGAGTGTGTACAGGCGCGCTCTCGTTTTCTTCGCGTGACTCACCGAGACCCTTTGACTCGTGCACAAATACCGACACGCTTCCGAGACATAGCGAGAGTCGCGAGAAGATACGAGGCTACCATGTACACACTCGCCCTCGGCCTGTCTCGTTGTGTCTCGACGAGTGTGTACAGCCGGCTTAAGGCGTTCATCCGTTAAATAGGGTAAATACTCTTACTACTTTGTGTTAGTCGTTCAAGTTAATTTGATTAACATTTTTGATCTATATTTTTTAGCATTTGACATGCTCTGCCACTTTTTAAAGTACATGTTTAGAAAATCGCGCTATCAAATAGTATGAATTTTAATTGCAAAATTAAACTTACTATATTGGTTTAATGCATGTAAATGCTTCCGATAGATGGCGTTGGTCGTAAAGACAAAATGTGATAAGTAGATTGGGATGATCGAAAGATCTGTACTATAGCTCAGTGGTTCAGAGCACTTCCCCGGATTGGAAAAGGCGCGGGTTCAGTTCCCGCTAGTACAAAAAATCTCTTTTTCCTTATTCACAAATAATTTGTACTTTAATTTGATTAAGTTAAGTAAGTATGTAATATTCGTCCATTGAATATTACGTGAACGTAATCCTATATTGCCGTGTGGGGCCGGCTTTAGAATTGTCCCACCCCTCTCCACCCATGGGAGTCGTAAGAGCCGACTGAGGGAATATCAGGGGAGTGGGCAGCAGCACTCCCTCGAGTATTAACAACATCCACTGCGATCGCCAACCCGCCTGCGAAGCGTGGCGATTACGGCACTATCTTTCGATATGAGCGAAACACATGTTGTGGCGTTCTCTCGGGGAGGTCTATATCCAGCAGTGGACTTCGAAAGGCTGATGGATGGATTGATGGAATCCTATATTTAAGCGATTTGCAGTAATTAATACATAGGTGTTAACATTATTCCATGTTCATAGGGACTAGTGTTTGTTTAGATTAATAACTCTTCGCACCTTAAACAAAACATAGGTACACAACAAATAACAAGGAAAATAATAAATTAAATTACTAATTAGATTCTTAAATTTGGAAAATGCTATAACGAAACAGACTGAATATTTATGTCTAAGTCGTACCTACATAAATATTAGACTAGAACACAAACTGCAAAAACGTCAAATAAAATATGAAAGCCATGAGCAGGATCCACGAAAAGGATGACTATAATTTTCTATTTCACATTTTCGCACCTTATGTTTTGGTCTAAATCTGACCGCGGCAAGCGGTTAGAAATAACAAAAAAAAACAAAGCAGTCTAAGGACTGCCGACAGAAGTGAAAACTTAAAACTATAAATTATTCATACAGGCATAAAAAAAAATCATAACTTGACAAAGTACTCCTAAAGACGAATTTAACGAATATAAACTTGAAGGGTTCGGGTCGTTTTATTACATAGTTACTATGGCCTCCTTTCAGCTCCATCATCAGACCCTGGATACCATCTAAAGCCAAAGTACTCATCAAGACGAATCAAACGAGTCCAAACTCGATGGGGTGGCGTCGTTTCATTATAAGAGTTACTGTGGCCACCTTCCAGCTTCATTCTCAGACCCTGGATACCATCTAGAGACAAAGTACTCGTCAAGACG
The DNA here is from genome assembly GCA_948253155.1 of Leucoma salicis. Classification (NCBI taxonomy): domain Eukaryota; kingdom Metazoa; phylum Arthropoda; class Insecta; order Lepidoptera; family Erebidae; genus Leucoma; species Leucoma salicis. The sequence goes on from OX411803.1 coordinate 18,846,891, forward strand.
AACCATACAAGCCCAAACTCGATGGGGTTGCGCCGTTTCATTATAGAGTTCCTAGGTCCACCTTCCAGCTCCATCATCAGATCAGCTCCATGTCATCTTATTATTGCATTGTCACGTGATATACATATGGGTGTAAAATTTCAGCTCAATCGGAAACCGGGAAGTGTGTCAAATTTAATCTCCAATGCACACCCTATAGCTGCGTCTCGTAACGGTGTCGCGAGTCCAGAGATATTATCTCATCTAAAAATATGCGTACTGCGCTAAAAGATGTTTTCACTTCTATAATGTATTTAGTGTATATTTCTAAAACACCTGTTTTTACTGCGATCCTTTAGAACTTCAGCATCCCGCTACAGAAGCTAGTCTGTGTAGGTCCTCTCGTATGTGGTAGGTACTAATATTATTTGATTGTTTCTTGTAGATGGTGTTGATGTTCGTACGGACGGTAATATGGATGCCCGTTTCAGTGCAATGGAGTCTCAAATGAAGAGCATCCAGTCAGGAATCGATTCTATGGTAACTGTCATATCGGAAGTTAAGAATCGACCGAATGTGAGACCACTTTCTAGGTAAGTCTAAACGATTAAGTCAGCATCTTTCTAGGATCCCTCTATCTATCAGGTTTTTAGCTGATTACGAGTATTCACATAGAAATACTGGTGATCAGTTAAAATCTGATCTGACCTACATCACCTAATTCGGGTACACAGAACTGGTGACCTCATAATTAGATCGGATCCAGGTTTTTATTTGGGGCTCCGATAATCACCAACAACTGTTAGGATATTATTTTACAGGGACCAATTGCTTTAACATTTCCGTAACATGGAGGAGGAAAGTTGTTCTTATATAGGTGTCAGTTTTAGATACCCATCGTCCAAGCGGGAATTAAAAAGCTAGCTACGACCTTCTCAGTTTAAACTACTGTTGATCAGTGTATAATTATAATACCTATATATACATATTTCAAATCATAACACATATTTTAAATATTCTGATTATATTAGGTAGGTAACCTACTCAATATTCTCCAGAACATGAGGTTGAATTTAGTAGTGTCCTATCACATAATATGTCACCATAAGACGAAATACTTTGGAAAATCCAAAAGTGCACGCTTCATAATCTTCATTTTTCAAAATAAAACTGATTATTTGATAAGTAACTAATAATGTATTGTAAGACCAATATATAAGTAGTTTTCAATAAATCACATAGATAGCGCTAATTTCAAATAGTACTGTGGTTTTCATGCCTTATACGCCATCTAGCGCTAATTTTAAGAACATAGCATCACGCCTGTATTTCCCGAAGGAGTAGGCAGAGGTGTATTTTACACACCCACGACTCGCCAGCTATGTTTGAGTCCCACGTAATAGGGGGCGAGCCTATTGACGTCTACCGGGCACATTTCCAAACTCCGGGCTGCTACTGAGAATTTTTCTTTTTAGGAAAAAGCTCAATAACATTGCCCGACGCGGGGATCGAACCCGAGACCTCATGATTAGCAGTCGCATACACTACCTAAGAAGTACTTCTATATTGGTCTAAAGAAATAGTTCTCACGAAATAAGGATAGCACTGGTTTTAGTGTCGCGTCGAGCGTAAATATTCACTATTGTTTTGTTTATTTAATAACAATTAAACCACATAGAATCAGACCGTGGAAAGTGATAGGGCTCTATTCGTAGGTTTACTGTATCATAAAAGAAAAAAAAAAATACTCGATTAGTAAAGTATTTCGGTCGTTATCGTGTTAACATTACCTACAGCACACGGACGTCCAAGACAGAACTTTTTTAAACAGTTTTTTAATTAGTTTAAATAACAAAAATGGCATCAAAATATCATGAGTGTTAAAAATAGTGTTTTTTCTTGATATGAGTGTGTATATATTATTTTACAAGTGCAATATATGATAAATAGAGACATTTTAAGTTTGAAAAATCAACGCTTCGCTTATGAGGCGTGCAATTATGAAGTAATATAGGTATTTCATAATTACACTTTTGCTTATGGAGGGAGTTGAGCCATGGACCACCTGATGGTATAAGGGGTAACCCCGCTCATGGACTCTATAGGAACTACTCAGTATGTATAAGTTACTCTATGATAGGAACTAAGAATAATGTCAAGCTGCTGCCTAACCTAAATTGGACATTCTTATTCACGTCTCATTCAAAGAGTATATACTAAAGAGTCTCATTCTTCATCAACGCCGGCTATAGCATGTTAAACTATAGCTTATATTGTTAAAGAGCACGTTTGTATTTATATTCTACGTATGACTGCTGCAACTCCAAACAACATTGTTCTTTCTTTCCTTACTACGACTGGTGAGAGTTTCATTAGATATTAAACTAAACATGATTAGCACATTGAAGTGTTTCTATAGAAACGCCACCATGTTAATCCGAGTTTAGGACAAAAGTACGAAACGAGTGTATCTCCACTTGGTACTAAACGATGGTAGGGCCATCAGTAACGGATGATAACTGCTTACTTTCCGTACGCCCTCGTACCACACCCGTGGTAAAGAATGGAGTGTAGACACTGGTATTCTTAGTCCTTCCACACACAATAGAGAGCTCATTTTATCAACAAACGCATTAATAGGTAGGTACTAGGTAAAAATTGTAGTTATTTGCCCCAACTGCTATGATACTCTTTTTTCTAACGTTAATTAATATACGGAGTATAGCGATAAGTAAAATATAACTTAAAAAAATTGTTGTCGCAATTATAGCAACACCAGGACCGACCCTAACTACAATGCGGATGCAGTGGCATTGATCACTGAATTTAGAAGAACCATTCGTGAAGGGAAAGCGAAAAAATGCGATTGCAAGTAAGTTTTGCAAACTGCCTTAAAGGCTTCTACTTCGTACAACTACACTATGATTATTTCTCAATTTCCGTCGTGTTATAAACTGGCTGCTAAACGCGACTTCGTCCGTTTGGTTATTTTTTTTTTGAGCTGAAACCGATTATGTTTTTTAGAATAAATGTTATAAGTTGTAACTTATGTTACTCGGGACGGGAATTTCACTGGCTGATAAAATCTAAATCGGTCTGGGCGTTCCGGAGATTAGACGGAAGTTGTTTAGACATTACAAAGATACACTTCAACTTTATTTATTTGTACAAACGTAATTATCTCCTGCAGCAAGTCATCATCAATATCAATCAAACAATCTCTTTTAATTAATACAACTCTTAACATTTCTTGTGACTTAAAAATTATGTAACAGAATACAATAATTATTTTTCACAGAGCGGGCCGAGTGGACCGGTCAGAGCGATACCCAACCGACTGCCACGAAATACAAGCCCAGGGATTCAACATCTCAGGCATTTACAAAATCAGACCTGATGACATGGATCCCTTCTATGTACTCTGTGATCTCAACACCGCGGGAGGTGGATGGACGGTAACTGTTGCTCATGTTTTAATACCTATAGGTACGCATCGTTATGAATACCCACAGCAATTGATCAAAGTAAGCCACGTCAGCCACGCTATTTCTAACCTACGCGCTGTAACTGTCTCTTAGAACAATATATCACATTTTTTTTTATATATGGGGAGACCTACACCTACTTATTTGTGTTTATTTAAGTAGGTACTTATTGTGTGTGTTACCAGTGATGACATATGGAACAGAGACGTGGTCTCTGAATGTTGGCCTTGTATCAAGGCTCAAAGTCGCTCAGCGGGCCATGGAGCGGGCTATGCTTGCTATTTCCCTACGTGATCGAATCCGTAATATGGAGATCCGTAGGAGAACGAGCGTGACCGACATAGCCCGCCGGCATGCTGAAGTGGCAATGGGCAGGCCGCACCACTCAACGAACCGATAACCGTTGGGGGAAAAAGGTTCTCGAGTGGCGACCACGGTTCGGACGGCGCAGCGTAGGACGCCCTCCACCAGATGGACCGACGCTCTGGTCAAAGCCGCGGGGAGCTGTGGGATGCGGTCGGCGCAGGACCGCTCGTTGTGGCGGTCTCTTGGGGAGACCTATGTCTAGCAGTGGACGTTGAAAGGCTGATGGATGGATGAAGTACTTACTTTTCAACGACAAATAAGATAACATTTTAATCTGATACGTGGTAGGTAGGTACTATTTGACTAACTTGGCTGTAAGTAGACTGTATATACCTAATTTTCTGCGTAGAACTCTCTGGTATGTACACGTTTAATAGACATTACGAAATAAAATGTATTTCCTTCGTCCGATGTTTCGAATAGCGTCTGTTATATATAATTTCGATCATTCTTTTGTTCCAAGAATTTTAGGTGTATAGTATTAATTGTAGGTACAAAATGATCTACTCATTCCTCTTTTAATCATAATTTTATATTAACACACATCAGGTATTCCAAAACCGTTTTGACGGATCGCAAGACTTCTACAAGGGTTGGCACGATTACGAATACGGATTTGGTAATCTCGCTGGAGAGTTCTGGCTCGGACTAGAGAAGCTTAACTATCTCACCAACCAGAAGTTGTACGAATTAAGAATAGAGATGGAAACCCATCATGGACAAGATGCCTATGCAAGTTACTCAGTCTTTACCATTGGGGCAGAACGTGAAGGGTATAGGATCAGCACCCTTGGAACTTTCTATGGAACAGCAGGTAACTTATAATAGTGTTTTTTTTCGAATCCTTCCCCACTCGGTAGGTACCTACTTACTTCCAAAAGTGAACGCGTTGCAACAAACTCAATATCGATTTACATTAACTTCTCGGTCTTGAACGTATTACTCACTTTCGGAATCTGATGAGACAATTATTTAACACGAGCAGAAAGACACAGTCAGCAGGACCAGCAGCTTCACGTCCTCTTCAGACTGCAAGCTATTGTTATTGAGAATGGAAAAACTTAGAAAGACTTCTCATTCATATTCAGTACTTGCATACTTATATCCTTATTATTCTGAATTCTGTGCCACCAGGCCAATGAGGCAGTCATATCGTCGCCGTGGTGCGCGCTCCGGTATTGTACCATGTTACTTGCGACTCTCATTCGAGAATTCGCTTACAATCATTATCTTTAAGAAATGTTATGACGTTAATTTCAGGTGACTCTTTATCTTACCACGCGGGGCAGAAGTTCTCAACTATGGACATGGACAATGACGAGTGGAGAGACGGCTCTTGTGCTTCAGAACATGGTGGTGCGTGGTGGTACAAGGAATGTGACAAGAGGTGAGCTCTATCATTAGGGATATTAAAAGGCCAAAGGAAAAATACAATGTCAACGTGCTATATATTTATATATTATGCTTTAGTAGAGGGCAACTCCTACCTATGGTAATTCTCTAGAAATATCGACCTTTCCAAAATAAAAATATCTAATATATATAATTCTCGTGTCGCGGTGTTTGTTATCAAACTCCTCCGAAACAGCTGGACTGATTTGTATGAAATTTTGTGTGCATATCCGGTAGGTCTGAGAATCAGTCAACATCTATTTTTCATACCCTTAAATTATAAGCGTGACCCACCCCTAAATATTTTTTTTTATCCCTAAATTTTCACTCTTCTACTGCCGATTGAGAAATAATTTATATGGCACAACAACGTTTGCTGGGTCAGCTAGTACCTTATAGAATTGACGATTTTCGAGATCCTATATAATACGTCAGCGGTATTTTTTTTGGAGAATTTTCAGTTTTACTGTGAGTTATTAAGTAAGCTCATTCCACGGTGACCATTACATAAGTTCATTCCGCCATTTATAGGTATATACCTATTGTTAAATAAGATCAATGATTCCTCTTTTCTCTTTGAGATGCATATTTTTTATAGAATAGTGTTATATATCCCGTCCGTGGAACATCATTAAGTTAGATTACCTACACATTTTTATATATATTTAGATATTTTTATATATATTTTTAGCATTTGACATGCTTAGCCATGTACATTAAACAGAAAGTGCGAAAATGTGAAATTAAAAATAACAGTCACGAGCAGGATTTGAACCTGCATCTCCTGGATACCATCCAGATGCTTTGCCAATTCGTTATTATTGCCATGATACCTATAATACATATATATCACCCATTAAAATCATGCGTTTATGTTTCAGTAACCTCAATGGCAAATACATTCAATTGGGAGAGGAAAACAGAGGACAATCAATGTACTGGATATCATTCAAGGGACCTGACTCCCCACTTAGTAAAACTAAAATGATGATCAGACCGTTACCAGCCAGCAAGCCCCTTGACTACTTAGAATCGAATAGGGTAATGTATTTATTGTAACATTAACCCAATATACGTTGTAATACTGTTAACTGTTAACACATTTGCTGTGGATTCTTATTTTAATGCACAAAGAGCAACATCGACTCATCGAGACGGTCAAATATTTGACTTTAGTTTTCTTTTGGCTCTGGCTCTATGAAACTTTTTTTTAGGTACTTTTTGAATGAAATATTTCATTAATTTCCATAATTCATTAATTTTACGATAATGTAGTAAGATTTTACTCCCTGACAGCTAGGTACTTAGTAGTCATCAGTACGAAATCAATTACTTATCATCTACAACTATTTGTTTGCTAGGTACCTCCTAACTCTAACTTATACCTAGGTATCGATAAGTGTCTCAAATAATTACCTGTCGTGCTAAGTGTTGTGGGTTCCATTCCCACACAGGGCAAATATTTTTATGACCCACAAGTGGTTGTTATGAGTCAGGTTGTACTTTGTGTCTTTTACTTAATGTTTGTAAAGTCCAGTGGGACACGGGCATAATTCCGTAGTGCCAGTAATGACATATTATAGTTAGCTAATGTTTCAACCCAAGAACGAACAGCTAAAATTATTTTCAGAAACTTTTAGAAAGTCCGAAACTAAGACCCTTTGCTGAGAAGCTGGATATTGTAAAGGACAAGATGTCGAGGTTACATGGAAAAAATGTGAAGAATTATAACCAGTATCGGTATGACATGCCGGCGCACGACAAAGTCTTCTTCCCTAATTACGCGTGATTATTAATAACTAGTAAATAATATGCGTATCTACAATGCATCGTTTAGCAGTTCTTTTTCACATTAGCTGTTACTAATGTAAACCATAGGCTACATTTTTGTAAATCATGTAAGGACGATGAGTCGCTTAAAATTAGAGTATTATAAAATGAATAGATAAGGCTTCGATTTTGGTCACAGATGTTAATTGTTTATTGACCTGGTGATATATGAGAGAATCAATGCAACTAATTGTCTTTAACAAAGTATTCCTGAAATTAAGTAATTACACCGAAATTACATTCTTTCTATTTTTTATCTACTTATGACAGGGCATTAATATTATTTGATACGTTCTATCGGAGTCATTGTCGCAGATATCGACATTAGTTATCGATTTTGTACTTGTATCTCTATATTTTGTTACTTTGGCTATTCGTATATATTCCAAGCTAGTTAATTGAATCCACAAATATATGGTATTTGCTGCGTTATCCAATAATACTATTACGCCGTACAGAGTTGATGCCAATGCCGAATATTAGAAGTGTGAGGCTTCTCATCGTCATCATTGTGATCTCGAGTCAATGGTCTTGTACTATCAGTGTAATCATCCAGGCTTGTAACTTTAAATCCAAATAAACCTATGATAATTTAGAATGTGTATGATAATTTACAATGAATGATTACGAGCTGGAGAGCCCAGCTCGTAATCATTTAAGTGTACCTAAAATAATGAAGTACCTATTATACCTAATATGAAATTAACGTAAGCGTAATTATCGATTTTGAAGTGTCATACTTTTTCCGTTTGTAATTGTATCCTCGACGTCCTCGGCTATTGTCAAATGATATATATATATAGTATATGATACGAGTGAAGTATAATAAAACATACAAAATCAGTCTCATTTGCTTTATTTTCCCAAAATCAAAAATTCACATTCTGCATCAATTTGAGCAGTTTTCTGGACATAAAACATTACACTTAATCACAATGCTACACATTTAGGTTTTACTGACAATATACACATACAATGTACAACATGAAATTATTAGAATATTAGGCCAGTTGCCTCTAACACTACAGTGTTACGTGAGTTCTACAAGTAGTCCATCATGGCAGTGCTCAAGCCGTTGTTGATTCAATGTACAGAAGATTTATAACCTACTAGTCTTATAGAAGAAGAAACATTTAACTTGTCATGCTTAAATCTACACACTAACAACTAACCCAAAACATTAATGACAGTATTTTGGGTTATGTTACAAGCTCCGATCATCTTATTATCTATTTTATTAGTTTTAATTGATGTTAGTGGTAATTTAAAGTAATCAATAATAATTTTTTAATTGATTTTTATATAATTAACACCCATTTATTAATTTGAAGATTTTCTTTGACTGAGATATAACTTACACATCAATATCCAATGTAACTACATATAATAACAATCAATTATTAGTAAACAGTTTTACATAATCACACATCCCTTAAACTATAACAACGATGGTTATTGATATATATTTACGTGTATCGGATATTATTAAAATAATCATCCACATATAGGAAATGTACCAGAACATCTATTCAACTGCTCTAAACGAATACATATCTATGCAGATAATACACAGATACTATAAATAATATTTATCTAAACTACACGTTTCACTTATCTATTCCCAGTTTAATATCATCGATTTTTTAAACGATGTTTACTGACCGCTGAACTCCGTAGTGCCCTAATCGTTACAATAACAATAATTATATTCACATCAATATTAAACAATTATTCGAATAATAATTTCTACTACATCATATATGTTAAAGATATCGTACACATTAAAGAAGTTCGTATAATCGGATGAACACTTCCTTTAAATTTATATATACACAGACACTACAGTCACAATATAAATTGCACATTTCTACGAGTATGTACACATTGTTATCACGTAAAAATACAAATAAAACATAGTACTAGAATTTCCAATATATGTACACTTAAATGTAACCTTAATACCGCTAACCTACACATCTTTATAAAAATAAAAAAAAATATATTGAATAACATTGCACGAAACGATACGTATAAAACGGCAATTCAATATTCATTATACCGAATGATTATGGGCAGAAAGTAGAAAGGTAAATTCATAATAGAAATAACAAAATTAGCACCATTACGTAACGATTCTTAAATTATCGATTAAAAGCCAACAAATCTTCAAAGTAGGCAATCAGATGCTGCTCTCTATTTTTTTTAATCAAACAATTTTAATAAATCATTACATAAATTCTTAAAACAAATGAAAATTGACAACACAGTGACATTTAGTTACTTACATAATATTTTGTGATATATTAGATATCGCGTTGATTTACTGACACCGAGCGTAACATATATAATGACCGACATTCTAACATACATGTTTATGTAAAGAGCAAAATATAATAGAAACATTCAGATATAATAAGAGTCAGGCCAAATTTTGTACAGGAAGTATAAAACTGGATCATCAGTGGTTACAAGACATCCATAATGCATTATTCAGAAGTTTTATTATTATTAAGTAGTTAAATTAACGTTTAGATTGGAAATGCGAAAACGCACTAGAGATGGCTGCAAAAATATAGTTTTATTCAAATAATCTTTCTTATGACAGATTTGAGATATGCGTGAGACATAAATATATTAACATCACTGTCTAGTCTTGTACAGTGTGGTATTGTGAAAAATATCTTTATCGAACTAATCTTATAATACTATATATACTATAACACTGATGAAAGAAACCTACACATATTGACACACGGCGTTAGTGTCCTGTAGTCCTTAATATTTTAAATAAGTATATATTATGTTAAAACATACAGGTTTTGGGTTAAGCAGGTTGTCGACTTCTTATATATACAACACACTAATGCATAAATCCCTGTAATTCTATATGGGATGCGCAACAGTGACTATAACGGATTATGAATAAAATAGTTGTAGTAGTTAGATATAGATTTGATACAGGAAAATACTTCATTGTAGTCTCGAAAATAGAAATTACTGGGTAATGCTTTACTAATTGTATTTAAAAAATACCTTTAATGTATCTACAGACACAGCTCTGTAACATTTTATGATAGTAGTTATACGAGTAGATAGGAGATGTAATAAAAATAGAAAGAGACAATTTGTTTTTGTGTTTGCACATATTATAACGAAACGAAAGTGCTTGAAATACTCCAATAGACCGACACAAAGAAACCACATACAGCAAATTAGTAAATAAGTACGCAGTTACGTATGCAAGCTTCATGTAACTTAAAACTAAGTAGGCGGAACTCTCGACTTTTGTCCTAGAAAATCATAACACTATGCCTGTTGTACGTAGTGTACGACAGGCGTCTCAGTGTATTTACGTGCAGATTACTGCAGATATATTAAAGAGAGACAACATAAATTCTAGATAAAGAGTTCGACTATCGGGTATCGATATTATAATTCTTAAGTAAAATTAAAATTTGTTCGACTAAGGTTTAGTTGTCTGAGAATACTTTAGAGATGTAATGGAGTTAGCCGATCTTACAATATAGATCGGCTAAGTTGAACATTTACAATATTATACGAATAGTCTACTGTTTACAAGTGCCATCTCTCCCTTAGTTATATTACTTACATTACTACTAAAAATAAAATGTTTTTTCGAAGAAGCTAATTACAGCGAAAAGTAAACGTAAACACAAACACAACACCATCTTTCCACGTGCTTAGAGTTTCTTCAATTTAATGAACATTTCCTCGCATAGCCTGTTCTCATACCAGTAAAGCATTCCTGAAAAATTAAAACCGAACGTTTTAACGAATTAATAAAGGAACTGAATGTTAAAACTGTTATAGTAAAGACTAATCGCCATAATTTGGAAATATAACTGATTGAGCACTAAGTCTTGGATAATTCACAACAACTAAATTACGATAATTTACTATTAAGTCATGTAAAGTCGGTCCAATCCCTATTCGTCAATAATAATAATAAAGAGTGACGATACCTCATTCATGGTCGTGCGAAGAATGTTCGCTGTCTGGTCGCAATGAATCGATGCAGGCGACGATTTTGAGCGCAGGCCCGAGCTTCATGTTGAGCGCCATGACCAGGTGCTCAGGACGGATGAGCATCAGTGCCTCGCCATCTACTTCCTGCATCAGGAATTCGTCTGCATACGCCGCGCAGCCGGGGATGTTGCGGATGAATTCACACACCTCAGCCACCTGTATTATATCATACTCTTATATTCCGCTGTTGAGGAAGGCTTTCATCCAGAATGGGGGAACAGTTGAAGTGTCCAAGTGGCTTGAGATATGTGGTAGGGGAAAAAGAAATGGGTCTATATGTATTAGCTAGTTTATTATATACTATATACTATAGTTGATACCAATTTTTAATAGCTACCCTTGACTGATCCAATACAGTATGACTCTACTTACGCTCCATTTGTTAGCGTTAAGTATCTTGGCAGGCGGGTCCACAGTCGCGGTGGACGCAGCACTTGGTGTGGCCTCAGATTTCACCGTGCTGCGCGACTCGGTCTCGTTGCTTGAACTAATACGAGAAACGCTGGATCCGTTGTCAAGAAGCTGTTTTTTGCCTGATAATTTATAATTACAATAGATAAAACAATAAGATCTCTCGCCTACCAGTTACAGTAACAAAATGTAAGATGGAGTCACAACGACGACTATGTTAACGTTAGTACATAGCTGTGGACACAAAAATTTTTAGTAACAATAAATACGCAGATGAAATAGTTAATACATAAACTCTTACGGGGAGGTTCGTCAGAGGACGGCAGTTTGTTCTCCTTGTCCTGTTCCTTGTCGGTGCTCCAGTCTCTGAGTGGGCGGTTCACCTGGGAATAGCACCTCTTTAAACCACCAAATTGTACTTGTTTTAGAACATACGCGGTGCAAGTGCGGGCGCGGTGGCGATCGTTTGTCGTCAACAATTGTGTTGTGACCGCAGACAACGTCCACACTACGCGACTTGCGTCCCACTCGTGTCTCACAAACCATCGCCACCGCGCCTGCACGAGCATCGCGCTTCACGCACAACCAAAGTAGAATTGGGGGTTTGGACGACCCCCAATTGTACCCTACTACAGACCGAGCATGGGCTAATTTGACAAATCAAATTGGTCGCTATTAGACACTGAGATCTACGATCCAAGTGTCAAATAGCGATCATATCAATCATCTTATGTTTTGTTTGGCAAACATCATCGTTGTCATATCAGCCCGTGAGAGGCCTGGTGACTGATAATATTAATAAGAGACTCACAGCAAACGGTTCCCCTGCTTCTTGTATAACGTATCCTTCAATGACATGTGTCAGAATGTTTGGCTTTACCATCGCTTTCGGCAAACCCTTATCTGAAATAATGTTATAAAACAATTATTGTTGTGTTTTCAGATTCAATATGAAAGACGTCCACAACAGCTTAGGTCCTTAAGCACTATGACGCTTTAATTGACATAGATATTTAAATACAATTTTGTTCTATATGCCGCTGTTAAAAATTGTAAGAATGATTTATTAGTGTACCTATACCGAAATTGACTAATTAAATAACTTAAACTGAACAGAATATACGAAAACTGACGTCTTCCTAGTTGAATTTTGGTCAAGGCCTTCGAACTGTTGATCACGACAGGAAACCACTCGACCAGTTCATGTCTCTTTTCAAATAATCTGCATTTATCTCAGTAAACTAACGCAGCAGGACAATGCGAACACTGAATTGTACATAGCCAAATCGATCAGATGCGTTGTGAGCGTCTGAAGTAATATTGCTGGTTTTTATAAGGTATGGTATTACACCATAGACAGAGTGGCATTGTCTTTTACCCACCTGGCGGGATTTATGGATACAGGGGAGGGTTGGGGAAGCCTAACGAAAGAAACTGTAATTACTATATTTGTGTTCAATAGAAACATGACTACTAAACCAATCATATCAATCGTTTTTAACTCTATAGATTTTAACAAAATACTAATATTATGATTATTAAACATTTTTAAACTGTAAATTATAAAATTTTCGTGTCATAGCGTCTAAGGACCTCGACTATAACCCATTAAAAGTCTAACCTCGTTTTCCACTGCGCTTGCGTCTCTCTGTTGCTTGCAAAAATTACAATAAAAATGCAGAAATACTAGAACTATGTCTATGAAAAATAATGAAAGGACATGAGCGATGAATTGTCAAATTTTATGTTATTATGGTGGTGATGTTTCTTACTACAATATTTCTAGTACACTCGACTTACACCTTGTGTAGTAGGAGCTAGCTTTGTACTAGAGCAGTTATACTATACGTATGTAATTATGTAGCATTAAAGCTCAACGTAACAAATATTATACATTTAAATTTTATCGCAACGTTATTATTTAGGTAGATATCTTCTCAAGAGTTCTGCAAATACTTCAAAAGGATCACAATGTTGGTTACATTGGTAATTCGATCAGAATAAAATGTTAATTCACTCTATATTAATCAATAAGACGTGGACAAAGCGAACATCATGACCGGAATTGCGTTGGTGATGAGCCAAAAAAGAGTTATATTTACAAATTAGCCGATAGAGTTATGTTTGAATCAAAGCTTACTGGATTTTCCAGACAGTTCTTAAGAGGTGTAGGTATATAAAATACACGGAAATCAAAAACATATAAGTATTGTTTCGAACAAACATAACTCTACATATAGTAGTGCACATGTGCTTTATATTTATACACTTACTGTATTAGGGAATTATGGGAATATGATGCTACATTTATAAAAATATAATATTATTGACGCTATAATGTTTGTTTCATCTCATTATCTCGTAGATCTATATACTTACAATGTAAAGTGAATTTTCTACATAGGCCGAGATTATAAAAAAAATACCATGTTTCAACTAACACTGCTTGATTAAATTCCTTGTCAATCACTAAACACGTGAAGTATTATATTTAAGGTCAACAGAAATTATCAAGTCAAAGGATTCGAAATTAATAGTTAGATACAGCATTATAAACCTGATCTATCAAAATTTTTAAAATGGAAACAATATTATGAACTTGTTTTATCGAAATTTATAAATATAAACAGCAGTATACACCTGTTTTACCGAAATTTATTAACGGAAAAGCAGTATAAATCTGTTTTATCTAAATCTTATAAATGGAAACCGCAGTATCAACTTGTTTTATCGAAATTTATAAATAGAAACAGCAGTATAAACCTCTTTTATGGAAATGAATACATGGAATCAGCCGTATAAACCTCTTTTATCGAAATGAATACATGGAAACAGCCGTATAAACCTCTTTTATCGAAATGAATACATGGAAACAGCCGTATAAACCTCTTTTATCGAAATGAATACATGGAAACAGCCGTATAAACCTCTTTTATCGAAATGAATACATGGAAACAGCCGTATAAACCTCTTTTATCGAAATGAATACATGGAAACAGCCGTATAAACCTCTTTTATCGAAATGAATACATGGAAACAGCCGTATAAACCTCTTTTATCGAAATGCATACATGGAAACAGCCGTATAAACCTCTTTTATCGAAATGAATACATGGAAACAGCCGTATAAACCTCTTTTATCGAAATGAATACATGGAAACAGCCGTATAAACCTCTTTTATTGAAATGAATACATGGAAACAGCCGTATAAACCTCTTTTATCGAAATGAATACATGGAAACAGCCGTATAAACCTCTTTTATCGAAATGAATACATGGAAACAGCCGTATAAACCTCTTTTATCGAAATGAATACATGGAAATAGCCGTATAAACCTCTTTTATCGAAATGAATACATGGAAACAGCCGTATAAACCTCTTTTATCGAAATGAATACATGGAAACAGCCGTATAAACCTCTTTTATCGAAATGAATACATGGAAACAGCCGTATAAACCTCTTTTATCGAAATGAATACATGGAAACAGCCGTATAAACCTCTTTTATCGAAATGAATACATGGAAACAGCCGTTTAAACCACTTTTATGGAAATACAACAGTTGTATGATAATAGTGGTCACATACATATTCCCTATTTCTATTTGGAATATGAGTAGAATGTGTAGTAGGTACTATGATGTCAATTTATTATTATATTAGAGACTTCCCGGCTAGGAAGGCGCTATGAATCTTCTGTCAAGAAATATTTTTTTATAATCACTTAGATGTTCGCACATCAAACGCAGTACATAGCAATTTTTAACCAACGTGGAGTGCATCTATAGCTCAGTTCTATAATAATTTGTGATAGTATCGGGATTTTTTAAAACAAGCATCATCGTCCCAGCTGTTTGTAGCTAAACTGTAGAGTTGATATTAGTGTTTAGAAAAATGACTAATGTGATTCCTTAGGTTTAAAATCGTGCGTGTAGTACATACCGCATTCAATGTGCAATTAGTGTTGCCGACGTGTTCACAAATATTACTCAAGTAAATGGCAAATAAGATTGTGGGAAGACAACCCGTATTTCATAATGAAAATACTATTGAAATATCAGACTCATCTGTCTATATGGTAACGGGTGTAGAATACATCATAATCTACAAAGGTTGAATGAAATGAATGTGGGAGTTCAGATAGGCGACTCAGTGGTTAACTCGCTGCTATATGCAGACGATGCAGTCCTATTACCGCAGTCTGCGACTGACCTGCAAACCCTAGTCGACGTAATGGCAGAAGATTGTAAGAAAAGGGGTCTACGTGTGAATGTGAGCAAAACCAAAGTAATAGTTTTTGAAAGAGAAGAAGCCAGAACAGATGTTAGAGTAGCAATAGGAAATGGTGTGCTAGAACAAGTGGATGAATTTGTATATCTTGGATGTGGATTCAGTCAGGATGGAAGGTACATCACTGATGTAGAAAGAAGAGTGAATGCGGAAAATAGAGTGAACAGAGCATTGGGACAACTTCTCGGCAGCCATCACCTCAGCCAGAAGGCACGTGTCGCAATACACAACGCAGTGCTTGTCCCAACGTTATTATATGGAAGCGAGAGTTGGGTATGTAAAAAGGAGTATGAGAGCAAAATCAATGCGGTCGAAATGCGGTCTCTGCGGAGGATCTGTGGAGTGAGGCTGACTGACCGCATTCGTAACAATGACGTAAGAGAGCGAGTAGGTATGAAAGAGAGTATTGGTATAAAGATGCGAAAGGGAATGCTCCGATGGTTCGGACATGTGGAAAGAATGCCGGACGAGCGACTGGCTAAGAAGATATACAATGCGAAAGTGGAAGGGTGTAGGTACAGGGGGAGACCGAGACATACCTACCTAGACAAAATTGGTCATGTATTGAAGGAAGGTGGAGTCAGGAATCTCCGAAACCGGCGAGCGTGTATGAAGAGAGTTATGAATGTTGAGGAAGCGAGAGATGTATGCAAGAATAGAGCCTCTTGGCACTCTGTTCTCTCTGACTACCCCGCAAGGGAAATGGCGTGATGATAAGTAAGTAAGTAAGTAATACACCAGTGTTTGAGTAACATTAGTGAGCGTACGGGAGTTTTAAGTAAGCTTAAACCTCAAAATAGAATTTTAGGCGGTTTGTATCTAAGGGGAGATGGTTTCAAACTATATATCTCTAATAATACATACCGTGGGAGGTCGACTGGCTGTGTCTCGGAGTGCATTGCGTGCTTTTAAATAGGGCACCTGTACCTCCTGAGGAGACCGGTGCGCTGATAGCCGCGGTCATTGTCGCCGACGATGTTGTTGACGACGCGACTGTTGTCACCACCTCAATAACCAGTAAATACGGTGTTAATACGCAGTATACATATCTAGTAGAAGATTCAAATATCGCATTAGAATTTTTTTAATTTTTGTTAATAATATAAAGAGTGCCTATCAATATTCGAGGACAGCATGGCGTTGGTTAGGTCCTAAAGAAACCATACGATCACGCAACACTATCTACAAATATCAATAAACCATAAAAAGCTCAAGCGCTTTTTAAACGGCGCTGGCCGTCTCAGTCATGAATTTTCACGGTGATTAATTACTTAATAAAATTCACTTTTACTGAAGAAGTGTTGGCATGTCTTGATCATGGACCATATATACATAAATTGTCACGCCTTTTTCCCGTAGGGGTAGGCAGATACCACTTCTCTCCACTTTTTACGACCCCGACACACATCTTTCGCTTCATCTACTTTCATCAGCGCTTTCATACATGCTCGTTGGTTTCTAGTACTCTTAACCTAGCCTTCCTTAAGAACGTCTCCGATCTGGTCAAAATATGTTCGCCTAGGTCAGGGGTCGCCAACCTGCGGCTCGCAAGCCACATGCGGCTCTTTGGATGTGAAGCTGCGGGCTCTTTAGTTCCAGATACATAAAAAAACCATTTAAAAATCGTTCTTAATTGATTAACGAGGATTAGGAACCATTTCTATCTCTCAGCTACTTGTAATAATAAATATTTCCTTTTAGATAAACCGATTAGTTTTTTTATCAAAAACCTTTATTTATGCAAGTACTATTAATTGCTGCCAAGAATTTTTTTTGTGGCTTTTTAAAATCTTACAAATTTTGTAATTTTTGACTCTTTCGACTCAAAAGGTTGCCGAACTCTGGCCTAGGTCAATCTCTAACAACTTGCCCATTCACAGTCACCTGTTTCGTTAATCACGGACCGGTGAAGTGACAGTCACCCCGCGTAAAATAATACGTACTTGTGGAGACGCAATCGATGTGGTGTGTTGAGCGCTGCTGGGAACAGGCACCTTGCAGGTAGACGATGCTGCTGATGTCGCCGTCGACTCTCTTACGACATCTTTCTTCGCTGGGCTGGCTTTCACTGGTTCTAGGGGCGTCACAGACCCTGCACAACAAAAATGAGAAGTAATTATTTAATTGCCGAGGTTAAGACTTACGAGTGTTAAAACCAACCTAAAATAAATATCTCTCAGACAAGGCACGGCTTATCTGAAGGTGAGTGGTTTGTTAATTAATCTCAACCAAATCACTCGATTTGGCCATATTTTGGGAAGGCCCACATCCAGCACGCACGATAAAAAGCCGATGAACATATTATGAGGCAACAACTAACCAACAGTGGAAGTGCTTGTGGAAACAGCAGCATCAGTTGTAGCGGTAGAAGTCACACTGAATGTGGTGGTGCTCGGTGCCTCTGTAACTTCAGCCTGCAGTTGCTGCGGCACGATCTGCTGTACTGCCGATACCTGTTTATAAAATTATTGATTAAAAATATTTAAACATATATTATAATGCGCAGATTTTTAATTTATTTAGTGTAAGTAGGGGGTGTAACCGACATTACATATATAAGGCGCCTAATAAGGTTAGTTGTAATAAGAGTTCAGTTGCAGGTTGACGTTCGAGCAGTAAGGTTGTTAGTGCTCGGTGCTACTTGCTGTAAGTCGTTATACTTTCATAGTTATATTTTGGTGGTTTTTGATTAGAACTAACGGTTGTTTGTTATTTTTGTTCAATTAGCGGTAATTTATTAAATTATTGTTATTTTATTGAACTACCTACATATTTTAATTATTTTCATTATAAAGAAATTAAGTGCTATTTTACTTCTAACGCTAAATATATATATATAATAAAAAATGGGGTGAATTATTTGTATATAAAAATATAATTATAATATATATCTACGTACCGGTGTCACCTGTGACTTATCATCTTCGGTTTTGAGATGCGTGAGTAGAGCAGTTGGTTGCTGCATGGGCAATACGGAGCCTTGGACTTGGGCAGTGATCAGCCCCACTGTGCCCTGAGCTTGTAGAGTCAGTTGTGGAGGAGCCAGATTATTTGCCGCCCCCTATAGTCACCAGTTAAATGTTAGAACCTTATAGGAAATACTCGTACATAGATTTTACACCAACCAGATGAATGTCATGCCATGAAATGAATTGATGGCGAACCCTCAAATAGCGATGCTTTGCTACTTATTTGATCAAAACGCACCAGTTATTTAAACTTTTTTTTTTTAATTTTATATCAGACGCAAAATGGTCTAATTGCAAGACTAAAATATCTGGATAACCTCCACGATCTGATCATCAATGATTGAAATGTAGCCAGCTCATTGTTTTTCTGGACTTGCCCTTAATATAAATCTTATTTGTACCTAAACTATATATATATACAAGGAATATATTAAACACATTTCTGGAAACAAATAAATTTCCATAAGAAAACTTGTACTTCCATGAATCTCACGATATTACAACTAAAACTGCTAATTTATAGAGATACACATAACAGTATGGTTTCAATTTATTAGTAGTACCATTATAATTTACTAAAATTTTAATTTGTCACCCTGACATGTTAGCGGTAATTTTTATAGATATTTTGTAATCTTAGCAACTACAAAAAACAAGGAGGAATATTATTAAGAATATCGTTTTATAAAAACTGCCAAGCTTAATCCGCCCCGTGCATTGAATTCATGATTCTCGTATCACATAGACTAAATCATGACATTAATTTCAACATAAAAACACATAATATATGCAGATATCCCAATTACATGCTAATGTTGTGATTATTAATAAGCATATTATATAACACAACATACAACAAACGCATCTAATGCGCCTGCACTGTACAGACAAAGACTGGCTAATGCACTTGGACAGGACAAATAGGCGTCTATGTATTTATTACACGCAGGCGAACGCTCGCAAATAAAAGGGCCCCACATGAGGCCTTGTGGGTGGCCCAAGGCCGAAAGCCATTTAAAGCTAATACGATTAGGCTACTCCAAAAGACCTATTAACACTGGGCTTTACTGAGGTTTTGCCAAACCTACCTGAGAAATAGGGCCCTACTGATGCGAAATCGCCAAGGTCTAAATTCCACTGATTACACACCTAGAATTTTTCCAATTTCGGTTTTGCAGACCCCTGCTAAGCTAATTTTACAGTTATCCATCCATCCATCCATCAGCCTTTTAACGTCCACTGCTGGACATAGGCCTCCCCAAGAATAGGGGATAGTGCTGTAATCGCCACGCTTGGCAGGCGGGTTGGCGATCGCAGTGGATGATGTTAATACTCGGAGGAGTGCTGCTGCCCACTCCCCGGTATTCCCTCAGTCAGCTCTTACGACTCCCATGGGTGGAGAGGGGTGGGACCATTCTAAAGCCGAGCCCACACGGCGGAATTTTACAGTTAGGTATTAGCAAGTTTTTCAAAATGCTAATTCACTACCAATATTATAATGTTAAAAAATAATTCTTTGATAAAACCTATGAGAGTACAATACAACAGTGCTATCGGTTTGTTTACATTGTTATGTTTTCAGATAAATTCAGAAGAGTTGTTTATTACATTAACGGAAAGTCAAAATTATAATCACGACCTCCTTAAATATGATGTGGACCGCTGTTACAACATGTTATATTTCGCTCTCATGGACCTCCTAGCAGGTCGTCGGGGACCCTGGGATATCGAAATATGCCACTTACGCTTCTGTATTTGAGTCAGCAATATCGCGCTCTCTTGGGGAGGCATATGTACAGCAGTAAACGTCAACAGGCTAATGGATGGATAGATAGTTTTATGTTCGTAGCGTTGTTTGTTATTTGTCAGTAAAAACTTTTTAGCCACTATTTGATGTCGTATATTATATAGTCGTATTATATAAAGAGTATATGAAAATAAATAATTTAATAATATCTACGTGTCTAGACATGTATTTTAATAAGAACGATCAGGTTAATCCGGTACTGTCCTAAATGTACGGCAGTAATACCTTAATAATAAAAAGATAATAATAAGTCTTCAAGCTCTTTAATTTTTGACGTCGTAACTACTAAACAAATCATCATGAAATTTGCCACACTTTGTAAACATAGTGCAGAATACAGAGAAGGACATGGCTATATTTTATCAGGGAGAAATGGAAAATTAGTCTGAGACGGCCATGTTTTTGTATAGAGGTAATTTATGTTGATGATGGTTATATTACGGTGTGCTAGCTTTTGTCAACTGACCTTAATTTGGCACTCATACTTAGACAAAGAATATTACAGACAAGCTATATGCAGTGCCGAGATAGCAATAGTTTAACATATGATAACCGGAATAATTTTAAAAGATATCTATGATTAACACTTTGTTGACTAAAAATGTACTACCTGTTTTATCCGGATACGATAATGACAGAACAAAAGAAATTTAAGATAAATGATTAAAATGTATTAGAACATGTAATATTAGCGTATATAACGTGATTAATGAAGGTTTTTTTACGTCAATACAAAAACAAGCTTACATACCGATGATGGGGACGGTTGGCCACCTTATTGTTGGGACCCAGTTGAATGGGTCCAAATACAAATAACGCATACGCGAAAAGGGTAAAATACTTATACGTGTGTCTCTCTCACTCTTGCTAAAACCTAATATGTGCATCCTTTTCTTCATCCTTAGTGTCAAAATAGTAGAGTCTATAATATTCCTTGTCTTAGCACTCATAGCTAGCCACTCAGATAAGAATCGCACGCAGTTATGTGTTGCGGTCAATCGCGTGAGAAACGAGATCCAGCTTTAATGTGCACTCGTATATTTTGAAAATATTATAAATTTAGCGCAAAAATATGCACTATCTATCTATATCTACTATATATAAAAAATATGAAATATCAAGTGACAGGAGGCTCAATATGCAAAGGAAAATGCCCATCACCCATACAAAGAAATGCCTGAAATGTACAATAATGAAATATACGCCATAACGTACTACAAATCTAAGGAAACCCATATTAATATCAATTATTATCAAAAAAATAGGTAGTAGCCAGTTCTAAACATTTTTTAAACATAGGTTAAGTTATGGCAAGGATTGATATGCAACAATAAAACAACAATAGGTAAACATTTTTGTTATTTCATCATAAAAACTAATATCATCATCAACAAACTGTGCAGGAGGATAAATATTAATTTGGTACCGCGCCCATGCTAAAAAGTATAATATGGTATAATATATGTAAAAGCAATGCAATTTGTGAAATTGTCATTAAGGCAAAGGACATGTATTTCATACAGCCACGATTCGTTTTCTATTTTGTAAATAATTTTATTTTAATTGACACGCATATAATATTTTAATTATATTTACGGTACATATAGGTTGAATTATATCAAAATAATGATAACTGTGGACTAATTCAATCCTACTCCAAAAATCACTTAGAATGAATTAGACGGATATCAAGTTTAATACTTTAATGGTCGTTATATTTTTGCCCTAGTCAAACAAACTTGAGAATTAATTCATTATACATATTTTATTCTAAATAGAATTAAGGACTATTAATAGTTACTGTCCATTTCAGGCATATCCCTTTATGCAACATGCAAATGCATATAACCCGGTATTTACTGATATCAAAACATCGTTTATTAATTAACGATGGGTTTATGTCATAAATTAGTTTGTGGCGAAATCCATGTAAGCAATATTGTTAAAAACATCTTGCAGGTGATCATAGAAGATGCGTTTATATGTGATATGTTTGTTTGGGAGGTTCAAACTACCTCGTGGTGCAATAATATAGGCGTAACTTGCACGAAGGCTGACGTCATCAGCGTAGTCCCATCAAGCGCGAATCCCTGCTGTCGGTTTACAACAGTTACAGAAATGTTATGATACCGGCATCGATAACATATTAGGATTGGCAGAAAAACGCTAAGCCTTCACACATTTTTAGTACTTTTGTGTTCCTAATGAAGCCTGTGTGCTTGACGACATTGCACATCGTGTAAGTAGTCATGTCATTGCAACTGTATTTCCTCATTTCTCTATCGGCGAAAAAATCTATTTTGAGTGGAGTGCAGTGGAATTAATACGTTTCTACCTTTTCAATTTAGCAATTTTAATATAATTTTCGCGGATTCCAAAACAATAAAAGCTTCTTATGGACTGATCCTCGTTGTCGGTAAATGAAGAGATATAAGTGTAATAGTGAGATTTGTCCGATACAAGTGTGAAGACTTAAAAGTTGATTCTACCTGTCTGTTATGTACGAGTGGCATACGCGATTGATACTATCTTAATGTCAAAACAACATCATTTCGTTTAGCTCTAGCATTCATTAAAACCATAACAAATAGACGCTCTTCTCAATAAATAATAAAAAAATATATCTATAACTTAAAACATAGTATATTTAAATAAGTGGCAAAATATTTAATTAATTGTATTCTAATCATTTCATCTACACTAATATTATAAAGAGGAAAACTTTGTTTGTTTGGTTGTAATGAATAGGCTCAAAAACTACGGGACCGTTTTTAAAAATTCTTTCACTTGATTCTACTGCACCACGTACGCAGTTCGACCTCATTTGCATACCTTAAAACTGTAAGCGGTATTGTCAAAGAGACATATCAAGCAGCTTGCCGTGACCGAGGTTTACTTGAAAACACTTTAAGCGAAGCTTCGTTATCACATTGTACAAAAAAACTAAGGGAGTTGTTCGTAGTCATACTTTTAGTTTGTCAACCATCGGAACCATTGAAGTTATGGGATACTTTCAAAGATCAGTTCTGTGAAGATATTAGACATCGTATCAGACAACAAAATCAGGATAACACTTTACCCTTCACTGAAGTCATTTATAATGAAGTATTAATTGAAATAGAAAACAAACTACTAGAATTAAACGATAAAAATTTAAGTGATTTTGGATTAACTTCTCCCGTTCGTACCCAGAATAATACTATTGACACAATGGTACAACAGTATAATAGAAATGATTTAACAACGTTTGTAAATGACAATGTGCCAAAATTAGTACCAGATCAAAGACATGCTTATGAGACTATTGTGGATAGCGTGAACAATAACATGGGGAGATTATTTTTTTGGACGCACCAGGAGGCACCGGAAAGACTTTTCTCGCAAATTTGATACTTGCTAAGATACGGCAATCAGGGAAGATAGCGATTGCAATTGCTTCGTCAGGAATTGCTGCAACTCTCTTGAACGAAGGAAAAACGGCTCACTCTACGTTTAAACTCCCGCTATCCGTATCTTTAGATCAACGGTCTACGTGCTCTATTCGGAAAAATGGGCCTCTTGGTAAGTTACTGCAAGACGCGTCGTTGGTAATATGGGATGAATGCACCATGAGTGATAGAGCTCATGTGGAGGCCGTAGACCGTACTTTAAAAGACCTCCGAAGCTCTGCTAATGTCATGGGTGGTATGACTTTTGTATTTGCTGGAGATTTCCGACAAACGCTTCCAGTCGTCAACAGAGGTACGCGAGCAGATATTATGAAGGCATGTTTAAAATCGTCTCAACTTTGGACATCTGTTCAACATTTGAATTTGCGCACCAATATGAGAGCTCATCTACATGGAAATACGCATAGCAATTTTCCACAACAGCTGCTGAAACTTGAAGAAGGAATTTTTCCATCTTTAAATTTGGGCACCGATTATGCAGTTACTTTGGATGAGTCTCTAGGCCAAATAGTCCATAATTTTGATAGTCTGATAGATGCTATATATCCTGACATCGAAAACTTACATCAAAATGATTTTAGAGCATTAGTTTCTCCCAGGAATGAAACAGTCAACGAAATAAACAATTTAATTATGCAGAAAGTACCGGGTGAAGTAAAGTGCTATAAATCCATAGACACCGTCACTAACATCGAGGACGCAGTGCACTACCCCCAGGAATTGTTAAATACTCTGAACCCCGCTGGGCTACCACCTCATGAACTGTCGTTAAAACTTGGCACGCCGATATTGCTTCTCAGAATTTTTAAGCCCCCCCAACATGTGTAATGGCACGAGACTTCTTATAAAGGAGCTAAAAGATAATTTAATAGTAGCGAAGATTATCACCGGCCCTGCAGCTGGTCAATTAGCTCATATACCAAGAATACCCATGATTCCTACTGATTTGCCTATACCCTTCAAAAGGCTCCAATTTCCAGTAAACATTTCTTTCGCACTAACGATAAACAAATCCCAGGGCCAAACATTCAAATTAGTAGGAATTGATTTTCGAAAAGAATGTTTTACGCATGGGTAACTTTACGTTGCCCTATCACGGGACGGGGCTCCCGACCATCAGTATATTTTGTTACCTGAAAATAATTTAACGTCAAATGTTGTTTATAGAGAAGCTCTACAATAACTCTCGCTCTGCTTTTTGCAGTAACCGACATCCACGCGGGCGGAGCCGCGGGCGACCGCTATGTTAGCTAAAGATGGGCTAACAAAAAATATTGTTCACGCTATAGCATTGAGACTGATATTGTTTGTTAGTGTTACTGTCGTAATTAATTAGTGATATGTAATTTTAAGAAATAACCTACAATAACTTAAAAATAATAATGTTTGGCGTTTGTTATTTTTATATTCTCTCATCGTTCACAGCGCTCCATGCCTATTTCACGCATATACCACATCCTTACACACTTACAATGAGTCAGTTATTTTTGTCTACACTAGAAATTACCTAGAAATAATAATTTATATGGCAAAACAACGTTTGCCGGGTAAGCTAGTTGATTGATATAATGTGTGTACCAACGACCTAGTAGATTATCGACAGATGTTAATAGTTTAGTGATAACTATTGAAATAAATAATACATTTTAGCACGTGCTTCATTATATGCTATTAACATACCGTTTGGACAGGCGTAGTATGGTTCAGGGTGGCTTGGTGTATACCGACTGAAGTTTGGACAAGACTATTTCCCACAAGTGTCTAAAACAGAACAATATAACTTTAGTCTTAGTAGGTACTTTCAACTCGAAATTGTCTTTTACAAATGTTATTAGTGGTAATATCTTTTGCAATTTGTATGTCTATTATTTTTTAAATTAATAACGTTTATACTTTATGTAGGTTACGATACGGCAATGATCAAAATTATCTAAAAATATATATATGGGTAAAACACATGATACATACTATTATATTTCTTTTATTAATGTTGGTATTATATAATTATCTACTTGCCTGTGGTTGTTGCTGCAAGGACTGGACTTGAGCAAGAGAACCATTTTGAGGCGCCTGTGCCGCACTCAACTGACCAACCAAAGTTCCCGGTTGGGTTATACTGCTTAGCTGAAGTTGAATTCATATTTATCATCAATGTAATAGTAGTTAGAATGTTAATGGGGTTTCAAGTAGACCTGTATTCTAATATGACTCTAAGTTCAACTGGTTGCTGCTACCTTCCTTTACTGAGGTTAAATACCTTTATTTCCCGACGTGGTCACGGGTTTTGGAATTAAATACTTTTAATTGTGCTCACTCAGTATTAATCGTTAAAGAGTTGTCAGAATTTTAACATAAACCACGATAAGTCAATACTACAATATACAATACAATTATTGTTCTCTGAAGTTAAAAATGTAAATTGTTATTATTTGAGTCTTATAATTTGGCAAGGTGTAATTGTTCTTGTAATCTCAGCAAACTAAATGTATTTGGTGGTTAAGCTCCTAAAACATTGTAATGTACAGTAGGAATGTTGCCAGAGGGCACAATAAGGCCATCCAAAGTGGAGAAGCATGGCTATGATCAGATATTCTCACATTTTAATTGAATTTGAAATTGAATCCCACATATTATGGCAAACAATAACAAACAAGATGAGATAATGAACTAAAACTCACGGCAGGACAGCTCTGGACAATAGTTGATATGAGTCAATAGAAATCAGCAGAGAATGCTAGGAGGCTTATGCCACAAGGCAAACTGAACTATGGATAGAACTAATTATAATATACTTGCTATAACTAAGGGTGTGTTCCGATATACTCTGCGAGCACTGTAAGGTGTGACCTCAATTTAGTATACTGCGAAGTTGTTCCTTTATAGTTAGCTATACCGGTTACTGTTTATAACGGAACGCGGTTCGGTATACTGATCTGTCATTACTTTTATTTCATACAAAATATTGATTTAACACTGCAATAAATTTTTTTTTTTTTAATTTTCCTTGTTTCGGTATTATTGAATTAAGAATATTCAATAATAATAATACTTTTTAATAGTGCAAGCTGTTAAATTTCTGGACGCTGTTGATCTCGTGATCAAACCACTGAGAGCACCTTACCACGAAAACGCCAGTGCTCACAGTATAAAAATGGCAGCGATTTATGACGTCATATATTTCCCTATAATCATCCATCCATCCATCAGCCTTTTAACGTCCACTGCTGGACATAGGCCTCCCCAAGAATGGAGGATAGTGTCATAATCGCCATGCTTGGCAGGCGGGTTGGCGATGGCAGTGGACGTTGTTAATACTCGAAGGAGTGCTGCTGCCCACTCCCCCGGCATTCCCTCAGTCGGCTCTTACGACTCCCATGGGTGGAGAGGGCTGGGACAATTCTAAAGCCGGTCCCACACGGTAAATTTCCAGGCAATTCCCTATAATACCGCGGCAGTATACTGTCGGTCTATAACAGAACGATTTTTTTCCAGTAAGAGCACTGGACAGTGCTCACAGTGTAAATCTTTATTTATAGTTCAGAATAACAGGCTTATTATTATAAATGTATTTTGACAAGGAAATCAGTAGGAGTCATAATCAATAAGTGTTATACTTACTGGAATCTGTTGAACCATTGATATGGTCTGTGGCATAGCTGCCATTGGCAAGGTTTGGGCAACGGAGCCAACGGGCAATGTAGTCTGCTGCATACCCAGAGCCAAGCCTACCAAAAAGCGTTCATAGTTAAAATAACCAGAATATGTTGCAGACCAATACTAAAGATTGGTATATTATATTACAAAATGATTACGTATCTTATCTAGTACAGTCTAGGAGCATAGTAAAGTCATCGGTCCACCTGGCATCCTACCGTACAGTTTATAGCTCCCAGTCAAAAAAGAGAAGTCAGTCCTCTGATAGACATAGTTAGCTTATTCCTAAAAGTGTTAACATTATTATTAAAGTGTAATCGGTATTGCCAATTTTAATAATTATAAGTCATCTCTAATGGAAGAATAATTAAATATACTAATATATAGGGGGATATTAGAACAGATAATCCTTCTATAATTATAGACAAGGGACAGCTTTATCACCACTAGCGTACCACTAAATTCCTTTAGATATAATCTAGTTCTGTGCTTACTTTGTTGTTGGTAATGTTGCACCATCTGCTGAGCCTGTTGTTGTTGTTGCTGCAGTAGTTGTTGTTGTTGTTGTTGCTGCTGCTGCTGTTGTTGCTGCTGCTGTTGTTGCTGCTGCTGCTGGTGCTGCTGCTGTTGTTGCTGCTGCTGTTGTTGCTGCTGCTGCTGCTGTTGTTGTTGTTGTTGCTGCTGCTGCTGCTGCTGCTGCTGCTGCTGCTGCTGTTGTTGTTGCTATTGATATAAATAAGATAACTATAAATTAAATCACAATTATAATGATTAAGAAATATTAAAAAGGTAATTATGAATTATTTTATTATTTAAAGCTACGTAAACCAATGTTATATTAAACAAATACAAATTATTTATAAGAATAAGAAGCACAAAAACTAATAGTTCAAAATGTAAATCAATAATAATGATAAAATGGAAGTACATATACAGGTATAATTCAAGTTGTTATCATGCACAATTTACATTTATTATTAAAATACGTACAATGGAGACTTGTAAGGCTTGTTGCTGCAGTAATGCCTGTTGTTGTATGGTCTTTGCAAGCGGTTGTTTGTCTACGCTCGTTATTTGTGTCATTTGACCAGAAGGATTCATTAGCAGCAGCCTGAGAAAATAGAGAAATACATAACTTATACGAGTATAAAAATGATATAAAATTCTTTGCAGCTCGTAATTATAGAGAAATTGGTAGTACTAAATATTTACGTAACGAAACTGTAACTAAGGCTAAATATTTGTGCAGTGGTTAACGTGGACCCTAGTTGTCCGTAATTAGCGTAGTTATGAGCCCAATTCTGACAAAGTATACAAAGTTCCTGACTTCATTTTTTATATTCAGATAGGAATTAGCATTTTTTTACCAGATCTTTATATTATCATAATCCGGAGCGTGCTCGTCGCGATCCCTGCCAGCCTGCAATCCACAGGCTGCAATCCGGCTCGTATGCGTACCGCAGTGCGGGTTAGGGCGTGCCCCAGAGGCGACGCGTACCGACCCACCCCCGTCGGTACGAACAATGGCAGACGCGGCGATGGGGCCGCCACCCATCACGCCTTGCCCAGTTTGGCGAGTCGAGGGGAGCAGAGTGTCGAGTAGGCACGTGGAATGTAAGAGGTGGTGTGGAAGATAAGTTATACGAGCTGGTAACCGTCATGTCGGACAGACAGCTTGATGTGCTCTGTGTAACGGAGACCAAGCGAAAGGGCAGTGACACCTGTGATCTTCCTGGTGGAGGGATAGCTCTGTGGTCTGGTGTACCGCAGAGCGATCGGGCCAGTATGGGAGTGGGGTGTTGCAGGTAGGCTCATTGCGGATGTATGTATGGAGAGAAACCTTATTGTGTCAAACACATTTTTTCAACATAAGGACATCCATATGTATACATGGAGAAGGAATGAACAGAGAAGTATGATAAATCTAATTCTGGTAGACAGTCGCCTCCGAAGTAAACTTCTGGATACAAGAGCCTACAGGGGTCCCACTGTCGACACGGACCACTATCTCGTTATTGCGAGATATAGTGGTGTGTTCAGAAAGTGGAGACACTGGCGACAGCGTGTCCACTTCGGAGGGCTTGAAAGAAAAAAATATTGAAAAGTTGCAAGAAGAGAGTGTAAGAGCAAAGTATGCAGAGGGTGTCCGTGAACGGCTGACAATACCAAGTCAGCCGGAATCTGACATGGAAGAATGCTGGAGAGTATTGAAAGAAAGTATGGTAGATACAGCGAAAGAAGTATGTGGATGCTCAAAGAAGCATAGGAAAGTGAAAGGTGATGCATGGTGGGATACGGCAGTAGCAGCTTCCGTAGACCAAAAGAAGAAAGCGTGGCTGGACTATGTATTTTCTTTGAACCTGAGTGCAAGTATGAAAGAACAGAAGAAAGAAATATACCGGCAACGTAAGAATGACACCAAAGCCTTAGTGAAAGAGCGTGATAGAGGAAATATGATTGCAGAAGAAAGGCTGACCAAAAACTTCGAGAGCAACACCAAAATTTTCTGGAGGGAGGTGAAGAAATATCGAAGTGGTTGGTCAGCTTTCAGAATGAATAAAATAAGGTCTAAAGGTGGAGACATTCTTACGCAAACACAAGATGTGTTAAGCCGATGGAGTAAATATTTTGGAGATATGTATGCGGATGTTCAGGGTGATGCCGGTGCCATATGTGGTCTAACAGATCAGCATTCGGTACCGGCATCCTCTGATGACATTAGTATGGATGAAGTTGAATGGGCGATTATAAATTTGAAAAATGGTAAGGCAGCGGGTATTGATATGGTGTTTGCTGAGATGAACAAGCTTGGAGGCTCATGTGTCTGGGAATTCTTCCTGATGCTTCTCAATTTATGTTGAAGCTCAGGAATGGTTCCCAAGGACTGGAGAAGCGCAGTCATCGTGCCCTTATTTAAAAACAAGGGTTCACGTTATGACTGTGCGAACTACAGAGCCATAAGCTTGACCAGTTTGGCAGCCAAAATGTATGGTAAGATTATTGAAAGGAGAATGAGGATGGTGACTGATGAATTTTTGTGTGAGGAGGTTTCAGGTGTGGAAGGGGATGCATGGATCAAGTGTTTTCTCTGCGCAACATTGTGGAGAAGCATCTGGCTGTAGGCCAGAGGGTTTTTTGCAGTTTTGTGGATTTGGAGAAAGCATTTGACACGGTTGTATGAAAGGAACTTTGGGACATTTTGCCGGAATATGGTATTAACGGTAGACTGCTACAAGCGGTGCAGTCCAACTACATGGACTGCAGAGCTTGTGTGCGGCTGGATGATGGAATGTCACCCTGGTTTGATGTCAATATCGGCGTTAAACAGGGCTGCGTTCTATCAGCCAGACTGTTTATCATATATCTGGATAAATGTCTACAAAGGTTGAATTAAATAAGTGTGGGAGTTCAGATGGGCGACTCAGTGGTTAGGTCTCTGCTATATGCAGAAGATGCGGTTTTATTAGCGCAGTCCGCGGCTGACCTGCAAACCCTAGTCGACGTAATGGCAGAAGATTGTAAGAAAAGGGGCCTACGTGTGAATGTGAGCAAAACCAAAATAATGGTTTTTGAAAGAGAAGAAGCCAGAACAGATGTTAGAGTAGCAATAGGAAATGGTGTGCTAGAACAAGTGGATGAATTTGTATATCTTGGATGTGGATTCAGTCGGGATGGAAGGTACACCACTGATGTAGAGATAAGAGTGAATGCGGGAAATAGAGTGAACGGAGCATTGGGACAACTTCTCGGCAGTCATCACCTCAGCCAGAAGGCACGTGTCGCAATACACAACGCAGTGCTTGTCCCAACGTTATTGTATGGAAGCGTGAGTTGGGTATGCAATAAGGAGCTTGAGAGTAAAATCAATGCGGTCGAAATACGATGTCTGCGGAGAATCTGTGGAGTGAGGCTGACTGACCGTATTAGTAACGATGACGTAAGAGAGCGAGTAGGTATGAAAGAGAGTATTGGTGTAAAGATGCGAAAGGGAATGCTCCGATGGTTCGGACATGTGGAAAGAATGCCGGACGAGCGACTGTTTAAGAAGATATACAATGCGAAAGTGGAAGGATGTAGGTACAGGGGGAGACCGAGACTCACCTACCTAGACCAAATCGGTCATGTATTGAAGGAAGGTGGAGTCAGGAGTCTCCGAAACCGGCGAGCGTGTATGAAGAGAGTTATGAATGTTGAGGAGATGTATGCAAGAATAGAACCTCTTGGCACTCTGTTCTCTCTGCCTACCCCGCAAGGGAAACGGCGTGATGATAAGTAAGTATCTTTATATTCAGATAGGAATTAGAATATTTTTACATAATATTACAGACAAATGTGATGAGGAAATAGGGTATGACCAAAAGGTAGCACGGTAGCTCAGTGGATTAGAGCATTTCCCCGGATAGGAAGGGACACAGGTTCGATTCCCGCTCGTACTAAAGTTCTCTTTTTCCTCATTCACAAATAATAATTTGTACTCTAATATTACAGAATTTATTTTTCAACATGTTTTATTTTACCTTCTTCTATATTGCTGTAAATTTACGTAGAACAAAAAAAATATTTGTGCTCAAATTTATGTATTACTTTTGTAAGTCAGTGAACAGTTTTTATAACTTTGGATATTATAACTCGTTATTTGTATTCTCATAGTTACAAATATTGACAACGTTTTGCAAGTTAACATCACACAAAAGATTAATATCTAGTAAGTTATAGTTGCAAAAAATACTACTTATTATTACATAC
Source organism: Leucoma salicis (assembly GCA_948253155.1). Lineage (NCBI taxonomy): Eukaryota > Metazoa > Arthropoda > Insecta > Lepidoptera > Erebidae > Leucoma > Leucoma salicis. Next base: position 18,879,317 of record OX411803.1, read on the forward strand.
TTAGTAGTTTTTTTAGCATTTTTGATCTATATTTCTTAGCATTTGACATGCTCCGCTACTTTTTAAAGCACAAATTATTTGTGAATAAGGAAAGAGATTTTTCGTACAAGCGGAAATCGAACCCGCTTCTTTTCCAATCCGGGAAGTGCTCTAAGCCACTGAGCTATCTCCGTGATTGGGATGATCGAAAGATCTGTACGATGGCTCAGTGGCTTATAACACTTCCCCGGATTGGAAAAGACGCGGGTTCGATTCCCGCTTGTACAAAGTTTTTTAGCAATTAATTAACGATAATAAAAGAGTACATAAAAAAGAAGGCTGTGTACCAAAACGAAACAAGTTGAATCTGTTTTTCAATCAAACATTATTTATAACCATCACCGCTAGTTAACGTTGTTGTTAATATATTTTTTTCTATGAAGGCATCACGCCTCTATTCCTCGACGAGGTAGGCAGTACTCACGGTTCGCCAGCTATGTTTAAGTCTCACGTAATAGGGGGCGAGCCTATTCCCGTCTACCGGGCACAATTCCAAACTGCGGGCTGCTACTGAGAATTTTTTTTTTACAAAAAAGCTCAATAACACTGCCCTACCCGGGGACCGAACCCAAGACCTCATGATCAGCAGTCGCTCACATGGACAACTTTTAATTGGTTCAATTGTTAAGGTGATTGTTCATTAGGTATTGGCTGGTATACTTACTGTTTTGGTTGTTGCATAGTATGTTGCAACTTGTTGGTCTGATTTGCAGCATCTTGTTTTGTTGTCGGTGCCGGGGACCGTACGCCTATCTTGCCACGTTGTTTAGTCTGTTTGTAATAAAAAAGAAAATATATGTATACATTTATTTTAAGAAAAACCACCACAGATGTTACAAAGAAAATATCCATAGTTTATTTTCAATCCTCACTTCTATTAGACAAGTACCTCTATGACTTAGACTGAATCTATTAGTATTAGGTTTTAATCAATCACCACTAATCACGGTGTAGAAGTTGTTTCAGCCAGATTTGGGAAGTACCACCCTCTCACACAATATAGATATTCACTGCCAAATTAACCTTTCTTTGGTCCTTAAGAAATAATAAAAAGTATCTTAACCTGACTTTGGGCTTGATTGGTGTTAGTCTGAGTTGATACAGAGGACGCGGGCCCTGGTCTTATTCCACTTGACGACGGCAGTATGTTCGAGAGCGGTCGTGGAGCTTTGGCTATACCATCAGCAGAAGCTCGCGGCTTTACCGTTGTAGTGCTAGTAGCACACGACACGTTTACATCTAAAAAAGAAAAAATCTCTTATATTTATTGAAACAACAGTTGTGAGCGCCAGCGATCTTACAACACTTTAATCAAACAGAAACTCTAACTCCTAATAGAAACATTTAATGAAATTAAGAGCATTATACATCAACGTTCGGTAGCATGCGCTAGGCGTGACTGCTTAGATCAGTCAAACCCGTTAACATAGATTATGATAAAGAAATAAATATAAAATAAATAAAACACCAGCAATAAACACTTAGAGGCAGTAATGTAAATTAACAATCGCTAGGATTAGGTCTATCGCAATTGGTTATAAATATAATTTTAATATTAACAATTCAGGGCCGATTTTTCAAAAAACATAAATAAATATTAAATTTTAAAATTTGAAGTATCTATGGCATGGTATAATGAAAAATCAACCCTAAATGGATCACCAATAAAAGCGAATACTAACTGTTTTGCTGCACGTTGTTCTGCGGTGAGTGTTGTATGAACATGGAATGAGACGCGTCTGGCTGTGTTCCCCTGATGAATATAGGGTTCGGAGCGAGTAGACCGCCAGTGGGTAAAGTGCCGGCTTGCAGGCCTCCTGCCCAGACTTGGGGGATAGCCCCCGAAATCTGCCACGGAGCGAACTGCATTGTCTGACCACCCGTCTGAGGACCACGTATAATATAAGTATATTATGTTAGGTTACAGTCTCATTCAGATCTTTTTTTAAGAAACAACAAGCATTAAGGAATAATCCGTATATTGCGGGGACTGTGTGGGAATCGAACGCGCAACGTTTATGCTTATTTTAGTACTCGTGACCACGGCTGGTGCAACTCAGCCAAAACATAGAGGTTAGTCAAAATAATAGTATTTTGAAAAGTTTAATGCGCTTATAGACCCGTCAAACGTGTTATAGCTAATTATTCTGCTCCAAGGAGACGTAATTAGATAACCTTCGTCAATATAAAAGTTATTTTGGCGAAGGCTAAAGGGATGACAATTTACTGTGAAAAAACAATTATAGTAATATCGGTGTTATAGTGTCAATCTTTCACTTTTCTCTTATTAAATACGTTATATACTAACTGATGACCACGACTTCGCAATATCTTTTTAGATAAGTGCCAATTGTCTAAGAAATAAAACTAAGAAAACATAATTGAAATATACCTATCCAGTAGCTTTGTCGTGTTGCACGCCAAACGGCAGACTTCAATCATTTTAGCTTATTATATTTATACTTTCTTGTCGAATTTAGGCCAACAACACGATTATAAAAAGGGACACAAAAAGTGTAACGTAATCATGAGTTTAACACCTATGATGTCATAACAAGTAAATCATAAAAAATATCGAGAAATACTAAAGAATTTAATGAAATATGTGATCCTTGTATTTATAACTGCAAGCAGCGTACGCGTGCTGGCAACAAATTTTGTGTCATACATATTCCTATAAACCGCATTCGAAAGGATCTATAGGTTTAGACTAAGATCGCCATCGCCCTGCCGTCTGTACGAGTAGATGGCATGTTCTCTGTACCGGAGAATATCTATGCTAATAGAAGTTTTAAAAACAAAAATTAATATAACCTACGCTGACGATATTTAAGACGATCTTTGACAGAGCGGCAGGAAAGAGGGAATTCATAATCGCAGGGCAGCTTCGTATAACTGTGATTTCCATATGTTCGTGAACTTCCGGAGAAGATAATATATGGCTGAAGACTACAATGCACACAACTTGTCTTCGCTCATGACCACTCTAATTTCCAATAAAGCATGTATAATAGTTACATCTCGTAATCTCAAAAAACAAATCTGAAGTGGAAAGAATACTATACGGATTTTGAATGAACTACATGCAATTTTTCTTATAGCTTTTGCTGCAGTCAAACTTAACACTAAGTAATAGATCCCTTTAACTTTCATTGTTAAATGTATTTGCCCTTGTATTTATTCGCTGAACAGCCACTTTTGTACTCTGTCTCCCGCATTTCTTAGGAAGACAGTGGAATTATTTTTTTAAAAGGTAAACAAGCGTGCCCTTTGAAGTCTTGACTGACAATCAAATTGAATCCTCTTCTCCTAATCTTACAATTTATAGGTCTTGCCAATTGGCTATCATAGCTATACTAGCTGAAATACTTCGCTTTACTAGAATAGAATAATGATATAAATATTCTAGTATATTATTTGAATATTATAAATATATATCACATGACAGGGAATCCGTCAGTCGGCTGTTCCCTCGAAACACAAGGCTGCGGGTTGGCTTAGAGGATAATAAAGAGTTATGAAATGTATTTCTTTAAATATTCCAAAAAATTATTGCCATACATTTATATTGTATAATGTCTAGAATATTTTTATTTTCTGTTTATCATGCACATAATTAACACAGACATGTCTTCTATTGTTGCTCTTCCAGACAATCATATCCATTTTCTTCTCTTTTATTACTATTGTCATCATGGTAGTTCTTTTATCATATTTCATATTATACGCTACTCCCTTGTCGTCACAACTGTGTATGCTGTTCCTGCATTGGTCACACTACTGACATATTGAATATATAAATACTTCATCAACGAGTCAGCGATACGCAATTTGTTTTTCAGAATTGTCATTGGCCAATTGAATAGCTACTAAAACTGTTTATACGATTATAACCCTGAGTACTATGAGAGGACACTGTTCCAAAACGAGACAGTAACTTAAAACACTTTATTTTCATTTGTTGTATCAGCTTTGTTTTGTCGGAATTATGCTATATTGAAAACACGTCTACCTTAACGTACATCAGACTTACTTACTATATTTTTTTTAAGGCAACATCCTGCCTCCTTGGAATGAAAAGCGAAACGTTAGACGAACTTTCGTTTCATTTCATTGTGATTGGTCACCTGAATCACGCGTACAAATCTCGACTAATCAGGAATCACGCGTCGGACTGTTAATCAATTACAATGACTCGAAACGAAAGTTCGTCTAATGTTTCGTTTTTCATTCTAAGAGGGCTGGCCTAAGAAATAATCTTAGTATCACGGGGGACTTTACAAACATACAATTTCACGGACACAAAGTACACTCAGACTCAGAACAACCATTTGTGGATCAACCAATTTAAAATCACAGATAAATCATTGTCTAAAAAAAAAATTAAGTTAAGAATACAGTAATTCTTAACTTAGCAGAAGTGTATAGCATTTTAAAACTGTATCTATACACTTCTTCGCAGAATTAAAGTTTAATGAATAGAGATTTTCCGCCAGCAACCGTTTCGGTAATTATATTATGTTCTATTAGCATTTGAAAGCATAATAAAAGATTGTTGTCGCATTGTGCAATTAATAGAAGAAACATGTACAAAACCACTTATAAATTAATATTCAGGAAATGTAACAGCATCGTCCCTTTTAAAAAATAATATAGATAAATATATTTATAAAATTTCGACTAAATATTATACAATCTATACATATATAAAAAACAGTAGTAGATCCCAGTCTGTATATTGAAGTTATTTATTAAAAAAATGGACGATAAGCAATGAAAACCCACGATTTTTTATATTTAGTCACGTCTGTTTTTTAGATCATATTTCCGAAATTATAAAACTGATTTTAATGAGGTTCCCTTGCAAATAGAGCTTGACTTGATGCAAAATAGCAGAAGTGGTAGTAATAGGCTTTATTTCATTTAAATCCGATGTCAGAAAATGTATCCTTATAAAAATTTCTAGACTGGTAGTAGAGGGGTTAGTTGTTTAAATAAAATAGTGACAGACGATGCTGCTACATTCCGACATATCTGAATCAAAATGTTTACCTGCAATGGGCTGATAATTTGAGCTTGTGCAGGTTGTTGCGTGCCCAACACGGGCTGCGAGACCTGCACGCACTGAGCTTGTACCGGCACAGTTTGAGCACCACCACCAGTCGCGCCACCCACTTTAGTACCAGTCACCTTGGCAGTACACTGAAACAAAATAACATCTGTCATTACTACACTTCTCACCTATATCGGTATTCAATTTCTAATCCTACCAAATTTGGTGAAATATTCAGTTCCTCACAGAGCGAGCACAATATACTAAAATTGACATATACATTTGACGACATTAACTCCCTGATTCGACTGCCAAACCCCATTTTCACAAATGTTTCGGAACACAAAAGTAAAAAGTAAATCAGTCAAAATATAATATGATTACCTTAAGTATGTCTGTTTGTTTCTGCTGCTGTCCAATCCCAGATACAGTGGGTTGTGAATGAGCTGGCAAAATACTTGGCTGGGAGTTGATCACTCCTAACGGACTAAACACAAAGGTCTGATTTTGGGTTGTGGGGATCGCTGGTATTGTAGTATATCCCGAGAATGGTGCTGTAAAGACATTACAATACATTTTATAGGTCACACATAGAAAAGAAAATGATAGTATATATACATTAGAGAAATTCTCTCCATCCATGCTTAATATCTAACAAATAGATTGATTATATCAGAATTATAGTGAGTCACACTTAATTAATGATTGTAAGCACAAGTAATAGATGGTTTCAGTAAAGACACAATTAATAAACCTCTCTAAAATGGGTGAGAAGCCAATAGAAAGCTAAACTTGCATTATTCATTTTTACAAAAAGCCGCCTGCAATGAGATGAACCAATATCATAAGTAATTTTGAAAAAGCTTTAAAATAAATTTCGAAAGTTACTGCCAATTAAAATATTCTAATAACAAATAAATTTAATAAAACAAAATTTATCATAATTATAAAGAAATACATTTAGAATTTAAACACGATACATGTAGGTAATAAACATTTCTAATACTTAATAAACCTTGTTCCGAATATGCAGTGAGACCTGGAAAATTTACTGAAAAACTCAATAGTGAAGAAATTTTACAGCAACATGGTGGGGAAATGTTTATTGTAATCCATAGTTATCAAACAATTTCGTTTGAAGTAATGATAATTGAGGAACATGTGAGATGACTGAAGGAGGCTTCGATAGTAAATTATAATGGACCAGTAAATTACACGTAATTATCTCGTAAGATATACTAAATTAAATGAGATTATACTAAAATATTTCGCATTTGCTAGACAAATCTGGAACCACTTTGTATATTTTAGCCACACCTATTTAAATGACCAAACATGAGATTGGGAGCTTTATAGTATTTGAATCATATATTTTTATACTTACTTACTTACTTATCATCACGCCATTTCCCTTGCGGGGTAGGCAGAGAGAACAGAGTGCCAAGAGGCTCTATTTTTGCATACATCTCTGGCTCTATTTTTGCATACATCTCTCGCTTCCTCAACATTCATAACTCTCTTCATACACGCTCGCCGGTTTCGGAGACTCCTGACTCCACCTTCCTTCAATAGATGACCGATTTGGTCTAGGTAGGTAAAACTCGGTCTCCCCCTGTACCTACATCCTTCCACTTTCGCATTGTATATCTTCTTAGCCAGTCGCTCGTCCGGCATTCTTTCCACATGTCCGAACCATCGGAGCATTCCCTTTCGCATCTTTACACCAATACTCTCTTTCATACCTACTCGCTCTCTTACGTCATTGTTACGAATGCGGTCAGTCAGCATCACTCCACAAATAATATAATAACGTTGGGACAAGCACTGCGTTGTGTATTGCGACACGTGCCTTCTGGCTGAGGTGGTGGCTGCCGAGAAGTTGTCCCAATGCTCCGTTCACTCTATTTCCCGCATTCACTCTTCTTTCTACATCAGTGGTGTACCTTCCATCCCGACTGAATCCACATCCAAGATATACATATTCATCCACTTGTTCTAGCACACCATTTCCTATTGCTACGCTAACATCTGTTCTGGCTTCTTCTCTTTCAAAATCCATTAATTTGGTTTTGCTTATATTTTTATAAGGTGGTTTAAAGGGGAGATAATCGAAGTATACTGCTGTGTAATGGACCAGCGCTATGCCAGTGTATGTACTTGCTATATTAGTTTAAAAATAAAGTCTATTTGAAATTTACTAATTTTTCCATTCTAATATGTAACACTATGCATTACAGTGCGTCACTTTCTGCGGCAGTGTAAAAAGCTAATGAGTAATAAGTAGTATCTCGATATACTAGCTGCTGCCCGCGACTTTGTCTGCGCGTGACTTAGAATTGGCCCTATATAATATAAGTATGTTATCCTACGCAAATAGTATATTCCGATAAAAAGCTATACCATCAGAACCTAATATTTTTATGGGATAAAACGTATCCTATGTGTTATGCCAGGTAAAAAGATATGTGTGCCAAAATTCATCCAAAGCTGTTCAGCCATTATTGCGTGATTGAGTAACAAACGTACAAAACTTTTTCATTTATAATATTAGTAGCATGCTTAATATCATATAACCTATTTCAATTATGACATATCAACATATATGCCGCTAAAATGTTACCTACCTATAACAGCAATTTTATTGAAAAAAATAGTGGTTATGAAATATGTAACTCAACAAATTGCCTAAAAGAATCTTGCTAATATTTATTTTGTAAGAGTAACGGTTTGCAAGATTCGATTTAAAAAGTTTGTAAGTGTATGTTTCTCTTGAAACATGCACTCCTTTCCACGCCAACTTTGAGGTAACTTATAATCTGGTACAAGATTAGTTTTTTAAGTGGTAACCATAACTAGTTTCCATTTGCGATTAAACACTAATAATCTATTATTTATCTTATTAGGTTAAATAAACAAGTAATTGGGGTAAATAAAATTTAACAAATTATCAATTTTTATCGTGGAAAATTATTATTACTATAGAGATTATAGTAAATTATTTTTATTTCATTCATTAAAGTTCTCCTTCATATAAATTACTTCCTATATTTATTGCCTTTCCTAGATTTTGATAGACTTAGTGAGACCATTTGGATCTCTTACATCTTAGTCCACCCATAACCATCATTTAAATATAGAATAGAGAAGTATAGAGGAAGCATTTGATACGTCGGGATACTAGAAAATCAAGTAAACGCGATAAATTCCGTAAGTTGTTTTATTTCATAAAGTTACAAATTTGATTACCATATTGTATAATAATGAAAATTAGTTTTTACATATTTTGAGATATTCCATCCCTGTAACCTTTTTGCTGATATGGAATTTTGTTTAGCCACCCATAGGAGATTTGAACTATATACTTCTACAAACTGTCAGAAGTTTTTATGCCCATCAAAGGTGAAGCACCAGAACTATATAAACTATAACTGAACTATATATCTATATAGCATAATTTATATACATATTAAAGTTCTATAAACGTGAAAACATCTGAAGAGAGTACATACCAGCTTGCCCTTGGAGCACCTGTTTGCCCTGTGTAGTGAGCATGTGGGGTGTCAACTGATTGCCTTGGAAGGGCTTCCCTGCCGCTATCACCTAGCATAAGATATTAGTCAGTAGAAATTCAAATATAACCAGTTTTAGTTAGTACTAGTCTTTGCCCGCGGCTTCGCCGCAACCAAAAGCTAGTTTTTGGGTTATATCTCAGGTTTTCGATATCGTAGCGGGATAAAATGTATACCAGTTTTTAAGTCTAATCAAGAGCTATCGAATAAAAAAAGATGCATCAAAATCCGTTCAGTAGCTTTTGCGTGTTGCGCGAACAAACAAACAGACAAAAATTCTAAAAAAAAATCGTTATGTGTTTAGACACGTCTATATAGCTTAATTCAGTATTTTTTCTCAAATATCTTAAATGTACAGACAGCTCTGTTACAGCTTTATAATAGTATAGATAGATTGAAATATTTATGCCACCTAGACAAGTGGCACTAATGTTAGCTGAATATAATATAGGATTGACATTACTAATGACATGTCGTATCCTTATGTCAATCTCATGCATTCACTATTTCATTCAACTAACGTTTATGTCACTTGTCTAGGGGAACTGTTCTCGACCAATGAAGTAATGCAACATAAATCCAGTGGCCCGCCAACACAGGCACAGAGACGGCACACGGCGGGTTTATCTAGTGGATGAGGGCCCACACTACCCTGTTCGTTGCCCCGAACGACAGGGCGTGCGGTGAGGTACATTTAAAATAAAAGGAGAGCTTTCCTCACAGAATAATAGTCTTAATTCCAACGGTTCTACTGTTATTAAATCACCACATCATATATAATACCATGTATATAGGCATTAATAGAATTTGCGACTTGCCTAGAATGGTATAGAGACGCGACATTGTATTGTCTAATCTTACAGACCATATAAAAAAAGCCTAATTATTTTATATTTTACATATATTATGAACTGATTATAAGTGATGAATGTTCGTATATTTGCATAAATTGATTTAGTTTAAATGGGAGGGGAATAGCTAAACCAATTAGTCTTAGTCACTTTGAAGTAAAGAAAGAAGTATCGACGGTATTGCGTTCACAAATCGGCTACCACATATATATGTGTATATAATACATAATATATATAATACATATTACCTGTATCTGCTGCGAGTTGATGCCGGGATGCAACGCGATGTTGCCAGGCATAAGCAGCGACCCTTGAGGATTGTACAACTGTTGCAAGTATGCACTATTTTGCAGTGGTTGCTGAATCACTTGCACGCGTCCATGGGTCCAATCCGCGCTACAATAGGAAATCAATATATCATAATTTACATTTCTATATCAATAATTTTGAACACCAGTACTATCAGCACCTGGTGACGTTAATTTTTTAATCCACAATTTATATAAAGTTAGAAGTTTCTAATTGTGCTCTTACAGAATAGTGACATGACTTAACTAACTAACTAACTTATCATCACGCCATTTCCCTTGCGGGGTAGGCAGAGAGAACAGAGTGCCAAGAGGCTCTATTCTTGCATACATCTCTCGCTTCCCCAACATTCATAACTCTCTTCATACACGCTCGCAGGTTTCGGAGACTCCTGACTCCACCTTCCTTCAATACATGACCGGTTTGGTCTAGGTAGGTGAGTCTCGGTCTCCCCCTGTACCTACACCCTTCCACTTTCGCATTGTATATTTTCTTAGCCAGTCGCTCGTCCGGCATTCTTTCTACATGTCCGAATCATCGGAGCATTCCCTTTCGCATCTTTACACCAATACTCTCTTTCATACCTACTCGCTCTCTTACGTCGTTGTTACGAATGCAGTCAGTCAGCCTCGCTCCACAGATTCTCCGCAGAGACCGCATTGATTTTACTCTCATGCTCCTTTTTGTATACCTAACTCTCGCTTCCATATAATAACGTTGGGACAAGCACTGCGTTGTGTATTGCGACACGTGCCTTCTGGGTGAGGTGGTGGCTGCCGAGTAGTTGTCCCAGTGCTCCGTTCACTCTTTTTCCCGCATTCACTCTTCTTTCTACATCAGTGGTGTACCTTCCATCTCGATTGAATCCACATCCAAGATATACAAATTCATCCACTTGTTCTAGCACACCATTTCCTATTGCTACTCTAACATCTGTTCTGGCTTCTTCTCTTTCAAAAACCATTATTTTGGTTTTGCTCACATTCACACGTAGGCCCCTTTTATTACAATCTTCTGCCATTATGTCGACTAGGGTTTGCAGGTCAGTCGCAGACTGCGCTAATAGGACCGCATCGTCTGCATATAGTAGAGAGTTAACCACTGAGTCACCCATCTGAACTCCCACATTCATTTCATTCAACCTTTGTAGACATTTATCCAGATATATGATACACAGTCTGGCTGATAGAACGCAGCCCTGTTTAACGCCGATATTGACATCAAACCAGGGTGACATTCCATCATCCAGCCGCACACAAGCTCTGCAGTCCATGTAGTTGGACTGCACCGCTTGAAGCAGTCTACCGTTAATACCATACTCCGGCAAAATGTCCCAAAGTTCCTTTCGTACAACAGTGTCAAATGCTTTCTCCAAATTCACAAAACTGCAGAAAACCCTCTGGCCTACAGCCAGATGCTTCTCCACAATGTCGCGCAGAGAAAACACTTGATCCATGCATCCTCTTCCACACATGAAACCTCCTTGTGCCTCACACAAAAATTCATCAGACACCATCCTCATTCTCCTTTCAATAATCTTACCATACACTTTGGCTGCCAAACTGGTCAAGCTTATGGCTCTGTAGTTTGCACAGTCGTAACGTGAAACCTTGTTTTTAAACAAGGGCACGTTGACTGCGCTTCTCCAGTCCTTGGGAACCATTCCTGAGCTCCAACATAAATTGAGAAGCATCAGGAAGAATTCCCAGACACATGAGCCTCCAAGCTTGATCATCTCAGCAGACACCATATCAATACCCGCTGCCTTACCATTTTTCAAACTTCTAATCGCCCATTCAACTTCATCCATACTAATGTCATCAGAGGATGCCGGTACAGAATGCTGATCTGTTAGACCACATGTGGCACCAGCATCACCCTGAACATCCGCATACATATCTCCAAAATATTCACTCCATCGGCTTAACACATCTTGTGTTTGCGTAAGAATGTCTCCACCTTTAGACCTTATTTTATTCATTCTGAAAGCTGACCAACCACTTCGACATTTCTTCACCTCCCTCCAGAAAAGTTTGGTGTTGCTCTCGAAGTTTTTGGTCAGCCTTTCTTCTGCAATCATATTTGCTCTATCACGCTTCTCTTTCACTAAGGCTTTGGTGTCATTCTTACGTTGCCGGTATATTTCTTTCTTCTGTTCTTTCATACTTGCACTCAGGTTCAAAGAAGATACATAGTCCAGCCACGCTTTCTTCTTTTGGTCTACGGAAGCTGCTACTTCCGTATCCCTCCATGCATCACCTTTCACTTTCCTATGCTTCTTTGAGCATTCACATACTTCTTTCGCTGTATCTACCATACTATCTTTCAATACTCTCCAGCATTCTTCTATGTCAGATCCCGGCTGACTTGCCATTGTCAGCCGTTCACGGACACCCTCTGCATACTTTGCTCTTACACTCTGTTCTTGCAACTTTTCAATCTTTATTCTTTCAAGCCCTCCGAAGTGGACACGCTCTCGCCTGTGTCTCCACTTTCTGAATAGACCACTAAATCTCGCAATAACGACATAGTGGTCCGTGTCGACAGTGAGACCCCTGTAGGCTCCTGTATCCAGAATTTTACTTCGGAGGCGACTGTCTACCAGAATCAAATCCATCATACTTCTCTGTTCATTCCTTCTCCATGTATACATATGGATGTCCTTATGTTGAAAAAATGTGTTTGACACAATAAGGTTTCTCTCCATACATACATCCGCAATGAGCCTACCTGCATCATTCACTCTCTTATCACCAAATGAGCCAAGCACGTCCTCGAAGTCTGGACGCTTGGTCCCAACCAATCCATTCAAATCTCCGCATAAAATCACGCGTTCACTAGCTTTTGCCAAATCCAGAACTTCCCTAACATTGTCCCAGAACTTCTCTAGATCCGATGCCACCGAAGAGCCTACGGGAGTATAAGCTGCGACCATGAAGACCCTGGTGACACCTAGTTTTATTCGGACCCATAGAAGTCTGGGATCGAACATTCCGTAGTCTTTCACACCTGAGGCCAAGCGAGCGGACTGCAACACCCCCACTCGCATGCTGGCCCGACCGCTCTGCGGTACACCAGATCACAGAGCTATCCCGCCACCAGGAAGATCGCAGGCGTCGCTACCCTTTCGCTTGGTCTCTGTTACACAGAGCACATCAAGCTGTCTGTCCGACATGACGGTTACCAGCTCGTGTAACTTACCTTCTACACCACTTAAGCGTGGTCAATGTCTCGATTTTGATAGCTTTTATTTACAAGGCAATACATTTCACGTATTAATGCGGTTAACATTTAAATCCAGATTTATTCAGCAGATTTAATCAAGATTCATTTAGTCGCCAAAAAAAGACGGTGAGAAATACACCTAACTTTACAAAAAGAGATTTAAGACTACTAAAGAACCTTTACTGTTAGCCGGTTATCGGTAGAGAACTTAAATTTGAGTTATTTTATATTTATTCTATCGAATAATTATATAATAAGTTTTTTTATTGCTTTTGGTGGCAGACGAGTCACGCCCCACCTGATGGTAAGTGGTAACCGTCGCTCATGGATTCAACTATACCAAGAGTATAGTCAAGCCGCTGCGCACCATTTCATTTCTCACATGTAAAATGAAAGAATAAACTGCTATCTTCTGCTACAGTTAAAACACACTGACGTGCTTCATGACCGTTCACACAGGAGACGGTGGTACCGACCCGTTCGAGCCCGATATCAAGTAAGTTCTCACACTTAGTACCCACCCCTACCACCAGTAATGCAATGGGTGATAATTGCTTACTTCCCTTAGTCGCCTTATACAACACCCACGGGAAAGAATAGGGTGGTGACACTTGTATTCTTAGTCCGTCACCACACGGACAAAAGTAAGAACGTATTGAATAAATAAATAAACCTTTTTATATCACTAGCCACTCGACCCGGCCACAGAATTATACAAAATCTATAGGGTTTTTGGAGAACTAAATCTCTCTATATTCTAGTGTATTTTAGTGCGTCTCCTTTAAGTTTGGACATTGATAGCTATGAGATCTAGCTTGTAGACGACTTAATTACAAAATTGTACATACAAACTTTCATTACTACAATTGATATGACAATGAAAACTGCATCAAAATTCATTGCATGGTTTAGAATAAATAAGCAGCAAAGATGAGCACGCTTTGGTCTATACTAACTAATACAACTTACCCAAGTGCATGATTCTGTGCGTTGGGCGGTATATTCTGAAGTGGCGGCATTGTGGTAATCCCCGCACCTGCCTGCTGTTGTATACCTCCCTGTTGCTGTACCTATGTTGCATAACATAATAATTATACAATAGCACTCTATAAATATCATAACTGACATAGATCGATTTAAAATTATAATGTTAGTGGTAGCGTATTCGACTGCTGTTCATGAGGTATCAGAGCCCGTAGAATGTAACTCACTATATCGTATCGACATCGCATCGTCTCGCTTGTGATTGGTAGAGAAACTGACGCGTGATGTCGCAATAATCCCTCGGCCAATTACGATGATCTCTCAACCAATCACAATGGCACGATGCGATGTCGATACGATTGAGTGAGATACATTCTAAACTCCTTCAAGACTGGTTCGATTTATTGAGTTAATCTTTAATAAATTCTCGATAACAGCTCAGTTAGGAAAGTGAAAGTGCTTCGGAAGGCACGTGTCACATTGGTACTGTGCGTGATTGTGTCAGACGTGAGGCGTGTTCCGTCTCATCGAACTTAAGAGAGTGAGGGTAGAGGCAATGCACTTATATTTACGCGTACACCTATGCACTATAATATCTCCTGCGTAGTTGGTTAGTGTCCATTGACACTGACCGATTACCAGCAACCGAAATCGGACTTAAGATCATCATCATTTAATGTTTAAACATAAAAATAAGGACAAAGTTTGATAATATAAGATAACCTGTCCGTACATTGGCGTTTCGTTTGGAAGTAGTCATTTATTTTACTAAGGACTATTTAAATAAAAAGAAAATTGGGTTGTTGGTGTAGGAAATTCTGTTGTTAGGTTGGTATATGTTTTTACATTAGAATAAATTAAAGAAAAAATCCTAAAATTCTATCCCTACCGCGTCCAAAGGTGAATCTAAACCATTCCGGTACTAACTCAAACAAACACAAAAAATCTCATCAAAATTGGTCCAACCGTTTAGGAGGTGCTTAGTCACATACACAGCAAACAAGATTTATATTTATAAACATGTAGTAAATCGCTTGCGAAGAAAGACTAATTGCATTGAGTGCTGATATTTCTAGTCACTTATGTTCGATACTATGTTATTAGTACCTTTAGAGTTATTTTCTCCAGGTATCTGTAGCAATAAATTTATAAGCTGAATTATAATACCTGATGCTGTGCCATGCTGCTAGGCATAGAAGAGACAACTGTGACTGTCTGGTGATGTTGTTGCGTAGGTTCGTGTTGTGCCATACTCATTTGCTGATGCAGGACTTGTGCTTGACCGTCTACCATCTGTACAACACAAGAGAATTGTAATTAATGATGATTTAACCACAAAGTATTTTCTCATATCGTTAAGGTGTTATAAATATTGACTAATGGGCAAATAATGAAAATAATTTGAACCATTAAACTTCAGTAGCTTAAACATTAACCCCAAATCCAGTCAGGCATTACAAGAAAAGAAAAAACACGAAACAAGATATCAGAAAATTGTTAACACTAACCAGTCGGGTAGGTTCCCGGCTCCTGGTCCGTATTACATTGAACCGGTAAATTATTTCAGTGTTAGACAGTATAAGTCAATGTGTTTATTATGGCAATTGTATTGTAGGTATTTTATTATTTGCCAAATGTATAAAAGAGTAGATTTAAAGTTGCATTTGGGTGTCCCATCAATACAAAATATCTTATAAACACGATTATAACTGATCCATAAACAATAAGTATTGAATTTGAAAACTTTCAAGCTAACGTCAAATTCGGTATCCTATTATTATTTGCATATTAAATTCTCTTTGTTCACGCTGTTGGGATGAACAATGATTTACGAAATAATTTTAAATTTTAAAGATCGTTCTCTTCGCCCGTGTTTTACCCATATTATGTTTATAAGAACGTATTCCTTTACATCATGGGTCGGCAACCTTTTGGCTGCCAAGGGCCACGGGAGGGTTATATAAAGGAAAGCGAGTCGCATTTGTCATATTATTTAAAAATTAAAGACATTTTATTTTAAATTTATTAAGAGAAATGACGAAAAAATAACAAACAAATTAAAAAAAAATTGCAAATTTAACTTTATGCTCGGTGTCATAATGGCGTTTCACGTTATACTCTTTTTGTATAGCAATGGTTTATTGTCATATTAAACGGTTTCCCATTACAATTATGTACCATAATTATTTACGTTTAAATTACTTATTATTATCATTATTTATTTAGGTATATAAATTAAAAAGCTAAAAATACAATCCCGGGCCGCATGTGGCCCGCGGGCCGCGACTTGCTGATCGCTGCTTTACATCATGGGTGATATTTGATGTATTCAAGAGAATTAATTTATCTATAACTGAGAATTACATGAATAAGATTTTCCTTATTATACATAACGTGATTACCTACAACTAAAGGAATTCCTATCATTTATTTCGACCGCGGCAATCATAGTAGATCAATTCACATCACAGCAGAAAGTGTCGTTAATCTTTATTATCATCACAGCGTGATCATTTTATTGGTTTATTTTAATATAAACTTGGGAATCTTTATACTTCCAAGCGCTAACTAGTAACCTTGCTTATAACCTTCGAGGGTTACAAAAAATGCCCTCAGTAACCATTTAGGCGTGTAGGTAGGTAGTGACCGTTGTTCGCCGGAGTAGCGCTTTTTATATAAGTATACAATGCGCTGTAGTGTTTTACTTGTATGATTACGAATCGTATAAGGAAGACAAACATCGCCGCAGAATATAATTCTTACTAATATTACAAAAGCGTAAGTATGTTTGTTAATCCTTTACGTTTTTACGCGGTAAATACTGAACCGATTTATCAGAAATCTAGTACTTACCTACATAGATATAGTTTGGAATACAGAAAATGACATAGGCTACTGTGTACCAAGAATATAACTGCACAGGAACAATAATAGTACTGAAAATGCAAGACCCAGAAGAGAGATCTACTAGAACCAAGATGCAGCTAGTACTCGTAATTACCGACTGCAAGGGAAGGGGAACTTTAAACAAAATCGCAATCGTTGTGGGTTGTGGTAGCAAATGTGGGCTTTTTGTTTTGGTGGTAAGATAGGATAAGTCAATTCTCTCCTCTTTTGGGCGTAGTCCTCACGACGGGCAACCAGTAGATCGTACTTCTGTTATTGCTAAGTTTACAAGCTACGATTACCACTTACTATCAAGCGGCCCCTGGCTGATCTTCTGCCAGGGTTACCAATAATAACATAAATAAAACTACTAATCAAAAGAATATACAGATAGCGGTAGAGCCTTGCTTATCCTCACATGAATGAGACAGCTCGATCGGGGAAGTACCACCCTCTAACAGAAGATCACCGAGAAAAACAATAGGTACTCTTAACTGTTTCGTATGACTAATGAAAGTGCCGGAGGCTCTAAACCCTTTCTTATCTTCCATCCTCTCATTATCCTTCCGCTCCACTTTCTATCCCTTTCTTTGGAGTTAGCGACACGCGTGTAATGTTTCTAGTGTTGCTAGCGTCTATAGGCAACAGTAACCGCTTCTCATCTGGTATGTTTGTAAGCTAGATTGCCACCCGCTAGTTAAAAAAAATATACAATATAATCACCTGCGGTTTAATGTCGTTGCTCATTCCTGTTTTCTGGTTCTTGTCGAACAGTAGGTTCACGTTGCCTTGGGGTGACGTGAGAAAACTAAGGTTGATCTCGCCAAAGCCCGGTACGTTAAACTGCTGCATGAATAAGATGTTATAAATAATATTGATTTCAAGAGTGGCACAGGACGGGAGCGTTAGCAGAATATTAGTGGCGTCCGACACCTGTACCCGCGTTATAGTGTTAAAGAAACTGAATAAATAAGTAAGAACAAAATATTTTAGAGCGGTTTGTATATCATTTTATGAGTTTTAGCCTCTCTCACTTTATGAAATCACTATAAACATCCAAATTAAGATTGTCATTATACGACAGTCCCAAAAACCTGATGGTAAATGGTAACCGTCGCTCATGGACACGACTATACCGAAAGTATTGGCAAGCCGCTGCTCACCATTTCATTTCATAGATATGAAATGAAAGAATAAACGGCTATCTCCTGCTACAAACGAAACACAACAATGTGCTTCATAGTCGGTTGTATGAAATGTGGTTGTACCAGCCAGCTGGGGACCGATAGCAAGAGTACTCCCTTCCCACCCCAACGCTACCAGCAGTCATGCAATGGGTAATAATTGCTTACTTCCCTTAGTCGCGTCGTCGGCACACATTACTACTGATTTATGTTTTCAGTAGTCTGCCTATACAGGCGGAGAGACAGCACACGGTGGGTGTTATTTAGGGCCCTATATTACACTTATTTTTTTCCACTTTAGCAAACAAACAAAAGAATTTGATATGTACTAAAACAACATAACATACCTGCAAAAATTTCTGCTGTTGAGCTTCAGACGGTTGTGCCACATGCAACAACTCAGTTTTTTGTTGCTGTTGCTGTTGTTGTTGTTGCTGTTGTTGTTGCTGTTGCTGTTGCTGAAATTGTTTCTGCAGCTGATGGTAGCAAA